>JAJKLA010000016.1:0-671040 GCA_022432515.1 Hypoxylon sp. NC0597
AAAGAAAGCTTTTTTTAACGAATTATCGAGACTTTAAAGTGTTGGTTTTACGAGCTTTTCTTTTAAAGTGTCGGGTCGTTTTAAAGCGAAGAGAAAAAAAAATTAAAAAAAATAAACATCGAAACATTTTAATTTAATTATTAAAGCTTTTATACGCCTTAAGTAGTTATAACATTATTAAATTAAACTAAGTAATTTATTTAACTTTAAAACTTTATTAAGCATTAATTTAATCGCTGAAAAATAAAAAAAAGCAAAGAGATAAAAATAAAATAAAAAGCAAAATGAAATTCGGGAATCACCTAAGTTGTGGCTGGTTGCAACTCAGAAAAGAAGGTGTCTTACATAAGGCGAGAAACAGTTTAAAACGCTAGCGAACCTAATTGCTAGGATGCGACGATACAAAGTAGGAAAACAAGCTGACACTTTCCCGCCAGCTTGGTTAAGCCATCGTTACACAGCATAAGCCCCAGCTCGTGCCCATGTACATGGATGTAAGGCGGTTTGGGTCGGTACTTATAACCTAATATATTCACCGAAATTGCCCGTGATCATATCATTTCCAACGATCACATCTGTCATTTTCTGTCATTTATGCATTTGTTACTAGTGTCCAATGTGCATTTCTGCATTTTAAGCAGTGCAGTAGTGCCTCGTACCGTACTAAACTAATAGTAGCGTACTGTTCGGGTTGTCCCTTCCAAAGTGGTCTGTGCGATGATGCTATAGTCCGCTAATCTTATCTATACTCCGGGTACGTATCCGTTCAGTCCGCTGTAAGCAGCTGACTTCTAACTCCTGATGATTTGAGACATGGATACTCCAACAAAATTTAGTATACAACTTCACAAATTTCTTATTATCATTATTACTATTACTATTGCTATAATTATTATAACGTACACACAATACGAATGGATACTAGCCTTAAATTTTGCCGTTGTATAATCCCGACTCCTCTTATTTGATACGTAAACTGTATGGAAGCTCCCTGGTTTGCGTCTCCACCACGAGACGAAGCCGAGCTCGGTGCTACGCCTTCACCGACTGAGAGGAACTTACCCTGCCGCCCGTCTGCGGTGAGTTCCAAATTGCTGGGTCGGCACGTTCCTGTTCTTAGGGACCCGACTGTACTATCACCTCGCTTCTGGTAAGGTCCGCTCGCATCCCATTGACGGTCTCGACGCCCCCATCTGCAGCTAAGCGGGGATTTTTTTGTGCTTATAGCCAATAGACCTCCGTGTCGATATTGGTGGCCACCTTGGCGGGGCTTTTCTCCCGTTGCGCTGGAACCCATCGTGATCGCTGAGCACCGGGCACCACACCATCAAGAGGAATACCTTCCCCCAACTTCCTCTACAGACAAGAAATCATTGTTTAATGCTCCTTCGCCACGAGACTGAAGCCTCCTCCCAAGGTAATTCGGGTCAATGACGGAACCATCAGGATCACGCGAATGCCCTTCAGGTAAGCCTTCGCCTGCGAGGAGCGCAGAGCAAGAGGAGACCCCGAACGACATCGACTCAATTTTGTCGGTATCAGCTGACGAGGACGGCTACGATGCCTTCTCAGGCATGCTTTCCGCCGACTCAATATCTATGTCCGAGGACGTCCGCGACTACGTCTTCGAGAACTCTCGGCGCTATCACAAGTATAATGAGGGACGATACCACTTCCCTAACGATGATGCCGAGCAGGAGCGCGAGGATATGCAGCACGCAATGATTGTGCTTCTATGCGACGGCAAACTTCACTTTGCGCCTCTCGAGAACCCACAGTCTGTGCTCGATATCGGCACAGGGACGGGTATCTGGGCGATAGACAGTAAGCAAGCCTCTGTCGATTGAATCGTGAGGCTATATTCAGCGCTGACAAGTTTGCTTTTCGCCCGTCACCAGTGGGCGATGAGTATCCCGCTGCTGAAATATTAGGTATAGATCTCAGCCCAATACAACCCCTATGGGTACCTCGTAATGTGCAATTCCTCGTGGACAACATAGAGGAAGAGTGGGTTCAGCCACCAAATTCACTAGATTACATCCATTCCCGCCAAATGGCACCTACTATCCGGGACTGGCCCGCAATTATCGCAGAGGCATACAAGTAAGCTTTTCTACACTAACGAACATGATTACTCACCGCACAATTGTTGACCTATAGGGCGTAGGGCGCTGAAGCCGGGTGGTTGGCTCGAGCTGCAAGACCTAAAATGCGTCGTCGGATGCGACGACGGCACAATGCTTGCAGACGACGCCTTAGCGTCGTTTGCCAGGACACTCGCCGATGCATTATGTAGACTCGGCATCGACTGCATTTACTCGATAGAAAATTATGCTAGATGGCTAAGAGAAGCCGGCTTTGTCAACGTACAAGAAGTCGTGCTAAAGGCCCCGCTGGGGACGTGGCCGAAAGATCCGCACCTTGCGAGAGTCGGCTTATATAATCGAAACATGATATACGACGGCCTCCATGGCTTCAGCATCCGGCCTTTTACACACGGCCTGGGGTGGACACCCGAGGAGGTAGAGGTCTATCTCGTTGACGTGCGGAAAGCGATACTCAACTCGACAGCGCATATTTATCTCCCATTTCATTCCGTCTACGCGCAGAAACCCCTCAGGCCAACTACGGAAGGCTCCAAATGAGATATTCCCTTATCCTTACAATAGAGAAGACGGTTGGTGGTTTGATATACCTGCATGAACTCATGAGTCCGCCGGGGCTAGAAGGTTCGGCGTACATATAGGATCGGTTCTTATTTGATACCAGTGGCGATGGCGGTTCAATGTGCAGCGTTAGAAAAGGCATTTTCAGGATGAGCAGGCATCTTAGATGAATCCCTTATTTACTGGCTTCCTTACTCGGCGTTGCTATCTAAACATTCTTATCAGGCTTCACATTGGAGTTGGTTGGGGTTACGATGGTTTTGCTCATTGCCACCTGGGTGGGAGTGCATTGCTTTTATACACAGGTACCTATCAAGAGGGGATCAGCTAGAAGATACCTACCTCGACAACCATATCTTGCTAAAATTCTAGAAATCAAATTGTATATGACTTCATCTATGCGCTTCTCTTATCGAAGTGAAGAAGCGTTTGAAGTTCTTAGTAGGATATAAAACACCGTGACGTGTTAGGCTTGCGTGCATTAACGGCCAATGGTAGAAAAGGGGGGACACAACAGATAGCCCGAACTCCGGTGGGAGCCTCATTGGGGGTGCTCAGGGCCGGAGGAAATAATGTCGGATATGCTGCATTAGGTAACTTTTAGCTTACTAACTCACCGAAACTACTGCAATTACTCTAGTAGTGGTGTCGACGCCTTTTCTAGTCAGCCAAGTTGTGGGCGTAGAATGCTGCCCTAGCGCGGTTATCTTAGACACTACCTCCATCTCTAGCCCCTTTCCTGCAATTCTCCCCCCTAAACCGCACTTAAGCTTGGCTCACCAATATCTACGGACCGTCAGGAAACTCCTGCCGGGAGCTAACGTGCCAAGGACTTGGGGCTCATGTGTCTCAACTCATCGTTCAAGGGGCTATTCAGCCGCACTAGAAGTGCATGCTAGAAGTCATCAGGTCTGATTGCCGAGAATTGACCCCGCTGTTGAAGCTTACTCTGTCTGTTTATCGTACCTTCAGCTTGTCATTCAGCTAGCCAAACGCTTCATATTTACTCAATGCCCGATAGTGTTACCGCGTTCATAGTTTGCTATATGGTTGGATCTGAAAGAATCGCACGAATCATGGCACCTTCTCTGGGGCTCATCATTCGTGAGACTTCTCTCTAGCATGTAGCTCCTAGTTCCCCTTACTGGACGCGAAAAGGAAACGAGATCGATATCGAAAGCGGACAGGATTCCGAAGCACCCTAGTGGATTGTTTGAGCCTAGCTCTTGGCTTCTCAGTCGCCTTGATTCGTCGGAGTAGCTAGAGGACCTAGAGTTCCACAGATGCTAAAGGTGATATATAACGAGGTAGTCCACGAAGCGCACAATAATAGAGATTTAAACATAGAGCTACTACTCGGATATCTCGGGCACTGGTATTTGGGTTGGATCTCTGGCTCCATCTCTAGCCCATATAGCGAATAATACACGGGATCTTATCAATTTGAATTTCCGTGGCTCGGATAGGACATAACGTCAGCCTCGTTTAAGTCCTTGAACTCTATGATATACTTCATCCTCCATTGAGAATCATCAGACTTCTCTTCATAGCCCTCCACACAGCCCGCGGCTCGCGACGTTCTTTCGATCATAGGCAGAAGTCGCTCCACAGCAGGTGCACGTAGTTGATGGCTAGATAAAGACTAAGTATCAGATTCATAAAGAGTCTACTGAGGACTTTGTATAAAGAGCTTCCCGGGTGTTTTTGTGCGGGCATACATAGCCGGGATCGCGAAGGCAGAAGAATTGGCCAAGGTAGAATCAGTCATCCAGAGAGCTAATTAGCTTAGAATCTACGTGTGGGTTAGAGGTTATATTAGGTACTTATCGACCCATACAATTTGAGCTCGTAGATCCTGTTGCAGCAAGTCAGATTAGTGAGTCATGCTAGAAAAATCGTACAGATGAGCCTTTTCGAAGTATGGAACTTGTTCGAGAGAATAGTCGGCATAAAGTGGTGATACTGGGTACCGGAAGAGAGCACCGTGTACATTAAAAGGTAGAGGAACTGGTTAATTTAGGAATCGGGACGAGAGGTTTTCATATATCGGGAATGGTAAGAGGTCTCTGACTCTAGGCTGCCATGATGTTGGTTTGAAGGTTGCTAAGGCAGGTAATGCTTGCGTGAGCAAGGGACGAAGTCTGTGTATACAACATTAATATCACCAGCCCCAACGTTCTAACATTGGCGATGCCAACATAAGGCTTGGGAGTTATAGTGCGTCCCATTAGTCTAGTAATATATAAACTCATCTCCACGAGCAGCTTCGGATACTCGGCTCCAATATGATGCTCTATGAGTTGTGTACGAGCCCAGACGGATTATTGGTCTGGAATCTATATAGGTAATAGGCAGATCTAAAACCTAGATGTTATAAAATGATGATTATCTATGATGTTCTCGAATAGTACGTACAGGGCAGATATATAATGGGAGAAATTCTACTAGCATGCTTAGGTACAGATCCCCTCACTCCAACTACGAATTTTCAACATTTTCGATCGCCGACGCGTATGATCCATTTCTTCGCACATCGGTAAATATATCCTATCGATCCATAAGGCTGTTAAATTGCGAAGAATCACGAAAGGGTATCACTGGTTTGTCTATGTTGAATCGTGCATATGCAAAGGAGCACATGCCTTCGTTTCGGTCAAATGATGTAATAAGCGTCGTCTCGAGACATGTTCTGGTCAGGTTGCTTATATAATATGAAACTATCTTGCTTGTGACACCTACGACCTCCGGTTAGGGTTAATGTTGTTAGCCACGGTCTCGTACCACATCAAATCTCATTGCCCGGACAAGCGATGTCCAGAATGCAACCGGATCGTAGTTTTCGGAAAGGTAAACGAAGATGATCGATGATACACGAGTGAACCAATCACGAGAGAATCATGAGAGGAATTGGTGGGCGTCTCAGTATTTAAAGAGGTATAGAAGACAGAATGAAACGTGCCGGCAAGATTCGCTAAATGGACCTCGCCTAAACCTTCGGATCGTCGAAATAAGCAAGTGAGTTGACAGAGAATTGACGTGGGAATTGATGTGGGACAAGACGAAGCCCCCATTGGTCTTGAAGGGCGGCTGAGAAGTAGCACGAGGTACCTTGGTTCACGTAGGGTCGGTAGCTACGGCCTACAACGGTATTGCCGGAGGAGGAGATTGGGCGAGGTTCGTGCGAGCTTCAAGGTAGTAGCGAGCGGTGGTAGCTTGGTGAGAGCTTTGGTGAGATTCGGTTGGTTTACCCCACAAACAATCCCTGATAATGAGTGCATGCAGGTGCGATGGTGGGGAATAAGCCAACTAGACCACCTACGGACATCTACCTACGACTACCTGCAACTACCTCTGCAATACCTTACTGCACCTACTGCAACTACTGCAACTACTGCAACTACCTGACCCTTAGAAGCCAAAATCAGTCCCGTGGTCCCCCCCTCTCCCCGCCTTCTTGTGCTCCCCCCTCCCTCCTGTAGGCTCTTGCCCCCTTCCCAATGCCCCAAGGTCCCTTGTGAACATTTGGGTGCCCCCACAATTTTGACGATGAAAGTTCTGCCCGCGTCTTTCTCCAACTTTTCGCTCTCTTCGTCTTAACCTAATATTTCCTTCTCTTATATTCGATGGCTGAGAAACAAATGGATCAGTCCCAAGCTCGCCGTCGACGTCGTGATGGATCGTCTGGCGCACAGCAGCGCTTGTGTACACACTGCGGACGAAGCTTCAAGCGGTCTGAGCACCTGGAGCGCCACGTCCGGACCCGTTGGTTACCCCAACCCCAACTTTTCCAACATGCTCGATCCCTCGATCTGCACGACCATGCTCCACCAAATTTGCTCTTGATAGTTCTCGCCGTCTTTGGTGTTTTATTTAATATTTATTACTTGCTTTGGAAAGAGAAGCTAATTCCCACTTATAGACACAAAAGAGAAGCCCTACGTCTGCCATTGTGGGTCGGCATACTCACGAAGAGATCTCTTAACACGCCATCAAAGAATTACACATGAAACTTTGTCACCGAGGTCGCCTGATGGCCCAGCGTCGGAGGACAATCATCAGTTGGCCACAACCGACTCGGATCCGCCCTCCGAGGACGCTGCTAGCGCATCCACGGCTACCCTCCCTGATCTGAACATGAATCAGACTCTTCAGCAGCAACAATACTCAAACTCAAGCCACGATTTTGCCATTCACAACCATGCTGTCAGCCAGCCCTACCACCATCAACTAATCACAGGCCAAGGATTCTACGACAATGGTAAGTTGTGTCACTTATCTAAGCTTACCGACTGCAATCTATATTGATCGGTGTACCCAGTTCTCCAGTCAAGTACTAATACACCGACAGGTCAACATTTTTCCGGGTTCGACCATTTTCAGGAACAAAACTTCTCAGACGGACCTGGGCTGCCACCAGAATGGAGTCCTTATTTTCACGACCCAGGTATGGAGCAGGATATGGTAGATCCAGCCCTACGAGGTTCAATGGTAGACGTATCGTCACCTCTCGCCAATGAGAGTTTCTCGGCACATACGTACAATCCCTGGATGTCACCAGCAGCCCAGAAATGGAGCAATTAGCGGGAATTTCTCGCTCAACGTGGCGACTCCCCCTCTATAATAGACACGAATCGTTACTCCCAGCGATTACGAATTCGCCAATGTACCATTCCGCCCCTCTCCGGACTCCAAGGCATTGTCGCCGCTTCGGGTCACTTGGGGTCCTCAAAATGAGTGGATATTGCTAAAATACATTTGAAAGCATTGGCCGCCAAATGATGACAAGATGTATCTTCCTGAAGGCAGATATTATATGAATGTAGGAATTATCTCTTGTCATGATGGTGGTCCAATTGAGAATGAAGGGATTTACGAGAACAGCGGATCAATGATCCCTCAATCTACCTACATAGGTACCTACCTAACCTACACTATTGCCGCGACCGGGAGAACACGGCCTGCCTAGGACAAACCCAGTGTCTCTCCTTGAAATCTCACACCTCAACCCGTGCACATCTCACGAATATTACCTGAAGGACTCATCGCAATGTCATCACCAATATGTCGTACTTGATTATTCTTCGAGCCTATGAGCAATTGGTCAATTCCCGCCATTTAGGAACGGGTTTCATGATACAGATTGACGTTGACGATACCCAAGCACTACGTGCAGCCATATAACAATACGTACGAATGGCGTTATACCTTGAAGAATACCTAAGTAATTAGTTGATAATCGTGCAATTCAAGCACATAATCATTCAAACCCACTTTTGGGAACTCCTGATCATTCCCTCTTATCCCAAGGTACAGCTTATTCAGCTGTCTTGACTGCATCAAATGTGGACCACAGAACTACGTGTATAACCAACAATCTATTGGGAAATAATAAAATCTATCTATATCTATCTATCTCTAAATTATACGAACTCGCTGCGGGTGGAACAGACGCAGCCACCACCATTCAATCCTATTTTAGAGCCTAGAATTTGCAACAGCCGCCTTCTTTTTACCAAACTCGGCCACCAGCAGCCGCAAAGCAATTGACTCAGACAATATTTCCAGTATGCCAGTTGACACAGCATGCAGCCACCATGGCTTACATTTAAGCCACCCTCTCGCAATTGCCCGTGGCGCACGATCGAGCATTACTTTTGCGTACTGACGTGCATCTGGAGAACCTGGGGTTAGTCCTATAGAATTGGATCGCGTCCGCAAGTCACCAGGTATAATAGCCAGGCAGTCAACTCGGCCCCCTGCAGCAGCCATTTCCCGCGCCACCGCTGCAGTTAGTGATATGATAAATCCTTTACAAGCAGAGTAGGGCGCCACTCCAGGCATGCCCATCCGAGCATCCAAGCTCAGATTTAGCATCAAGGCAGGGCTACTGTCGGTTAACCGTGGGGGCATAATTCGTGACACATGAGCCATAAAACGCGCGTTCAGATTGAGAAAGCGATCCAGGTCCACAGCCGTGTTCTCGGACAGGTTGCGGATGGCTGGCTAGGCGATGGGAAAACCACCTACGTTATTGTTCAGGACGGTAATCGGTAATGTTGAGATGGATTCAAATGCCGCGTCAATTTCGTGGGGCGTGGTGGTAATGGCATGTAGGACAACTATTCTGACCTCCGTACCTCGGGGTTCGGCCTTGATGAGCGCAGCCGCGTCGTCCAGCTCTGCAGCTAGGTGTCCCAGAAGGACGACATTGAAACCTCTTGCAGCCAGCTCCTGGGCGGTACCGAGACCGATTCCTGCGGAAGCGCCGGTGATCAGAGATCATGCATCTTGCTTCCAACGGTAGCGAGCGAGAGATGCCGGTGGGAGGAGATAAAACGACGCATGGTCCAGCAGCTTGTATGTCTCGTACGTCAGGAACGCGGCGCCAACGTATTGTAGGGCGGCTGCCATTGGATGGGGGTTCCAGGACTATGTTAGCCAGAAGGATCGTGACGCTTTAACACCCGCACCAGTTTTCGACGGATTGCGAAGGTCCCCGCACTTGGTGCATGCAAGTTGCCCGCCTAACCCCTCTCTGATTCGCGGCGCCTTGTTATCTTGTGCGAGCTCGGGAAAATAAGAATGTCCATCTGTACTTGCGGGCTTCTCGGTGAAAAAAACCGCAACCGTACCCCGTACAGATAAGCAAAGGCAAGGCAATCGAGAAAGGGAAAGATTAGTCGAATTTGTTATGCGGGGGCTGGGAGCTGGGGGAGGCTGGGGGGGAGGAATAAGAGAATAATACATAAAAATCTGCTTAAATGCCTTAAGTCCATTCAATCCCTTCCCTCGGCAGCCAAGACTCCGTATCCTTCTCGTCAGGACAACAGTCCTACCCCCTCCAGCGTACGACCAAGTGCGGAGCCGTTCGGGACCACCGGTTCGTCCATCCGATCGGGCCCCGAAAAAGAATCGGACCGGCACGTTCCCATTCAGGAAATTGTTGTACCTGAGCATCCATTTGCCCTTTCGATACGGGCCACGTCTCTTTTTCCTTTTTTTTCCTTCCTCATATCTATCTACCTTATCCCCCTCCCATCCAATCCATCCCGCATCCCGCAATCTTCTACCTCCTCCCCATTTGAAAAAAACAAAACAACCTGAGGTGACACAGATTTCGCATCTCCGGCAGAGCACATACGCCACACAAATAGCACCACTTTCCTCTCCGTCTCTGATAATCAACGTTACATCTGGCGGTAGGCAGGGGATGATTTGTAATTGGCCAACGCGGGCAGCAATGTACGCAAACATACGTACGGGGCTTTTTATTAGATGTTCTTTATGGGAAAGTGTTTCCGTTTTGCTTTTAGGGGAAGTAGGTAGGTAAGTACATCTCTACATACAATACATACCTACATAGGTATACACGCGAGGAATTTGTGTTTCTTCTCCTGTCATGTCATGTCATGTCATGTTATGTTATGTATTGTTGGATACGACGGGGTGGCAATAAACTTGTTGAAACATAAAAGCCGCAGATACATACATACATTACCTACAGAGCGACATACATATGTGTACCTAATGTACGACGATAATGGATCGTAGGAACTCGCTGCGCATGCATCGCCATGCCCTCTTCGCACACGCGCATGGGCGGAAAATAAAATAAAATAAATGAAACGAACGAAATAGAATATTCTTTGGAGTACTAGGGTTCTATCGAATAAACACGGGTCGTATTATTCAGCATGCGTCGAGAGTAGGTACCTACCTATGCAGGTCGACCTGAGGCTCTCATCGACCCCAGGTCTAGCGTTATTATAGCTCCTGACTGAGAAATCGTAGCAAATAACCTCAATTTATAATATTCAACTCATAAGCACTACTCACTTAGCCACGCTACCCGTTATGCCATAGAATAGCACTTCTGTATCCCCTTCTAGCTGAATTCTACAAGCGAGCATAAAAAGCTGAGCATACCTGAAGAAGTCCAACTGAAAAAAACACTCACTATAGAATTCAAAGGTCGCATATTAGAGAGTAGATTGCTATGTCATCTAAGTGCTAACATCCAATCATTTTGCTACTACCACAAAATCAGGGAGCGCTGCCTTCGCTGTCAATTCACTAACTAATACCCACTACTAGCTATGGCCATTGATGCCTTCTGAATGAGACTATAGCTAAGTTCATGTGCTAGAAGTAGCAACATACAATCGACAGGATGTGAACAGAATCGCGGATCAACAATAAGTGAGGAATCTTCCCCCAGGACAAACGTCCATTCCATCGAGGAGTGGACCCGTAACTGGACGTCGCAAATCAATACCACCTCTTTCACGCAATTACTCTAATTCAACCTTATGCTAGAAGACTAGCTGTTGGTTTGCCCTTTCGTTTGACCAGTGTCAGTTACACCTCAATTTCATCAACAGGAATAGTCTACTGACTTCGGCCTGACTTTTCCTCCCAACTCCATAGGAATCCTCCTCTTCTTCTCTATCAGACGGAGCAGATTGTCTGAATCCTCTTCTTCAGAGGCTACATTCGCTACATCTCTGGTGTCTTCAAATGCGTTAACTTTCGAAAACGCTGTCGTTCTTTACCCTCTTTTTCCCTTTTTGTTTGTGAAATAGCCCATCTCGTTGGTGGTTGTGTCTCCAGCAGGGACAGCATTGTGCTTGGGTCTATGTTCGTGCCGCGTCGAAACCGACGCAGGATGCTAGGCAATCAGGTCAGTTGGTCAGGCGGATCCCAAACGATGTAGCCGCCTTCTTCGCTTCCGTGTGTCTGTTGCTTTTGTGTTCTGCTCTGGTTATATCAGAGAAAGAATGACAATGTCCCGGGAAGATGTCAACAGATTAGGTCTGTTTGGGCATCGTGAAGACGCCGATGGCGGGTCCTTGACGACCACGTCATCTAAAAGGTTCTTGTTGCAGGTTATCTGATTCCTGTTGCTTTCATATCATTCTTGTATCTCCAGTTTCGTATTGAGTGCTAGCTCCTTGCAGGTTATTCCCAACCCACATGTAACAGCACGAAAGTGTCAGGGTTGCATGTGAGTGGATGATTAGGATATTTGAGGGAAAATGTGATATAAACTCATTGTGCTTCGAGGATCCTCCACGACAATGTGGGCTCACGCTATCGATCTCGTTCGTTATGCGGTCCCTTCCCATGAGGTTAACGGATTGTATGCGGGAAATCAATTATTTCGATAGTGGGGATTAGATATCGGAGGCGTTTGCGTACCGCCTTGCCCTTCATCTTTGTCACTTATACTCATCGTGTGAGTTGCCTGCGAGTGTATGTCTCGTCTCTAGTCTTCTTGTATTCCATTCAATGAATAAACTCCCCCAAAGTTACCAGGGAATCCAGGTCGAGAGAATCAGGTGTCACCATCTATTTCGAGTTGCTTGGGAGACCAAGCTGCCTCGGATAGGAGGTAACTCAGGAGAGTCGAAATCATTGTAGGCGTATACTCGGAGATGGTTGACATTGTCGGGTGGACATCTCCAGCAGTATATCTCGTGGGTAGCACCAGCCACTGGCCGCGTGAACAATGTTCGCCATATATTGTTCCCTATAGGTTTCTCGGAAGACCTCTCTATACAGAACGTCAGAGCCACGTTTGTTTTCACTTTCGTCGGTCAAAACGAGCTGTTCTTGTTGTATGCTCTCTAGCTTCTCGATGTATCGTTGTTGCCCAATGCTACCTACATAGGGCATGTCTTTGTAGAGAAAGTTCATATGCAGATGCCGAAGCTGATTGTAGGTCGAAGCAACCCTCACCATTGAAAGAGGTTGATGCCTAACCCGAATCCGCTTGGTGGTTTGGAAGCGTTGATAAGTAGAACTGGCGAATCTCATCCACGTCTGGTGTGGTTGTGCATCGGAATTGTTAGTCTGAGACCGGATATCAGATGTCTAGTGTACTGTTGGTCCAGAAATCTATAATAGTTGAGGTCATCGAAAGGAAAGGAGTTCGTGCAACCGGGATCAAACCGTGGCACACTGAAGTCGGAAGAGCAGCGGATTGTCGTGGTATAGGCAATACTGGAAACTACAACGCCGGCGAAGTCCTCCTTATTAGCATAATGCTTGATACTGATGACTTCGAGACCTGACAAGTATGTAGAGTGTCTTGTTCATCAATGCCACACCACCAGTGCCCTCCCTAATGAAGAGTGTCAAGAGCGTACCTAGTGGAGATACCCCTTCACATCGTCATTGTTAATGCCGCATCCTGGGAAGTGATGTCGACCCAAAAGTTGCTGATGCCCTTTTCTTATCTCATGAGCCACGTAGATGGCAGGTCCGGACGTTTGGTCACCTCCGTGGGAATCGGGAGGCGATGGGAAAAGCATGAAACACTATGTAAAGTCAGAGATCTATTACAACACGACTCCTTAGGATACTTGGAATATCGAGGTATAGCACGCATTATCAACTCACATGGGGAATCATAGAGTACTTCTCCTATTTCGTAAATGCTTCATTGACTATCGGTCTATGATGTAATCATTCAGGTAGACGTAACAGTGACATGATACTCAGAGTAGTTCCACTAGTATTGCTCAGACTAGCTATAGCCACAAGGAGAGACCGAATGAGAATGTAAGGGCGAGGACGACTCCCTCAGGCCTGTGATTCTCCCCTGGGGTCATGTGCAGTTCTGGCATGTGCAGTTCGAGCATGCATGTTGCTCTTTGCCCACACATGCTCGAACTGCACATGTCCGAACTGCACATGACCCCAGGGGCGAAAGGCCTTTTAGCGTCATGCCTAGGACGCAGTTGGAGGACTTTTAGATCTCAAAAGTGAAGGGGAATGAGAGGATGGGAAGAGGCCCGATTGGGTATTACGGTTGCCCATTGTTTGTATGTTTGATAGTATCAGAGGGTCGACCTGTTGGAGGTCTAGACCTATAAGGAGGTTAGAGCTTGAGAACACATAGAAGAATGATTGATATATTATACCTTAAACCCTTAGCAGATAGGTTGACGTCTCCTCGCGCAACAATGTTGTCATTTTCACCTCGTCAGAGGTTTCACCTGCTGAGAGACTTCCCAGGCAGTACGGGATACCTGCTCAGAGGTAGAGCCCTAGAAGGGCCTACTCCTTGCTCAATAACATCTTGCTCCCCCCTTCTTATGTGCGTCGCATGGTACACTGAAGGAGATACATCGCGACAGGTAGAATGTCAGAGCTGTTGATGCTCCCGTCACCAGCATTCTCGCTAGTATTAGCATCCATAGCATTGGGCACCTTGCCCTTGGCATTCTCCTGTGAAGAATGCAGAGGGATCAAGTTGATGTCTCAAGTCTGGGGGTGTCAGACAGCTGAAAAATGGTCCATGGGCAAACACTGCTGGGTGCTAAACTTGTATAGAAGTAGGGGTTCAAGATAGTCGCTGAGTAGGATTGTGTGAAAGTGAGAAGCGGCAGCTGATAGACTGTAGAATAACAACGTGCACAGGCGTTGTGCTAGCTGCGGGGTGAACCCTTTGTGAGTCGCTTCGCAACGGCGACACTGATCCGTTGACCTATCGTGGTTAACATCACCTAAATCTGGAAAAGGTGTCGTACATACCATATCAACACAGGCTCCACGAGTCCAACAAGCGGCGGATTGTACCAGCAATCGGGCATTGACAGAAGTTTTCGGCTATGTCTCCTCCAAACGTGTCTGATATTCTATCTGGCGCCTCAATGTGTGGTATTGTCGATGATGGTCTGTTGATTCTTTAGGGACTGTCCTGACTGCGACTTCTCGCTGTCGAACTCCTCACTAACCCTATGAAGATCATAGTCTTCAACAGGGGAAATGTTGTTAGCCTCAACCAGCTATCTCTGAATAAGCACTTACTACAATCTTGGGAGCATCTCTAGCGCTCTCGGGGGTGTTGACTTCGTTATCAAGGCCATCTAATTACCCCCTGGTGAGCACAATTCCAAGTATCAAGCAAACTTGGAGACAAGATTGAGATTTGAGAGAAGCTTACACTTGCACTTCTCAGTCTGCCGTATATCTGCAAGGTATTATCACAATCCTCGTAGATGAGCGGGTTGACTTGGGCAGCCATATTAGCAAGACTATGACATATGTAGAAAGCGCTCATGGGATGTACTGTCTGGAGTGAGGAATTGTGATGGTGGAATAGTTAGAATAGGAACTCTGAAATAACATACCACAATTCAATTAATGCTCGAAGTAATGCCTCATAAGTGTCTTTCGACGAAGAAACTTCATCTATGACAAGGCTGTGACCAAGTATTTGGGTTCCTTATATTGCAGGAAAGGAAGAAAATGTGGTCTAGAAGAGTCTGGGCTATCTCTATGGAGGAGATAATGAATAATAGAGTCGTCTAGAGGATGTATGTAGTGACAAAAGTGGAAGAAGGAAAAGAAGGGAGCGAGAATGAGAGATATGGTGTTGTGGTGAAAGGGGTTGGGGAGTGGGAGAAAGAACTCACAGAAGACGAAACAGAACCATCAAGGGGCAGTAACAGGTGAAAGTTTATTAAAAGATGCACGACAAGTGTTATTACATGTTTAGTTAAGAACGATCTTCAAAATAAAAGGGGGTACGTAGCCAAGTATTCACGTTGTACTAACTCAGCTATAGAGACAGCTGGGTAACTTGCAACGACGAAGGGAATACGCGTCTACGCGACTTACAAGGCGCTAATCCCCTTCAGAATAAGCGCCTGGGCCCGAAATGGAATAAACGCTCCCGTATTTACAATAAAAAAAACCTACGCTAATGTTGGCATTGGTTGGTACCTACCCGTACGACCCCCCTTATGAGTTTTCATGGCGTAATATTCGCCTCATAATCGTCCGATTGTTCTAAATAATAAACCTTGCGATGTACGACGCGTTCAGTGGTCGTCATGTCTTGATGCTGGAGTGATTCATTGTGCAGGTAGACCTTCCATCACCCAGGGGTTAAACCCTACATACATGTATGTACCTACTTAAGTCCACTGTATCATACCACTTTCGCAGGCGTCCCTGACGTTTCTGTTTAGATTCTAAAGCGAGGGATATTACCAGATATGCTCTTCCTTCCGCTTCCGTAAATATTTGACCCAAACTCTAGCAGTGATGGTAATATTGAGAGAGGCCAATAACCTAGGAACTCTAGATTCTAAGGCCACTTTTATGTATTTCTAAACGCTAAGGACAGGAATGCTTGTCCTTGATTGGAGATTATGCTCAACCAACTTCCCAGTAGGAATGATCGCCGTTGTCTGTGGATGTAGCAGATCCGTGGCGTTGACAAAATGGAATTTCAAGATGGAAGCAACTCTCCACAAAGACAGCCTATGTAGTAGATAGTCAGTTCCTCATGGCTTATATAACTTTAGAGAAGCTCAAAACCTGTTTGTCGTCGATACAAACCTTGTAATTCTTCGGTAACTGACGAATATAGGAGCGCCTTAGAGCCAACTAGGAAGCTATCAATTTTGCCCCCCGCGTAATCGAATTCAGAAAATCAATACCTAATAGTTGCTATAAGTTAATGTGTTCTTCGTATCCAAATGTCTAAACTCGTGTGTGACTATCACATGCAGACGTCGCTAATCAAAATAGACCTCGAGACAGCAATTCATGCATTACACATTAGTTTTACAAGCCATCAGGCATAGGTGCATCATAATTAAACTTCCTGGCAGTAATAGCATGTCATTCTAGCTAGTTGCGTGCTTAGAGCTGGAATGATTGGATTATATTCTCTAGGCACGAGGTTGGGGAAGTGAAATGGCCGCCCAACTCTATCATTCAATTATAAGCGATGAATAATATCTAAGACCACGTTTGAACGCCAATTAACTGTGCAGCACCACTAATATATTGAGAAGGAGGTAGGTACCTAAGTTGATCTGGTGCATCAGACATTCCACAGGCCTTCCGTCTTGACTCTAATGCAAGCCGTGTACGAGCCTTTCAAACATGTTGAATTGTCTGGATATGAGGTAAATTACTAAGTCATCTTACTATCCCCCTTTTCGATATTGATATTACCTGTGCATATCATACCCCAAGTCTTAATTCCCCTAACTTCAATTTCACCCACCTCGCGGAATCCAAAGTGAGCGTAGACTGCACGAGCCCTGTCGCTACCTGCCTCCAACCAAACGGGCATAGGACCGCCCTGATTTCGGTCCGAAGTAAACTGCTCTATGAATGGTACTAGCACAGCACGCACTACATAACGATAATTAGTATTCATTCTATGTAGGATAGAATATACGCCAACTAGGGCGAGACTATGGCACTTATACGGAAGATACGTGTTGAACAAAACCTTAGACCGCGACGATAGCTATCGATACTGAGAGGCAATTCACGCCTAATTTCCTTGGAAGATACTGCTGGTAAAACAGCATACAGGTTACTTAGTTTAGTTTCTTTTTGATTCATCATCCACAATTTGATGGCGATCCATAGTCTTGTTCCAATCAGGGAGATAGGGGGTTCGAGTATGTCTTCGTAGCGAAACTTTCCATTTCAACCCGCTGACCCAAACTCAATCGAAAAGGGGGCGACGTCAGAAATTAAATATTAAATACTCACCAGCACCTGGTACATACTCCACCGCCGGATCCCTCGCCATGAGGCTCAGCTTCCAGTACCTGCCACCGCTCGTGCGCTCAGCAATCGGGTACAAGTGGCGGCGCATCACATCGGCCCAGCCCTTCAAGAACTGCGCGAACAGCGGTCTCTGCGCCAATGCCGACGCGTGAGAAGCATACGGCCGGCCCACCTTCCCCGGTTCCCAGCACGCAAACGGCGGCGAAACCTCCGGCCTCGGCTATGAAAGCGCCTGGCGCTAGCTTGGTGGCGAGTCGTGTCAACGCCGCTTCGTATACGATGCTCTGGATGGAAGCCAGATCCAGGTCTGCGACTGATTGACCCGGCGGAAGTTTCTCGCCCTGGGGCATGACGGTTAGGGGGTCGCTGGCGGATGCGCGGGATACGGCGCCGGCGAGGCATTGGATGTAGGGCACCGATGTCCCCGTGGTTAGTAGTGGGAAGTTTCTGGTCTCTTCGTTTGTAGCGGCCACGGCGTCGGCCGGTGTGCTTGGCGGCGGCTCCACAGGGAGGAGCGCCGTTCCCGTTGTTATCGGGGTGTCTGCCATTGTTCCAGCTGAGACCGCCCGATGGAAATAGCAATAGCTGCGAGGAGACAACTATATAGATTGAATTTAGTTGCTTTCAATGCGATGAGTATAGCCTATCCGCCGATTTGCTGTAGTAATTAGGGGAATTGACGGATATTCGGCGACATGAACGAACTTTCGTTGCTTGATATGGATGGAAATGGCCATTCCACTCGAAGATATGGCTTTCCTCGTCATACAATCAATTATCTGGACGGATTGCGCCCCTTGAGGTACTAGGAAGGGTGTTCAGGGGTTAGTCGACTTGAGTCACAGATAGCCCGACTTCGGTAATTGCGACATTCGCTCTGTATACCGACGCGTAGCCAAACCTACCTTACGTAAATGGTATAACTGCCTATATATATTCGGACGCGACTATCGAGCAGAATTATTTACAATTGGTGTTGGAATCGTTATTTACATTTACTCGTTCATTCGAGATTTTATAAGCTGTCTTAGCTAGGAGCTCCAATTGACTGAATGGGTAATATCAAATGGCAAGTATCGTCGCAGTGGGTAAGTAGTGCTAGAAGAATGTCATCAGAAAGTTACCAGAGCATTATTTCATCTACTTCATTTGTATGTCATCTATCTAGAGCACATAATTCTAGGGTTTGCAAAGGACACGTACCCCGAAATTGACTACCCCATATGCCGATATCTCCTTTTCCATTCCGGTCTCTAAACGCCGAACAAGCAAGAACATTTGCTAAAGCTAAGTCCGTAGGTGCAATGAACCCTTCATGCACCTGTAGCTTCACGGTAGAAAGTCAAGCTTCTGTTCGCACCGGCGGTGCAAAACATCTCGTTGCGTCCTGTTTTGGGCAACCACTTAACGGCCCAGAGCGCCTTGTCCGTCTCGCTGTGCGTTGCGACACATGCGCCCCTGTCAATAGACCATACCTTTACTTTGCCGTCGAAGGAGCCACTGAGTAAGTACTCGCCTGTGTCACTCCAGTCGATGGAGGTGATCCATGCTGTATGGCCAGTTAGGTTGCCGACATGCTCGCCGTGTTTTGTGTCGTAAATCGCGATAATACCCGCGTCTCCTGCGGCAGCTAGACGGGTGCCGGCTGGTGAAAAGGCCACTGTTCGGATCGGCTTGACAAGTCCTAATTCTTAATCAGCACCATAGAATAAGACGTAAGCATATCCTCATCTCGGGTGAACCTACCAGGAAGTGAATATTGTAATCGTCCAGTGTCGTTGTTGAAGACATAGACAGCACCACTCTGATGGCCGCTCGCTGTATACTTCCCGTCGCGACTCAAATCCACGCATAGACCGAAAGAGCCAGAACCCGCGTTGCCGGTCTCGTATTCGCGTATCCTTTCGGATCTGTCACCGAAGAGATCCCACACATTAATTCGTCCATCGTAGGTAGTAGAAGCCAGGTATTGGCCGTCTTCACTAAGTGCGATAGCCCATACTTCTCCAGCACTCTTGCCCGCACCTTTCGCAGGGTCTAGTTCGCCGAATGGTTGCCATTCGCTGCCTGACTCGGCAAGCTTCCATACCTTCACTTCGCCGCCAAACCCAGCCGAGGCAGCAATCTTGCCATTATTGGATACGGCTATGTGGTGACAGCCGAGCTTGTGTGCGCCCGTGAGGGACTGGGCAAGAGGTACGTTTGGTTGTGTGGTGGCGTGTATGTGAATCGTCGAGGAGCCGCTGGCCGAGAGGAGTGCCGTGGGCGTGGCCGCAAGGGAGAAGATATCGGTTACATGCGCTAGCGGATGTTAACATAATGCATTGTGAAGATATGGGCTTGACTAATAATCAAGAGCTCCAAGCTTCGAGTCGCAAGAAACACAACTGAAGAAAGGGTAAGGCTCACCATTGTCGATAGTATGCGTTGTAAGATACTGTTTCGACTATAAGCGTGTTAGTAAGCTAAATATTTTGCATGCGACTTTAGTCTGAACCTTCTACATACCATGATTGCTATCGATCCATATGGGTTTCTTGCGATGCAGTTGTATGGAAGAGGTAGTGGTGGGGTTGATGATGCTAGGAATATTGAAGGTACCTGAGCTATGGTGGGGTCAATATTAGATGTCTAACAAAAACTGGAGATTTGGATAGAGGCTTCCAAACTACAGCCAGAATATTGCATCATACAATGGATATCTCCCCCCGTTCCTGTCTTGTTACATCCAAAGTTACAGAATAAGATTTCGATCTTTGAGGTTATTAGTTGAAGTGGGGAATGCACGATGCTTCATTCTAGTTGCTATTACAATGGCTGAATGGTTGAACAGGAAATGTCAAAAGTCTGTCCATATAGCTGCGTGGGTATCAGAGCAAGATGCAAATTCATGCCAAACAGAAAATGGCTTTCATTGTACACACGTTTACAGTTGATTCTACTGGGGGATTCCTTACCCCTATACCATAACGCCAGTGGTATGCACAAATTCCATTTGCTCGCTGTATGATTTGTACAGCTATGAGACCGTAGATGTCCCTGTATTCCTCAAGCTTGCTTCCATTGATCATGCCTTCGCCTTAAATTCACGTTCGAGCATACCTCCGACGCCTAGAAATATGGAGATTAGTGTCTATCATAAGATGTAAACAGCAGAAAAGAACAACTTACGACCCATGCAGTTAGGACATAATGTGTGCATCTTTTTTATTCCTCCACAAGCTGGGCACTTGTTCAATGCAGTAACATCTTTCAGAGCCTTGCCTGCCATTTGTCTATGTCTCTTTTTCATGTGTGATGTCTTTTTCTTGGGTACCGCTCGAAGTATTCCTTCCCATATATCACCTAACAAGGACGGTATATTCGAGATGGCAGCAGGGATTGCGATAGCAAGCGACGATATCGATGGTAATTGCGATTCTTGTGCTTGTTGTGTGTAGAGAACTGTTGATCGGAAGGTGGTGTTGAAGCTAGTCGATGCTATTCTCGGGAAGAGGGACGAGAAAACTGAGGCCATTCGCAGTTGCTGTATGGCGGCCATGGTTGATGACTTTAACAGGAGCTTCGCCTGTAGTTTCTGAATCGGCAGGAGTTTAGTTCTGTGTAGCAATGATGCCACACCCTCGTGAAACCTCACAAAGATAGATGTCGCATGCGAAAACCGTAATCATTAAGCGCGTTCGTGAATGAATGTCGGTGGTTGCGAAAATTTACGGGCAAAATTAAAGCCGCTTTGCTAAACTTAAAAAAGGCGAATCCCAAATCTGCAGTATCTAACCTGTTTCGGAAGGTGGTGAGCGGATTGCAGCCAATCGGATGCGACTATAAGCTCAGCAATAATAACTTCAGCAATATGGAGTACATCCAATCGTTATTTATATTATTTAGAAGAGCTAGTTGACACGATTCTGGCAATATAAATATCGTTCAGTAAGTTATTAGGAAGCTAGAATGCTAATTAGATAGCCCTATCAAGTTGTGAACCGGGTTACTGGGTCGTGGGCTCCAACCGTGCCCAGTAACCCGAGTCAGGCTTCATAAGGCTACCAAAAACCTGAAAGAGCGTCTCTATAGTGTCTACGTAGTAGTAACTTGGGCTAGAGTATGTATCATGTCTAGTAACGCGGCTCAGGGCTACTGCTGTGCCCTAAGAATGCGGTTCTGCTGTCCCATGGTGTCCGTAACCTGATTCATGGTTTTGTAGGGCTACTAGAGACCTAAAAGCAAAAGACTCCTGTCGTGGGGGACAATAGAGCGGGATACGCTGTGAAATGCTTCTTGTGCCTGGCGCTAAGTCCCTCAGATTTCTTTTGGCTCCAACTATGAGGTTCACAGGGCTTTTAAAATAATCTTCCCATCTATCGTTGGACAACTCCTTCATTTGGCATGTCATCACAACCAATATGCCAAGACCCTGCGTGGTGGGCAGACGAGTCCACACTCCATGACGACAACCGCGTCTCTGCCTATATCTTGTATGGAGGAACGCGTATCATGGCTGATATGAGCCCAAGCGTTCTGGGGCAAGCCTCGAGGATCAGCTGATCGAGGAATATAAAGAGGCTTACGATGCAGAAGATGAACAACAAGACACTATTGTCCAAGACAAGATTGCGCACCAGATTGTACAACTAGGCAGGCATACCTTTAAGAACATTGAAAGTATATGTCACACAAGCTGGTGACGACCTCCACTCCCTCGTGTTCTCTAGTTACTATTGAGGGGAAACTACAAGTTCTTGAACAACATAAACCTTACCCAGTCGGCAGCGTGTCCGCGGCCGAGGGCAGCTATCAGTATCCAGAAAATGATGATTGCCAAAAAGCAGGAAGTATTGAAGGCCTCATAACTGCTCTGACGAATGCCTAGATGTGGAGGAATATGATTACTACTACGACGGCATACCAGCTTCCTCACTCAGAAACATAGACCAAATTCAAGGTTTAACCCGATATTCAACCAAGTCTATTCAAGTCTTGGAGAAGCTGGAAGTGTATGGCGGTGGCTTCATTGTACGAGCATTGGTCGAGGGACGGGAGCGTCGCGTCAAAGTATTCGATGATTTGAGCTACCACGCCGTGCAACGAGAATTCGACTGCCTGTGTAAAATCGCTAGGTCTTGATACGTTGCGACACTTCGCACACCCAAGCTCACTGGACTCGTCGAATCGGCCGACGATGGTCACGAAATCGGCGTTGTCGAGGAGTATATATCTCATGCAGAGACGTACGAGATGTCAAACTTGGCTCGCTTGGCGACGTCGCATAGTCAACATCGACCGACGGAAGAAGTGGTCATTACAAATACGGGAAACAATCGCTCAACTGCACGAGATTAGCGTAGTGTGGGGCGATGCGAAGCCAGACAACGTCCTTATCGACTCTAAGACGGATGACATTTACATCATCGACTTCGGCGGCGGGTATACAGACGGTTGTGGAGCCGAGGCAACGATGAATACAATTGAGGGAGACGTTCAGGCGTCAAAAAAGATCGATAATTATCTGCAGATTTGACTTGGAGATGGATATATATATACAACGACTTCTAGTCTCCCTGCTATGCAGCTTCTGGTCTTCGCTAGAGTCTGGTTTTAACTGCTGTGTAAGTTTCTATTCCGTAGGAGACGCTTCACGAGATATATACCTCTGTCTATAGTTAGAATGGACTCCAAGCTGATCGGGTTGGATATAATGTATTAGGTTGAGAAATCGTCGTTCACCCTTGCTTACGTAGACGCGCTCGCAACACGAGCAACGCTACATGTAGGTACACCTTAGCCGGAGTAAAGCGAGCACGTACGACCCTGAGACCCCCCAGCTCGGGTTCCACTATGCACGGACATACATTGACCTATCAGAAACTGCCAAACCCCTTCCCCCTTTCTTGTGGTCCCCAACCCAACCTGCACTTTCTTTAAGGAAATTATTGTTTGGCAGGAAATCGCAAGGAGCAATCAAGAGAGGATCCATCCCCTTCACGTCGAAAAAATTCCCAGACGCCACGAACCTTCAACCTCTTCCCCATCACCATCACCATCAACTCCCAACTCTACTTCGCATCAGAACTCATCTCCCCTTAACTCCGATATTCCTTCGTTCCTCCAATTGCCAGTAGGCTATTTCTTGGAATAGGAGTTGACATTGATAATTCATCCATTTGTCGATCGGATAAAGTTAGAAGCAATGGCGACACAAACTATCTACCCTAACAGCCACGTCGGTTTCGACAGCATCACTTCCCAGATTGAGAAGAAGCTCTTGAAAAGAGGTTTCCAATTCAACGTCATCTGCGTTGGTGAGTAATATCTCCTTTGAGCTCTTCCCACCACCCAGCTATCCGATGAGAGCTGGTTCAACCATCGCGCCTCGTTCCGCATAGCTAACGTGTCTCGTGTCATGCTATAGGCCAGACTGGTTTGGGAAAGTCGACTCTCATCAACACCATCTTCGCATCTCACCTGATCGATTCGAAAGGTAGACTGTTGCCTGATGAGCAGATCCGCCAAACTACTGAGATCCACCCCGTGTCGCATGTTATCGAAGAGAATGGCGTCCGGCTAAAGCTGAACATCGTCGACACCCCTGGCTATGGTGATCTGGTTAACAACGACCGCTGCTGGGATCCCATCGTAAAGTACATCAAGGATCAGCACTCCGCGTACCTACGAAAGGAGCTTACAGCACAGCGAGAACGCTACATCCCGGACACCCGCATCCACTGCTGCTTGTTCTTCATCCAGCCCTCGGGTCACTCTCTAAAGCCCATCGACATCGTAGTGTTGAAGAAGCTTTCGGATGTTGTTAACGTGGTGCCGGTTATCGCCAAGGCCGACACCCTGACTCTGGAAGAGAGACAAGCCTTCAAGGAGCGAATTAAGGAGGAGTTCGCTTTCCACAACCTCAAGATGTACCCGTACGACAATGATGAGCTCGACGAGGAAGAGCGCTCGATTAACACTCAAATCAAGGTAGGATTCATAGCATGCGCATCATGTCAAATTTATACTAACAGCCCATATAGAACCTTATCCCTTTCGCCGTCGTCGGTTCTGAGAAATCGATCATTGTAAATGGGAAGCAAGTCCGTGGACGTCAGAATCGATGGGGTGTTATCAACGTCGAGGACGAGAACCACTGCGAATTCGTTTACCTCAGAAACTTCCTGCTCCGAACGCACCTCCAGGATCTCATCGAGACTACCTCTCAGATCCACTACGAGACCTTCCGTGCCAAGCAATTGTTGGCGCTCAAGGAGAGCAGCGCACAAGGCCACGGAAGCAGACCGATCAGCCCTGCTGCGGATCGCGAAATCAGCCGAAGCTCCCAACGGATGACCATGAACGGCTACTAGACCTCTATTCTTTTTTCTATGTGTGCTTTCTACGAGGCGTTCCCCGGGTTCACGGGCTTCCCATCCTGGCGAGATATCTCTAATTATCCCTTTACGAATATTACAATGAACAGCTCTCCGACGGCTAAGGCGTAACGTTGGAAGTGCAACTCATTCCAAGAATGGTCACGAAAACCTAAAATTTCCATTGGGATGGGATACCAAAAATTCGTGACCGCGCGGAAGATACTTGAGTGTGTGTGAGGAGGCGTATTTGACATCAAGGTCAAGAATATTGGACCTTTGGGGGTTGTTCAAGCCTGTTATGTTTTGTTGGCCGAGCATGCAGTTATTCCATCTACAGTCTGGCGACTCGACGTTCTTATTATTTCCTTTTTAGTATTCCCCCGAAGCTTTCTTCATCTTCTCTAAAGCTGCTAAGATTAATCCGTGGCCAAGCCTCTACTGTACTCTAATAGAGAGTCCGCTTTGATACCTGATGGAATAAATACGAGACTTATGCCCAAATACCTCTGCCTTGATTTCTTGAATTGGTGATCTCTATCAGGATCGTGCCTGACTGCTTGGTATAATCCGTGAGTATTATGACCTCCGTCTATGAATTCTAAATGCGCGCCAACAAAGGACTTTTGTATTAAACCTCCCCCTCTATGCTAGAGGTTTGTAAATGAAGTCCTCGAGCTCCTTGTAAGCCTTGTCGATATCGTCGTTGACAATGATAATGTCATGTACGCCTGGCGTGTTTGCGTACTCGAGCTCGACCTTGGCCTGGTTCAGCCTCTTGGCGATGGACTCCTCGTCCTCGGTCCCTCGGCCTCGCAAGCGCCTCTCGAGTTCCTCAAAGCTGGGGGGCTTAATAAATACGTAGCGCGCTTCTATGCCGCTCTTCTTGATCTGCTTAACTCCCTGTTGTTTCCTCCTTTAGTGCGCTCACTTCCTCTTGACCTACATAGTGACAGGCGTCTGCGGAATCGGAGAACTCACCTCCATCTCGATATCCAAAACTACCACGCGCCCCTTGGCGGTCTGGTCCGCAATGGTCTTCTTGGAGGTGCCGTAGCGGTTCGACCCGAACTTGGCGTGCTCGACGAAGCCGTCGGCTTGCACCAGCGCCTCGAATTCTTCGGGACTGACGTAGTAGTAGTCGACGCCGTGGGCCTCGCCCGCGCGCGGCTTGCGCGTCGTGTGCGACACCGAGAGCGCGAAGACGTCCTTGTGCGCGTCGAAGAGCCGCTTGAACAGCGTGCCCTTGCCCACGCCCGACGGGCCGGATATTACGACGGGGCGGCGGTCTTGAGGGAGGTCTGTTGCGGGGACCACGGTCGTGTTAGCCAGCGGGTTTCCCTCCTTTCTGTCTGTCTTCTCTCCCACATCCGAACTGCGCAAACTCGCAAAATTGGAGGCTGGAAATGACGACCGTGTTTTCGGTAGGCAAAAAAAAGGAGAGGCGGGGAAATGTCAGGCACGTACCGGAAGCCATGATGGTTGCGCTTCTTGGGACGTGGAGGCTGGCCGCCGACGACGACGTGCAGAAGCTGGTGAAGCGGGAGGGGGAAACGGGTATATGAGGTGTACAGAGCCTGCGCAAATGTGACGCCGTCAATATGTGCATGAATATCCGATCAAATGGTTTTAGACCACCACCTTTATTTTTTTTTATTCTTCGAAGTCGCACAACAGTAATCGGCCGGCACAGCCCGGGGACGTAGTGGAACTCCCCAGAATTTCGAACGCTAGAACCCGCCGGTGTGCGATGAGGCTGGTGCCATACTGCATGTGGCTAATGCAGGGTGGTGGCTGGTGCATCTCCTGGTGGTTGGTGCTTGTTCTGCATGAGATTCAATCCATTCCATCTTGTCGTTTGGCGCCGTCGCAAAGCTAGACCTGTTCTAATCAACTGTAACCTCCAAGACAGGGGTCTCCCTAGCACAACTATCGACCCCGGAATTTTTCCCTAAATTTTCTGACCACCTGAATGGATCTTCAGGGGAATATTAAATGGGCCAAATAACACCGAAGAAGTGCGAATTGCGATTGTCACAGGTACCCACGCGCACAGAAAACAGACGGTGTTTCATCATTCCTGCAAACCAGCTGTCGTAGAACAGCTGTGACGTCGTTGTAGAACATTTCGAAACCGAGACATTGAAGAACGAGTGGAAGGGAAAGAAGAAACACGAGACACTGTGGATTGGACAATCCCTTGTACGAATATTAAAGTGATATTTGTTAGTAAGGTACTTCGCACACAATGGTGAAAATGCTACTACAATAGGCCCCCTCGTATGTCTGACAACATTACATAGGCAGGTAGTATACACTTCGATTGGGTTGCCAATAAAATGCCAATAGCCTACAAGTTCTTGTCTACCTCGTATTGAACCCTTAAATTTCTGGGCTGGACAAAGACCTAGCTAGAATAGTAGGCTTCTCCTTTCTCTCAAGCTACTAGCCTACTTGGCTACTCATGATAGCATCTAATGAGGAAGCTCTGGGCCAAACAACGGGCACCGCCCAGCAACACGTAGCGGAGAGGAAGGACAGAGAAGTACTGCAGATGGTAAGTGAGTGTAATAGAAAAATAAAACAAAAATGAGCTCCTTTGATCCATCAGGAGTCCATAGTTATGTCGGTGAAACTATGGGATTGGTAGGGATCAATCAAGGACTCGCATAAACACCCGACAGTGCGGTCTAGCGGTGTTCATTGCTTTGAATACGGTGAGTCGGCACTGCTGGCGGGTGGTAGAATACAGTGTGAGCAGGGAGAGCCCAATTGAGGCAAATTATGTGGTACTAGCGTTAGTGAAGATGACATCTAACTTCTTTCTGTGGGTCTTTCCTACTTGGGAGGGTGCTATGCCCGCTCAACCAGTCACAATCCCCGCCGCTGCAACAAACGCGCCCCAAGTCAGCTAGTCAAACCCTTGGAAAGTCGCTCTGATTGGCATCGTGGCAATCTTTTGTACCCAAGTAACAATTGCTTGTGTTGTACCTGCACCGCTTTGCCTCCTTCCTACTCCAACCATTGATCTATCTAACCTTTTCTCCCTCTTGCGCCCAACCTCTTGTCACTCTTTCCAAATCTTCACAACTTTTAACTCACTTCTGCTTCGGCGCTTTCTTTCAGTCAACACTCTCTTAGTCCTTTTTACCGACAATCGTTTTTTGGCCGCCGGCCTATTCTCGTCACTCTCTCGATATCTATTTTTGAAAAAGGCTACTTCGCGTTGATTGTGATATCCGGCAGAAGACATAAAATCGACATTTTAATTAACAGCCTCGGGATTTTACCACGAGTACTAAAGAATCCTCATACCAACCACGCCGCGACCTAGGAATTCACGTTTTGGACCAAGGACAATGTTCATGAAATCTGCGCTCGTCGCCCTGGGCGGCGCGACCCTGGCGGCCGCCGTTACACCCCTCGAAGTTCAAGGCAACCAGTTTGTCAACAGCAAGAGCGGCGATGCTTTCCAGATTGTAGGCATGGCTTATCAGATCGGTGGAAGCGCCGGTTATGATCCCAGCCACGGCAAGGACCCTTTATCTAATGGAGACATCTGCAAGCGAGACGCCGCGCTTATGCAGGAACTGGGAGTCAATGCCATTCGAGTCTACAACTTGGACCCCAACCTTAACCACGATGAATGCGCTAGCATTTTCAATGCTGTAAGTTTTGATCTTTCAGCTACTGTGCCGTTCTAATCTAACTTTACTCAACAGGCGGGCATGTACATGATTATCGATGTCAACTCGCCCCTAGCAGGCGAGTCTCTCAACAGTGGTGCGCCTTGGGAATCGTACTATGCTGGGTACTTGAACAGAACTTTCGCTGTTGTCGAAGCTTTCAAGTCTTACCCCAACACCCTCGGTTTCTTCGCCGGCAACGAAGTCATTGATAATGTCAAGACTGGAGCCACTGTTCCCCCCTACGTTCGCGCTGTCACTCGTGACCTCAAGAACTACATCAAGAACCACGCCGACCGCGCTATCCCCGTTGGATACTCCGCTGCCGACGTCCGTGACGTCCTTGAGGATAGCTGGAACTACTTCCAGTGCGCCATCGATGGTGACGCGAACGACATGTCCCGTGCCGACATGTTCGCCTTGAACAGCTACTCTTGGTGTGGTGAAAGCTCCTTCAAGGAGTCTGGATACGACCAGCTAGTTGCTATGTTCAAGAGCAGCTCAGTCCCAGTCTTCTACTCCGAGTACGGTTGCAACACCCCCTCCCCTCGCGTCTTCACTGAGGTCGGTACCATCTACAGCGACCAGATGATGGGAACCTTTTCGGGTGGTGTCGTCTACGAATGGGCCCAGGAGAAGAATAACTACGGTCTTGCTGAATGCAATGACGACGGAACCGTCAACCTTCTAAGTGACTACGCAACTCTTCAGAACCAGTACAAGAAGGTCGACTTCAGCAAGGTCCAGAGCATCAAGGCCACCAACAACAAGGTGACGCCTCCCGAGTGCAAGGCCAGCTTGATCAAGGAGGATGGATTCAACAACAACTTCACTCTCCCTGCTGTTCCCCCTGGAGCCCAGGATATCATTGACAACGGTGTCTCCCCCAAGCCATCTGGCAAGATCGTCGAGATTAGCGACTACTCTGTCAAGCACACGGTTAAGGATGCCAATGGCAAGGAACTAAGCGGTCTCGCCGTCAAGCCTCTTGCTGATGACGCTGTAAACACCCCCGGTAGCACTGGTGACAGCACCACCTCCTCCGGCTCTTCCGACTCCTCTCACAATGCTGCCCCCACATTAGCACCTCAAGGTGCTGCATCTGCAGCTGCTATGATCATCCCTGCGGTGGTCGCCTTGTGCTTCACTGCGGGGTTCACTTTGATCTAGGTGGTCGGTTGAATAGTCGTCGTCATTGGACTGAATAATGATTTTGCGTGTTTTCCGCTCAGTATACCAGTGGGGTATGGATGACCCGTGCTTTTGATCTGCTTTATTCCCCCTTCGTAATTGATTTTTCGGTCGCGCGGCACGAGGAGTGAGGAGGCTTCTTGTATCTTAGGTTACATGCGCGCTTTTGTGCAGTACATAGGAGTCAACTTTGACATCATTTTGACCATCCGTTGGTTCTTTCAGCCTTGTGATTCGCTTGCATCCATGTGATAATGAGACGGCTGCTAGAAGAGATGATGCGTAGAATTGTACTAAGTCGCAGACAGCCATAGAATCGGCAGATACTTATCTTCTGTCCTACTATATGCTATGTGCCATGCTATGTTATCATTTTAGGGCAGACGGTAACCATAAATGATTCTTATGCAGTTTCAACCGACGATCCACACCTATTATATAGATACCTTAGGTATCTTATCTAATCCACAGCCCCTATTCTTCTTGCCTTTGAGAGAAAACACTTGGTTATACCTTCAGCCACCTATGTGACAGAATTTTCCTACAACAACGTAGCGAGCGGCATAGCAGGTACCTAGAAAAATATCGTATGCGCTCAAAACTCCCACATACATGACGTATGCGATTATTATACTTGAAATCAGCCCCCTTCTTGTGTCACATAAAAACCATCACAGCCCCCTATCTAGGCTGCCTCTGACATCGGGCGACTACAGCCTCGACAAGTAATTTAGGAACCAAATACTTAACCCGACTCATCTGTAAATTTAGGCCGCCTCTTGAGCGATTTAAAGCAAGATGATGATATCATTGGATATTGCGGAGGCGGACAACTATCACGGCACCAATCCAGCGTCGCCACGATCCTGGCTGGGCCTCACTGGGCCTCACAACTACCCGAGTATATAATGTTAAGGTCGAACTCTGGAAATGGTTTCTTCCCTTTTCTGCGACAATCCAAATATCAGTTTTCGCCATGGCGGCAATACAACGAATGATACACGCTGGGAGCGAAGCCATTTCAATGGCTACGGCCCAGAATAGATATCAGGCAGAATGCTTTCTGGTTATGAATACTCTATCATATTGGGCTGTCCATAGCTTTGCTGGGGCAAAGGGCTACGAGATAAATAATCCGTAAGTGATACTTTCAGTGGCTCCTATTGGTCGGCTCCGGTTTGTAGATGTCCAGCTAGGTTCTGTTTCGTCGGGTAAGACGCCCTGCGTGAGTCGATAGAATAACTTACTAATAGATGAACAGTCAAGGTGAATGTGAGGTCCAGATATGCTGTTCCTGGAAATTTTTGAAGATGGCTGTTGACCTGAGTTTAGGGGGTAGTTTACCTCAACTCGCCGTAGTGACGTGGAAATCAGGGCAGTATGGGTGTTGTTCACTAAATGACAACATATGCGGAGAGTGTAGCAACAGTCTTTCTAGGAAACGTGCAACATGGAAGCAAAAGTTTGCAACGCGGTCCAACGTCGTTCAGAAGTGACTAAGGCCTGCGAGTCCATATCACAAAGCAAAGTAACTCACACAACGACATTAGAGGGCGTACGGACCCTTGCTGTGTTGCCGATTTCCGTTATATTTCTTGATTTAGTAACAAGAAGGGTGTCCTACCAGGACTTCCACCGCCACAATGTCAGCCAGACAGCGGATCCGAGATATCATAGACGCTACACGAGATCGCATCTCCGACATGTCGGGCAGATACCGAATCACGCCTGTTGACTTCGATCAGCTTTACCAGCTCTATCAAGAGGACACTTCGGCCAAAGGCCTCTACGAGTTCATCGTAGACCGTATGTGTTGACCCCTGCAGGACTGATTCCACGTATTTGGTAGGCTGACTCTCCTCTTGTTTAGATCCTATCACGCATGGCATAGCTGGCAGACTCAACGTTCGACCGATCGACGTGCTTGCAACAATGGTTGGCAAGACTGCGGATGTGTGCCAGGAGGAACTCGAGGCAGGTACGTATGTCAACAGGGTTATTGATATCAAGTTGAAAATCACGTAATGTTTACGGGTAGCTGATTTGACTATTAGAGATCGAAATATACCAGGCTGCCGAGAACAAAGCGGCAGAAATCCGAGGGATGGTAAAAGCCAAGCATCAAGAGGAGGAGGCGGCAGAGAAGCAGGGGTAGTAGGCACAGCAGAAGGCAGAGAATGCGGATGAGGGAAAAGCCCGAAGTAGGATAGGGAGCTACGAGGGAGTAGCGGGAATAGGTTGAAAGGTCACGAATTCCGTGCGAGGCTGTTTTATACGCTTTCTGAGTGTAGGTTTTGTGAAATGGAGAAAAGGGGTTAAAATAAGAAACTGTGCATGGGAATGAGTTGGCCTCTTCAGTTATCGGTTGTAAATTAATGGACACTGTGATACTTGTTGGTATTTTCCGTTGGTACATTATAATTTACAACACAGGCCTCCTGTATACCTCCAATGCTACTGTACTTTCATGGTTATCTGAGTCAATAACTTGCATGATAATTCTCGAATGTTTAGGTTTTGGTTACCACATGTCCTAATCACTGCCGTTTATATGAATGACTGGTATACAACTATATCTGCAAGTACTGGGCTTTAAAAATAGATGAACGCAACCAAATCTTCCAAATTAGCTAGCGTACTCATCAGCTTTAGAAGAGCACACCCCTTTTCAAAGAGGTAGAAACGGTTCTCCTCCAAATAGACCAAGCTTGTCCTCCTTGAAAGGATTACATAGTATGTCCGATTTCCCGATTTATTCGAAACACGCCAGTATGCTTTCTTCAACGTGCTCGTGATGTACCTTACTGTCAGATGTTTCGCCTATAGGTGTTACCTAAACAAGTTAAACAAAGAAGCGTCCTATATATATACTGTGAGCTTCGTCATATAGTTTCTAGTCCCTTACGGAACAGCACGTTTCTTCCCATCATCATGAGTGCACCATGTGATAATTAGGAAGAAAAGAATTGTGATAATCTAAACTAGACCGTGAACTAACAGAGGAGTCTATCCTAGCTCTATGTAAAGGGGTTTGTTCTGAGTCTCAAAACGGGTATTGGTCATATTCTTGCGTCTACCTCATCCAACAAGCCTCTGGCGAGTCTCTATTTGCTGTCGTCCACCTTGTATACACCCGATTCCAAAGGCTGCCCTGTATGTCTCAGCATAAGGCTACCTACCAGCCTTTCTAAACAGGCAGGCACTCCTAGGTAGTTTTCAAGAATGTGTTTGTGGACTACTACCGAAAAGTACCTTAGGTACACATTTGACTTCTAGGTATTTACTTCAGCGGGTAGCATGCGGGCCATCCTGACAAGTAAGGGCCGCATTTACGGATGAGCAAGCCCCCTTCCTTACCCATACAGGTGAGAACTATCGGTCTCAAGCGAGGGGTGCTTTCTGCTTTTATTTACAACGGGGCAGCCACACACGTCTTTTGTGATTTGAGCTAGTGCGCTCTTTCAGATAAATCAGTCCCCCAAGTTCTCAACAAACGAGAGCTCTTCTCTTTCTACATCTCAACTAAACCACAATCATCATCAGTACCGCAACCTAAGATGTCGGACAAGTCAGACATGTCGAACGAGGCGCCAGACCAGCTATCAGGCCAGCCGTCGAGCCAGCCCCAGCAAGAAGGGTCTGAGTACAGGAGCCGTCTGCGTGGCTTTTGGGCAGCTCCGACCTTCGCAGGACTCTGGGAGCTCGGTCAACATGGTATTCATGGCTCCCATGTTGTGATTCCGAGATTATGCTAATGAAAACTTGACAGATCCAAACCTCAGGGTGACTTCGGCCGAGATTGGTATGGAACCAAGCTGGCTTCTCTACGCCTTGAGCCGAAGGGCGTACAGATATGACTACATGGCCTTCTTCGACTTGTGCAGCCAGATCTTGGCAAACTGTAGGTGCTCCTAGCTATTGATAGAGTTTATAGATTGACTAACACTAGATCATTTAGTCGCTCGGGAAAGTGAGAAAGCCAAGCAAGGCAAAGATGAGAACTCAGATGAGCCCAAAGCTGCGACTGCGAAGCAGAACGAGAACGAGGAGGGATGTGATGACTCATGAAGGATGAAGGGGAAATGGGAGAAATATCTCGCAATCAGAGACTATGGAGAACTTTGATAGTCAGCTATGTGCTCTGTGTCTCTTTGCAAGGCTATTACCTTGAAAAGAGATTGGATGTTTCTCAAGCTGCCATCAATGAACTTCTCAAGTAGATGGTTTTTAGTATCCAGTTTCAATAAGAGAGGGTATCCCACGACCAAATAATCTCTTTTTATTATTACGAAGGCGTTTACCTACGTGAATACTAAGTTACTATTGATGCTGACATATTATGCCAAAGAGACGAAGCTGTGCCAAATAACCAACGAAATAGGGGGCTCCTTGGCTCACGTGATGTCGCTCAGCTTTCGTGTTGCCCCGCCAATTTCAGGAAGCTACCTACTTACCATCTGGGAAATCCCCCACGTCATTCCACCGTTGAGCCATTATTGACCCCACAACTTCTCAGGCAGAGATTCCAACATCACTGTTACATTTTCATCTTCGCGACGCACGGTATTACTACCAATTCTTGCTAACTTGGTGAAGTATCACTATTAACTGCGAATTGCCACAATGCCCACCACCAGACGCTCAAGCGGTGACAGCCGCGCTGCTGGAAGGCAATCGACTCTGTCCTTCAACCACAGGGTAACCAAGTCTGTCCCCAAGTCAGCCAAGGACCTCTCCAAGCCTACGAAGCAGAGCCCACTGGCGAAGCACGTTTCTTCCGTAAAGGACGAGCCGACCACTGGAGATGAAGCAATCAAGGCCGAGGCCGAGGTCGAGGAGGAGCCTCAGGTGGAGCAACCGGAACCAGAACCCGAGAAGTCGGAGGCCGAGTTGCGCGCCGAGAAAATCACCGATCGGCAAATCGACCAGTACTGGCGGAAGCTGGAGCGGGAACGCATTGCCAAGAGGGTCCACCAGGAGGACTTGACTGTGGCGGAGAAGGTGCTGCGATATTGGGATGTCAGTTCTCAGTATGGAGTGAGTTATTTCCCCTCCTTCCTGTGGTCAATCGAAGTCTATGGCGGTTTCTAACGGTATATTTCATAGCCTTGCGTCGGAATCACTCGCATGAAGCGGTGGAAGCGCGCCGATAAACTGGGCCTCAACCCGCCGCTAGAAGTCCTTGCCGTTCTGCTGAAGGAGGAAGCGAGGGGCACTAAGGGTTCCGAGAAAGCACACATTGATGAAATTCTTAACTCGAGCGTTATTAGTTCTTCATGAGGTGTATACGATGGATAAGGAGACGGCTCAAATCTCTCTCTTGCGATGGTTATGATCATTATGCGCTGGCGTTGGGGTTTCTTGATATTGGCCTGTCTACCTAGGTTTGCTGAGATGCGTCGGCATTTAGCTTTGGCTCGAACACCGCGTGATCTCAATCGTCTATTCTACTGGCCTCTGGCCAAAAAATACTACTACGATTGCTTATGTACAGATTACTCTGGCGATCCAATTATCCAAACGGACTAACCTAGTACCAAATGCTTCTTGTCCGATGATGTGGTATGGTCTCTTTCCCTTGGGCTTCCAATTGCTTCATTGTGTCATACAAGAAAAAATCAATCAGGATAGCATTGATCTTCGCCTCTGGGTGTTGGCGTTTGATCTCGCGTCTGATAAGTTCCACACACCAGATACTACAAGCTGCATTATCCCACTCAGCATCGTCCTGAATAAGAGCCAAGTATACCAGCACTTACCTCGAAGTTGTATTTCGTAGCTGTGCCCACTTTCTAGGATATCTCCCCTAGCTACTATCGCTAATAGCGGCGGACTGTATCCTATGCAGCCTAACGTAGCCAGAATTTGGGGAACGCGGTAGTCGGCAAACATAGTAATCTTGTCGATGTCCCGGAATTCTCCATAACCCTCGCCGTTGAAACAGGCCCAGATGTCCGCTACTAAGATCTGGGCGCGCTTGAGGAAGCGGATCGGTTTGCGTCGGCCTTCAAAGCGGAACTCGTCTCTGAAGCAGTCAAAGTCTCGAGCAAGTTGGTTCACTAACCCCGCGGCCGACTTGTTGGCAGCTTCTATGCATTTCGTGAAGCTGCAGTTGTATTTCTGCAAGAAGCCGAGGTGCGTTGGCGATGCGTTATCTCCATTTTGCAACGTCGTTTGGATTAACCTACTTCGTATAGAACTTGTCCTGCCTCCCTCAGGCAAGCAAGTCGTGCTTCCAGCAAGGGTATCTCCTCATCAGTGCACGATCGAAACACGTGCCTTAGGGACTCAATGTTGCATTCCTCCTCATTCTGCCAGTAGTGCGGATCGGTTATGGGGATATCTTTAGATAGACATTAACTATGCTCGTCTCGAGGGTACAGGAAATTCAAATCAAAGGGGTATCCAAACAGCAAGTCAATTAGGTATGTTAGTTGAAACTACTACCCACCTTCTTCCAACGCCCTCTGTAGTGAAGCAACCAGACTCCAGTATCCGGTCCAAGTTTTGCCTCGGTAGGATACAGCAAAACGCTCATCTTCTGGGCGCAAGGACCAGAACGAGAAGTTGAGTAAGTCCATGGTGAAGATGAAGGCGACGGTAGATTCGTCTTTGGTCTTGGGATGCAATTCATGTTCCGACCAATTTTCGGTCGAGAACTCTTTCTGCTGCATCTGCGCGTATATCAAAGCTGCCGCATTTTTGGTTGCTCTCATATCTAGGGCCACGTCGATAGAATTATCGTAGACGTATTCGGCGCCCTCTAAAACACCTGTCTCGGGCTCATCTTCTTGATTTGACTTCCCAAAGAAGTGCTGCCTCAAAAGGGCAAGAAGCTCAGGGTCTGCCTCGTCATCTGACATGATAACTGATTCGAGATGTTGGACCTATGTAGACAGGAATCACTGGTAGGTTGTTTTTAGGTTAAAGTCTTAGACATAGTGGGGAACTGGAAGGGTTTTGAAATTTGAGCCCGACTTCGAGATAATTCAAGTCAGGGTAAAATGAAGAGGGACTATTTAATACGAAGTCAAAGGTGTTATATGGGTATATGCGTATCCGGTTCAAATAAAAGAGTAATCTCCCTATTCGACACGGGTAATCACCACAGGACTCACGGCTCAAAATACATATGTAGGTAGTTATCAAAGTTGTTGAAGAGCCAAGGGTTTAGGAGGACCCTATGTTGTGAAAGCACGAGCCCCCCAATGATGTGCATCTCGAAGCCTGACTTGGGAAATTAGGTAGTGGAGAGTTTGACATATCAGCCCAATGGCGTCAGTTCCCGGAAGCCCCACGATATGTTACTGGGGACCCTGTCACCCCTGTACCTGTACAAAAGCTGCAACATTGAACCTGCCTTGCTTCATGTATGTAGGCACTTCTGTACTAACCTTGTAGGGGTACAAACAAGTTGCTAGCCTCGATTCCCCCGATTGCTACCACCTTGCTACGAGGTCATACCAGCATACGAGAGGCAGGAGTCGTCACATTTTCCTTCCGGCTCCAATTGAACCACTCCGGTTCGAGCATTCCTCGAGGCTACGCTTGCTCTTTTAATACCATAATAGATACACATCTTATCATCAACTTTTCACTCCCGTGCTCCTTCCATTCTTTGTCTTTTTTGCTTCTGTTCTATCATCAAGCTTGATTTCAGTCGTCGTCCTTGATTTCTCTTGCTTTTATTTCACTTTCTGCCACTCATTACATCATATGTATCGACCGAGACGCTTCTCCCGACAGTGACTTGGGTAGCTGTTCAACATGGCAGTCGCCCGAGATACATTCAATCGCCGATCGCTTGGGCCGACGCTGAATGCAGATGTTAAGCAGGTAAGCTGCCAATTTGCACTTTCACTATGCACAGCACGGTCATGTGTTGCGCCGTGCGCCATCCTGCAGCCGCGCGCATCGCGAACGAAAAACCCGTCCTATCTCACTGTTTGCGATTTTCACGGCTGCATCAGCACCTTTGCGCCAACCACACCTCGTTCCCGTTTCCAAACAACAGCATACCTTAGTTATTCGCGTTGCTTCGTTTCGAAAACTTCCTACGCTTCAAGATGGATTCGCTTTTTGCGCTCGAGCCCGAATTCGCGCAGCTAACACAAGTTTCGCAGGCCCGAGTCCTTATGGTTGGTGCGGGCGGCATTGGTTGCGAACTCCTGAAAGATCTCGTTAAGACCGGCTTCGGTGAAGTTCACATCGTCGACCTCGACACGATCGATCTAAGCAATTTAAACCGCCAGTTCCTTTTCCGACAAGAGCACATCGGGAAATCGAAAGCCTTGGTATGAGCGGGTTGGAGGTTAGATGATGCCGTGTGTGAATGACGTACTGATAGCTTGAACAGGTGGCCAAGGAGGTCGCAGGAGCATTCAACCCGAACGTCAAGGTTGTAGCGCATCACGCCAACATCAAGGATTCGCAATTCCATGTTGAGTGGTTTAGGAGCTTTAAGCTGGTGTTTAATGCGTTGGACAATCTCGAGGCGCGACGACATGTGAACCGAATGTGCCTAGCTGCAGATATTCCCCTGATCGAGAGCGGAACGACGGGATTCAATGGACAAGTCCAAGTCATCAAGAAGGGCGTTACAGCATGTTACGATTGTACTGCTAAGGAGGCGCCTAAGACCTTCCCCGTCTGCACGATTCGAAGCACGCCGAGTCAACCCATCCATTGTATCGTATGGAGTAAAAGCTACCTTCTCAATGAAATCTTCGGCACGAGCGAAGACCAGGCTAGTCTTGATCTTACGGAAAACGAAGATAATGCAAATGAGATTGCTGAGCTCCGAAAGGAGGCGGAGGCGTTGAGGAAGATCAGAGAATCAGTTGGCACAGAGCAATTTCCGCAAATGTTGTTCGATAAGGTCTTCAACGCAGATATTGCTCGACTGGTCTCTATGAAGGATATGTGGAAGTCGAGAGAGCCGCCCAAACCCCTTGACTACAAGACATTGATGGGTCAGGCATCTGAAGCTCTAGCACGCAAGGACGAGATCATCAAGGATGGTCAACGAATATGGACTTTGGAAGAGAATCTAGTAGTCTTTAACGACAGTCTAGACCGCTTAAGTAAGCGTATGTTAAAGCTGTTGGCAACACGTAGTGAGGGTTCACCAAAGCCTACCATCAATTTTGACAAAGACGACGAGGACACTCTTGACTTCGTCGCCGCAAGTGCGAATATTCGGTCCTATATCTTTGGGATTGAGGCCAAGTCACGCTTCGATATCAAGCAGATGGCCGGTAACATCATCCCCGCTATTGCGACCACTAATGCGATTGTCGCTGGTCTTTGCGTTCTCCAATCCTTCAAAGTTCTCCGAGGAGAGTATGACAAAGCACGAGAGGTAAGTGTGTAACACATAAAACTTAATGCACACATAACTAAAGTCTCAGGTTTTCTTGACGCCGTTTGCACCCCAGAGATTACTAGGTACAGATCGCCCTCGACCACCAAATCCAGATTGTCCTGTCTGTAGTACCTTCAATACTACCGTTCAAGTTGACTTATCGAGGGCGACGCTAAACGATCTGGTGGAGGACATCGTCAAGGAACAACTTGGGTATGGCGAAAAGGAGTTTGCACTCAACAGTAAAGCTGGCCTGCTCTACGACCCCGACTTGACAGACAATCTCGACAAGACCCTCGGCGAACTAGGTACATTTTTATTGCTGTGGCTTCCTTAATATTTTCTCTAACCGTTTACAGGTATCAAGCAAAATGGTTTTATCACCATTGTCGATGAAGATGACGACGACACGTTTGTCAACGTGGTTATCAGCATTCAAGAAGCGTAGGTCGTAGTGCGGTTTTTGGTTATGCTAGTTTCTGACTTATTTGTCTATAGTACACTCACCGATAAGCCTATCAAGGGCCTCGAGGTTGACAAGGTGCCAACCATCCCTCGCAAGCCGAAGAAGGTCATCCCTATCCAGAGCAACGGTATTAGTCAGACTAATGGTAATCGTGCTACTGACGGAGAAGCGCCGATCAAGGACTCTAAGAAACGTCCGAGAGATGACGATGGATCACCGACAGCCAAGAAGGCTAAAAACAACGGTGACAACGAAGTAGTCGTTATTGATGACGACATTGGCACCGGGGCTATCGAGATTCTTGACGACTGAGCGTTCATTTCCTACGAGCCAGGTGAATCATGTAGGGTTCTATGTTGCGCTCAAGCCTCCATCGATATTCAGGACGCAATTATGTGCGTAAGGGTTCTCGGCGAGGAATAACGCGGCATGTGCCACTTCTTCGGCCAAACCCAGCCGTCCCATAGGGATCATCGAAGAAAGCTCGTCATTCTTATTCATGTCTACGGCGAGGCTTTGTATATTAGTAATCGTGTACTTTGTAAGGGCGTAAGGCGGTCAGAGGCGAGGTTTTCTCTGGGCGGAAGAAAAGAAAAAGACTAGGAAGGGCGAGAGACGTCACCTTTCGTCATATCGGTCTGGATATATCCGGGCAGGAGTACATTGGCACGAATGCCGAATCTGCCCACTTCCCAGGCCAGAGATCGTGTTAGACCTAGAATAAGTCGGTTAGCTAGTTCATGAGCTGAAGAGATCTGCGATTGCATACTAACGACGCCAGCCTTTGATGCTGCATATACACTTGCACCCCGTCCTCCGTGTGTGGCTAGTAAGCTAGATACGTTGATAATACATCCTGTAGTTTTATTACTATGAGCTGGCCATTACCAAGCAACTACTAGGACATCATCTGCTCACCTCCTCTTTGCTTCATCATCTTAGGTATCACGTATCTGCAGCCCCATATGGTACCCATAAGATTGGTTGCGATGATATCATTTATGGTTGGAATGGTCGAAGCGAACAAGAATGAGCTTTGCGAGATTCCCGCCGCATTGACTAGTATATCCAACCTTTCCTGCTCGTCGTCAGTGCCAGGCTTGGAGATAAAGTGACCACAGATATGCCACCTTGCGAGGGTTTTGCGTACAGTTTTCGTGGTAGCTATAAACTTCTCCCAACCACCCACTATCGAGACATCAAAGACATCTATTCTATGCTCCTGTAATTTGGCCCTCCGCTCGAGAGATTCACGGGCAGTGATGAGGTTTTCTTCGTTCCGCCCGATAAGCGTGCATCCTGCTCCATTGGAGGCGAAGAGTTGGGCGATGGCCAGTCCGATGCCTCGGCTGCCGCCCGTGATAACGCACTGTTTGCCAGCTAGGGACATGATTATGTTTTCTCTCCGTCCGCTCACCTCCTACTACTTAGTCGTTCGTGTATATGCCCATCCATTAGGTAATTACCTAGAATATAAATCTAAACTAGCTACGTTGCGCACGCTGATATTCAACACCCCCCAAATACGGAAATATGTTTCGAGTCACGTGAGTCTTAGCGATCTTTGCGGGACTAGTTGAGGCTTGAGACAATTAATCTCGACCTCATTCGTACTAATTACGAAAAATCCCGAAGTTACTTTGTACCGCCACTAAGAAGGCAGGATTGTGGATCAGCCTGATTAGTTCGCTACCTAGGTACATATCTGCAAGTTGTAGTGTATGCAACTTTCCCCTGAAATTCGAACCACCTTCCAATCGTTTTCAGGGGTGGCATCATTAACAGAGCCAGGACAGGCCCCTGGAAAAAAAAGGGTTCTAAGATAAGCCACGGCACAGCAATGGGCGAAGGACTGACGACACGGGATGTGGGGGTGTCAAGTGTCGAATTGAAGAAAACACAGTGCCCATTTTTTGATTTGCGGTCGGTAGCGATTTTAGAGTTGATCCCAACTCTCAACGACGGGGAAATCCAACTAAGAAGAAGCCAACCAAGCGCAGCCAAGCTTGGACAAGGTTAAAATCTTGACAACAAATGCATATTTAAAGATAATAAAAAGGTTAAAATATATTTCGGAAAATACATAATTATGTATAATACATACATAGAGAAAGGGAGAGAAACAATAAGACGCGCGATCACTGTGGCTTAGAAGCGTTGATCGATCAAAATCCTACATTCTATTCTATACATCATTTTCCCGTCTTCTTTTTTTTCTATTTTATTGCGTACCTATATTTTTACTTCCTATATACCTAACCCCTGCCTAATTATCCTTACAACGATCGCGGACAGATATCGATAGAGAACAGATTGTCGATTTCGATGCGCCAACATCCACGCCGTCTACGACCCTCTATTCGAACAATTGACTCGATCGGGACCCCAACGCCGCTGGTCGCATCTTCACCGTTCATGCTGCTCTCCAGAGCTAAAAGGACAGACCCTAGGATCCGATGAATACCAGCCACTCCCACCCCAATGGCGGCGCGGTGCCTACGAAGGCGGAGGCGGAGGGAAAAGAGCCTGTAATTGATGCTGGGCTACGGAGTCTAGATCATTGTATGTGTGATATTTTCGATTATACGTGAGCGGGGGAGAAAAGTGCATGTGGATATCTTCGAATCGTTGCGCAAACGAATTCATTGTCACCGAGATTAGTGCAACACAAGAATTACAAGACTCGAAGCCGAGGTTCGGCAACGTGGGGGGATTTTTATGTTTTATTTTATAAAAGACAAAAGGAAAGGTCTGCAAGGTACTGATCAATTTACGTCCGTACAGACAAACGCGCCCTTCCAAAATGGCGGTACGAATTGCGACAGCGAGCCCTCCCCCTCGTGCGCTGGGAAACACCGTATCTAGCCTGGCTGCAGGCCACGCTGCGCTCACCCGCGCTCGATAGCTACTTCGCCATCACCGCCAATCTCGGCACCCATACGTTTTTCATGATTGGGCTGCCCATACTGTTCTGGTGCGGGTATAGTTCCTTTGGGAAAGGGTACGGTTTTCTTCTCCCAGTTCCTAGACTCCAGAACCGAAGGATCAAATACATAGCAAGTATGATAGCCAGCTCGAGTGCAGGAGGCTAACATAGGCGAGCAGAATCGTGCACATTCTCGCAACAGGCGTCTTCTTCACCGGCTTCGTAAAGGACTTCTTCTCCCTCCCCCGACCGCTCTCCCCGCCCCTCCACCGCATCACCATGTCTGGCTCCGCAGCCCTCGAATACGGCTTCCCCTCAACACACTCTGCGAACGCCGTCTCTGTCGCCGTCTACGCCATCCTATGTCTCAGATCGCCCGATAACCCGTTCCAACCCGGCACCCAGCGCACCCTCGAGGCGCTAGCCTACTTCTACGCGATTAGCATCGTCTTCGGCCGTCTGTACTGCGGCATGCACGGCTTCGTGGATGTCATCGTGGGGTCTGCTATGGGCGCCGTCATCTCGCTGATCGAGTTCTACTACGGCCCCGTCCTCGACGCCTATCTGCTTGCCAACGGCTGGACCAGCCTGTGTACCATGCTATTAGTTATTATAATACTGATCAGGGTGCATCCCGAACCTGCAGACGACTGCCCCTGCTTCGATGATAGCGTGGCGTTCGCGGGCGTCATGATGGGGCTTGAGATCGGGACGTGGCGGTTCGGGCGCTCCACCTTGGCCGACATCCCGTTCGACCTGTACGCGCTGGGGTGGCTAGTCGTCATCTCGCGCATCCTGTTCGGCGTACTGGTCATCTTCGCGTGGCGCGAGGTTGCTAAGCCGTCGCTGCTCCGCGGCCTGCCGCACCTATTCCGGTTAATCGAGCGCAGCGGCCTCAGCTTACCCCGCAGGTTCTTCATGCCCGCCTCGGAGTACAAGAACATCCCGTTGCGCTTGCGCGTCGACAACGTCATGCCTAACGTCAGTGACCTGCCCAACTTGATTACCGCGGTGCGGCACCCCGGGCGCGGTAGGAGCGTGAGCGTGGGGCCCCAGAGCGCCGCGGATGCGTATGAGACGCTGGCGTACCGCGAGAGGAGACGAAGGGAGAGCGTTAGTGTGGGAGTTGGTAACGGTTTGCGGAATAGGAGTAGCGTTCAGGATATACGAGAGCAGAAGGAGCAGCAACAGCAAGAACAGCAGATCGAAGAGAACACGGCCGTGGGGAGCAGCAGCAGCAGGAGCGTGCAGCATAATAGGCCGAGCGACTTCGAGAAGCAGATGGGAGAGGGCACCGTGGTCGTCTCGCCGGTCGAGATGACTCCGGCGGAGGACGTAAACGGAGAGGCCGCCGAGCCGGATGTCTACATCGGACAACAGGACGAGCTGGGTGAGCATGAGGTCTTCTCCAAGCTAGTGAAGCCGAGAGTGCGGTACGACGTTGAGGTTGTTACTAAGCTCGTTGTTTATTGTGGTAAGTTGAAATTTTCCCATGCTGCTGTTACTTCAACAAATTTGCGGTTGATGTTTTTTTCTTATTAACCAAAGGTTTAGGCATCGGTTGGCTAGCCGTCGAAATCATACCCCTACTGTACGAGGTCATTCCCGGCTTAGGCGCCGGTCACCTCCGGGTGGCGTGATGCTTACAATGCGGCCGTACAATGCATGTGACGCGTGTGATGAGACACGCCATAATACATCTCACGGCGTTGGTTGGTGACCGAATTTTGACATATCTCGTCCTACTCTAACTTCCCCTGAGACGTACGGTTTGGATGCCTACCTCTTTGGTTTCTTGTATATATTTATTTACGGAATTGAAAGATAATATCACGTTTTATCATCACGTTCATGATTGTAGAGGTTCTCGGCGTGCGGATGGTCGATTAGACTATGCGATTTACAATACATCGCATGAACTTTTAGCAATGGTACCACCACCAAATATATCACAGCTATCCAAGTTGAAGGTAATGTTGTTCTCGCTCTCCGGCTCCGAATTTTCGTCGTTCCTGCAACTTCCTGACTCATCCAATTAGCAACGTTGTTACATGTGCGAAGGGGCTTTACACTTACAATCCTAAATACAGCATTGATTGATACACTCGCAGCTCCTATTGGCGCGACACTGGCTCCCGATGACCGCGTGGATGATATGCTGGCGGTGGCCTATTGGGGGTCCCCTCTATTACATCCGCGTCTACCTGGACGTCCTGCTCGTGTCGACCATAAACAGGCGGGATTTGTGATTGCCAGAGGGCATATAAGTCGGATATCGGTTCCCAACCGCCTGCTGCGTTACGCTGCCGAGGAGGACGTACGCCGATGATAACTTGAGGCCCTCGGCTCTTCCTCCACTTCATAAACCGGCGGTACCACTCCTCCACCGTGTCCTCGAAGAGCGACCATATGCAGAGGGCGACGCCGTAGGGCGCGAGCACTACGACGAGCATGATCGAGAAAACGATGCCGAGGACGAAGAGTACAACCCGGCGCGGGATGGACCGGAAGGTCCGGTCCTCGACGTATTCGCTTGCGAGTACGAAGCCCAGCGTGATACTTACGCCCACGTAGATCACTACGGCGCAGTATATGCAGAACACCATGGGGTGGCGGAACATCGCGACGGGTGAGAAGTCTATGGTTTCCATGGTTTCCATTTTTTCTCTCGTTGATAAGTTTCTTGAATGAGGTACGTTTGGAAGTGCAGTGACAAAACAAACAGCGTTTCTCGTCACTGGATGGAAAGTCGTAAGTGATAGGTGAGTGGCTAGCTTCGGAAGAAGCTGGACGAGTTGAGATTACATCTATTTTCCTTCTTTCGCATCTTATTTAACTGCTCGTGTGAGCCCTTAGTCCGCTCTCTCTGGCCTCCTTCGTGGCGGTTTTAAGCTTCGCAGTCTAGGAAAGATGTGGCGCTACACGTGTGTTTAGACTGGAGGTTAGGAGCCGGAGAAGCCCTTGACGTGAGCGCCTGATCTATATAGTTCACGAAGTGTCAATATAGCCTTGGAGTTTATTGCCGTGGAAGACGTTTCGAAGGCCGACCACTTGCGCACAGTGCTTGGCGCCAGAGCGATGAGGGAACCGTGAGTCCGTCCGCGGCGAAGCCAAAGCGCATCTAGCCAGCCATATCTATTCATACTCTTGATCAAGTTTTGCGATACTTAGTTCATTTAGTGGCCAATCGTCCCATGTTTACTTTATTTTAGCTTTATGATTCACTATTGAGTTCAATACTAGAAGTCCCGGTACCTGGCTCTAGAAAAGCTAGAATTGCTTATTGTGGAAACTCGGATGAGGCTTGGGTTAAGTTACTTTAGAATATTGGCCAGGAAACGGATGAACAGCTTCTAGGGATTCTGATTATCGCAGTATCTCCTCGAAATTGAAGTGACTTGGAGTCTCTAAAGTTATTTCTCCTTGGAATCCGGATCCTTTTCACCTAGATGGATAAGCTAGGGAACGAATGCACACTTATAGACTCGTTTTCATCGCTTATGGACGTCACAATTCACGTGATAACTTTCTATGCTGGATTTCCGTACATAATTATGGTGATAGGATCCGGCATAACCTACCTAACATCGCTAATTTACATGTATATTAAGCTAACAGAGGTGCATGTGAACTAATCTATGAGTTTCAGTTCGTTGTTAGATGCTGGGAAAAAACACTGTTTCTAAAGTCTACGTTGTGCCCCCTGTATTATACGTATCGTAGACTTGCCTGCAGTAAAATTATTCAAATTCATCACTTCAATATAACATACCTAGATATATTCCAACCAGCAGGAGGACATACTAATTCTAGTTTAACACAATTATCTATCGTAAAGGGCTGTAGTAGAAGTATCCCGGATATTGAGGTCACTTCTAGAAGAGAACGGGAAGTCACTGGAGTTTTGGGCATACGCCATTACTAGACCTGATATATGATATAGCAAAATAAGTGTTAAGAGCATGCAGAATCACAAGGATACATTTTAAGAGGTATCGTGTCGTGTGCAAATTCAACGTGTCGTCAGATGTATTTTCCGTTTTCTAGGCTACCCTCACTTCTCAGATTTTCCTAGCTCATAAGGTGGGAGTGTTACTACTCCTCTTAAATGATTTTCTATGCCGATAGCCCATTCTCTGTGTACTTGTTGTTACACACTGAAGCAACAGATAAGCCGAGGGTTGCAGAGGAGAATACAGAAGTCCATGCTAGCTAGACAGAATAGAATGGCTGGTCGTTTCCTCGGGTAACGCAAATTCATCGCAAATTAGTGGCTGATTTAACATGCCCCGAAAACCTGCCCAAGGTCAACGATTTCTTGAAGTGCTCATCAAGGGGTAAAACTTTAGCGCCTGCACGGCTAAGGCGCATGTTGATAAACGGCGACGCAGTTAATAGACCCCAACTCCTAGTAAGCCACCCGTGCCCTGGTGACCACCTATTCATCTGTGAGGTCTATGATTTCTGAGACACGTCTGACCTTGCGGGGCCGATCTAACTTGTCGTCGTCTCCAGTCAGGTCGAACGCATCACCAAGCTCTCGTTTGATGGTGGACATCTTCTCCTTCTTGACATGTTTCTCTTCCTGGAAGTAAAAACTGTCAGTCGCACCATAAAACAGAGAATTAAGTATGTAGGTAGGTAGGGCTTACGTTGATTTGTTCGTATCTTTCCCTCGCCAGCCGGTCTCGCTCAGCCTCGGAGAGTCTCTCGAACGTGGGCGATCGTGGAGGCGGTGTTGACGGGAGGACAAGTTCTTGCTGTAAAGCCTCTGTTTATATAGTAAGTCACACTATACAATGGGCTGTTATAATAAGGGGGCTTACTTCTCGATCTGTACTTGAATTGGAAAATAGCCATAATTCCACTGTCTTCAGGAAGCGGCTTGGTGGAAATTAACTTAAGAGGGCGGGTCAATTTACTGGTGGAGAACCTTGAAAGAATTAGTTTGCATGCGAATCGAATGAAGATAATTGTTCCTACCCAGTGCCGTGGGAAACCGATTTTCCCTTTAGGGATTGCTCAGAGAGCTCGAGGGAAGTCTTTCCTAGTTCTAAGTATGATTTTCCGGGTGAGCCAGTTCCAAGTTTGATGCAGCGCTGAACTTTCACTTCGATGAGCCCTAGCATATTGGACGCATTGCGATCCTTTTCTATGCGCTCTTTGGTCGCCCCATCAACTTAAGCACCTCAGGTTAGCTGGTGTCCCTGCTTTAGGTCCTCTCCTGTAAGCTTCGACCTACTTGTCTTCACTGCAGAGAACCTAAGCCCATGCATAGACCAGGTTCCAGTCGTCTCGTGGAATATGCTCTTCCCTTCAACAACTCTCTCATGCTGACTATTCGCGCGGATGTGGGATTCCTTGATTATTGGAGAATCAACCCATTTAGAGTCAACGTAGGTGTCGAAAGAAAGGATATGATTCTTGTAGCCCCACTTGTAGTTGTGGTCAACTGTGATCACCATAGTAAACTCAGCGTCGTTGGGCGACTCTATGTACTTCGATGAGGTTGGCTGAGCGGGTTGTTTTTCTGGAACTTCAGGGTCATCATACTCGACGCAGTCCACGCCGCCAACGCGGACAGTAACCTTGATGCCAGGAACATCTTCAAGTATGGCCATTGCGAATGCTGAGGAGAGAAGTGCTACCGATGTTAGTGGGGACACAGAAAAGATGTCTAAGTTTACGAGCGAAATGCGCCAGTGCAAACTAAAGTTGAATCTGAGAAAGTTCAGATGACGCCTTGGAAATCAGGAGAATATCAAAGGATCGACAGCCTTGAGCGGCTGGAAGAGAATATAACCTTGTGCGAGATAGTTGTGGTTGAGAAGTTTGCGTTACCACAAACGGGGAAATTGTGAACGAACTGTGAAATTATTCACGGAATCAAATAGGAAGGTACTGAGGTAGGCACGCATTGACTAGGGGTGAATTTATAGTGCTGAAAAAGGTGCACTCGCTCAGCACATCAAAGGTGCCCAGGCACTAATTGCTCTTCATTGTGGGATAACGTAAACAGCAATGCCTTGAGCAGCTACCTATCTTGCTTGACTCCCATTATAGGACCCTTTTCGGTCGTGTCATAGTTCCCGTACGCGACATATAATGATGATAATCTCTTTCCTCTGAGATTTGAGGGTCTTGTGTGGCTTCCTGACGCCACCAATCAAAACGGTTGCCTAATTTGCGAGTGAAATACGCCTCGGTGGTATCTATAATCCCATCGATAAGATTGCGTACCGAAGGTTACTGCCTAGAACTAATCTCTGGCTAGGGTCATACATCCCATTCTACCCCACGAGTTGTCGCTGGATAGCTAGCTTTACATGCGCTACCTAGCTGATGTGTTGCTGAGCTCAAGTTCCATCAGGCATCCCATAGGTAGGGAAGGTCTCGAGAGTCGATGACGGATACATTACACTGAATGTATATAAACCATCGTCAAAAGGGGAGAGAACCCATCATACGAAGACGATAAGCTTTGAAGCAGCGAGATAAAGGGGAGAGTGGTCGAAGCGATGTAATGGATTACAATGCCTTCATAGGACGTCCTGGCCGCCAGTACCTCTATGACCTAAGCTTCAGAAGATCTTGAGGTCTCTTGGGTGGACTAACTCCCTCTGTGAATCTCTCTTATATGTCTCACCTAAGAGCGAAACAGATGCTTCAGGCTTCACCCTGCAAGTGGATTGGCGTGGATAGTAACCTTCTCGATCAACACCTTCTCTTTCGGTCGATTCTTCTTGTCCACTTCGAGTGCCTCCAGTTTCGCCAAGGTAACGAGACTGTCGTCCCCAATGAGCTTACCAAACACGGTATTGAGGCCATCTAGATGTGGTGCCTTGTCAAAGAGGATGAAGAACTGCGACCCATTGGTCCCGGGTCCTTTGTTTGCCATCGACACGATCCCCCGCGCATTGTGCTTGAGGGTTGGCCTGATCTCGTCCTCGAATGTTCCGCCCCATATCGACCGGCCTCCCTTTGGGTTATCTGGGGTAGGGTTTGCAGGGCCACCGGTCTGGACCATGAAACCTGGGATTAGGCGGTGAAACGGCGATTGGTCGTAGTAATTCGATGCGCAAAGCGCTAGAAAGTTCTATGTATGATATGGTCAATTGCCTGATGTTGTTATAGTATAGGTCAAGATTAATTGAACCCACCTCTGCAGTCTTTGGCACACTTTCGCAGAAGACCTCGATTTTGAGATCTCCCTGGGTTGTATGCAAGGTTACAGACATGACGCCGAGAAACTCTCAAAGCAGCATTCCTTGGAAATGGAGATCGAGCGATGACGGCCTCAAGACCTCTCGGCGCAGCAGCTGTCCTATGCTATAATACTGCATGGAATGACGACTTGACGTTGGAGGTTCAAAAAAAGTTACGACCCAGCCAGAGGAACAAAAGAGCTGTGGGGTCACGAAGTGGAGGAGACTAAAACCAAAGTCCAGGGGCCGATGCGGGGCTATTACGCCCTGTATTCATTGGTAATTGATTGGTACAGGGCTGGCTAGGGCTACTAGGCTCTGCTAGGTAACATAATATAGTTGTATGCAGGTCGCATTTATTGGCCTGTCATTGTATCTCGTCACTATTCTCGCCTGCGACCTTTCTAAAGAGCTTTGAGAGAGTGAGACACGTGGGGTTAATACCTGCGAATCATCCCATTCTTCCCGGCAACACTTCTTCAACTGGGTCCGAAATTTGACGGGGCCCTGAAGGGTTACATCGCTGGGCGGTAAAGGCGCATGCAGCTCGCTCCGTATGTGGTAGGATTGGTTCTGGCTCACCCACTCATCGTAAGCGCTAGGCGCAGCTGATGTTGAAGAGTTCAAGTTTTGATCTGACAAAAGAATTTGGTTCTAGTTCATTGCCTCGGCTACGGCCTGCTTCTTATCCTTCGTGTCTAATTTGCCTGGTTTCTATGTTAGATGGGCTGGAGCATCGATGGCGCTCCCGTTTCCCGTTTCTTTTGGTCTAGATCAAATGGATTAGAAGAGCCGCAAAATGATGGCTGGCAATTGACGATTGCCCCGTACCTACATCTCCCAGCAAGGGTACTATTCTGGGTCCTCAGCCTCACCCAGCTTGCCAGGTTCAGGCTCCTATTTCGGCCCCCAAACGAAAGAACCCTTCTGTACAAAGGCCTTAAGGTACCCACGACTACGCCTGAGAGCTTCTATGCAAAGGGAAGTGTGTCGCACCTATCCAAAGTTACGCTCACACGTGTAGCCATGTATGACGCCCTTTTCCCTTATACTTTACTAAGCCATACCTATCTATGAATGAACAAGCGCAGAGTGTGCCGGTAAGGACAGGAGAGTTTCATTGATAATCCTTCAACGAGTCGAATGGCACCTCACCTGCTTTGTATGCCGCGTTGCAATGACAGATCGCCCTAGCGGCAGTTATGGTACGGTGACGTTGAGCTAGGGCATAATCGCCGTTATTAGTATACCTTTGTCGTCATTGACTGGAAACATAGTTTACAGTTGCTTATATCATTGAGGTAAAATTGAAAATATCATCGAATCGAAGGATCGAATAATATGATTTGCATAAATAAGACAATTAGAATGATTAGACATCTATACTTGGTTCTGAATCAGATTGGGTGATTATTCGTTATATTTATTCATAATTCGTTAGCTAGATGTACCTGGAATGGGATGTATTTCTAGTACCTCTTTAGGTACATGTATCGCTGTAGGTAACATTGAAGGTAGTAACTCCACTGTACCTAACCGCCCGAATCGGAATGGCCGTCTATTGGCTTCAAAATTTAGATTTTGTGGAAGTTTCCCCAAATTCTCGTGCTCCTATCCATAGACGTATTGCAGTTGTCAATTTCCCCATTCAGCTCTTCAAACTTTGGGGGCAGGTGGTTCCTGTCAGATTTCCTATCTTCTATCACTTCCGGCTCTTGGAGTTTTGTCTCCTACCCGTTTTGTTACCCAAATTTTTAATAACAGGAAGAAACCCCCGGTTTGTCCGCATACGACTTGTGTGGGGTTGACAGCGTTCCCAGGGAAAATACATCCATACGTCCTCATTCAATGTAAACCGCCTAGATCCACAAGCGAATGTCGCCTAGAACCTTAATTCCCCCTCTACGTTGGACCTTCTCGGTTTCCCATTATCTGCGCGTATTGGTTTGGAAGTTACCTACCTACTTAGGTACCTTAGGTCTTAAGATCTTAAGCTGTGGAGCTTCAAACCTGCCAACTTCAACGTTCCGAGTCCATAATACAGTTTACAGTTTACGGTCTGCGGTCTGCTTCCGCTATCATTCACCGACCAACTCTTGCGAAAGCGGGCAGGCTGTGACCCTACCGCCAGTTGACTTCGCGTCCCTACCTTACCTCAGCCACCGTCTCCATCAGCAACCAAGACCAATTGCTACGTCCCGCCTTTTGCAACCCTTCGCCCTCAATTTCCTCGATAGGCAACACCGGTCGCCATTATCCTAGACGATAGCACCTCAACATTAGTCTCAGAATATACTCGCTTGAACTTGGGCGCAATCATTGCAACGGCAAGAATCTGAAATGTAATGCCCTCTATATTCTACTCCGAACCGCTCAAAGATCGCATTTCGCATGAAGGTGTCGGCTCGCAGCCGTCGATGAGGAATAGATGCGCCCAGCCGACGTTGTACCTTCGTCTTTTCTCCTACTACTAGTCGGACCAGGTGCGCGAAGAAGATGGCAGAACAAGTACGAGCTTTCGTCCGGGTTTCTGGTCCTCCGAATAGTAGTTTTTTAGTTGGGTACCCTGGGATTTCGGCGACATTGGTAAGTTCGCACTTAGTCCCGTCTTGTATTTATCTATTGTTTCCGCCGTCCTCAATGTGGGGTGTGTGACGCCGGCTACCGAATCTCAAGAGCCGTGCGATGCCCCAACCCAGTAGCCTAACCCGACTAACGAACGTACGTAGCCGCGCATCGAAGGAAAAGTTGAAATTAGGCCGTCGTCAGGGTATTCCGCTCCCGTCGCTATATCACTAGTTCGAATATGTCTGCAGAGGAGGGAAACAATTCATCCAGCCGCCGAAAACGTAGCCAAGCGCCACCTCGGAACGCCTCGACGTGATACTACCGATGTTGTTGGAAAAGAACTCCTATTATACCGGTGCCAAACAGGAAGGGAAGCGGAGAAAGTCATGGCGATGGATCTACCATTTGTCTTGTTCATCCCATATGGACGAGGCGGCGAAGAGACAAACAGAAGAATACCGCCAGCATCATTACAACTTCCGAGTAGGACCGCAGAGACATATTATGAACTGGTGGTAACCGTACAGCAAGGACAGAGCGTGCAAAACAAATACGCATTCCCCGTACCATTGCAGCGATATGACACATTATCGACCTTTGGAATGTACAACCGACCTGAACAGAAAATGGCGACCGCCGACAACATAGTGACGCTCGGCATATCCCTTCCGAGATGGAGCTACGGACCTATGGATCCGATCACGGTATATATTAAGCTGGCACCAAATCTAGATTGGATGAACAAGGCGAGGAAGGTTACCATACAAAAGCTAACGCTCGCAATCGAGGAGGAGATCACATACAATCCCGAAGGAGACGAGCCGACCAAGAAAATAAACAGATTACAAAAGCATACCCAAAACATCGGGGTTAAATTACCTGAGGAAGGATATATGACAAATATGGGCATCATCTTTCCTCACAAGGATTTAAGAGACGCAAATGGGGTTATTCGAAGGGGGCAACCAGCATTTCCAAATTACGAGGTCACATCGTTTACCACGACATCTACACTGTACAAAATTGAGTTCTACCTCAGCATCAAGGTACGTACATGCGAATACGACTAGAATAGCAAATGAGAGCATTTGGAGACCATGACTAACAATTTGTGAATCATAGGCGCAATTAACATCAGCTCGCGATATTACTCTTCGACAGCCCATCGTCATATGCCCATTAGACCATCAAGCGTGTAAAGAAGAAATGGATGCTATCGAGCAAGCAGCAAAAGATGCCTCATCCATCGATCCGAATAATCCAATGCTACCAGCAAGAAGTATTGTACTAGAGAATGACCATAATGCTCTAGCGACATTAGGGCTTTGCCTTGTAGGAGGCCAGAAGAAGCCGTTAATCGAATGAGAACACCGCCTTCATGGTCTAAGAAGGGCGGGACAACCTACCCACGTTCTTTTCGACACTTTATTTGAGGCATCACGGCTTCTTATGTCGAACCGAATCGTACGCTCAGCTGTTTCATCAGCTTTGGCATTCGACTATTGGTCTTGCCTAAGATCATCCGTGCATACGAAGGATCATACGATCTTCATTGCCGCATTAGCCCAAACCAGTCCGAGTGAGGTTCGAAGCACTGCTATCATAAAAGGAGTAGTATGCTAGGCTGACACATAGTGACTTGAAGCCGGCTGCTGATAGTAGAGCTACTTAAGAGGAGGAGAGGCCTTGGAATTACTCCCTACCGATTGCGACTTTCTAGCGATACAACGATACGAGACGACCCTCGATCCTCCCGGTTGCCTATGTAGATAAGTAGCTCCTACATGGGTAGGATTTTTTAAATAATCATAATCACCGGGGGCTTCCCAGGAATAGGATGCAAGCATTGGAGTTCACGGACCCGCGGGTTCGGAGGAAATAGTTTTGTATTTGACGGGCATGAATACCGTCGTGACGGACTTTACGGCGTTATGGTTGCGAATCATTCCCAAAGGGTGGTACGAGATCGGAGAACAGATACCAGCGCATCGTATTCGGGGAGTTTTTAGGTGAATTTGGTTGTCAGGCGTTCTCAACTTTACCTTCTTCCCGCCTATATTGACGAGCGTGGAACATTGCCATATGTTCTCTGCCGATGGATCAACATTCACTCCGACAGTCGCCTAAGCCCAGGAGGACAACTTCAGTGAGCGTATATTGCAGGCTGGCAAGTTGGCCATTTAAGGAGTTGCTGCAATCTGCAAGGTGTTGTAGAGTCGGAATTGTATTTATGTGTACATATGTTGCACCTCTTGTACGACTGCTATTTAGGACAGGCGCGCACATATGATTGAGAAGAAAGTACAACAATGTGGTCTATCATGAGAAGTACTTCGGTGTATGTTGTTGGTAGGTATACCGCCATTCATCGCGCTGGCAATTGGAAAAAGTCTTGTCGGGTCGGCTTGAGCAACTCGGCAAATATGTAGCTTACGCATCCATAGGTCAATGCTAAAATGATTGTTGATACCATTGATATGGGGAAACCATGCGATATAGTTGATGGTTTGCTGTTGTATTAGGTAGGTATATACCAATAGGTGCGCAATTGGTACCTAGCGATGCTCACAAGTAATACTCGTTGCGATAACTTTCATTTCATGTATATACCCCGCTATGAGTGTGTCTACCTACCTAGGTAGCTATACTGTGATATCGCATCTTTTCGTACCTATATCGCCTACCGGAAGTTCAACAGATATGCGATTGGATATGACGGATTTGGCGTATTGGCTACATAGCGACTATAAATGCTCCGGATGAAATGCCTTAGCCACATGCACTGAGAACCTTCATAACTCAACGTAGCCGAGAGGTAAACTGTATTCTTCTCCCATCTGCAAAATCATGATTCCCGTACGTGATTAAGTGCAGTGAGCTCCGATGGCGAGGAGCGAATGTGAGGGCGATGAGAAGGACGTTGATCTGGGCGGAAGCGGTCCTGGTAGAAGCCAAACGTCGCAATGACCTTCTAGTTAGCCTCTGGATGTCTTGACCTGAGCCATCGTGGAGACCCTGTTTCCCATCGCGAACGACGTGTAGGCAATGCCCATGAAGACGAAGTCGGACGTGTCACACGGTCCTTCAGGCTCATCGCAGCGCGTTTGGCTGCATCCATGGGGTCGTCGGGTACCTAACCTTCTATCTCGATCACTCTCGCCCTCGGCCTCATTACGTCAACGCGGCTACGGTCGCGATCAAAAGGAGGATCGAATTCGTACACTGGCCCTTCACTTCGTCCATCGTTGCCGTTGGCCAAAGGTGCCAGCACACCATATGCATTAGCGCGCATCCTGCCATTGGCGTAGATGAAGAAAAGGGCATGGTTATTGAAGCTGTATTTGACATCGTATTAAAAAAAAAGGTTCTAAGTTCTCGCACTATCCCGTCTGGTGTACCTTCCACCATTGTCAGGAAGATAGCGTACGTACGTATATATGTGGTCACGTGCTCCCCAACATGAGGTTTTGAAAATGTCCAATTTCAAGATCTTCAGCGTTATGCCGAATTTTTGGTAATATTTAAGTGCTTGCTTGGTGCTTGTCATTTCTAATAGCCTGCAAAACATCAAAAAGGTGATGAGAGCTGCAGGATTCGAACCTGCGCGGTTTCCCACTGCGGAAACAAGTTCAAGATCTTCGTTGGAAGACAAGAGACCTAAACACAGCGCCTTAACCACTCGGCCAAACTCCCATTGTTGGGGGAATAGATTCCCGTTCTTGAAAAATCTGACCGCTTATTGTGCTTTATAAGTATAATAAAGAGTGGATGGTACAAGCCCTAGAACGCACCAAGCGATAAAGCAACCCAATCATGAGTGTGCGATATGCCAAGATAGAATAGCGCCAGACTAAGTGCTCCATGTGTGAGAAAGTCAAAAATAGCACGGTGAACAAATCACCAAGAGCTGTGCGTACAGTATATTACAGTAATATTCCTCACTTATTCGCACATGGGGCACTTAGTCTAACGCCTTACCTAATCGGGAAGGGCTCTCCCTTTACAGGACCGGAGTTTGTCGGACGTTGTGCTGATTGGCTACTTGCTTGCACTGATTTAGTAGCTGCAAATTGTGCGAGTCTACCTAAAGCTCAAAGAACAGCATTAGACCCTTCCTGGCCTTACCTGAGGCTCAATTAATTGAAATTAGAAGACTGGACTTTCGGAGTCCCGAGTCGCAATAGCTCCCTTCTTCTACACAGATGATATACGAGGTATTGAGTTTGACATGTGACAATCATCTTTACTTGTACTATCACATAAGCTTTGACCCCACAGAGTTTGACTCATCATACCAATATCTAGAAGGATGCCGTTCGACGACGAGGATCTCGTGCCCCCCTCGGGCTTAGGGCCTATATCCGGGGAGCAAGGTGCGGACGAGGACGCCCTTGCGGATGAGACGCAAGATTTCAGGCTCTTCAACTCGCTCTTTGACAAGAAGGGCGTATCTGGCAAGACATTGCGGCGCGGCGAGAAGGATTTCGAGTCGCATGGAACGCGCGCCCAGGAGGGTGCGCTCGAGGCTAGCCGTGCTGCTATGCACGAAGTCCTCAGCTACACTCGCACACACCGGGCTAAAGATTGTAATCGTGGTTGGTATTTCCCCGACAAGTGGGCTGATGCGCCGCGCGAGGAGGAGCGAGAGATTGAGAAGGGGGCGAGACTGTTTGCGAGGGAACGTGTTGTGGTCGTGGAGGGCGATCTTAAAGGACCACTTGGACAGAATACGGGACGTGTTGTTACGGGTCCTGGTTTTGAAGCGTACAAGCAGACCCCTGGAGCGCTGAAGACGTGGTTACTGCCGGAAGAAGCCCTATATCTGGTTGAGCGCGGCTCGCTGGATTTATGGTGGCCAGCGCGAGGGATTGAGGATATCTTCCCCGCAAAGAAGGATGGTGAGAGTGAAACAAGCGAAGAATTTGAAGACTACCAGCTTGGCGTACCTCTCAGTTTACAAGCAGCATACTCTCTTCTCATCGGCAAGGACGGCGACAGAGGGAAGGTCACCATCGAGAAATACCAAGTCTACGCCAACCTCCGAAGAACAGGCTACAAAGTCATGCGAGCAACGCTAATGCCGTTGCCTCTTTCAGTACCCGCAAAACCGCCCCAGTCTCTTTGGCAGTGGCTCTTCTCCTTCTTCCCTACGATATCCCAAAATCAGCCATCACCCTATGGTCCACTCATCAAGCCAGGCCTCTACCGCTCCTACAACTCGATCTTCGCTCAACTTGCCCTAATCCCACGACACGAACCTACTCCTCAACTGAAGACATCTACTCTGCTGCCAGAAGAACCATTCAACATCCACTACCACATATGGAAGAGCAGCACGGCTTTCTCAAAAACCAAGCCCCCACCCCCCGACTTCCGTATTGCCGTTGTGGATGCAAGGAACTCGTCCGTGCCCACGCTGGAGCAGATGACGGCGCTCTTGGAGCGGTGCACTCCCTGGGACCCGCCGGAGCAGCCCAAGGAGGGCCAGAACGGAGGAGCTGGGGGCCCGGGGCAGCTGTACCGTCGCCTGAAGCATGCTTGGCGAAATGCAATAGTAGCGGTTGTGGATGGTGGTTTGATTAGCTATGTCAGGTTCGGCGAGATGGCGTTTGGTGAGGAGAGATTGTATGAGAGGATTGGGAGCGGTGGACGGGGTGCGAAGGGCAAGAGGGGAGGGAGGAATGGTAGAGGAGGCAAGGGCGGACGAGGTGGTGGAAGGGGAAGAGGAGGACGGGGTGGCTAATGGATGCCATTTCATCGTGAGAGTTCAGGACTTTGGTGTGCTCCTTGAAATTCACGATTTTTAGACGGCTCTGAATCCTTGACACATCCACTCATGAGATTAGGCTTGAGAAGCGCTTTACCTGCCTCGCGGGGATGATTGTTGATGAGAAGTGAAGCACTTCATCGCTAGGGTTAAACTGCCTACCTACTTATAACATTATCACGACCTAGAAGACTCTCTATATGGCTATGATAGATACCATGAAGTCTACTTGCACTTTCGAATCACTCTAGTCCCAACAATGGACGGGTAGCAGCTATTCCTCACCCCCTTCTCCGCGATAGGTGTCTAGACAGTGCTACTACATATATACAGGCATATGAGAACTTGTATCTGGTTAACTTAATACTATAGCTGTAGACTGGCTACCACGCATAATCAGCCTACCATCATTCGACATCCCCTATCTTCAACGGCCCATATGCGTGGCCCAGCTAGGGCAAGGAATATTAATAATCGCGGGCTCATCCCCTAACCTAGTGGACTATCTCGCCACGTTCTCCATATCTGCTTACCTCAAGGACATATGCGGTAACTTAACTCCGGGATGAGATCTTACCAAGACCGACGTTATTTCCACCGTGACTGAGTATAAGATGACAATTATTATCAGTGAGGTAGCTCTACGAGAAACTCGTACCTAACATCTCAATGCTGAGAATCTTAGATGGTGCCACTGGGGGTTCATATTTACGCCCACTTTAAAACATGGAATGTCCGGCTTTTTGGCCATCCGGAGCAATGAGTGTTGACTAGGTACCTACTTGATCTTGATGAGATATGAGAATCTTCTCTATTCATATTATTCATATATCTAGGTCCGCTTTCTAACCAATCTCAAACCTTTAAATATGAGCATCTACCCATATATTCCAAATAAACTCAAAGTCCGGACAATTCCATCGGCGTGGGGGAAATGAGGTGGAGCATATCGAAGAGGGAAAAAAAAACTCCAAAGTCCCGCGACAACTTTCCTTTAATGGCAGGGTGACACGACTGTGGGCGTATCACGAACATGTATTAATTGGAGCCACACAATACGATACTACCAAAATGAAGGAAGAAAAAAAGAGAGAATCAACCGTCGCAGGTTTGTGAGCTGAATTTCTCGTGATACATTGGTCGCGGTAGGTATCCTGTCTCGTCTATTGGGACACGAGACCAAAGTTGCACAAATGGACTCTTGTACTACGGCATCATACAAGGTACCTATAGGTAGGTAGGGTTGACTTCTGTAATTCAATTTTCTCTTGTTTTCCCGGGAAATGCAAGGGGTTTTCTTCGACAGCTTTTCGTCGTCGTCGTCATCACCATCATTAAAGTCATAGCCGATAATATGATAGATAGTACGAAGGTGACGCAACAGTCAAAGAAAGAGTTCATCAAGAATAGATTTAATGAGATTTATTATAGGAGTATCACATGATATTGAAAATTTAAGCAGGCTAAGCAAATGTACCTAGGTACAATCTTCCGGACTACCTTAATGAGTTCATCCGCAAAGATTATGAGAGGGTCTTGGCTCTTGGCATCCCTGGTTCTTTTTAGTTCTCCTATCACTCATCAAATCCTAATAGGTCCTTCAACTTCAAATGTTGTCTAACAGCTCGTCCACAATGGTAGCTGGAATCTGAATGTCTTGGCTGCGCTATTGGTATTATCATTCTTAACCTCGAATTATCAGTACGAAAGTCGAATGAGTCTATGGGGTATTTGTGCCGATGCCATCGAGAGGATAGCATGTAACCTAAACAAGTTCGAGACAAGGCTTTTAGGCAGTTTGGGAGGGGTATTGAGTTTAAATTATTACATGCTGGCGGCACCTTTTGTGTTCCCCTCGGTCAGACCGACTGAGAGCCATTTCTATCCAAAAAGTCTCGATGCAATCAGTCAAAATCAACCGGACCTTGTCGCACAAGCACGTAATGTTTTATCAGCAGAGAATTAGGTGATGACATGATGGCGTAAGATTTGTGTATCATCATATCCTATCAGGGACGTCGATTACTGAGAGATAGAGCCTAGTTTAGACATGCAGCGTCAACTGTGTCCACGTTGCATCCTGGCCTGGGCTCAGCTTCTATTACCAGTATCATTCGCCGACTTTCAAACTTTCTGCGACACCCCCCCACTACTTAACTTGAGACTTGGGAAATGGTGATCAAAATTTTCAGTGATCGGGCTGTCAAGGTAGATGCGCAAATAATCGATCAATTGATGATTAGCGGTTACTAACCTTCTATCTCTACTAGATACCTAACCAAGGTATATATTGTATGTGATCACACGGGGGCTAATTTAGGTACTACCTGTCTCCTAAATTAACCAATGTTGATAGAACCTCGGCTGGGGGCTAAATAGACACGAATGCTATAAATTACTCAAAACGTTCAGTATTGCTAGGGAGTAGTCAGTGCCGACCCATCCATGTTTCTATTCGTGTGTAAGTGGTTGGAAGATAAGCGCAGCATCTCATACCAGCCGTTAGTCTCTCCAATAGGGCTATGATGTACCAATGTATCTACGATTTAGAGATACACACCTATACAATAGGACATAAAAACATCGATAAAAACTTTGGTATGCAGCAACTCATTTTTCTCAGTCTGAAAGGATTTGATTGAGACAAGGCTATTGAAACCAACGCTTAGATATATATATATATATATTAAGTGAACACCTTTGTTTTCTCATGTTAGCTGAGTTCATTTAGGAAGGGTAGCAATAGACTGCCCCGCGCCACAGCTTGCAACTCCAAAATGCCAACATCACGACTCAGCCAACCTCTTATATACAATGAGTTCTTTATCTGATTCAATCTCGCCGAAGTAGGCAAATTGCGGTCAGGAATATGAGCTATCTGGGCTGCAGCGTTCTTCAGCAACCAATCTAAAGCAGAAATCAAAAACTAAAGATTCCTATGCGTGGTGATTAGTCGGTGCTCGCACATCCCTGTCCGATATTTCCTATCCGAATCCATCCTTCCGATATTTTCGTGATGCTGAATGCTGAATGCCGAGTTGACGTACTCAGGATAGAATTGATTTTCTTCCTACTTCTCTTTGGTTCGCCCAATCCAATTCGTAGGTGAGGTAGGATTGAGGAGGATTAAAATTCTACTTATAAGCGCATGTTACACAATGCAAAGCGACTCCAAACCAACCAGCCACATGCACTTAATCTAGTCTTACCAAGCTAACTGCAACTAAGTATAGAGCAAAAAAAAGACGGTCGATAAGAAACGAGCGGTAGAAAGGGAAGAGGTAGGCTACAGTCCGAATAGGTGGTGCATTAATCGTATAGTTAGTACTATGTGTCTAGGTTACAGCCTGAGTAATAGCAGTCATAGTAATGCCCCAATATGTAAGCTCGTATATTCCTTTTGCGGCGTTGCAGGTAGCCTTCATTACCATTACCTACATTAGTACGTGGCTCTGTACAAGCACGACATTCATTGGACTTCCCAGTTCTGTCGATAGCGGCACTATTTATTAGCTAAGGTTGGTAGTGGTATGAGGATCTTGGCCAATCAGCTTAATCAAATCTCTGACTTGTTCTCCCCCTAGTCGGCCCTTAGTTAAGAAAGCTGTATTGCACAATATTAAGCCCCCTGCTCGGGTTTCTCTTGGGTCTTGGGTCAGACAACTTTGATTGACAACGCTTACTTTTGCCGGATAGTCCTCACAATACCCTTTCCCACCTTTAACCTTTTTCCACATTCAAAATTTTCCATCTTCCTCCCCCATGTTAGAGAGAGTCGATTCGAATCTATTAAATCTTTCTTTCATCTCAGAATCGACAGATACCCAACCTTAGTCGTTCTTCATATCAGTTATCAATCCCGTAAATCGCTGTCATCCAATCCCTGTTTCGGTAAGTCCTCCAAAACTACTCGTATTATTATTATTTTTCCCGGCCACGCATGTCCCTTTCCGTCACAATATCTCATGCGCCAATTGGATGTTTCAGTCTCGGCAACTCGACAAGCTGTCATCAATTAATTTCATTTTAAACTTGCCACAACATAGAGCCAGCAGCTCTTAACGACTCCCAAGTTGTGAGTCTAGTCAGTCCGTGGTCGCACTCTGACCTCCCTTAGAAACACGCCAAATCGGTTACCTTTGCCTCCTAACTCTATGCCGAGAGCTAGTCTCTTCTACCTCCGCTCTTTGACTTGAAGTCAATTTTCTGCTTAGTTGTACTTAGGAGTAATTTGTCTAACTTCATTGCCTGCCCGTTTATTCAGAATGAATTTGAAGTCTTTTACCTTACGTCTTGTTGAGCACAAGTCTTGAGTCCTAAGTCGCCAGCATTAAGGACTTTCGGGTTTATATGGTCAGTTGATATCATGTACGAAACACCCTCTTTCTTCGGCCGTCTAAATACAATCGTCACGGTTACGAATACACTCTGCACTCACCTCATTGTCAAGTGATTTCCTCTTCTACTAGGTAATGCGTGTGCAGTTACTTCCCTCCTTCTCATCGGAGTCTCCACCTTCAATGAGAATCGGGATAGTGACCCTATCATTGACCGACTACTCCCTACTGTATTGTTCTTTCCCCATCATCTAACTTCACTAAATATCTCCGGTCCTAATTCTCTCAGGATACCCTACATCCTTCTTCTTTTACTAACAACACTCTTGTAGACATCCATTTGGTTTCTTCCTGAAACTGTCTCATTGCGCCTCATCCTTACCTCTTAACCCATCATTACCACACTCTTCAACGTAGTTCAGATATCGTCTACTACGAGTCATTCTTCTTTCCTAACTGTTAGAGGCACAACCTCTATCTACGTCATGGATAAGGTGGGGGAAGACCAGCAGAAGCTGGCTCCTGTCGATACGGGCGAGAAGGAAGCAAAAGAGTCTACTGTTAGTGAGAAGTAAGTCATCTTGATCATTTCTCTTGTTTCTGGTTCCTTTCTTTGATCACTCCACCTCTCTTCTCTCTGCTTTGGTTTTCTGGCCTATCATCGAAATTTATATCGATGCTTCGCTATCTCCAATCTTCCCGTCTTGTTCGGCCATTGTGGTATTCATACCTCCTAAAGCCGGAGTGAATCTTTTCACTCTCTATCACTTACGATTATTTCCCTTGTTCAGTACAATCCATTAGGCTTTACGGAAGAACTGTTCGGCCTGTTGTCCGCAACTGCTTTGAGCGTGCCAGTCACGTTGCGAGTCACATTGCGATTACCCTAGCCGGAGGTGGTGTCTCCCCCTGTATAGCCCTGTTTCATCCCGCAACTTCCTTTCCGAAAAGCTCTCAACCTGTTCCCCACATTTCCCGTGTGATACTATCCGGCCGCAACTCAATTCCTACCTCCGTTTTGCTTCTGTTTCATTGTCATCATACGCTCTTCTACGATTCTCATCCTTTCATCTTTCGATCTTCTCCAACAACATTTATATGTCATCTCTAGTACGCTTTTGAAGAGACATTCCTAACATGTCGAGCAGACGAGACGTCACTATGGAACCCAAGCAACCTACACCCTCAGAGTCGGGCATACAAGCGAATGAATTGGCTGACGACACGGCTAATGAGGACAAACTAACCTCACCTCCCGACAGCAGCTCAGTTTCTAGCATTAACCCTGACGTGTTGGGCGATGAGATTGTCGTTGGAACGCGTGCCAATGGCGCCAAGTCACCTGGACGTCGAGTTGCTTCTGAGCGAGAAGACGTCGCGATGGCCGATGCCGAGGAGGACGATGAGCCGGTATCTCATTATCCGAAGCGCAAGCGCACATCCACCTATACTGACCTCAACGACGACAAGATGGATACTAGTTTGGCCAAAGATGCAGAGGAGACTGACGTGAGTTTGACCAAGGGAAAACCCCGCCAGAGATATGATGAGGACAATAAGCATGTACCCATCGGATACTGGCGAGATTCACCCGTTCCTGAAGACGAAGGAAAGCACGGAAAGCATATGGTGGTCGGATTTATCGATGTTCGCGATCGTCTAAGAACTCGCATAAGGAGCGTAGATCTCAATGGCGAGCATATCAACACTCGACTATTCCCTGTCCCCCCCGGCCCTGGTGGAAGCTGGGTAACATTTGAGCGCATTGTATTCCTTGATCACCTCATCGGCTTCGATCATAATGTAATAAAGGAATATGTCAAGGTCCGAGCCGAGACCTTAAGGGATCGAACTGAAGAGGCCGACCTAGCGGCGATACGAGAGGCTCAGCGCCGGCTAGAGGCCAATCCCCCGCCTGAGACTCCACAACCCCCCTCTATAGCATGGGGCCGAGATTTACCCGAGCATGCACAGAGCAGCCGGCCGGAAGCGAAGCGTCGTCGTTATGGTAGCGGTGTTGGTACTATTGCTGAACGCGCGGAGCGTGCTGAGCGTGCCGAGCGTCATGAACGTCCGGAACAGCCCGAGCAAGCCGAACACGTTGACCATAGGGAACGCCCTGATCGCCCCCCCCTTGTTCCTCAACTCCAACCAGAGCTCCTACAACCACCGCGAAAACCGACTCGCATCCTTGTCGGTGTTTGGAGCAAGTCGAGCCCTCCTGATAATGACGATAAGCATGCCGTTTATGGTATTTTGGGAGCCAACGACATGTTCCGAGTCAAGCTCGTCCGAGAGACAAAAGACGGCCGCTTCATTGATGATAACTTCCCTCCTGGAGCTGGTGCGTTGTGGATTCCTTATGACGAAGTGATCTTCCTGGAACACCTCAAGGATCTCACGCGGCCCGAGATCAAGGAATATGTTCGTATCCGCCAAAGTCAAATTGATGCTGGCGAAACGATGGACGAGAAGGTCTCCAACGAGACAAAGGCAGTTCATGAGGCTCAGATCCGAGCTGCACAGATAGCAGCAGCTAGTCCTGGTGGTCCCCTGAATCGGACACATGCACCACATGGGGCACCTATTGCTTCATCCACCCCTGGACGAGAGGAAATCCGCGAAAGCCATGAACTGAGACAACCCCGGCGTGATGTGGCGTCTCGAAGTGTTGAGCCACTTCAAGCATCTCGATATCCTCACACAGAAATCGAGCTTCGACAGGCCAGCCGCCATGCCAGTACCGACCCTATCGAGCGCGTCCAAGGATACGCAAACCGCGAAGTCGCTAGGATGGAAGCGGTTCAACTGCGCACGGATAGACACCAAGCCCATCGCAATGCGATGGCCAATCCCGTTCCTACCTTGAACACATATGATACTCGACGCGACTTCAACGAGAATGTCCAGAGGATGAATCATGTTTGGCGGGCTCAGGAGAACATGCGCATGGGCCCTACGAACGGTAATGGCAACGCTGATGTTATCATGCACGGTAGCATCAAGTACGAAAGAAAACAGAGTGGTCCATTCAAGGACAGGCTCGTCAGCCAAGGCACCATCATCAACATTGATGGCGAGGACTACGTGGAGTATCGTGTGCTTACTAAGCCATCGTTCTTCTAGAGTCCGGGTTCTCCAACAACCCTGATTATCTCTGCCACGATTCGCAGATGACACAGGTCTTTAATGGTACATACTAACTCTACTTCAATACCATGTCTTTCACATATGGAGTTTCGGATTCCTCGTTTGCGTTCACGATTCACGGTCTTCTTACTAGCATCAACAATGATATCCAACTCCCCCCACCCTTTCCCCCGAACGATTCTAATGACACACAACTCCACTAAGATTCCTGTAGGCGTATAGGAATCACGCGAATAACTGATATGAATTGCCCCTGGCGCTTGTTCTTCTATGAGGAAGAGATTATGAAAAAAGAAAACTATTAATTCACAATTTGCGGCTAGCATGCACGAGGAGTACGTGCATGGCACTTTCATGTATACTAGGATTCGGGAGCAGTATCAGCTCTGATGTGAATGCGCGGCTGCGTTATGGCTGCCGTGGTGTGGCAGTATTCGAGATATGCGGCTGCGCTCGAAGGGAATTGCCGTGGCTTTCAATACAGAACGATTGCATTATGCGTTGTAATTCTTCGCTTTTCTCTTTCTCGTGCTTCATGGTAATCGTCTAGGTATGACCGTAGGTGATGGCTTTGATCGATAATCTCGCTTCCTAAGGTAGTCATTCGCAGACGTAGGGTGTGCTGGGCATGGTTGTCGTGAGGATACAACAGGAAGTATCTTGCTCCTCGTCTCCTGTCTCCTTCTTCATCTCCTTCGTCTCCTCCATCCTCTTCGTCTGTTCCATCTCCTTCATCTTCTCCGTCTGTTTCGTCTCCTTCGCATCCTTCGCCCCTTATTCATTCCCCCTCTTGCCGTCTCTTCTACTCTTCTACTCTTCTTATCATATCACGTAACACTTATACATTAGGTAGGCACATGCCCACGGTTTAATCAGGCGTCGCATTATTTAGCGTCAGAGCGTAAGTATGTAAGGAAAGGAGTTGTATTCTCTAATTCATCGATCCTCTAATTCAGCGATCCCTTAATTCATTGATCCTCGCGTGCACGCATTCCAGTCCACCCTACCACCTAGGCAACTCTCGTATTCTCGGCGTTAAATTTAGGCCTTCCGCGATTAGAACAGAAGAGCCCCGAACGCAAATCCGCATAGGGATGCGACTCCAATCAATAAGATGTGCTCAGATAACGACGAGTTGCGTCCATGGTTGATCACGATGCTATTGACCGCAACCCCAATCTCGCGGTAATTCTCACGGTAATTCACATGGCAGTTCTCACGGTAGGTCTCATGGCAATTCTCGTTGTCATGGTGATTCTGGCGATTCTGGCGATTCTGGCGATGCGCGCCGTTGTAGTTGACGCCATTACCTCGAATTACGACGTAGTCGCCCCTATGCTGTCGGGGGTTCTGGATGGCATTTTCCGAGTTTTTGACGTCCTTCGCCTCAGTGTCGACATGGTCCTTGTCGCTGGTCTCTGACTCGGTGGTCGTCGACAGCGATGTAGAATCGACGCTGTGTGGTTGTCGAATTAATTGGCGGCTGTCTGACGAGCCCATCCCGAAGCCTGACGAATCCATCTTGAAGCCTGACGAGTCCTCCCCAAAGCCTGACAAGTCCTTCCCGAAGCCTGACATGCTGTGTCGTTGGTCGAGAGATGGTGTGTGCATCAAGAGCGATGATCTTAGAAGTCGGAAAACCCACGCACTGATTGTTTCGCTGGCTTCTGTGCCGGATTCTGTGCCGGATTCATCAGGTTTTGTTTGCAACAAATGCGAGGAAGATCGCGCCTGCGACTCCCTCACCGTCTCCACGGCAAAACGACCTGTTCTTAAACCTAATAAGAACATGGTTCCATACATTTCCACGGTAACGTATGGAATGAATCAGGGGAACGAGAAAATTTTCGAACACGCACACAATGACCTTTCTAAACGAAATGAGTCAATGTTTCCATCACATCGGACGGACATTTCGCAATATGGCGAGCTACTTTCCACACCATTCATAAAGCCCCTTTCATCTCATCTCAAACGTTATGACATATATCGGGACGGACGGCACCAGCGTCTTCCATACCCGTCATGTGCAAACATCTCCCCTTGGAGCCGACGCTTCGCAGCCCACCCGCGTCTCTCATCAAGCTAGACGAAGCCGGCCCACGGGGTCCCGAGAACCCGCCCCTTTTCGTCTATCTTGACGCCTTCTCCTCGGAGGAGCTTTCGTTTCTCGTCAATGGTGATGCCCTCGCCGTCTTTGGGCCACTGGCCCTTGAACCCGCCTAGAGTCTTGTTCGTGGCCACGACGCGGTGGCACGGAACCTGAGGTGCGAAGGGGTTTCGCCGTAGAGCGTTCCCGACTGCGCGGGGGGATGAGCCTAGGTGTGCTGATAGTAGGCCGTACGTTGATACATGGCCTCGAGGGATCTGGCATAGGAGACTCCACTATGATTCACGGATAGGGGTTAGCGAGTTGCTATATAATAGTAAGTGCTTCATGGATTTGCAAAGAAAGCTTGTGGCCATTGAGTCTTATGTTGAGTCGCGAATTGGCTGACTACCTATTCAATGGCTGATAAGGAAACCCCTGGGCTATGAGTCTATCTCATGGGTTTATAGACGAGCCCTATCCGGACCACAGGGATGGTATAAGGGGAAAGGGGAATGGTAATCTAAAGGAAGCGTGAGACTTACTACTTTCTTTTCGAAAGGGGTGCGGTCCGATGCTGCGATGCGCTGGAGTTGCGTTTCCATGTCTTCGTCCTTGGAGACGGGTCTCCTGATGACTTCGTGGTTTGGTGCAGGCTTGGTCACCTTCTGAGGGAAAGATAATGAGGTCTCTGGAGCCTCATCTGTACGCTTGCGTTTCATTCCAATTCCAATACCCATGGTGGACTTTCACCTTCCAGAGTGTTAGAAGCTGAGTGATGATTTGAACTACTAGGTTGGTAGTCTAAGATGATAATATAAGATAGTGACTCTAGAGTCGCAGAGTTGTGATTCTTGTGCAGACAAGATATCAAAGAGGGGAAGTAGGTTATAGGCTTTAAGTAATGCGAATATTTGAATTTGGTGTAATCAATTTGGAATCTTGAAAGCGGTGGTGACTCACGACGCGGTGTCATAAAAAGGGCGCGTTTTGCGTCAGTCTTATATCACAAAGACGCGACGCCAAGTCACGTGCTACTCTAACCCCGACTTTACGCCACCAATACCCAATCTGGATTAAAGATTAATAAGACAAAATCTAACCAATACGAGCGTCTTTGGAAATTTATGGTATCCAAGGGAAATAATCATTTATTAGCTACGGTAATACATCTTAAGTACCTAGGTAGTTACCTAAGCACTTACTGCCTGTCCAAACCTCCTAGTTCTCAGGTATGTGCATTACGTTCGTCCCATTGTCTTTTCCAGAAGTCGATAGAATTACCACTCTCTGAGAATTTAAGACCGGGGTGGTGAAGTAAGTAATCCCTCATTTCTGGACCCGCCATGGGATCTATCCTTATTTTACCACAAGGCAAGTCGTTAAGGAGAACATGTCGCAGAGAACGGATATGTCGATCAAGGATTCCTGCGCCATCCCGGAGCAAGGCTTTAATGAGAGGCAAAGTATCATCCCTCGCTAGAAATTGAACAATCTCCCGGAAGAAATATCTAGGTCCCATTTCGGGTGGCAAATGGTTAGCAAGAAATATGGCATTGGACATACACGTGCCAAAGTCCTTGTAATCCTGGAATGCCCAATCAAGAGCATCAAACCTCCGGTCATCCACGGCGTTAATATCTACACCACTATCCAGTAGAACTCTCAAAGTCTCCTCATTGCCGTCAGCCCGGGCTGCGATATGAAAGGCGTTATAGTTCATAGGCCCATCTAGTTCTTGATAGCTACGATCCAGCAGTATTCTGATGACTGACGGCATCTTGAACAAAGCCGCCATTCTCAGTAATGGCAAAAGGTCCTTGTGGGTTTCTGTTGGGGTTTCTGTAAGGTCTTCGGTGAGGCGTGCCAGAGTTTCGGCGATGTGTAAACGTCCATACGCAATGGCAATGCCAACGGCGCTGATTGTTGGCTTAAAGAAAAGGCCTCCTGCTTTGTAGTATTCTCTATGGAAATATAGTGTCGGAAAAGGTGAATATTCATCAAGCCGGAAATCATCGTCGGTGATGGGCAATCTCGCATCCACGAAAGGACTAGCTTCAATCAATTCGTCAACCATCTCTCCCAGTCCATTAATGGCTGCCAGTTGAAGTGGTGTCATATCTCTCAACATTACACAACGGACATGAAGGTAATTGGGCCAGTAGTCCAAGGCCGCCTTGATGGATTTCCGGGCTACTGCTAGCCCCAGGTCTGTATCGACCTGGAGGGTGGCCCAGTGAAGGGCTGGGACGTGGGTTACCGATACCCGAGAATTCTGCAGGCTTAAACGAGTATCAATGTCGTCTCCCTCGTGGATACCATATAGACATGCCTTTCCGAACTCATGTCTTTCTTGCTCTATCTCTCTATCCCTCGTTGTCCACACATCGGCTCGGTAGAGCATGGGTTCTAGAAGTCGAAAGAGACGGCGGCATGTAAGTGACAGATTAGCAATATCTGATGGTCCGCATATGATATCTCTAGCCATGTAGTAGAAGGTATCGTCCGAAACCGCACGCGGCGCCGAGGAAGACGCCATGGTGGAAGAGAGTAAATAAAATGTTCGGTCTAAAATGAATTCGCAATCTGACCGCTTATTCGTCTGTATTATGCCTTAGGTAGGTAGGTGATGGGAAATAAAGTAAGAATATGAAAGTTCCTGGTGGGCCCTTGTATTTATAGAAATGGGGGAGTATGATGAGTAGGTAGATGGCAAAGTAATTATAATTGCTTGTTGGTTACGAGCCAGCAAAGGGCATGGATGTCAGTGAATAGGACCTCGTAAGAAGACAATCGACATAGTATGTAGAGAGATATGATGTAAAGAGTGACGTGGCTCACTGACTATAAGTACTGCATCATGAGTGCGAGTATATCGTTTCATTTTATTCTTTACAATTACAACATAGAACATAATACGCAACCGCGAATTTACTCTGCAAGTCACTTCATACTCACATTTAGTAACGTCTTTTCGCTAACGCCCTTACGATCAATCGTTCTTTGGGGTTATGATTAAACTTATCCTTCACGTGGCAATTAAATCCTGACTCCGAGTCCTTCAACGGGGATAATTAGATAAATCGAAATAAACGCTGTAAGTGCCTATGGAAAGCAACTGCGTCCCATACTTACTAGGTGAAGCGTGACTTAGAAGTATAGATGCATAATTTTCAGGATTCTACTGTATACTGGCATGTAATTCTTGCCTTAAGGTTTACATATGGGTAAAATATTTGTAGAGTATGTTGTCACTTTTTAAACGCCTTGCCTTGAGCTATTACTCCTATCTGTTGGTCGCTATTATTGGTGTTACGAGCAAGGTAGCTAGCCCATCTAAGCTGCTAAAATCGCGTATCTAAATCAGATAATAATATGTAAAAGAGCAACGAGTAGACGGTTCTTCCATTAGGGCGCAAGCTATAGTATTACTTTGTCTTACGCTGTAATGAAAAGATCAAACATAGGGGATACGATTCTTGCTTAGATGCATTCGTAGGATATGTTTCTGTGGAGATGAAGTAAATGGCGACAACACTTAAATTTCTACTCTAACATTGTAACTTAGGTATCTATGCGACCAGGTAAGCTGCGCTGGCTTTAACATCAGGTTCGGAGGTGCGGGATAATGAAAAGTTCTGCCTAGATTCTCGGTCAATGAGTCGGATGGCTGTTTTCCGAGTTTATCTTGGCATAACAATGAGGCAGAACGCCCGATATGGCTCTGTGGCTTGTTGGCGCTTGACTTATGGGTTCATAGGGCGGTAAAGGTCAGCCACAATAGACATAAAACGAGGCTGATTTAACTTCTGCCGTTTGGTTAAACCATTTGATACGTCAGCACCCACGAAAACACATCTTTCAGCTAGTCTGTTCTACAAGAGATACCAAGTGCTTTAACTCCAGAGCGGCTAAATCTTGCCCTTTGGTTATCGACAAGCCACTTCGACCATACTGGCTAATGATTTTCGAAGCATGGTAGTTAGTAATCCTTGATGACCGTATTACGTTTAGGTCACAGGGAGTCGTATTTATGGTAATACTGACGTGGTCCATGCATGTCGTCATGGAAGACACAGCCTCGTCCTCATGAACGGGTGGGCGAGTCGGGCCGAAGTTCTAAGAATGGTCACATGCTTGAAGCCTTCCGAGCCCCCTTTAAGGTGAGTTAGGGAGGCCTGCTGTGAAACACGTGAGTTATTTAGCACTTCTTGGGTTAAGACATCCTGGCCCCGAGTTCTGACAAATTAATATTAACAAATCCAGGGCCACCGACACGACAAATGCACTTTATGTGTTGGGGAATCACTTTCAGCTAACTAGACTAGTTGAGGCTGAAGCGAGATGGCTTGTGAGAACTTTTTTTTGTGAAACCGTTCTTAAGTGGCTTAGTGATCCGAAGGAACTAGAGAAGGCGGTAAGAGAAACAGGGTCGAGGCTCTAGAGTTGATGATAGTTTCGGCTCCAAAAATTCATCTGCCGACATACGCTGGGCTGACGCTTTTAGTGTCCAAGTTACGAACTTTCATGCACGAGGTGCATGATAATGACTCATAACATATCTTTTGGAATTTTATATTTGCCATTGTTATCGCATCGAGATCGGAAAGGAAGTCGGATAAGACGACTATGAGGATAGTTAGGTATGTTTACATCATGCTGTGAAACGACTCGATTCAGCCTTGTCTGCCTACTCGAGCATTCGCAGGCCGTGGCGAATAGCCAAATGGCGCATGTCAGCAGAAGACGGAAAGTGTACATTACACTGCATTCAATGCGGATATAGAGATTTTCCTTTGCAAGGAACTTGTCTTCACCGAAAATCTTGGCTGGATGGAGGATAAAATGAAAATGAGTCCCCAGGCAGGCTGGCCCCATGTCCGGCGTCAGCGATGCTCCGTTTTTTAGAGTGTCAGCCTAGAACGACGACATATTGCCTCTCAAGCCTCCATTCCCTGGGTGAACCGTTGGCGATATTTTGTCATGATGGGTTGTACTCAGAAAATATCAGGGACTCCTAGACCAGCATGCAGCATCCCGAATTGCAAGGTTCGCAGAGACAGTTCTCATTGTATTACTTCGAAATACTGCAAGAAGCGTGAGTGCAGTCAACCGAAGAAATAGCGAGAAGAAAAGGGATGTAACTGCTAGTTCAATGACTGACGATTATTTTAGACACTTGCGAGCATTTTTCCTCCCCAACCCCAGGGGGGACTCGTTGCGAGAAATCCAAAGAGCCGTGGGATTCAGTATGCTCGTATCGTAAGTGTAGAAATCCCCCAGAAACATGAGTTGTGTACTAAGGTCGGAAGATGTGATATGTCCTATAGGCAATTGCAATCGGGCCAGGTTACAGTTCCTACTCTCAGCCGGGGAGCCGAAATTCAGGCGTGAAAAGTATTGTGATAAGCGTACGAACGACGGAGTGAATCTTGGAGCTGAGGGATAGCGACTGACTCTCAGTACATAGATAAATGTTCATTGGAGGGATGCGCCGAATTGAGAAGCACACTGGGTCAGCAACCATTCCAATATCGACCGTATTGCAATCAACGTAAGTCGCAACCGTCTGTTTCCCCTGATAAACGATGGGCTAACGAGAAAGAAGACTCCTGTCAGGAGAATGGGTGTCTTGAGAGACACACGGAGGGTTTTACCGTCTGTGGGAACCGTATGCTGCTTTGATCCACACGCGCATCAAAATTATATCCTGACTCGTTGGATAGATAAGTGCAATGTGAGGGGCTGCCCTGCCCCAAAGAAAAATAGTCGCCGGTTTTGTGATAATCGTACGTTTTCATATTCCGCGATAACATGGGGTTTGTGACTGACTCGATCGGCTAGATAATAGATGTGGTTCGGCTGGTTGCACTGGGTCAAAGGAGGAGAACCAGGATTTCTGCAGCATACGTCCGTGTTAAGAACTGAAATACCCCTCGATAGACGGCGCTAACAGATTCCAGATCTCCAATGCGAGACTACGGGTTGTCGTGCTCGGAAAACGGCAAACTCAAGGCACTGTGTAAGACATACGTGCCGCGAACGGGATTGTACGCATTCCTCTGGGGACTATGACTACTGCGTTGAACGTTAGTATATTCTGGCCTTGATGTATGGTGAAGATATGCGACTGACCTGAGCCGTTGCTAGATCGATGTGGATATGAGGGTTGTGGAGAACATCGAACTGTAGGAGCGACGAGGTTCTGTGCACATCGTGAGCTCATCCCGCCCTCCTCTATCTACAATCTCTCGTGGACTAATGGAACTAACCATATCGCTAGACTCTTGTCAAAGGAGAGGTTGCCAACTGTCAAGGACCCCGAACGGGTTGTATTGCGAAACTCGTAAGGCAATTTATCTGGTTGAATGGCTTCAGTATCTAATTTGCTGGCACTGTGATAGATACTTGCACACACATGGAATGTGGTAAAGAGAGAGTCTTTACCGACCTTTGTGAAATCCGTAAGTTACCCATGCTCTGTGCACAAAAGGTTATGTATACCTACTGATAACTTCGTCATAGATTACCGGGAGAAATGGCAGGCAGCAGCTAGAGAGGATTGGGAAGAGAATCGACAAAGAATGGAAGACGAACGTGAAATGAATAGGAATACTATTATAGCACAAGACCTCGAACTTCGACGGCGGGATGAGATGATAAGCCGACTTCTTGCTTGGAATGGGGGCCCGCCGCCTAATTGATTTACTCCCTATATAACTTAAAGCACCTGTATATAGGGAGGACTCCTTATGATTGTTATCTTAGGAGTTCTCAAAACATCGATGCGTGGCAGAGGGCTGGATACGTATACTAGGTACATAGCGGTGGACAACCTTTGACTGGTCGTAATACTGTGGCGCTGATAATATTGGGGGCGAAATAATGAGTTCATGTCTTGGACTACGTATACACTAGATTATATCATGCTCAGGGGTACATAGAGATCGACGGAGTTCAACACAGCATCAAATTTACACATACCCTTGAATAACCGTATGGGTATCAGTATCTCCATTAATAGCACAAGCGTATCCGTGATTGTATCGATCGCCTATCGCGATTCCCGGCATATTCGTGCCTATTCCAATTCCCTAATTAATCACCAGTGTCGACTTCCAGATCCAGCTGGACTCCGTTGCTAATCTCATAGTCGGCGAGGGTGAGCATGTCTTTGAACGGTCGTTGTCCTTGTCTCTTCAACAATATCTCGTGAGGCTCGCGTCCAATGCGCGCTGCGACCATGATCTTGAACTCCTTGATGCGATCTGAGGCGAAGCATGGGATGGCTGCTTTAGTGCCCAACCGATCGTTGACATGGACGATGATCATCTCTTCACCACCACTAGCAGGCGCGGCAGGTGGTCGAGTAGGAGGTTGAGACGTATCTCCACCGCTGGATTTTGACTTGGACTTCTTGGCAGATGAGGAGGTTCCAGAGTCGCGGTCACGGTCTCGGGGGCGTGGAGACGGTGAGCGGTTTCGGTAGCCTCTGAATGAGCCACCACGTCGATCGTCGTCCCGGTCTTCTAACTCATCCCGTCGCTTGTCCTTGTACTTGAAGCCCCCAAAGCCTTTTTTTGGTCGAGGCCGGTCTCGATCTCTGCCCTCATTTCCACCTGTATCTCTTCGGTCTGAGTCCCTTTCATCGCGATCGCCGCCTCGTCTTCCCGCGTCTCGTTCCGATCGACCAGGATCATCGTCTCTAGCCCGATCTCTTCGGTCCCTCCAAGAATCGCGTCCCGGGCCTCGATTTCTATCTTCCTCTCGCGGCCGATAGTTGTCGCTTCGTTGGTAGCTATCCCTGTCTCGTCTATCGCGCTCGCGACGGGGTGACTGGCTGCGGTCATCACTTCTACTCCGCTTGCGAGGTGGCGGTGAATCGCCTCGGGAGGGGCGCGGGGAAGCAGCTTTGTCCGACATCGAAATTGATTACCGAAGTCTTGTCGGATATTTTGGTAGGTGTTTCTGAGAAATCAGGTGTGAACTTAAGGCGTTGACGCGTAAATTCAGATTGGGAAGAAGCACACAGATAGTTGATGAGAAGTTGAGGTCAATATAAAAGTTCTGCCAGTTGGTGGCAGCCGTGACAAGCTCTATTGCGGGGCACCCCTTCTGCTATACGGTACTTGTTATGTAATCATAATCATGTACATATGTACCTATTAGTCATTGCCAGTGGGCCTTTTTGTCAGCCCCACCTTCCTGTTTTGGGTTTATGTCGTCCATTGTGTACTTACGGACATTAGGCAAAGACGTCAGTGAATATGGAGTTATCTACAGGTACCTATCGTGTCTATCTGTTTTAAGGGCTACAAGTACAGTCCCCCTAATGGTTATAAGAGGTAAAAACCCAGGAGCAAAGGTTCCTCTTCATTCTGATGCATTAGAAAATTGGTTGTATTAGGAAACGAGCTTACAGTGGCTCTCACGACTATGTACAGCAATGCCCTATGACTTTCAGCTGGGCGTCAACTGCAACCTGCCATCTCTCTCCTCCCCTTTCCCTTTAACCTCTTTCCTTCAGTGTGCTGCTTGTGGTTTATTATAGACAGTGTCTTCTGAGATAAACAAGCATTGATACTTTAGCAAGCTTTCCTAAGCATGCGCTCCATTAAAACCAAGCCAAAGCCATCCTTTTGGTTTGCGCCACATTCCGACAACAACAGTCATTAGAACTATGTCCCGGAGTCTCTTTCACGCAGAGAGACGGCACCCTTGGAAACGCGTATTCATGTTAGAATTTGATGAATTCGTTCCCTAACAAGGAAAAAACGTCGGGTTGCGATCTCTGACCCCACGAGGACGAGCAACAAGTTCCGACTTTTTCTATCTCCAGAGCTTCTAGCCTGGAGAAAATTCGGCGATGAGACTTTTGTCGGGCCTCGGCGAGGCCCATCAGAACCCATAGGTCGTGAGCTCTAAAGTTACCCCTTAACTCTGGCAGTCTAACGACTTTCTCTGTGGCTCCACAGATATCCATGTGGCAAATATTGAACTTAAGACATTGTGTGTTGACAAATGTCTGTCCGAGAAAGAGCCAGACATCTTCCCAGTCCCATTTGTAGATTGTACCAACATCGACTTGCATAATGATCTTTGTTGGTCTCTGCAGGAACTCGGCCGACACCGCCATGGGTGTGCTCCAGGGTCTGACATGGACAGGAGAGTGGTTGAAACTGTACACACCATCGCGTAGAAGCCAGTGGTCTTCATTTTCCCAATCCTGCAGCCGAAGATTTGGGGAAAATGCAACACCGCACTCAGCATTAATGCGGCCGAATTGATCTTGCTTCTCGCCGTGGACTACCATGGTATCCATCTTTGGGCTGAACGGGAGGCTAGATTGTTGGGGCACGCCGTAGTACTTGATTGCCAGGGTTCGGAATGCTCGACAAATCTGGAACACGTTGAGATCGGCCCAGAGACGGGGTTGGTAGAAGATCAACTGGGTCGAATTATTGTCCGGACGGTCGCGATATCTCAGCCTGATTAGGTTTGCCTGAAGCTCGTAAGAGCCTCCTACCGCATATTCAAAGATCTGCTCGACGATCTCAATTGGCAAGTCTAGAAGATGTAACCCGCCGCTCGAGGAGTTGCGCGGAGTTGTTGACGCGTTATCATCTGCTGGATGCTGAGCTTCTTGGACGTCCTCCTCCCATACTCTCTCGAGCTCTCGTGCGTTTTTCCAGTTCTATATTGCGTGAAGGCGTTAATATTTCTATTCGATAACTTTGAAATATAAGATATTAGTACTTACTCCAGACTGTAAGAGGTCCCGCCAAAGAAGGTATAATGCCCCCTCATGTTCCGTAGAAACAAGTTGATAATAATCGCCGAGATACTGGCCCGGGCGGTGGTCATAGATTCGGGGGATGTGGACGTAGCACTTAGCGCGAGCTCTCAGAAAGCGCAGTGCGCAATAAAGCATTTTGCCCCAGGCGTTAGGGTCTGACGTGATGGGAATTCTTATGAGTCGGGTGTCACTCAGAATTGGTCCGGTGATGTTTTCTTGATGCTCCATGATTGACTGATTCTTCGCGTTTGATACTGTGATTAAGTTAGAAGACGTCACAGCTAGGGAGCAGCAAGCACTCATTAGGGATGATAACATCGCTTACCGAAGAAGAATTAGCTAACAATTGGTGGAAATGAAGCTGAGTATTGGCAAGTAGTATCCCTTTAGATGTGTGAGTGTTACTGGGATTTGTCTTCAGAGGCTCCAGTAACGGAAAGAATGAATTGTGTTATGGAAAGAAAGATGTCAATGAAAATGGATATGAAGAGTTAAGAACTGAAAAATAGAATGGGGTTTCTCAGGTATAAATAGAAAGTCATCCAGACTGAATATCTCATTCACCAGTCAAGTTTGGTGGGCCCACCAGTGTGTAAGAGTAGGACGTGCACCGGCCACTGATATGGGAGCACAGTGCCTTAATGGATTAGGTACCTAAGGTACCTAAAGATGATTGGGACATTTAATATGATTGGCCGTATCTCAAGTATTGCACAGACAACACTTGCAAAAATAATTATCTTGGTACTGTGAGTCAAATCCAGCTCAGGAAGGTATGTGTTTTTAGTAAGACGTAGATGAGGTATATACACGGACTAAAAGGGGCTGACTACCCTAAGGAGTTTCGTTTTATGATCCTACCTAGGTGTACCTCTATAACAGTATACCAATTATCTAAAGTTATTAGAGCTCTACCTGTAATAAGCTCCAATGTTATATAGTGCTTAAGCTCCCTGTCTTAAGCTTGCTATTAACCTAACTGACTTTTATCCCTATTTAGATGAGCAAGACAGTAAATAGAAACACAACGACAAGCTACTATGATTTATCATCCCATCATATGACGAATTCAAGTAGCAAACTCTGAATCTAAAAATGAATGCTTTCGGTTCTGGGAAGTTACGTATGGGGAATCTATGGCCCCCACGACAGTGTCTCGTTCTAGTAACCATCCTATCGTCTGGTGGGTAACTCCTTCAGCGTGTGAACAACAGAAATAAGACAGTATCTCTATTCATATTAACTCTAGGGCCTGGTTTCAAAACCCATAAATACAATGCTACCAATACAAATTTCCTTCACCATTCTTCTCTTCTCCATCTTATTAGTGGTAAGGCGGAAACTTGGCGACTTCAAAATTAACCTTGGGGACCTATACTGCGACCATAGTTACTGGAGTTAACCGAAGATCCTTAGGATCTCTCGTTATTAGCATTGCGAACACAGACCTGAGAGTGCTATAATCTCGAGCACAATGGGCTCCACCACTCCCGTTCCCACTGTACGTACCGTACCTATTTTTCAAGCCTACAATCGCATGTCAAGGACATTATCTCTCTTCCATACCGTTTTAATGCCTTCTCACAATGGATTTCACAGATGGAACTTCGATATTTCCAGCCATCCGAGCAACTGACTGGCATTTCACGTGCCCCTAGGGGGACCAATCCATTTAATAAGAACTATCGAGGAGATCCCAGCTTGCCGTCAAATACAGGAGCTGGGGTCCCCGAGGAAAAGAACACAAGCTTGTGGATCACCGGATTGCCCGGATCCATCACCGTAACTGAGCTCCTCGCTCAAATAACTAAGACTGGTAGAGTTCGTTCCACCGTAATCAATAAGCCTACAGCCAGTATCTCTACCGCGGCGGCATCCATCAGCTTCTTCGAGCGAAGTGATGCCGAGGTCTTGTATCGAAACCTGCAACAGGGAAGAATTATCTTCGACGGAAAGTTCCCAAGAGTTCAATGGAACAGGAACAGAGTCAGAGAAGCCCAGGACTTGAGCAGCGTTAGCCGTGTGCTGTACATCGCGGGCGATTCGCGGATCGTCAACAGGGCTTACCTGGATTGGTTCTTCTCCGGAAAGTTCGTTTATGACATCGATAAGATCATCGATTATGGCACGGTTGATGTGGATGGAAAGTCTATCGGCAGGCTTGAGTATCGTTTCGGATCTTGGCGATGCCAGGCTTCGTCTGCGCGCCAGGCTCTTATTTGTGAGCTTAGCGGGTTCGTGTGGACAGCGTACGGCGAAGATCCTTGCGAGGTTTAAAGATATGTGAATGGTTTCTTGCGTATTTCCGCCTCCAATTTCGCCAAATAGGTTAGCCAAAACGTAAGGTCCTGGCGGCTTCCGTAGTCGACGGCTTTTATCTAAGGAAAATATATACAGGGCTGCCATTCCGCTGTTGACCATAGCCGTTGCGAGAGAAGGATATTTGCAAGCAACACAACAATTCATTAGTTTCGTGCTAATGATCATAGCTACCTATTTAGGGGTTGCTAGTACTCATTGACACGAATTTGCAATTTACTACCTAGTTATTCTCCATGATACCGTTGATAACCCATACGTGAAAATTCCATATCAATGTACAAAGGTCCTTGACATTGTCTAAGATTTCATTTAATCCTATTTCCTGGGTAGGAGATAGGTACCTACGTCTGAAAGTACTAGTAACCCAACACGAGAAAAGCATCAATGTGCTTTTAAAATAACCAAGCTCTATTTTATACCGTACTTCTTCGTGTAGAAGAAGGTGTTTTAAACCCTTTTGGTTCTACATTGTGTAACATTTAGACATCTACTGTATTTTTATGGGACGAGATAGTTTGCGTCTTTTGATAATACGCGCATCTATTGTACCTCAGGGGGGGGTAAGTCTGTTGACGTATTCTGCTGCATTTGTGGCTCCTGAGGGGGTCTCTCACTCCTATACTGACCATTGTACTCGAGCATAATGCGGACTATCTTTTGCTTCTGCTGATACCTGCGACACCGGATCCGCGCCCCTTTTTTCTCAATCTCATAGTGCTTGCGACAGAATGCAGGACTGCCGTCGGGCTCCAATGGCTCCTGGCAACTCCTACACTTACCTAAGGCTCTAAGTCTTGCGAATCGTCTTGCAGCTTCCTGCCTGGACATTTCAAGGTGATAGCTGCAGCTTTTCTTGTACCTTTCTGCAGGCATATCGCATTTCGTGCATTTCCTATGTGACTTTTGAGTAGGTTGCGGAGAAGTTGCCTTGGTTGCAGTATTGGACGCAATACTCACCATTTCATCGCTTGAAATTGGATTCACGATCGCAGCAATTGACATACCATCCATGTTGTTATCGGAGTTGTGCAGTTGCTATCGACGTAAGCTTATGGTAGATTCCACTTCTTTATCAAAGAAAGTAGGGCAGACGGGAGGCAATACCAATGCTTCGAAACTGAGGTAGGGCACAAATTTAAATATCTCCTGAATTCACGATCACTTTCGACATTAAGGTAATCTCGACCTTTGTCATAGTGTATCCAGCGCTTTGTCTAGTTCCAGGTTAGCTATGCGATTAAAAAAACGTAAATCCTTCAGAGTAATATATGCTAGGTTAATGGTTCTACGGATACAGCTGTGAGCCATTTCCTAGGTAAAAAATATTGTTCCTATATCTTCGCGTCTTCAGTTACTCTTTCTTTGATAATTCTCATCTGCAGCTTCTTCGCCTCTATGCTTGCCTTGCGGGGATTCTTCGCTTCAAAAATAGCATCCAACTCCTCGAGCGTCATACCCTTAGTCTCAACGAAGAAGAAATACATAAAAGCCATCTCAAAGGTATCCCAAAACGCGAAGAACACATAAAACCAGTATCCGATCGAGCTGAGCGCGATCGGGCCGACGAAAGTGTTTAGGAAACCCGCGGCGCCGGCGGTTAGCTTGAACGTCCCCATTGCCTTAGCTCGCATCTTATTCGATACTACCTCGGCTGGATAGATGGGTTGCATCGGCGTGTAACCTAGTTGACATTGGTTATCCGCTTGATACAGTAGTGATTTGGGAAACTTACCAGTTGCAAAGATGGCCCCGAACACGAAGATGAATACGATAGACATCGTGGCAGCTGCACTATTGCCGTATTCAACTTTGCCAGCAGCGCCAGCAGCTACCAGAGAAAGGCAGATAATCATTCCTAGAGTGCTACAAAGCAGCATCTTGCGTCGACCCACGATATCGTGCAGGCGAGCGCCAGCTACTGAAAACACCCATCCGATAACAGAATATACTATATTAAGGATCTGTCAAGCCGTTAGCTATAAGCCTTCAGAGGGATAATGTATTGTCCCTCACCAATTTCGTGTTGGTGTCAGTAATGCCAATACCATCCAACATCAGAGGGAGATAATAACTAATAATACTGAAAAAAGACGTGTTAGCTACGTGCTTCGATCTCCTCATCTTTTGTCTGACGTACTTATTACCACTGAATTGCCCAAACCAGGAGAATGCCACATTCAGCATTAGCCTATATCTGCTCGAGCGCGTCTCGATGAGGACTCTGAGGTCAAGAAGATCCCTCCAGGTGGCCTTCTGTACGCCTTGGACAGTTCCCAGCATTTCTTTCATCTGTAGAGCCACGAGAGGATGGGTCGAATCACCATTAACATGGTATCTAGTGATTATCTCCCGGGCCTTCTCATATTGGTCGTTTGCAATAAGGTACCGCGGTGATTCGGGGAAGAACTTGATGAAAAGGCAGACTAATCCAGGGCACACCATCTGCAGCCACAGAGGAATGCGCCAGTCAAGGTCTCCTTTATCGGCCAAGTGAAGGTGGCACGCATAGACGGACGATGTAGCTAGAATCGAGCCGACATTGTAAAAAGTGTTATAGGCTCCCGCGATTGTCCCTCGATATGCAGCTGGCGAGATCTCGACGAGGTAAAGGGGTGCTGCGGTGTGCGCACAAGTCGCAAAGAAGGATAGGAGGAAGCGCCCACCGATAAACATTGACAGGTTCGTGGAGAGAGCTGTGATGATAGTTCCGATACAAACACCCAAACAGCCAAAGAAGATGTGCCAAGTTCTTCCGTACCAATCTGTCATCCATACGAAAAGAGCGCCGCACATTTGGCCAACCTAGGACAGTCAGCAGTTATCATAGTAGCTAGGTCTAATGGCGCGCTTACTTGGAAAATAGCAAACACTATTCCTGTTGAAGCATTTCCGTTTTTCGGTAGTCCGAAGTAATCTGTATAGTTGGGGAGAGCCTATGTAGAAAGTGCCTACCTGTTAGACCAAACAGGGGTTTTACTCAATGTTGACTCTAGAGACCCCGGGAAACGCAGCATACAGACAGTCATACGTTGGGTCACAAGCTCCCCAGAGATAGACCTAGAAGGCTTTGCTTACATTAATTGAGCCCATCAGTGAACTATCGAAGCCTGCGGACAATTAACATTGAGTTTAAAGCTCATTAAATATGACGTACTGACCGTTCATAGTAGAACATAGAAATATCATTCCAGCTAGGAGGTAAAGCTTAATATAACCAGGGCCTAGAGGATTGGGCTTATTTATTGCCATGATAGTAGCGTATGTTTCTGGACTTGGTTCGAGCCCCTCGACATCGTCGAGAGACACCTGTTGGCCTTTCTTATCCATAGTGTCGTGACTTGAACGAATCTTCGATGTTAAAGAAGTCCTTCTATCCCCAACTTGGTCCGCCATGGCTCAGGGGATGCGACAGCGAGAAGTGGAAAACTTGCACTCTTGGCCAAGTAGAAGCGAACCTTGGTTGAGAATCAAAGGTGAAGTAAGCACAAGATCGTCGTCTTATAGGTGTAAGTCGTGCTGTATAAGAATCATGGGGAAAACCCATTAACCCCGGGTCTCCACTGCCCTAGTAAGGCCCAAATCGCGGAACCCCGTGGGGCATTCAAATTTCCCATGCGACGTTCTTAGCAAGTGGAGAGCTGCTTAATACCATGGGATCTGGGGTGATGTTGCGACTTGGAATCAGACATGATCGTAATTGGTCCCCGGGAAATTGATTTACCAGAAGCCTGAATAATAGAGAAATGTGGTGTGGTGGTCTATTTGGAGGACGGCATTATATAAACCCACTTGCCTGAAATAGAATACGGTTGAACAAAATACCGGTTGTCGCCAAGCGAGGAAATCCCATACTTGACGGAGCCGGCTGCCCTACTAGGATCTAGTTAAGGATGCATCATCTTAGTCTTGGAGGGTTATAGCTGCTAAAAGGCATAGAGCATGTGGCACCAGGGATCCGAATTGACTCGTCATGAAGAGTTCTGTGTTATGCCTCAATTGAGTAGTCCGCTGTGGAGACATTATTCAGGGGGCATGATCACCTATGGAGTTACCGACGTGCTGAATTGAAGATATATCAAGTCGCACAGGAAGTCCGACGAGTTATCTATCACATCAGCTAGTAGAAATGGAGGACAGAGGGATCATGGCTCGAGTATGGAAATTGGCTGAAGGTACGTGAGCTCTGTTGGACGTTACTCTGAATGCTAAGGCATCACAGTGAGTAAGCACAAATCAGAAGACAGCTGTTGGATGGTTCTACATGGAAAAGTGTATGATGTGAGTTGCGCAACCGCGAATTCTCCGTCTTTGATCATCGAATTGATATGAGTCGTTAGATCACCGCATTCGTCCCCAAGCATCCCGGAGGGAGAAGCATTATTCTGAGGAATGCGGGGCAGGATGCTTCGGAGGCTTTCGACTCAATTCACCCCGTTGAAATACTGGAGGAGTATCTAACATCGGACCAAATGCTGGGGACGGTTGAGTTAGAAGATACTATTAAGGATGTAAAGATACCAGAATCCAAACACGGTCTCCAATCAGAACCCGAAGCTCATTCGCCATCCGCGTTGCCGCCTCTTGAGACGATGCTGAGTATAGGTGAGATTGAGTCGTACGCGATGCAACGGTTATCGCCAAAGGCAATATCGTACTATGTCTCAGCATCAGATGATGAGATAACCAAGGTTGCAAATGGCCAGATATACCGTTCTATACTTCTGCGGCCACGGGTGTTTGTAGACTGCACCGAGTGTTCATTGGAAACATCAATCTTGGGAAATAAGGTTGGCTTGCCGATCTACGTCTCTCCAGCGGCCGTGGCTCGCCTAGCCCATCCTACTGGGGAAGCTGGAATAGCAGCTGCATGCTCGAGGTTCAATGCGCTACAGATCATCAGTAAGAACGCATCCATGTCGCCGCCCGCAATCGTGAGTGCCGGACCAGGAGCGGTCTTTGCTTGGCAGCTATATGTGCTCAAAGACATTGCCGCGACTGAGAGGACATTGGCACAAATCGCAAAAATTCCGCAAATTAAATTCATTGTTTTAACGTTGGATGCTCCGTTCCCTGGAAAACGCGAAGCGGACGAGCGCTTCAAGATGGCCGAGGTGGCTGGTGGGACCCCGCCGCAGGTCTGGGGGACGGAGTCGGCATTGACGTGGCGAAAGACTTTAGAATGGTTGTGCAAGCATACGAGTTTACCGATAGTATTAAAGGGGATCCAGACACATGAAGATGCCTATGCTGCGACGTTGTTTCCTGCTGTCAAGGGCATCATTCTCTCAAACCATGGCGGCCGAGCTCTCGATACTGCGCCCACGCCAATCCAGGTTTTATTGGAGATTCGGAAGTTCTGCCCTCAAGTACTCAATAGTCTTGATGTACTCGTTGATGGCGGCATTAAGCGAGGAACGGATGTTGTTAAGGCCCTAGCTTTAGGGGCCAAAGGTGTGGGGATTGGCCGAGCTGCTCTCTACGGGCTCTCTGTTGGGGGAGAAAAAGGGGTTCAAAGGGTGCTTAAGAGTAAGTTAATTGAGAGAGAAACGGCATGCTTTCGGTCGCTAACATGTTGGATGTAGTTCTGGCAGACGAGACAATGACAGCAATGAGGTTGCTCGGCGTGAAAAAGGTATCAGACCTTAGCCCTCGACACGTAAGCCACATAGAGTCCTTCTTCTACCAAGGATGTCGTCTAACTGCCCCGTAGGTTAACACGAGCGCTTTAACATCAAGGCTTTTCGACGGGCCTTCAGGTCTTGAGGAGATTGAAAGGGAGCTTCGGTCTAAGTTATAAGCAATGCTTCAGGAGGTTAGGATGGGGGCCGTCAATGTTTCTTCTTATCATTAAAAGCAGTGGATAAAGTGCTGCATCTAAATGCAATGACAACAGACTTTTCTACCCACTCCCAAAATTTTATTGAGTTGTAAATAAAGCTCCTTGGAAATCCTCGTCCATCAAAAACGAGCCCCAATCCAATTCAGTACCGAATGTGAGCTGTTCGTCATACCAGCCGAAGAAATTCGAGTCTCCATCTTGTGAAGGAGTTCGCCCAGCTCCTTCAATTTCCCCAGTTATCGCTTCATATATGGCGGCAACTATGTCCGGTCCTCTGTCGGAAGCCCGCATCCACGGTTTCATCTCGGAGAAGGTCTCGAGAGCTTTGACCAAGCTTGCACGAGCTGAGGTCAGGAACTCAGTACTCGTCTCGGACCGTGAACTCTCAATCACAATGGATAATAGAGGAACCATACAAGCTTGGAAAAGATACCAAGCTGAGTTCCAAACGTGGATTCGATTCGGTGTCCAGTATAGCGCAATTGAGTCAATAGCTTCACTTGCAACAATTCGGCAGGTGTCAATGATCTGAAGCTCCTCTGTTCTAAGGTGAGCCTTTTGAATGCGGCTATGAGCAAGATATAAAATAAGGGATCGCATTAAGATTAGGCGTATGTTGAGATACCGATTTCGCATAAATTCTCGAGCGATTGTTAGGCGTGATGGAGAGTTTGCAGGCGATCGAAGGACTTGCGGCAGAGATGCCCACCACGCTTGCAATTCTTGGTCAAAAGCGACAGCTTCGGAAATTGTCAATCGATTGAACTGCGCGAATCGATTCTGTATGCGATTACACGTGAGGCAGAATCGAGCGCTGGCACATAGTGACATCGCCATGTGGTCACCTTCATTCAGGAGACTGGGAAGCGAGGTGTCCATTGTAGTAGGCTCCCATCGACCGCATGTAGGGCGGCCTAGAGTCATACTAGCCCAGGTGTCAAGGCAGAATAGGCTCCACCATGTTCTCCGTCTCGTTTCAAGTCGGCTCACTTTGGTAGGTGTTGAATCTCTTTGGGTTTCAATAGTGCTGACGTTTCGACGTCGTGACTCTCGGTGTAACCCTAAAGCAACAGCAACACGATGTGCAGCACCTAGTACAGCATATGCCATATTGGGGGCATTTCGGTAATGCAGATATAGCCCACCAAGCAAACAGAGAGCCTGTAAACTCTCTAGATTACCTGCGCCGAAGTTATCTAGATCAAGAAAGGTCCGGGCTTGATCGTAGTATTGTTCGTGCAGCGTATCGCTTCCAGAAGCTATGGATCCAATAGTAATGACCATGTTCATCAGCCCGAGCCATCCGAGGTCCCTACGTTGCCCCAAGGAGTAAGACGCTCGAAAGTCTTCTTCGTCCAGCATTGGAACAATTGGATGAACATGTTCGAAATAGAAATCGATACAACGCTGCTCCTTTAATAGATGAGTGCTTAAATCCCCGCTCAGAAAGGACACAGGCTGAGACTGGATAGGATTTTCAGACCATCTTTTAGCTTGCTCAGCAACACGTTGCTTCGCTGAAGGACATAGTCTAAAAACAGCTCGAAGGATGGCGCTGATAGAGGTCACACCTAGGTAAGAGCGACGATGGTGGTCGGTCGCGAGATTGATGGCATTTATGTCGTCGCCAGCCTGCATCACGGGTGGCTGGTGCCTTGATTCATCCCATTGTCGGTCAGCGCTGGTCTCTCCATTCTCAGATACCTGAGCTGAATCGTCCGCGGCTTCTGGGTCTTCCACTGAACGACTGCTCAACTCGCCCGTCGTTGCTTTAGGGGTAGAGTTTATACGAAGAATGCCTAGTAACTCATCGCGACTTTTGCCGACGAGCTCATCCACGGATGTGCCGGGAAAGAGTCGTTCGATAATTTCCGTCCGTGATCGTAGTCGCTCCGATACCTCATCAAGGGTACTGATGCCAATGTCATTAATTGCCTATCTTTAGAGCGTACGCAGAATATTGAGTTGGGAGCAGAGACCAAACTAAATACCTTCTGCTCACAGCATTCCTTTTATTGCGTTGGCGATAGCTACATAGGTGTGATACCTTGTAGTATGCACAGGAGCTACGACGTATCAGTACACGGTCCGTTAAGCGACTCTGAGATGAGTACGTGCCTACATGGATGTCCACCATCACACTTGACCTTCCGCCTAATATTTTCATTCCGGGCTTAGTAAACAACATTGAAGTCAGGATGGTTTCTTGGCAACACGCACCTAGTGCATTCCGAGCAGGACTTGTTAAGGCGAGCAGGAGCTGGTGGTGAAGGGCTCGTTTTCTTGTGGCTGTTGAAATTGTGGAACATTCACGCAATGGGACATGGTCACGTATCTGTGACCACTCAGTCGAAAGAGCTTGATGTGATCAGGTCAGGTAAACTCCCGAGAGGATCTGGATAACGAAGCGGAGTGGAGTATGTATCGTGAAACCCCTGCATATGTCAAGCCTCTAATGCAATCTGCCCTCATCTACCCGAGCTGATGCATGTAATAGTCGAAGGGTTGTAGTAATCAATCATACCCCTGACTTCCCCGCACGAAGAATCAAATCTCCGTATTTCAACGGCGACTATACATTTCCAATTGCTACTCGGTTGGGACCCTGGGTTGTCGGGTCGAAGTTATGTAGAGCCTATTAGCTTTAAAAATCCATCAACCAAAATCCTAGCTTGCTAGCTTGAGGTACTGATCCGCAGTGGGAGAGATGCATGTGGGTGAGCCTCCTATTATGCCAGTATAGGGGCAAGTACGTGGTCCCTCCACTTTCCGAATATACGATGTTCTTGTCCGAAACCGCTGACTCAAAACTATACCAGGTAATACAAGAATGAATGTTTTTCTTTAAATTCTTTCATCTCATCCGATCCGATCCCTAAGCCTGAGTACCCGTTGAATTGAATTCCGCCTCAGTTCAAGATGGCTGTCACAAGGCAAACCCTTGAGCGTGGGTGGACTTTCAGGCAGAATGACAGCTCCTCGGGTGATGATTGGCTCCCGGTAGAGAAAGTCCCAACACAGGTTCATATAGATCTGATCGCCAATAATAAGTAAGGATTCAGTTTTCAGCGCTGTTGGGATATCACTAAGAGCTCGCTTCTTAATAGGATCGCAGACCCATTCATTGACCTCAATGAACTAGCGGTACGATGGGTTAATGAGAAGGGCTGGATCTATAGAGTCCAATTCAAAAAGCCTGTTGGGCTCGTAGTAGCCGGATCAGTCACCACTGATCTTGTATTCGAGGGTCTCGATACCTTCGCAACCGTTCTTCTTAATGGAAACGAGATCCTGAAAGCAGAGAACATGTTCTTGAGCCACAGAGTGGATATTTCAAACATTCTGCAGAATGAAAACGTCCTCGAGATTAAGTTCGACTCTGCAATGTTGCGTGGCCGAGAGCTGGTGAAAGAACACAGCCATGAGCACACGTTCTACGTACGCCAAACAGAAGTCAGTCGAGTGCCCGTTCGGAAGGCCCAATATAATTGGGGTTGGGATTGGGGGCCTATCCTGATGACTGCCGGTCCCTGGCGACCAGTTTACCTGGAGCAGTACGTTTCAAGGATTGAAGACGTCTGGATTCACTATGAAGTCCACGAGGACTTGAAGACATGTTCCGGTCGCGTCTTCGCCAAAGTCACTGGTGCAAAATCCAAATCGATTACCCTGCGGCTTTCTCTTGAAGGAAAGAACGTTTGGGAGAAAGAATGCGCAATTGATGATAATGGTTTGGCTGAAGCCGAATTCCACATCACCCATCCGCAATTATGGTATCCATTTGGGTACGGCGCACAGATCCGATACGAATTGAAAGCGACCCTAGCCTCCAACGACGAAAGGTCTAAACTCATCGGCTTCCGGCGAAACGAATTGATTCAAGAGAAGGATAGGTTTGGCAAGTCTTTCTATTTTCGTATCAATCAAGTCGACATTTTCGCTGGAGGGTCATGCTGGATCCCCGCCGATAGTCTGCTCTCCCAGATTTCTGCAGAAAGATACCACGACTGGATGAAGCTCATGATTGAGGGGAACCAGATAATGTTGCGGATTTGGGGTGGTGAGTAACCAATTTAACATTCCGTTGACCTAGATACGGGGTCGCTGACGGCGAGGATACAGGTGGGATTTATGAGGATGACGCCCTCTTCGATGCTTGCGATGAGCTGGGAATTCTTGTCTGGCATGACTTCCAATTTGCTTGCGCAAGCTACCCAACGTATCCTTCTTACCTAGAATCTGTTGAGAAGGAAGCAAGGCAAAATCTGCGGCGGCTGAGGTCTCATCCGTCCATAGTGATCTGGGCCGGGAATAACGAAGACTACCAAGTACAGGAACGCTATCACCTCCACTACGATTACGAAGGGGACAAGGACCCTCAGTCATGGCTGAAGTCAAATTTCCCAGCCAGGTACACATACGAATATTTGTTGCCGAAGATCGTGAAGGAAGAGGATCCGTTCATGGTATACCACCCGAGTAGTCCATGGGGAGATGGAAAGCCTACTACCGACAAGACAGTAGGAGATATCCATCAGTGGAATAGTAAGTGCTTAGAAATTCGCTTCTAACTAGTGCCTTGGACAACTAACACCATGAAGTATGGCACGGAAGGATGAATAGATACCAAGAGACTTATAAAATGTCCGGCCGATTTATTAGCGAGTTCGGCATGGAGGCCTATCCCCATCTCCAAACGATTCGGGGTATGATTCGAGACCCACAGCAACAATATCCGGGCTCGATGATGATGGATTTCCGAAATAAGGCAATCGACCACGAGCGCCGGATGGTTTCATATGTCGCAGAGAATTTCCAGGTAAAGTATGACCTTCCGTCGTATACGCACTTGACACAGATCGTGCAAGCGGAGACCATGCACTACGCCTACAAGATGTGGCGCCGGGAGTGGGGTGAGCCTAGGTCGCGTAAGTGTGGAGGCGTATTGGTGTGGCAGCTGAACGACTGCTGGCCGACGATGAGCTGGGCCGTGGTCGATTACTACCTCGTCAAAAAGCCAGCATTCTATGCTATCGCGAATGCTCTAAAACCTCTAGCCGTGGGCATATCTCAGCCGTACTACGACTGGACAGCAGGTCATGCAGATCCCACAGCACCCGCTCGAGACAACAAGTTCGACCTCTGGATTTCAAGTAGTCGATTGGATGCTGTACCAGTCGAGATAGCCGTGCGCTTCATCTCGATTCGGACAGGTCAAGACGTTCATTCCCCTCTAAAATTAGGAAACGTGCTCGCGTTGCCAAACAGCACGACAGAAGTTCTGAAAGACCATGCTACTGCAACAGTAAATCCGCAATTAAACGATACGACCCGACCTTTCGACTTGGTAGAGTATGACCCCTACGTCATTTATGCTGTCGTCAAAGAAGGCGATCAGACCATCACAACCGACATATCGTGGCCTCAGCCTTTGAAGTATCTAGATCTCACCGGCCGAGATGTAAGATTCAAAACTTCACCCGTTAACGAAGTAGTTATATCTGCTACTCGTCCTGTAAAGGGATTTGTCTTCGAAGAGACTCGTGAGACGAGGTTAAGCGACAACGGCTTCGATATAGTTCCTGGCGAGGAAAAGATCGTGAATGTTACGGGCGTAACCTTGGATTCTTTGCGCTATACCTACGTTGGAGCGCCGGAAGGGTCGTTGAAAATCCCCGCATCCGCCTTAGAAGACCTGCCATCGAAAGCTCGACTGTGAAGATATTCCTGCGCTTAAATCCACCCCCAAGTTCATACCAGCATTTGAACCAATAATGGACCCTGGGGGTGCCACAACAGGGAGCTATGCTTCCTCACATACATCTCAAGTTCACCCGTCGTTATCTCCGGGAATGATGGCGCATACCCTATATGCGAGGCTCAAGCCTCAGAAATGTCATTGGCAGATTGTACCTCTTAGAGCGAAATGAAATTCGCCGTCTATCAGGGTGATGCTCACACTATGTCCTTGATGCTATGCTTTGACTTTTATGCGCCGCCATGCTAGTTACTGATGATCCATCGCTGTCCTACGGTTGACCAGGGCAAAGACCGTGCTGGGAAAAGTTTTCCCGTACAGCACAAAAGTCCTGAACCCACTGGCTTAAAACTAACTACGGCGCCTTCATTTGAGTTGCCATATAAGTTTCGAAAGTTACATGTCCTGACCGGTTCGCCGCTCACTCGTTGGGAGAGTTGTCCAGTTGGACGGAGCCGCGCTTCGTAGGATGATGGTGCCCTGCACCAGATTGTGTACATATCAGATGTACCCCTGAAGCCGTTTTCAGGGTAATATCCAACTCTCACCACCGCATATCTCATCCATGCGTTCAATGTAATCTTTGACCTTCTCTATAATCCATCCCGAGTTAACCCGTTCCGCTGAGTCTTTAGGAACCTGATGACCTAGCTTGAGAGCCGTAGATGTTTTGCAAGATTGTTCAGAAAAAGAAAATTGCATACAGTCGGGTTGGCTCTTGCAGGCCTTACGACAGTCGTCAAATGAGTTAGCCGTGCTTTCATCGACGTCTGATAAGTTATCCCAATCAAGACGCTCAGATGACAACTGGGGAAGAACGTAGGACCGGAAGACATCGCGGTGGCGCAAGCGGAAGGTGTTCTACCAGGGATCCCAATATTAGCGATACACCTCCCAAGATTCCGAACTAATGCTTACCTGCTTATTCCAACTCTGCTCAAATCTATAAAATCTAGAATATTCTGCTGGTGGAATGTGGTGATAACTTGCAGCATAGTAGCACCACGGCTTCTTCTGCCCGCCGAACGTCGAGTTGAAATCCATGTCGCCGGGTTGGTCCCCAGCTATAGTCGGAAATGACCAGAGCAAGTTTACGCCGGCATCCGCCATAGCCTTACCTAAAACACAGTCTCCCGCCCAGTGAGCGGCGGTGAAGTCGTCGTAGAACTTCAAGTTCTCCCTACGGCGAGCTACCACTTTCTCCAAAGCTGGGTTGGAAACTGCAAACCCTCCACCGCCATAGGCAAAGACGACATCGCCAATCTGCATCTGCATGCCCATATAGTGCGGTTTGGAGGAATCAAAATGGGATAACCATTCCAAGAGAGTTTGCCAGAGCATATAGGTATCAGACTCAATGAAGATGTACCACTTCGCATCGGGTCGCTGGTGGAGAGCTTTCTCCGCCAGCGGGAGAAACTTCCACTTGTCTAATCTCCAACCAGGACTGTCTCTTCCACCATTTGTATTCTTAGCAGCCGCCCATTGTGCCAGCTCCTGGGCCGTGAAGGCTTCTCTACCTCCTTCTTGCAGGCGACGATAGTATTCGAAATCGGGGTGGGAAGCTATGATATCGGGGTTGACCTCGTCTAAAGCATTGTAGACATGATGTCCCTCAATGTCTTCTTCGTAGTCGGAATAAATAGCGTAGTGGGGAACACAGCGTAGAGTAGTCGTGAAATGCGCCGGGAGCTTCTTAGGCGCCTCGGAAGCCCCCGTTCTAAGGATCACGAAGACATCCTCGAGCCCTTTGAGCGCATCGCACGGTGATTGAGCATTTCCTTGAAAAGAGACATCACCTGCAGGAACCGGCTTGCGGAAATAAAGATAGATAAGAAATAAGAGAAAAAGCCAAACTATGGCGAGGCTTCGACATATAGAGCGCGGGAACAGCGCCGGCAAAAACATGGTACAAGCTTTAAAAGTTGTACAGAAGAAGAGAAGTATTAAACATCATTTACCTGAATACGGCAGCGACCGATGAAGGGAGCTCCCCTGTGCACTACTGCGGTAGCAAAGGGAAACGCGAGCAAAGCCGCGTTTCGATAGCCGCGCATGCACAAAGAAAGGCCAGAATAAAGAGCGCCTCTGAAAGGAGAACCCTGCAATAGAGACGTAATCGAGATCCAGAAAACCTGGGCACTGTGAAGGGACTGGTTTCCATGTTTGGTATGGTCTGCTGGGTCCCTCCACGAAAGTCGTAATTTTAGTGCGTAGAATAGGAGACTTGATTTGCTTGACGTGTTGGTTGTGTGGCCGAAAAGCGCGAGGACTTAGCTGTTAGTGGCTGGTGGACAGCCGCTACTTGACCTAACACAAGTCAATCTTGATTCTGTTGGATGTGAAGTGGGCGGTTATCCACAAACGTAACCAACAAGGGCCATGCATGCAAGGGGCTGATTCGCCCACTTCGCTTGTTTGAACATTGTAGATCTTCGGGACGGTCAGAACATAGGTGAGAACATAGGTGAGAAGACAGGGAGAAATGTAGTGTATAAAGTAAAATATGTAGGTATTATTTGCTAGTCATAGGTGTATAGTTGAAGATCCTAAGACATCACGTCAATCTCCCGTAACCCAGATTTGGTTGGTTAAGGTATGTAGCTTATTTCTGTCGGCTAAGCCTGTAGCTACATAATCGTCGGAAATATGTGGTCGGGTATTACGGTGGGCCATCTTTAAATCCGGCCTTACCAGCCCTACCAGCTCGTTCTCGCTTTCGAGCCCTGAACCCTGTCACCCAGAACGGTAGTATTGTACTTTTGGTGAGAATCTAAGAGGCATCAACCCTCCAGTTGGGTTTGAGATACCCTAGTGTAGGTACTATGGTACTATGTAGTGTCAAGTTCATAATCTCCTAAGCTGCTGCATCGTTCGTAAACCAATGAAGCACCCAATCAAGCAGCTAAGCACTGCATGGGATATCCCGACAGAATGGTACCCCTCTAATGTAACCCTCCCATGCGCTCCAAAACGAGAGGCATACACCTCAAAGACCCGAAATCCTACCATGACACTCGCCTATCACAAGCAGGGGTTAAAATAGACTCTGGCATTGCGGTGATTAGATCTGCATCTCACAATCAGAATGCGCCTCGTTGAGTGAGCCGCGAGCAGACTAGGTACCTACTCATCCATACTCCGTAGAGCCCACAGCGCGGCTAGAAGAGCCAAGAGGTAGGTACCTAGTGTAGAGCCAAGGGGAGTGGGTTGCCGCTCTCCCGGCCATCTCTGTGTTCCTGTTCACTTCGCACAACCAAAACCTATGTTACCATGTGTCTTAGCTATAATAATTATTGTTAATCACAGCTTCATCAAGAAATCGACATTTTCGTTCCTCCCCACGTAGTCTAGGTAGGTAGGTATGTGGTTTCGACCGCTTTGCGCACTCATTCTCTTAGGCTCCGTCGCTTCCGCGCAGGATCTTCCCGGACCTGGCGAGCCGGCATTGGATTATAGCGATGGTGCCTTCACGGAGCCGAGAGGATCGCAATCCACGTACCGGCTGGGAGCAACTATGAATGTCAGTTGGCATACGACATATGAGACTTCTAATCTCTGGTTGATTGCTGGGTGGAGTTTTAACTCACCGATACAACTTGCATGTAAGTGGATTACAACAGAATTCGTACGAGTTCCGGATAGATTAATAATGCTAATCGGGAACCTAAATCAGCCAACGTAGGTCAGACGTGGTACCAGTGGGAAGTGGCCACAGACTCGACGAACTCTTCGGAAGTATACGCATTTCGCGTAGTTAATGCATCGGGAACGACGGACGAGCAGCAAGACGGTGGTTTCCTGAGTGCTGCCTTTTGGATCGATGGTTTACAGACTACCTCTAACTCGCTGCCTGCAACCGTATCCCATATATCGACTTCTGCCTCAGCCCCGGCTACAACTTCCGGTAAGCTGCAATTTATTATCTTTCACTTCCAACATTAAACTTATATGGAAGCAGCAGCGACCACTTCAGGATCAGTTCAGGCCGCCGAGAGCACGACCGAGAGTCAGTCACCGGGGCTAACAGAGGGCGGAAAAATTGGAGTCGGAGTTGGAGTGGGCGTCGGTGGTTTTGGGATCATTGCGCTTATCGTAGGGATATTACTTTACAGGCGTTCCAGGAATAGCAAAACGCAAGCAGCCGACAATATGGAACCGTACTCCCAGACGAAGCCGCAGACTTACGATAGCGTTCCCGGCGCGCAGCCGTACAACGAACATTATAAGCCGACCGAGCTGGAAAGCACGGAAAGAAGCGCTGAGCTAGACGCAGGACAAGGGTACAGGTTCACACCCGAAACATATCTCGATCATGCTCCGAGGCGACACCCTGCGGAGCTTCAAGGGTGAAGGAATTTGAAGTCAATATTTAGTAGAATATAGATACCCACGATCTGTTATGAAATATAACGCATTTACTTAAAATATACTCTTCCGCCTCGCGCTGTGCAGCACTAGTCTTCATTATGCTGTAAAGAAACAACTATTCAGGTACCCCTACATAGGTAGGTACTAGCGGAGAAGCCAGCGCCCTCTTTCAACAGATAATCCTTAAACCGTTCCATGCCGTCATGAAAAGCAGCTAAATTTCGTGGCAGGTTCAGCCAACCTCACTCAAGGCCATAATGTTAGAGGTACTTTAGGGATACATGTAGGTACCTAGGTAGGTACCGCAGCGGGAATGGGTGAGAGCAAAGAACGGTTGTAAAAAGTTCAACCGTTTCTCCCTCCGCAATATTTAGTTGAGAGTAAATGATTGATTCTGTATCAACGGTATCTTAATAAAGAATAGAAATAGCTTCTTATTTTTATTTTTATTTTAAAGCTACGAGACTACAAGCTACGAGACTACAAGCTACGAGACTACAAGGGCTACAAGGGCTACAAGGGCTAAATTACCATATACCTTAAGATTTGAAGATGCATCTTAAAGATCTAAAGGTCTTCAAAAATAATGTAGAAGGAAAGGATAGAAGAGGCAGGTTAGAAGGAAAGGGCTATCCTTATATAAGATAAGTAGTTACACAAACGCGTACGCGTACGGCAACAACAATAATAACAGCAGCAACGGCAGCAACGGCAGTAGCAATAGTAATAAAGGTAGCAATAGCGTTGATTGCGAGAAACCATTCTTATGGGAAAAACGTTAATAGCAAAATTAATCATTGTGCGAAGAATCAACCATTTCTCATTTTAACCTTTTGCCGCTACGGTACATAAACCCCAATCTTTGTCCTTCTGGTGTAACGTGAGGTTTTAGGAGAATGACGTTGAAGTCCAAAAAATTGAATACAATGATTCTAGATTCTTTCGTGAACAGTACTACGATTTGAGCCGCCATCCTCAGATGAGTTGCACTTTATCCTAGGTCGTCTTAAGGGGTCCATAACCATAAGTATCTACGTGTAGATGTGTAACTCTACATTCGCTATGGCTTAGCAGCCTCTCCTGTGGCTTAGAGGTGTCTGGATACACACATCCCCCCTATTTCAACCCCTTTTAACTTGAATCGAGACGACGTCTCGTTTGAGATGCAATCACCTGAGCCCAATTATTATCATTTGAGTAGACTGAATTATAGTGATTTAGTATTACAGAGAGAAGTATTTTCGTTTCATCCGATACTGTGTACAAACTGTTAAAGACAACAACATACCAACTCCACTATGAAGGCAGATCCATACCTACCTCTAGAACATAGCGGGCGACATAAAAGGAATAGGCCTATTATCACGTCGCACACCAGAGGCGAAGGGAGAAACATATTGTTCCGCAAGCAGTTATTAAACTGTTTTGGCTTTTGATATGTGGTATATTTTATAAGAGGCTCTTTTATTTATACAGTCATGGATTAGACTCGGCTAGGCTCCTCCAAGGTTGTGCCTCTGACAATACCGCAATGCTCATTTATGTTAAACGGGCAAGTGTATTCGGTTGCTGTTAATGTTTCATAATTCGTCATGTAAGAGAAAAGGTCAGAGATCACCTATGACTTAAAAAGTAGGTATTTATCTCACTTAGATCTTGTTGAAGCTGGACTATACTAGCTCTCACGGTGTACTAAGTTTAATGTCAGCCATAAAGTATAGTATAATTTACAACTCCTAAGTCTTCGCATTTAGGAATAAAGCAGAAGATCTAGTCGAAGCCTTCAACTCCACAGTGTCAATTTCATAGAGCATTCAATTAAACAGCGCAAATTTGTAACTATCACCATCGCGCCTTCGTGCCTTAGACAACTATGTTAGGTAGGTTAGGTACCTAAACTACTAGGAATATGGTAGGACGATAAAAAATTAGTCAAGTCATCATGATCCGCTTCAGCATATTCGTTATAGGGCCGCCACGTACCTATATCTCTATCTATATCCAATGGAAAAGCGCTAGGGATCAAACAATCATATTGACGATTTAATGCCCAATATCCGTTCCAATCGCTCAAGATAAACATAGAATCCCTGCACACCGCCTGATGTTTTCTTTGCCAATTCTGGACTGGGCAAGGATGCTTCATTCATACTAGTTCTATACTAAAATCTGAATAAGACCGTAGGATCTTACGGAGTAACTTGGCATATCTGAATTTTGATCTACAAATATGTGAACATCACCCAAATAACCGTCCAAATTCAACCTAATACCGAACTTATTAATCAACTTAAGAGTTAATATTATTTCTGTCCCGACTACTACAACTTTGCAACATGCCGACTGGAAGCTGCCTATGCGGAGGAATACAGATAGCTTATGAAGGTGATCCCGTTTTTAGAGTAAGTTAATACTCATGATAATAATAATATAACCTAGGTGGCTAATGGATACAGGCAATTTGTTATTGCCACGATGACCGCAAGATGGCGAACATGCAGGTCTTCCAGGTACCAAAAAGTAGCTTTTCAGTGACCAAGGGCCAGCCGAAAACATACACAAAGGTGTCAGATCACGGAAATGTAAGGAAATTCATATTCTAAGGAGCTTTGCATCCAATAGGCTCATAACTTTCGCCGTAGGAAATCACAAACCATTTCTGTGCGACATGTGGCACGACTCTATATCGCAGCGGTGGTGCGGAAGTAAACCACGATAATATAGGCATTCGAGCTGGCGTGCTAGATGACCAAAGTATCCTCGATAACCCACCAGCAATTGAGGTCTACGTTGAGAGGCGTCCACCATGGGTGAAGCGGGTGGAGGGTGCTATACAACTCAACGGGAAATACGAGGTTGTTTCTTGATAGGTACTGGTGGTTTCCTTCGAGTTTTGGCGGTGTTACTACTCGAATCAGAACGACATATCTTTCATTGGCAACTGGTTATGCTTCTATGGTCCCCTATTTTCTTGTGCGCTTTTCTGCTGGCTCTTGACGGATCGAAATCCCAAAGTTTCCTTGAATAAAAGTGATACTTATAGCATACAGGTACTTTGAATTACAATATGTAAAGCCAACAAAAGAATCTCTGAAGAGATGATACCCACGATATTTGGGCAGAGTATAGGCCCTTAGCACGTTCATTGGGATCCTTAATTCACTGTCACTAATGTGTGCGAGTCTTTGAATCTGAAAAGGGGCTACAAAGCAATCGAATTGCTGCTCGAGATATCAGACCTCTTAGCAGGTCTGGATAAAGATTAACCGAATCTTACTGCTTTCGATGTCCTAATCGCCGATGCTCCCATCTTACCCCCCGGGGTCGAAGTTGGTCCCCATGGGTCAACCCCGGATTCAGTCTTGGCCAGAGCCACACTTTGGACCCCTGGAGCAGTCTAGACTTCGCCAACCCACCCCTTATCAAAATTTCAAGAGGATTTCCTTGCCACATATTTTACCCTATATCATATAGAACACGAATAAAGGGGTAGACAGGAACTTATTAAAAGTTTGCCCAGGAAAATACCTAGGTTCCTACCATTTTCTGAGTATAAATTAAGGGGGGAACACCCGAAAGCCTAAGGAATATCAAGAACCAATCCATTTTCGCCCAATATTTATATAAGAAACGCTTCTTAAATTGAGACGGTGGCAAGGACGTTGATGTCTGGCCAGTTCTCAAAAGTCTTTGATACCTGGCCTCTGAAAAGGAAATTGGACGTGTTATGGAGACTTGGCCGTAGTGAATCGAAACGTCGTCAACCTAGTCGACTTTCTCGGTAGATTAGGTAGTCATACGAAGAAAACTTCGGGAATATCTCATTGCGTGGGAAATCTTAAACGTGGCCTATTCGTCTGCCTAGGAAGCTGGGATGAACTTTCCACCATCCACCTGAGACTTAGCCGTTCCTCACCGGCCTGTACGCTGTATTTGCTCGAGAGAAATCTCTTCCTGCGGCCAAGGAAAACTGCATTCTAGGTTTCGACCGACGCGGCCCGTCTGAATGGCTCCGTATTCACTTGGTTCTGAATCCTGGACACGGCGGCAACAGAGCAGCCAGTGACGGTCGACGCAGATATTGAAAACGCATCGACGGTATTTGGAATTGTCCCCTGGACCTGGAGACCTGTCCAAATAATCACTTGTCGTCTTTGCAGCATGCCAAGGCTGGAAGGTGACGTAGGGTAGTTCGGCCTTTGTCTTTTCTTGATCGAGGCTATCGCTCGAAATCACTAGTCCGTTGACCCGTGATGTAAACTAAGCCTTTACGGACTCTACATGATTCGCGCAAAAGACCCAGGAAACTTTTTTCAGTGACCCTATCACCAAGAGGAAGAGCCGCCACAATATTTCATTTGACCGAAATCCCAAAAGCAGGTCTCACTCCTTTTACCCGGTGCGGGCCTATTCGAAATATGGTGCTTATTCGTCCGAGAATATTAGCCTCTAAGCTTGTACATCGTGGAGGGATAATAACGTGCCGAGACTTTTCTGGAAATTCGATAAGTTGGGTACCATCCATGTTAATATTAATAGTATATCGAAGTTTCGGCAGTTAATAAGCAGGGGAAGTCTCGGTTCCCCATGATGTGCCTTGATCTACATATATCTCCACCATGCCCGGCTACTGGTCACATCTGGTGCACCCTTCTGCGTATCATCCAGCACAGTCTATGACATCAAGTTCTTCCAAAATGTTTTGGGCTACTCTCCTCTTCACTGCGCTCGCCGAGGCGGCGCCCCAGTTTGGCGGCGGCTTCGGTGGTACCACGATGCTTCGGTTCGGATGCCCGAACGTCGTTATCGACCGACTCGACCCTCTCGTCAACCCCGGTCAGATCCCCTCCGCGCACGTCCACCAGATTGTAGGAGGAAACGCTTTCAACGCTACGATGACGACCGCCGATGTTTCCGCAGCTGCTACTTGTACCACTTGCCAGTTCAGCGAAGATTTCAGCAACTACTGGACCGCCAACCTTTACTTCAAGGCGAGGAACGGCACCTACAAGCGTGTGCAGCAGAAGGGTCACGCGTAAGCGTCCTCGGGCCATCTTTCGTCTTCGTTAATTGCCTACTCACTCTTGTTTAGACTACAATTCAACGACCAGTTCAGTACCCAAACACAGGGTGGTATTCTCGTATACTACGTCTCTGCTCAGCCGGGCCAGATCACTGCTTTCAAGCCTGTTAGTATTACTGAACTATAACCAATGAGTGGAATAAAGGGGCTGACAGGTAAACCTCAGGGTTTCCGCATGCTCTCCGGTGATGCGATGGCACGCTCCAGGCCAGACAAGACTTTACAGAGGCAAAACTGCTTCCGCTGCTACACCGGACCAAACTTCGGCGGCGACGTTGGCGCCCCATGCATGGACAACAAGTTAGTGACCTACTTCCACTTTTCTAATGTCTAGGTACGTTAACTAATTATAAAATAGTGTCGACTCTGAGGCTCTCCCCAACAAGCCTTGCCCGGGTGGTATCCGATCCAACATTCTCTTCCCCACGTAAGCTTCCCCCTTTCTTGCTATCCGCTAAGCGCCGAAATGATTGCTAACGGTTAATTTAGTTGCTGGGACGGCAAGAACCTGGACAGCCCTAACCACCAGGACCACGTTGCTTACCCGACGAGTGGCCCGGCCAACTTCCTCAGTCTGGGCGGCTCTTGCCCCTCGACTCACCCGGTCAGAATCCCGCAACTCATGTACGAAGTGTAAGTAACATTGGAATTTCTTTTATTTCTCCTTTCGGAGCAACAACAGCTGACTCTTGCTATTTCGCAGTGTCTGGGACACAACCCCCTTCAACGACAAGTCTCTTTGGCCTGAGGACGGATCTCAGCCTTTCTACCTGAGTACCGGAGACAACACCGGTTACGGCCAGCACGGCGACTATGTCTTCGGGTGGAAGGGTGATGCTCTCCAGCGAGCCATGGACACCTCCGGCTGCATGGGTGCCCGATGCGCGAACCTCCAGACCCAGCAAATCACGACGGCACGACAGTGCTCCGTGAAGAAGGTTGTGGCTGAAGACGAAGACGGATGTAAGTTGAACCGCCCCTTAAACATGCATTGTCGCCACTTCTAACTGGGTAAATAGGGCTCACTGAGCTCCCCGGTATCTCTATGCCCATGGCTTAAATGGCTATGGTAGGATAGAGGGGATTCTGAGACGGAGGATTGGACACGGTCATAGAAGGAGGTCTGGAAGAATGTAATATTGCATTGAAGCAAGGAGTTAGAGCTGAGTTGACGTGACTACTAGTGCAGCTACTCAGTAGTGGACAATTATTTCGCTAGTAGAGAATTGTTAACCCTAACCATATACATCTATTGAAGTTCAACCTTGAAAGTGCATGTGAATTAATGTATCAGAAGAGACTCTGAATATAGTGATCTTCCAGGTATCGTGTGCTTTAAGTACCTAATGCTAGGTACCAATTAGTCTTCTAATGTACCCCACTTTTAGCCCCTTACAGCTGAAAGTAAGGGAGTGTACAGCGAGCAGGGATCCTACATAGTAGAAAGATGCAGTTTATATACCCAGGTACCTGGTGCCTAGGTCCCTACTTAAACGGTGGTATTCATACCTATATATTCGATACGACGCATTGCCTGAAGAAAGGCAATCTTTAGTTGGTTACCTTAGGGAAAGGGTAAGCGTTACTAGGGACAAGCAGGAACGCGAATTTACATTTAGTGGGCATGCGTACGCTAACGCCTACCATAATATGTAGGTAGGTATTGGACTTGAGGAGTCCACGGAAGTCAGTATTACAGAAGAAAAAAATGGACGACAAGACAGCGGGTATAAGACCGATAAGCCCGTGACAGTATCGCAGTCGCGGCGAGTGTTGCAACTGCTTCCATGTCCTCCAGAAGTCCCTATACGCAGGTCAGGTATTCTCTCGTCCAGTAATTAAGAACGGAGATATATTCATTGATAAGTAGGTATTCAACAGCCGAAGTAATACTAGGTAAGCTACAACCCATCGTAAAGCCCAACAAAACCACTTTTATATCCCTAGGTCACATAGAACAATCTACCATCTTATACTCCTCTTCCCCCGCCTTCCCTAGGTACTTACCTCCGTCTCCTCAGCCCAATATCCAGCTTAAGCGGCTTCCTCAAGAACCCCTCTCTCGTCTCCAACCCCTCCTGCCTTAAAAAGACATCGTACCGCCTCGCCCACGTCGCCGCAATCATCTTCATCTCCATCTCCGCGACATTGCGGCCGACGCAAGCGCGGGGACCCGTACTAAACGGCACGAAAGCATTGCGCTGCCTCGGCGTAACGCTATCCCATCTTTCCGGGCGGAACTCCTCCGCATCCGGCCCCCAGATCTCCCGCGAGTGGTGGATCGAGTACGTGGGCACGCTGAGCACGGTGCCGGGCGGGAAGTAGTGGCCGCGGAACTCGATGCCCTGGGAGTCGGGCGGGATGACGCGCGGCAGTCCGATGCCGGATGTGGAGTGGATGCGCAGGGTTTCGTTGATGACGTTCTGGAGGTACGGCAGGTTCTTGATCGCCTCGTACTCGGGGACCTTGACGTGGTCGCTTGGGATAGCTGCGTCGAGCTCGGCTTGCAGCTTCTGCAGCACGCCGGGCGTCCTGGCGACGTGGTAGAGCAGCGCGCAGGACGAGTTCGAGGTCGTGTCGGATCCGGCGATGAGCTGTGTGAGCGCTTCGGCCGTGAGCTCTTCGCGACACAGTGGTTCGCCCTTGTCGTCTCGCCCCTCCTGAAGTCGCGCGAGGAGATCCCGGCGGTTGATATCGGGAGGGTTCTCTAGACGGTCCTTCACGCGCGCGATGGCGATGCCGGCAAGGTTCTGCACAGCGGCTAGGCCCTTGCTGAAGAACGGGTCGGGGAGCCATTTGGCGTAGGGTAGAAGCTGTGGAAGGCAGCCGAGAGTAGCAGACACCTCTCCGCGGCGGTTGAGGATCTCGACAGCCGGGAGGTAGACAGGGTCAGAATCGACCGCCATGCGCACCTCGGCCATGTCAGCCCCCGCCTTCAGCATGCCGAATGGCGCTCCGAATGCCAAGTCCCCGATGGTATCGAAGGCTACATAGTTGAACCATTTTAGACAGTCAATATATGCCGTCTTGTCTGCACCGGGCGAGTTTTGAACTAGTTCGTCCCATCTATTGACGAATACCTCAAGATTCTCATGAATGTATGGCTCGAACTGCGATATCGACTTCGGAGCAAAGGTGCTGGAGATTAGCTTCCTCTTGCGGGTATGCTCGGCGCGGTCGCGGGTATTGAATAGACCGCGTCTTATGGACACGAAGGCGTCGTAAAAGTCCGATTTAAGAAATCCATTGCCGTGACCATAGACGACTTGGATAGCTTCGTCATCGGCGAGACTGACGTGGTTCGGTTGGATCCGCACAACGGGCCCTAGCTTTTTGTGGACCTCATCTACAATGAGATGGCGTTTCCCTCGTCTGGCGGTATACAGGAGCCATAGATTGGTGAACTGCGCTGGGAAGGGTGCAGGAATATTGCGAAGATGGCTGTATGTCACTAGGTACGGGTAGAGAAAGTAGACCGTAAGAGCAATAAATCCAACCACCAACGTCCAAGGCGATACGAGCTGATCGAGGAGCGCCATCTTGGTGATGAGCTTTTTGTGTGTGAGGGAGGTGGTAGGTCGGATTCCGCTGATGAGAGTGAAGCCAAACGCCTCCTTTTCAATTGATTCAATTGACCCCTCACTCCCCACAGCCAGACGAGAGCGGACGAAACTGACGGCAACCTATATCAACATTTTATAATAGGGATATCTCCCTTATTTCGAGTTCACTTCTATAGAGTTCAATGCGGAGTAATCAACATGAGATGAGACCCCCGCGGTATTTGCATGTCGGTAGGAATTCTCGGATCGTGAAAAGCAACCTTGAAAAGCTTGATGTTGGATGGACATGCTTCTAGCGCTATTATAGCACTAATCATGACGGGAACTAGGGCATAGTGCATGCAGGATGACCACAGTGTCTTTAGAAGCCCCTCGTGGCCTCCTCTTAGATGGATACCTGTAGTGTTGGTATCTGCGAGACGGAGGGAAATATGAACCAATAATATAGAGATTACAAAATCTGGAGATATCAAATTGGAGGGAGGGGTAACATCCATTTAGTATATTTAGTAGCATTCTCAAAGGTCAAGTAATACGGTAACTGAGATCGGTATCTAGCCGTGTAAGCAAGCAAACTTCATAGACGAAACTGAAATGAGATGGCAATCCCTTGCGGCATTCTGCAACGGGACGTGTGATCGCGATTGGACTGGTGTCGTCAGTGCACTATTAGAGAGTCACTTGGTGCCTTTTCGCCAAGGTACTTCTTAACAGGTATGTGATGAATATTTTCTACTTCATGAGGTCGATCTTCTATGGTGCGCCCTTTGCAAAATGAAGTTACACAGCGGCTCCTGTTAAGGATTATGGTGAAGCTCAGAACCTGCCCCGCATTCAATTATACCCTTATACCCGTTTAGCACGATATAACCAAGAAAATGCATAATACACTTTCTATATATAGCTTGGAGAACGTATGCATCTCTCGAAGTCTCTATATCGTCAAGCTGACGTAAATTGTAAACTTTTCCCACTAGATCACCGCTCTTACCCGCGATCCATAAGGTAGGACTGGCGACGAGGGGCCACAATTCCATAGAATAGCCTCGAATTGGTTGTTCCGAGGTTACATACTTGATTGATGGGCGTGCCTATGCCGACCCGATTCTTGGCGATTAAGCACGGTTCCGGGCCTCGGCTATCAACATTGGAGATCCCAAGTTCGTTACGTTACAAGCAGCGGAGATACACGGGAAGAGGTTACGGCTAGTAGTCACTGAAATTGTGTGAAATGATGGAATTGAGAGCTTCACATGGTATTATGTATAATTAACCAACAATGGAAGGGTAATGGCAGGATTGAGTCAAACTGTATCATATTTTTGACCGTTCAACAACTACCAGGTAGGTACTCGGTAGGTACTCGGTACAGAGCCACCTAAGCCCAAGAACGCCCCCATTCGCCCGATTCATACAGAGTAATTCATAGCTTTCCGGCTGCGCGGAAATCTTCGAAGGCTTCGATGACACGAGCCTTCATGGTCTTCTCACCCTCTCTTACCCACACACGGGGGTCGTACTTCTTCTTGTTCGGCTTGTGGGGACCCTCAGGGTTGCCGACTTGGGTCCTTAGGTAGTCGATGTTGTTTAGGATGTAGTCGCGGTGACCAACTAGGTATGCCCACTGGAGATCTGTGTCGAGGTTGACCTTGACGACACCGTGGGAAATGGCCTCCAAGAATTCCGCCTTGCTGGAGCCAGAGCCACCGTGGAAGACAAAGAAGACGGGCTTCTTCTGGCCGTCGTTCAACTTGGCGGCGACATGGGCCTGGTGCTTGCCGAGCAATTCGGGGTGGAGGCGGACATTGCCTGGTTGGTAGACACCGTGGACGTTACCAAAACCTGCAGCAATGCTGAAGAGGTTGGAGATGGGGCTAAGGGCCTCGTAGATGGCGAGAATGTCCTCTGGCTGTGTGTATAGAGAGTTGTTGTCGACATCTTCGTTGTTGACACCATCTTCCTCACCACCTGTCAAGCCCACCTCCATTTCTAACCACAGACCCAGCGGTTGCGATCGCTTAAGGTATTTGGCTGTTGTCTCAATGTTGTACTTGAGGTCTTCCTCTGATAAGTCGATCATGTGACTGCTGAAGAGGGGAGTGCCGTGCTGCTTGAACCAAGCCTCGTCGGCATCGAGCATGCCGTCCAGCCATGGGAGCAGCTTCTTGGCGCAGTGGTCGCTGTGCAAGATAACGGGGACGCCGTAGATAGGCGCGATCGCACGGACGTAGTGTGCCGCAGCAACTGCGCCAGCGATGGAAGCCTCTTGGTTGGTGTTAGGAATAGACTTTCCGGCAAAGAAAGCAGCACCTCCGTTGGAAACTTGGATAACAACGGGGGATCTAGATTCCTTGGCTGCTTCAAGGACGGCAACGACAGTAGAGGATGAGGTGACGTTGACGGCGGGGAGAGCGAACTCGTTCTCTTTGGCGTATTGGAATACCTAGAGGGGGAACCGCGCATTAGATCTTTTTCCTTGAGATTATATACAGGTAGATTAGTATAGTAGCCTAGCTTACCTTCAAGACATCCTGGCCGTAGATGACACCAGGCTTGAGGTTCAGCTTATCCATCAAACCCATTGTGAATTGATTAATACGGAACAATTGAGAGGGTAAAGGGTCTTTGTTGAACTATCGAGGTAATATACAATTGCGAGGATAGCCTAAGCGATTAAAATGATAGAGAAATTGAGTTGTTTGATGTAGAATCAGTGAGAACTCTGAGGGAATTAAAGCAGTTGATGGTGAAGAAAAAGTTGAACAAGGAAGAGGGGGTCCAGAGTTTGGAGGGGTTGTTGGGTCAGACCAGATCCACGGTGACGCAGACGGCCGAGAATTTATTATGGAGGTAATATGGAGGTTTCAGCTGCGACCCGGATTATTTCGCTTCCAATTGTATCATTTGTTGGCCTTCTGGTCAAAGCTTTTAATTCTATCCTTTTGGCTTCCCACTAGTAGTTCATGTGCCGTCCCGGATACTTTACGGAGCAATGGACGGATATCTTGAGTTTCTTTTATACATCTAGGTAATATGCCGGCGAGCTTGAACGTTTTACCCCTCCAAACGTCAGGTCCAGCTTCGGGAAGTCAAGGTGGGGTAACCCGAATACTTCGGAAGACAACTAGGTAGGTACATAAGCAATTGTATTAAACGTTTAGAAAAGTACGTTATAGTCTATAATTCTCTCCAATCCACCTGACTATATTCAATTGGGGTATACGAATGAAGATTCTACATCGAAGTGGTATGACAACTCAGCAATAGTGTTGAAGTCAACGACGACTTGAATTGCGGAGCATCTCTTTCATCATCAGACGCCGTTATGTCACAGTCAAGTAGAATGCCCCGCCAAATACCCCCACCATTCCATTCATTGAGCTTCTTATCTTATCTGTTACATGAATGACCTCAACTATGATGCATTTACCTCCTATTCTTATGAAGATGCATCCCAATATCAATACTTTTAACCTTACTCCAATATCTGATACTCATCATACTATTCATGATTGCTATTCACCCTCTTCCCTCTGTTTAGCTTCTGTTTACCACGAGTCGTGCTAAGAATGTTTCACTTCTTGAATCCGTTCCTGAACCAGGATCACACCTGAAACTAAGCGCCATATAAACTCGAGTAACTCCGGAATGAGTCTTGGCTTGAGGCTTTTTCCAACTGAATTCGCATTTGATCACGACGCAGAAAAATTTCCCATGTCGGTAGGTAGACGGCTCATAGTACCCGAGTCTCAATGGACGTAAGACTAGAATGCATTTACTGCTTTGAGTCCGGTCTAACGGTGGAGCTCGTGATATTTTAACCGATTATATCTCCCCGATTACACACACTCACTTTCGCCATCCAATCGAATTCCGGAGTTATTCGTACGTATATCTCCTTACGTCAACAAGTGGAGAGCTTGGATTATAACCCACTCTCAAGACTCAGTCCGCATCTAGTGTCCAACGCTATAATACAGTACCAATCAACGACACCGCCACCGTCTATAGGGTCGCAGTCAAAGAAAGCTGCAAACATAGCACAATATTAGCAGTGTGATTCCCATCAGCGAATCATCTTCGATGACAGCGGCGCAGTGGCGGAGTGGTCTAACGCGATAGACTAGAACAATTTCTGAGAATGCCTGTCTGGTGTTCCTCAGTAGGTCTCTAGCCCATCTATTCCCTTCGGGGGCGTCTGTTCGAATCAGGCCTGCGTCGTATGATTTTTTTTTATATGTGTATACCTCTAATATTTCCTCGATTGAATAACACATGATTATTGGCGATGAAATTTTATATGGCTCGCTTAGTCTCTAAACTGTCTATTATTTTTATCCTATTTGGTAGAGCCGACGTCGCACTAGTGAACTTCTTAGGTGCCTAGGAGTGCCCAGGTAGTCAGCTGCAAATACAACTTCAATCTACCTAGGTAGATATTGTTTTTCAGGTAATCGAGGCCTTTACCGTCCCTGCAATCGGAATATGGGTGTGTTTATATTCAACTCGGTTTTACCGATTTGATATTTAGGTACGGTGTGTCGTGATAGACATGATTATCAAATTATGCGGCGCGAATACGGTGAGTTGTGGGTTGTAATGTTAGCGTGACCCCTAAAAGCCACTGAAACTAACAAACAAGAAACTCGACAACAATTTCATTATCTGAATAACAAAGACAGCTCTACAAGATAAAAGATGAATAGTTTCTGTTCGCCTTTGGTGAAAGAGATAATCACTGGCTCAAATTCACAACGAAGCTGTATTTAAATTCTATATAAACCACTAATCTCTCCATACAATACCATAATCAAATGGCATCTCAGTAAAGAATACCTATCAGCACATCTTGCACCTAACATCATGAACTCGCCAAGCGACCTCCAAATCACCGCCGAAGACCGGCAAAACTTAGAATTAATTCAGCAGCTTCACAGGAAGGAGCCGTCTCTCTCTGCATCCAAGCTAATTGAGAGACTGAAGGAACATACGGGGCAGCAGCCTTCTAAATTTGTGGTGAGGGCGGCCGAGTTGTATGTTGACACGTACAAGGAAGCTCGTGAAGTTATGGCCTGGAAGAGAGGTTTTTAAGGTTTACTCGGCGAATGACGCTGGATAGATAGGGCGTTACCCTGAACACCGTTCATATCTCCTTAATCAAATATTAGCTATCATTGAATTATTTAGACTTGATCTCGACTAGGAAAATGTGACTACCACTCTGTACCGTGCCTTATGCACTAGGATACAATTTCTAAGCCAAGAACGAAGTTTTATTTAATTGACTGTCCCGTGATATGTCGTGCAATGTTCATGCAAGGGTTTGGGGGGAATCAATTACAAATTACTTCACAACTATTTGCTGTAAGGTTATAAAGGCCACCCCTTATTGAATATACGGCCGAAGGCATATCTTTCAAGATACTATGCCAGATTTGCCAACTATGTGTTGAAAGCTCGGGAGATCTTACAGGCACATATTGACATGGCCTTTGATCTACTCTCTGATGCTGTTGCCGACAATGACGGCGATGGATATTATCAATTGGCCGAAAGTCTATTATATATTGCGGCGACGAAATGAACGCCCTGTCTGCGTACTTACTCCCTTTACCTCCGTTTATATCATCGCTCAAGGGAGATATTATATGATGGATACTGGAATCCGAATCGGAACAAGAGCGAACATTAATTGAAGAATTGGCTGTTACCATCGAAAAAGTTGGGTCCGGAGGCTCTCTTGAGGACCGGATGGAATCTGCACTGCACCGTATCGAGGGCATTCTCCATTATATCAGCGACAGTGAATGTGAAAGCCAGGATGTCGATGTACCTACCCATCAGGAGATTATCGATACGGATAGCGATGGGATTGCTGAGACTTAAATTTCTCAAACCAGTACGACTTCTAGCTTCGCAAATAGTGATCTTGACAATGGCACCAACGAAACGCTAGAATCACCAAGGTCAAGTGGTGTAGAAATGTAGGCCACGTACGAAAGAATCCGAGCGATAATCAAACGATGGCTGAATGACTATAAATTCGGAGCCAAGCGCTGGTGTGACGTGTGCGACACTATGTGGGATCTCGAACATGCGATGAATTCCTGCAAATATTGCTACAACATAGACTTCTGTGATGGGTGCCTGAACAAGCTCAAAGCCGGAAAGCTCGAGATTCTATCTTTAGAGACGTATTGCAATGAAGGCCCTGACTGGTTGCGTCTACCCCCGTGGGATAAGGACACATATTTCCGTACATTGAGGAAAGAGGTATACGTAAGAGGCCATATTGACGATTAGGGAAGACGCGTGATGGAACCCATGGTCCTGGTAGCCGAATGGCTGAATGGACTAAGGAAAAGATGGTCGACGAGGGCGGGATAATTTGTACGAGCTGCAGCTAGTACTAGGAATGTAGCTGTTAAGCTGCCGAAGATTAGGTGTACCAAGGTGAAGACAACGACACCGAGACAATAATACATGTAAGCAGCGACGGATGTCAAGTAACCTTTGGAGAACCTTTGGAGAACATCCTCAGCGATACACACCTAAGGTATCCAGACTATCCCGCAGGGAACTTGCGACGTCGGCCGATCTACGGTGCGACGGCCTCCTCGGAGCCCGTAATGTCCAATGAGACAGAACACATATATAGAGCCATGCTGGAACTCTCAACAGGAGAAGAATGCTCAAACACATCAAATTCTCTTCAATATTAATCATTTTAGATTCTAAGCGGCGAAACTTACTTGCGTGGCCCCTATATTGTCCACTAGTTCAGCTGATCAGTCCGAGCTATCGCCATGGAAGTCGAGACAACTCCAAGCTTCACGCCAGCGAGTACCGCAGCAGATGTTATCGTGGTCGGAGCGGGGCTCAGTGGTCTCCAGGCCGCGGTGAACATCCAAGCCGCCGGATTCTCATGTCTGGTCTTGGAGGCCAACGACCGGGTAGGGGGTAAGACGCTTAGCATCAAGTCTAGCTCGAAGCCAGCCGGAGTGAACGACGTTGGAGCAGCGTGGGTGAATGACACCAACCAGTCCGAGATCTGGAAGCTGTTCGAGAAGTACAATGTAGGGCCCGTAATCCAGAGGGCTACTGGTACCAGCTTTCGGCAATCTGAAGACGGCAGTGTGGTGACCCACCCTTACCATGAGGAATCCTCTGTGAGTTCGGAAGCTACCTATCTATCTAAGAAATATCGTTAAGATAGCGGCAGCATCGCTAACACTGAGCCACGCTTGAAGGGGAGCGACGAGGATCAAGTCGACGAGATGCGCCGACTGTATGGGGCTGTCCACCAAGCCGTCGAAGCATCGAACCTCGAGCATCCTGAGACTGGGCCAGACGCTCAGAAGCTTGATAGCATAACATTAGCTGAATTCTGCCAGGAGATTGCACCTAATATCGGGGTTACCATAGCGTCAGTGCTTACTGGCTCTCTGCTAGGGGTTGAGCCCCAGGAGGTCAGCGCTCTGTACATATTCAATTATATAAAAAGCGGCAGCGGTCTGGAATCAATAATATCGGATGAAAAAGACGGCGCACAGTATATTCGGGCGCGACACGGTAAGAAATGAGTTACCTATTGTCGTTCCAGGCGCAAGGGCTGACATGCCGGAATACAGGTATGCAGACTATATCGGAAGGCCTCGCTAGGGAGCTAACTCCTGGTTCGCTCCACTTGAACACGGTCGTAAAGTCTATCAAAAAGAAGGATGACGGATCCTACGAGGTGCATTCCACAGTCGGTGCCGCGTTCGTGGCTAAGCATGTCGTGGTTTCAATCCCGACTAGTTTGTACCGCACGATTGAATTCGTGCCACCGCTGCCGGAGAAGAAGCAAAAGCTGGGCGAGAGCACCGCCCTTGGATATTATACCAAGGTGGTGCTGGTTTTCGATAAACCATGGTGGCGTGAAGCGGATCTATCCGGCGTTATGACGTCTTTTAAGGGGCCCATATCGTTTACCCGCGACACGAGCGTACCAGAGGATGACCAGTGGTCTATCAGCTGCTTCGTCGTGGGCGAGTTTGGACGCGACTGGAACAAATCTTCGGAGAAGGAGAGGAGGGAAACGGTTCTCGGGCAGTTCAAATCCGTCTTCTCGACCGCCACAACGGTACCTGAACCTATTGTCATTCACGAGAAGATCTGGTCCGAGGAACCGTACTTCCTTGGAGCCCCGTCTCCCGTAATGGGTCCTGGCGTGCTTACGTCACTTGGGTCGGATACGTTACGAGAGCCGGTTGGGAATATTCATTTTATTGGAACCGAGACGTCTGTAATTTGGAAAGGCTACATGGATGGTGCTGTGCGCTCGGGGCACAGGGGCGCAGAGGAGGTAATCGCGGGATTACAGGGGTAAATCACGACCAGGTGCGCGGGTATATTATGCCTTGCGATCTGCCCTCAGACGGTTTCTGTTTCCAGGACTAAGGTCCTTAGATCTTCGAATGGATTTATTGAGAATCTCCTATCTGACTAATCAACGACGTGCCTTTTTTTTTTTTTGGTCCATTTGCCTTTGAACTTCTAGGAGGTGCCTAGTACCTAAGCCTGAGTCCCTGTTTGTCTGGGCTCATGCGTGCGGTAACGCCCTAGAACTTTGGTTGCCGCTTCACCAAATAGGCACCTTAGACAAGAAGTTGATACATCATAATGATGCTGCGTTTTTGAGCCAATGATGCTGTTAGTAGGCAGCCGGTTAGGTACCCTATACAATAGTACGGCGGCCTCATCCAATTGATTCCATCTTTCTAAAGCAGGCTGCCGTGGCTCACTGTATGTCGCGGGCCATTTTCATGACCCAATGCCTCGTTGGCCTCACAGGCTGACCGCCCTAACATATTGATTCTTTGTCCTGCAATCTGACATATCTACCCACCGTACGTCCCTCACAGAATCTTACACCAAATCAATCAACATCATAATCAAACCCTAAACTGCATCGCAAGATTCTAATATTCTACGAAAATTAACATCGAGATGAAGTTCCCCGACGCCGCGGTCATCGCCGACATGGCAAAACAAGCTGCCAAGCAAGCACCAAAGTGGATTGCCGAGAATCCTAAAAGCGCAGCAATGTACGGACTTGCGGGCACTGCCATCGCTATTCCAGTAGCCATTACCGGTCCAGCTCTAGCAGCCGCTGGTTTTGGCGCGAACGGAATAGCAGCTGGTGCGTTTATCACCTTCTTCCGTATCGAAATTGAAGCTATGTACCTAGGTACCTAGAGAAGAGAGCTGACTAAATTTTCTACTTCTCGCAGGCTCAGTTGCATCAGGCATCCAAGCCGGAATTGGAAACGTCGCGGCGGGAAGCGCGTTCGCAACGTTACAGAGTGCTGGGATGGCCGGATACGGAGCAGCTATCGTCAATGGAGTCATTCAGGCAGGGGGTGCGGCCATTGCGGTCGCCACTACAGGTGTTGCCGCTGCTAAGGCGAATTTCCGTAAGGCCCAAGAGTGTTCTGATTTTACTCTGATCGAGAAACCGTGGGCTTGGCTAAGAGACGACATCTGCCATAGTTCCTGTGGTGAAAACCCTCCTATAGACGATGGCGAGAGCTCCAGACAACTTGTCAAGGCTGCGGAGCAAAGATGGGTCAATATTCGGGATGACATGATCGCCGAGTTGGTGTATTCGATATCGCAGCAGATTGAATCTTTCAAGAAGGACCAGAGCGTTACGGAATACATGTATTGAGCCGGATACATAAGTCATTCACGAAAGTGTGGGGATGTCAAGACTCTGTTAGATTGCTTATGCGAACGGGAGAAGAGATACCTAGTGTAACTTAATATTAAGGGGTCATATCCTGCCGCGTTCATGAAATTGGTAAGATGTGCCGTTCCTCCAAACCCTTCAACCCTCACTTCTTTCGGTCTTCCCATAAGATAGATCATGCGTCCGTTTCATCATGCGATATCACACAGCCTCAAGTTTCACGAAACACTGCCGAGGGGTCCGGAGTAACTGCTCGACAGCTTGAAAGCTGTTGAGCTCAGGGGGCACAGGGAGAAACTTGAAGCTCATTATCGTCAATGCAATCATAATGCGTAGTTCCATCATGGCTAGCCGTCGTCCTGCTCGCATACCATTAGCTACCGATCTCTACATCTTTAATATCGGATGGATGTAGTTCCCGTCCGAGAGCTTACCGAAACAACCCCTAGGCCCGCCACCAAAGGCATTCTGTATGAGTGCGCTAGGGTCAAAGACTTCACTCCCGTCCTCGTCTATCTTGAACCACCGTTCAGGCGCGAATTTCTCTAGGTCCTGCGCGTTGGGCTTGAGGGTCCAATCCACGCCGCCATTCTTTTCTAACGCAGCGCGGCTCGTTGCGCTCCTCGTCTCCTCTGGCACCGGCACCGGATGCCACCCTGTCGTCGCGATGGCCGCGATCTCCGTGCCGGCAGGTATCTTATGGCCAAACAGTTCTGTATCTGTTGTTGCGACACGTAGAACGCGGCTCGCAGTGTTGGCACATCGGAGTGTCTCCTCGATGGTTGCGCTGAGGTAGGGGACATCCTTGGTGATGAGGTCTACAACGTCAGGTAGTTTGTCACCGGGGAAGGAAGCTTTCAAGGCTTCCCGTAGCTTCGTTTGAGCATCTTGGTTGTTGGTCATGAACTTTACGAACCACTGGACTATAGTGTCGGGGATTAGCAGGTATGATCATTTGCCAAGTCCTCAATTGTCGCAGCGTCCAAGATGATCCAAGAAGACGAGACGGATCGCACTCTATGAGAATCTAAGATAAAAAAGACGTTTTCGAGACTTACGAGTTGTACTTGTGGTATCGTGGCCCTATATTCTCGTCAGCGAGTCAGTCCTTAGTCAACCTCAGCGCATGTTGACTCACAGCATATATGAAAATCAGAAGTTCATCTCTCATCCTCAAGTCTTTAGTTGGGTCCGGAATTGGCATTCCAGCCTTCTGAGCAGCAAGCATGTTACGCCTGAGGACGAGGTCCATCGCACATGTGTCGTGCTCTTCGCCATCGCTAGAGCCATCCAATACTCGTTGAAACCGAGCAGAGGCATCAAGGAGGATACGGTCGATCTCGCGGTCTTTAGCCTCTGTATATCTGCGGTACTCAGGGTTCCTCTTCATGCGCCAGCGGGCTAGGGCCGGCCAGAAGGAACCTCGCCAGGTACTCGCTAGGTTGTTAAGAAACTGCACCGTATTGTGCATGTCCAATCCCCTAGCCTCAACTTGCTTCCCAGTCTCGATTGCTTGGATTTGGGCATTGACTAGGTCTAGCCGCTCCCCGAACGTCGCAGTCCAAATAGCGTCTAGGGCTGCGAAGGAGAAATCGCGGCTGACATCGATCGGGCAATTGTTTGAATGCAAGCGTCGCACTTCCCAGAGCTTTGTTAGATCTTTAGCTGCCGCATAAATGTTCTTAGCTACAACGCGTCGGAGGAAATCAGGGTGCATAGTATCCTGCCACAATTTCCTCTGAGCTTTCCACTCAGGGGTCGTCGACTGTGCAAGGGTCGAGTATGGAACGAAGGTTTGAAATATTCCGGCCTTTATGTCCTTGTCGAAGTCCTTCGACCTTCTCAACAACATATCGGATGTTTCCCTTGGGTCGTCGATAAAGACAAACGGTTTCGTGAATGGATTCATGAATAACTGATGGATAGGCGAGCCATATCGGAGCGATCGACGCCCGATAGGCGAAATCCACTCCTTGAACTCCTCGTATGTAGCCGCGATACTCGGAAGATCGCCTGTGATTCTCTTGGCTGCCTCCTTATCGTAGGGTATCCCAGGTATGGGTTGAGGGTAAAGTAGCCGTTTAACTAAGGTTCGGAGTAGCAGGGCGACTACTATGCCGCCTACAACGAAAGATAGCCCCATAACTTTGGATGGAAATTGTAAGGTATTGATAGCTTCAACTTAGAATTTGGTCGAGGAAGATGTAAGCGACACTATCCAGATGGGATATGCCTAATATTTATAAGTCTATAGAGAGCCGATCAAGCACAGGTAGGAATATTCGTGGTAGACGTATTATGAAAATACGCGAGGTTTCATAGGCCGGTATGTTCTATATGCTGCAATACGCCCTTCTGACGCATCAAGTGATAATATCTCCTACCCTATCAGGAATATGTCCAGGATATCATTCCCCCCGCTACCGGTCCAGAACTTTAGAACACCACTAACCTAGTAGATTTGCTGTATCGAAGGGCGTGCCCAGGCGGGATTCGTCACAACTATCAATGCCTGCTACAGGCAGACAACAGGAGTCGAACATGACTACAAGCGGTGTAATTATGAAGTTACTGTACCATATATGCAATGCGTGTATTTACTATCGATAGATAGGTATCTAGGACTTTTATATAGCCGTGCGTTTGGTTAGCTTTATAGTACATAGCGGGTTGTTCGTTTTAACGATTCGCCTTTGCTGCACTTGTCTAGCATGGTCGTCGATGCCGGAGCCAGATCGCGTTATAAGACCCTTTCTGGAAGAGTGACTTTGCTACTATAACCCGTGTTAAATCCGCAGGCAAACTAGGTAGTCAATATGAGGGGATGTCAAGCCTTACCCGCGCATGTACATTCTCGTTTATTATTCCAATCATGGTCTGACATTTGAAATTCATATTGTTGATAATTTGTTGGATAACCCTTGATGTAAATATTATTGGGCAAAGAGGCCTGCCGAAGGTAACTCGCGTCTTAGCTCGCGACGCGGTTCGGGCTCCGAAGCGTAGCACTACTTTACTCCGGAAACGTCTCCGCAATTCACCGCCGCGCTAGCACCCATTATCCACGTGAGGCTGTAGCAACCCGGGATATTCGGGTAGCCACGGAATCACGTAAGCTGTCTAGTCGTGGATACGTCCTGTAGTGTTCGTGCATGAAGGAATAAGCATATTAGATGCTCAGGGCCTACGATCGTTAACGCATATCTCGATGAAGATAGAGCGTATCATGACTGCGAAAGTCCTATGTATGAAAGGTAACCAGGACATATTTGTTAAGAAGATAACTCCGCTCTCCTTTTGATGACATTAGCAGTATTTATTCATATTAGTAATAGTTGGTCTTCTTCTACAATGTCTCAGGGCTTGAGAATTACTGACGGTTCTAGATCTCGAACAGGTCAAACCTCCAAGGACGAAACCTGTAATAGTGACAAAATGTGGAGCCATTCGAGTTACTTAGTTCTACGTGCTACCTTACCTTCCTCTACCGAATACTGCGAAGCTACTTTACAAGCCTAACACAGGCCAAAATAGAGCATAAAAGTATGGCTAAGAGGCATGTTTTCTTCCCCTGCTTCACCAATGCTTCTTGCGGTGTAATAACTTACCAAGGTCATCTGATATCGTCCAGGGATTGTGAATCCATCCATAGCGTCGGGTCGCCTTCCGAAGTCCATCAACTATCATGTTCCACCGAATACACGTACTAAAGGACCCGTGGACTTAGAGGTTCAGGCACCTATAAGTACCTTAAGCGAGGCAGGATATCGCTTAGGACTTAGCACCGCGGGGTAAGGTAGCAATAACTAACATCAAGGCTCTTGGCTATAGCATACTATGGATGTCTGATGTGGAGAGGCCAAGGAAGTTCTCCAAGTCTGCTCATTTCCCCCACAAAGTTCCTCTGTCCCAAGAATCAATAGCGCCAAATGCTGTATTTTGCGGGGGAGTTTTCGCATGGATGTCCCTTGGGGAATTCGGCTTGAACCGATAGGGTCTGATGAAGTTCGGGGTCACTTACACCGGTGACTTGCTTGCTGGACAATGAGAACCTTTCAAATATATTAGCCCATGCTCTTCTCGCTGATGATTAGGTACTCATGGCGTTTCAAACCCGAGCTCGACTTATATCTAGTAAGAAGAGATGGTTCCTCTATTGATTGGTCTCGTATTGCTGTCAGATCTGGCCTTTGGAAAGATAGACAGGTGTGTAGCATCATCGCAGCATTATCCAAGCTACATTGATCGAAATCTAACTAGGTTGAACCAAGGCGCAATATTGTTACCAGATACAATGTTAAGAGACAGAGGTTAATCGATAACAACACTACCCCTTTGCAAGTTGGGAATGGAAACTTCGCGTTCAATGTCGACAATACTGGGATGCAGGTAACGAGACGCCACATCAACAGCTGAGAAGAGAGTATTGCTAATGTACCACCAAGACTTTCTTGCCATTCAACACTCTCTCAAGTTGGGCTTGGCATAACGATACTCCACCTACTAATGGGTATGTTAGTCACCTAGCATAGGTATTTTTGCCTACCTATATGCCAAATAGCTAACACGCATTTAGTGAAAGTCTCAGCGACTACCACGGCGTAGGAATGATTACACACGGGAGAAACGTCTCATACGATATTCCCGACCCGGAGCTCCCAGAAGTCTCGCAGTGGCTCATATCTAATCCCAACCGTATCAATCTAGGTCGCATTGGTCTTAGGTACCAAGGCGCTACTCTGTCACCCTCTCGAATAACAAACGAAAACCAGGAGCTCGATTTATGGAATGGCGTGATAACATCGACTTTTGAAGTTGCCGGAGAAAGCGTCAAGGTTATCACCCAGGGCGACTTCGAGTCAGATGCGGTGGCTTTCCACGTTGAATCCAAGCTCCTTGCTTCGGCCGACCTAGAAGTTGAGCTGGACTTCCCGTATCCACCAATTCACACCACGAAGTATAAGTACGAGGTTTTCGCAGGTGTTTACGATTTTCCTCTTAACCATACGACTTCCATCATCAAGAATTGCAGAGTAGACGAGGCGCACATATACCATGAGCTACAGGAGACGAAGTATTACGTTAATCTGCGATGGCCCATTAGCAATGCTCTTAGTCTCTCAAGAGTCGAGCCACCAGGCTCCAATGCCATCACAGCCCACCGATACACCCTGTCGGCGGCATCCAAGTCTCGCCACCGATCCAATACCGTAGACTTCACCGTGCATTTCTCCCCGGAAAAACGGACGGCTGCTCTCCCGTTGTCGATCCGAAAGCGGAACTCTGAGGGATGGCACCAGTATTGGAACGAAGGAGGTTTTGTTGATCTCACGTCCTCTTCAAACCCCAAGGCCGATGAGCTCCAACGACGTATTATCTTAAGCCAGTATCATGTCCGAGTCAATAGCGCAGCTAAAGGGCAACCGCCGCAGGAAAGCGGACTTATGAATAATGGCTGGTACGGTAAGTGTTAATAACTCAAGTCGGTATTGGTGATAATATTAAGGCGTTTTAGGTAAATTCCATATGGAAATGGTGGTCTGGCATAATGCCCATTGGAGTACGTGGGGCCGACAGAAGTATTTCGATAATATCTTTCCCGAACTCTATGAGACACTGCTTCCATCATCGCTAGCGAGAGCGAAGTCAATGGGATGGGAAGGCGCAAGGTATACCGTTATCTTACCAACGTTAGGAGACTTCTCGATACTAACGAGATGATACCTAACAAGGTGGCCAAAGATGACGGAGGTCATCACTGGTACGAGTTCTCCGGGCAGCATCAATGGGCTACTTTTATGGCAACAGGTACGTAAAGGACCCTACGCGGCTTAAGAAAGCACTGACGTGGTTGTCCCCTTGCAGCCTCATCCCATGTACATGGCAGAGCTGGCGTATCAAGCTTCGCCGACTCGGAAGACGCTAAAACGGTGGGATGCTGTTCTTAGTGCTTCTGCTGATTACATGGCCTCTTATGCCTGGAAGAACGCCAGTTCCGGTCACTACGACCTTGGTCCGCCTAGCTATGGAGTAACTGAGAACACGCCTCCCGCCGAAACATTGAATCTAGCTTATGAGGTGAGTCGGAATATTGTCAGGTCCTGTGACGGACCGTAGCTGATGTTTTATTAAGATCGCATACTGGAGGTACGGCCTTGATGTTGCACGGAAATGGAAGAGAAGACTGGGCCAATCTATCCCAGAGAAATGGACTACAGTTGCTGAGAATCTAGCACCACCACCCCAAGTCGATGGGCTCTATGCCGTTTATGAAGGTCTAAACAGCTCTTGGTGGGAGGACCCTAAGCTCAATGGAGATCCTCGCAGCCTTATCATGCTTCAGGGTATTCTCCCTGACACACCCGCAGTCGACCCAGATGTCGCCCTCAAAACGGCGGATAAGATCTGGGAAGTCTGGACAGATGATAAGATCCGTGGTTGGGGGCGGCCAGTACTTGCAATTAACTCTGCAAGAATTGGGAATCCCGAACGAGCTATATATCACTTGACGGCGTACGATTATTGGACATTCGACGACGCGGGTTTTGCTGTGCGAGGTGGTGATGGTGAGTTTTATTTCAAGAAAATTAATTTCGTGTTGCCATGTTAACTGTCCGACAGGCGGTACCCCGCCCCCTTTCATGCCTGGAAACGCAGGATTCCTCTACGCAGGTGAGCATTCCGCATAGTATTCAACGCCGACACTAGTCTGACGATGCCATATAGTTGCGTACATGATTGCAGGCTGGAATGGTTCGAAGGGAGATACTCCAGGTTTTCCGAAAGATGGGACTTGGACTATAAAGCATGAAGGTCTGCTAAAGGCACTTTGAACGAGAAAACAGTTGAAGTTGGCCGATAACATTGAATGTATAGCGTAATTAGAGGGCTTTCAGGTTGTTTTCAGGTACCTACGGTACTGTACCAAGTACTAATAAAACCCCCCGCAACCATTTCTCTTGAAACCCCAATTGGAACTCCTGAAGCATTAGCGAATCTCCAATTCCCCCACCCTCTTCGGGACAGCCCGTCGCTATGACGTAAAGACTACTCTTGGTGGGCGCGTGACCTTTACCTATCTCGAGACGGGGTTTAATTAGCTTTACCTGGTTCTATTTCACCATTTCAAGGTCATCAACTGGAAGCATTCATCCGTAGCCCAGGGCGGAGAGCCGCACTGAGATTTTAACCTAAGATGGCGTGGAATTGGTATCGCACACTTCAAGATTTCTTCACTATCCGCCGTCTGTGGCTCTTCCCGCTGCTGGCCGGGTTCTTCTGGTTCTTGACTCTGACCATCCTCCTGGTACGATGGTTGGCCATTGGCCGTCCCCAGTATCCCGGGCAGGTGAACCCGTGGGTTCCGTTCATTAGCGACATTGCGGCGCATCAGTTCAAGCCTGTTTTCATCATCGGATGTGCAGCGACGGGAATCGCATTCTTTGGAACCGTGTGTGCCGTGCACCACGTACGTTATTCACCTAAGTTTTATGGGCTGACGAATGATGCGCTGTGGAGGCGGATAATGAGCTCGATCGCGGAAATAGCTGGCCTGGCTGCCGCCGTAACCCTGATAAATCTCAGTATCTTTGACACAGATGATGCACATGTGCGCCATCGACACCTCCTTATGGGGACATTTGGGGGGTTGTTCGTGAGCGCAGTGGCCACAACCGCAGTGTGGTGGGATCAGATTTGGGGTCCCATCGTATTCGAAGGGCTGCGGAAGTGGTATGTCATGCATTGGGACTTTTAAGAGACGACGAGATTCGAATACTAACTTGATAAAGGTGCCTCTTCAATACATTCCTAGTCCTTTGCCAGTTTGGATGCAGTCTCGCGTTTGTGATTCTCATGTATGAAGGCCATTATAAGTCGTCGGGAATCCTCGAGTGGTGCCTAACATACATGGGCTCATTGTGGCTCTCATCATTCGTGGGATATATTATGTGAGTAATTACATCCCGAAACTCTCGATCATTAATGCTCATCTTCGATTCAGGTTTAGGGAAGGAGAAAAGCCAAGGATTGAAAACGAGCCTGAGCGACAACCTTTGCTCGTCTGATTCCCTCCTAGAATACGATGAATACCTTAATTTCCAGAGACGTTGCTTACTAAAGCTCGGGTATACAAGCTTAATAGAGCCACTTAGAGAGACTGTTCAGCGCCGGGTTATTCTGACTCGGCGGACCCTATGAATTCGAGTATACGCGACTGCAGACCACCTCACATGGTGTTACTCGTCTCAGTTGATATTCATGGATGATCCATTTACATAGCGAATTGAAGATGCGCGTGTTGAGGTCCCATCTAGTGGAATTTCAGAGACAGATTTAGTGGTCGTACCGAGGATCCACAGCACACCCTCCGTGATCCTGATACACAGAGTCTCCGGGATGAAATGATACATACGAACCCCAAGTTGTACACTATTGAGATATGATAGAAAACTTGATATATGAATTATTTAACCCGTTAGGCGGGTTATTGAAAACTGTAACGGGACGACCATTATCAGTGGGAATATGGGTTGGTACGTGGAAACTCTCCTAGCAGGCATTCTTCCGCATGCCAAGCTTATTCTTTCGACGTCCACTCTGCGGAATAACTGTTACTAGTCGCAGCTGTCCTCATTAATGACACGGAATAACTCTCCAGGGTCCAGTAACTGGCAGGAACCCAATACTACCTACACAAGATAGAGCAATGTTCACAGTAGAGTTCACAGTAGAGTGAGAAAAATAGGCGCCCGGTCTCGTAACTCATCCAGACCTAGAAGGTGAGACGTCATACCAGAATACATCGACCCGGTTCCGTGAAACCCTTGATTCTCAGGCATGCGCATATCTCTACATAGAAGGAGTATATCGGAGGTCCAATGAATGAATTTATAAACTCTCTCTAGTGTGCGTTCCTCATACTTCGTAGTTGATGAATATGCTAATGACTTTGGTCAGCTGCGGAATAACTGTGTTCGTGCTTAGGTAAGATTATCAAACATTCCTATGAACAACCCCTTGAGGCGGTAATCTTCTACAATCTTGCTCACATAGAGGAGGCCTTTCACGTTATGGGCCTTGTAACTGGGTACCTATATAAGGTAATTGTTGAGCAATGAGCTTAGGCCTTAACTTCAACTTCGTAGTAATGGCTACAATAATTGCAAACTACAAAAACAATAGATTAGGTACATGGACAAATGATATTTCCGCCTACATTTATAGGTAGGTACCTTAGGTAGGAAACCGAATGCGCAGGCACCAAATATACCTCCTAATCATTAGCATTGGCTAGGTGCTTAATTCAAAGCGCCCCAGCCCGAGCGCTATTCATTCTAAGTCTTGAGGGTATAAATGCCCTGAGGAAACCCCACTTTCCACCCGACAGTCCTATAGCATCCCTGGGGCACTCTAATGACCTGTCACACTACTAGCACAATACTGGATAATACGTTAAACACGGAAAAAAGAATTACACAAGAGTGAGGTAGTTCGCGGTTGAAAATTCGTTCATCGAATAAAAATTTCACTCAATTCTGTTATAATAAACCAACATATCCAGGTAGCGTAGGTGGTTGTAGGGAAATATATCGGCGTTAGGTCTGCGGAATAATTCAAACAGAATACTTCCGCCCTGCCCCTCATTCGCGTAGGGGGTCAATCGTTACAGTCCACCCTTAAACTACTCGCGACTCAAGTCGCAGAAGTTTTATGCTCAATCTCCATAATATCTTCTGGTGCCGAAGAGGAAGAAGCAGCAGCGTATGGGTCGACGTGAGTGCTTGCAAACTTGCGCGCCGAGATTTTGTTCATGAACAAAATGTCCAGTTCCTCGTATGTCCGCCCCTTAACTTCAGGCAGACGGAAGTACGACCAAACAAAAACGCAGAACCCGGTGCCGCCCCAGAAGAAGCCAGTCTTTCCAAGCAGATTCCACTCTACGGGGTTCATCATGTACGCTTGCAAGAATTGAGATATAATGTTGATGAGCTGGTAAGATGTGCGAGAGAGCACGACAGAGAGCGGTCGCAGGCGGACAGACGATGTTTCTGAGATGATGCTGTACTGTATATGGCGTCAGTAGAACTGTACGATCGATTTTGTATAGTTGACTTACAGCTAGAGGACCAATTGTAAGGGAGTAGACGAATAGCCAAAGCACACAGAGGCCGCCCGATGGCCAGAGACCTCTTTCCCCAGCTGACACATCTAGAATTCCAATGAGTAACAGGATAAGGGATAGCATCCCCATACCCCCGACATACAGAGGGCGTCGACCCCAATACGAAATAAGCCACCATGACCTATCAAATAGAGTATTAGAACGTCATAAGTGATACGGAATAATAGTGCGATGCTACTTACATCATTGTTCCAATAAAAGCCATGCCCTTAGCTCCTAGACTAAGGTTGAATGCTTGCGCGGTGTCCATCCCAGCAGTAGTGAAGAAATATGTCGGCGTGTAAGCGAAGCTGCTCCCAGCAAGGATCTGTCCCATAAATGCAACGCATACAATCTCTGTGCGCCGCAAGTTCGGTCCCTTGAAGCAGTCAAGGTATGTGGCACCCTTCGTTGCTTCAGCCTCTATCCTGATAGTGTGCACCATCATAGCAAGCTGGTTGTTTATTTGTTCCTCTGTCTTCTGGCCGCCGAGCCTCGTTATTGAATGCTTGGCTTGCTCAAGGCGTTCAACACGAACGAGCCACCATGGACTCTCCGGTGCAAAAAAGCAGACGACCATGAGAGGGATAGGCCATAACTGTTATGGGTTAGATTTATTACCCTCCATAAAGTGCCGTGGAAGTGAAGAGAGCGCACATACCCACTGAATAGCGAACGGAATGCGATAACCCATTTCTCCTTCGATGTGGAGGCACCCTCGTAGCACCCCAGTAGCTAAGAGCTGACCAATAGCCCAGCAGAGATTCACATATGTGGTCAAATAACCGCGAAGATTGGTAGGGCAGACTTCAGATGCATAGGCGGGGGCTAGCGTGGCAAAGACACCCCACGACAGACCGCAGAGGATCTGGCCGACGAGTAGTACCTCACGACCAGGAGCAAAGAAGACAATAAAGATGAAAGCGTTAAGCATCCCTAGGGCTATTATCATAGTCCATCTGTAGCCAAATCTAGAAGCCATGTAACCATTAAGTAACCCACCTATGTATTGACGATGTTAGCTTCAAGTGTTAGAAGTCGAGGGGATGCGTCGGCTTGAACACGAGAGCGGCATAACTTACCGACCACAGCACCGGCAGTGCTGCCCATGCTCAAGGCCGTCTGCCACTCTCCATTAACTTGCCAGCCTACTTTCTCGTTGAAGTATTGTCCGAACTTCCTTTGAAACTCGGGATAGGCGAAGAAATTGCCGATGAGGATTGTATCATAACTTCGAGACTTAGCGTGGAAACCCAAATAGCAGATCCCGAGATTTAGGCCTACCCTTCCATAATGATGGTCATGGATAACAAAATGGACCAGAAGACGGCCTTACGGTTTTCCCGCAAGCCTTGCACGAGCGTCTGTGCATGTTCGTCGTCCGTGGCTTGCTTGGCGTCGAGGATGGCATTACGACCTAGTTTCTCCTCCAACTCCTGATCAGCTACCTTTTGGGCGCTGCTAGCTTGTAACTGAGTTGTCATTATGAACTCTCGCGCGATGCGGACTATCTCAAGCGGAAGGATTGTCGTTCGGGACAAGCACACTGAGATCATCTGAGGCTGACCTCAATTGAGACCCGGCGGAGGGGTACTCATATTATATTACTACCTGCTATGCAAGGACGTGACGTGAGAGCTGTCGTGCCCATCGCCGCGCCAATGGGTCGACGTGCCAGACCAATGGAGAGAGATGGGGGTAAGATGTGGAATTTGGGGAAGTCTGGGGAACTAGTAAGATCAAGGGTTACCATGTCCGATTCGGTCTATCCAGGTCCATCGCCGAGTCGTTCTTCGCCCGCGGAACGTTGTTGATTTTAATCCACCATTCAGAACGTTAACTATCTTCTACCCCAGAAAACACCAAGCCTGCACAGCATGCAGTAGCGCGCCCTAGATTAGGTAATTTTGGGTCCCATCAGATCGTCATTCACCATGCTTCAAGACGTTATACTTAGGTAGTATATAATTACGCAGTTGAGATAGTCTCCTAAAGTTAAGAAGTTGGCCCAGCCTCAGGATTTGATAGTTTATGCTTTTCTTCAAAGACGTGGTAATTGAACATAATACAGCTGTAAGACCCGCTGGAAACGATACCCCAAAGGCGGAAAAATACAGGCGGGGCCACCAACGCTAGCATGAACTAATAAGCCGGAAGGCGGCCCGAAACCGCGAATGTGGATTAGCCCCTTTTATAAGGGGGCGCCAGGGGAAGAATGGGAGTCACCAACATATCTTCTTTTAACAAGACCGATAGTTCTAGCTCGTTATGCTCTAAGACCACTATAGGGGTCCTTGAATTCGAGGACAAGTCGTTGGCAATGGAGAAGTTGCTGACCTGAAGTGCTTCTTTAAATCTCCGAATGACAATTCGCCTGTGGTGTTCAACATAATAGTTGCCTCAGGCGGACCTCGAAGTTCTTCACAAGATCTCAATGACTTCCGCTTTACGAGGCATGTCAGGTTCGTACGGATAAAAGGCCATTGATGTCAAACCTGTAATACGATATCCGCCTGGGTTTACCTCATGTAAAACCCGAAGACCCCCCAAATCACCGAGGGCAGCCAAAAGATCTCCGGCTAGTGCACCGCCGCATGTTAATCCCACATTTCTTCTATGGGTGACTAATATATGCTAAATTTCTTTGCCTTCTAGAGGTAATATATTTCAGCGGCTCTTCTCGCCTTGCAAGGCCTCTGGATCATTGACGGTTTCTGGGATACCGTATGCATCTATATAGGAGTCGAGAACTCTCCCACAATTGATTTCTATTTATTCTATTGTGCCCTGGATACTTCAACTGACATATCTCTCTTTCATTGGCGACAGAAAATCTCGGGACCGTGGCCCTCAGTTTTACTAAGAAATTGAACAAGTTTTCCAACAGTGTAGATGTGCCGTTATCGTTAGGTAAGTGTCCGTATTGTGCGCTCTCTACGCTATCAACTCGGAGAGTAGAGATACAAAGTAAATCGTCTCCCTTATCGGTCGGCCACACTTCCGCCTCTGAGCCGGGGAATTCATAGCGGCCAAACCCAAGCGAATACTTGCGTGTATCCCACCAGTTGAGAATATATCAACGAAGGACGAATAAGTCCTGCCACGCTGCGGAGCTTTCCAGCTCTAATAATAGCCACTGTCAAATCCGTATACACATCTTCTACCGTTTTTGTATAGTTCGCTCTTAGCTGGCATTTTCTTAAAGTCACTGATCACGCCGAGGTAGCTATAAACGAAGTCCTTCGGTTCAGAGGAGTCCAGGTCCATATGGAACGAAAGTGAATCTATATTGTGACGGCGTGTCAAGTATGCCTTCAACGCTGACAGTTTTCGAGCCCCGAATCTAGCAGTCTGGACTGAAATATAGTGGTACGTGAAACAATTCAAACCTGTCGCAGCGAATTAAATGTACCTAGTGTAAAAACATACCTATATTGCTAAAATTCTTTTTTCCGCAGACGAATATGACATTGTTGTTCAAGGCTACCTCTTGCATAACCCAGACGCGGTTGAACCGAGGACGCTTGAGGATCGCCGTCACAGCCTCCGTGATTTGTCCCTCGCCTTCGGAAGGACCTAATTTAAAAATTTGTGGATGGTTTCGGCGCATAGACTTCAAGCCTTGTTCCATCCATTGCATGATTTCGTCGCTCCCATCTTTAGGAGCTCCGCAGTGCTCTGTACTTCTAAGTGTGCAGGAGCTGCAACAGTTTGGGCATATCGTGGACTAGCAGGATCCGCAAATCGCAATGTCAACGCCGGACGATATCTGTCATTTTGAGCGCCGCAGAACTCCTGCTGCATGATGAACGTTCTACATCAGCTTTCTCCGTCACGTCTCACCAGGCTGACTTCGAGAGACTGTATCGAACGCTGGTAACTTTAAACACGCGAAATAAATGGCCTTCTGCTGTAATTGGCACGATCAAATGATATGGCACGAGGAATAAGTAGACGGATAACATAGAGATACCAGTAGGGAAGGGATGCATGACTTTGAAAAGAGTCGGAAGTTAAGAGGTCGAACTGCTTAAACGATGATAGTATATCTGTTAGGTGGCTTATTACAGTCGCGTGGCTGAGCCCTGTGTGGCAGTGCTCGACCAAGCAGATTTCTTTGCGTGGACCGTGCGCAGTCGCGTTTTGTACTTCAAAATTCGTACCATTAACGTCAGGCAGATTACGCATCAAAGCTAGCGAGTTCCGCTATCAAAATGGCATCATCGTCATCATCATCGAAGCCGTATTCGCTTCAACTAGCCGAACGCATACACAATACAACTGGAAAGGATAAACTTGGGCGTATATGTGTCAGTGGCTTTTTGTTAGAGTCACTATGGAATTTAGTCGTCGAGAGAAATTTTCTGAAGACGTCACCTCCAATTGTGAGAAAAGCCTTGCTTAGAGCTACTATATTCTGGCCCAGCCTTTATGTCGCTACCGGGGCAGCATTGAAATGGGCCGAATGGAGAGTTCAGAGGACCGAAAAAGACGAGCGTGAAATCTGAAGGACATTATAGGAGACCCTGCAAGGTTGGGACTGCCTACATTCATTGCTTCTACATCAGCCTTCGGATACTTCCTGGAATGACGGACGAAAAAGCGGCATGGAAGCTACTTGACTCCACTCTGCGTATGGACTACTCTCATCCCAGATTGCCTGTTTGAAAGTCAAGAATATTCGCAGTCCTCATCAGCCTCCAGCATTTCCTGAAGCAGATTTTCACGTGGAAAGAACCACTTCCCCGACCAAAACAGTATAACGATGACAGCAATACCTCAGCTCGACCTCAGCTTATACGAATTAGTTTTATGCTGAATACAGCGAAGTAATAGACCATGAGCAGAAGAGATTGGCGGTAGAGATGGAGAAATAAAACTAGTAATTTATCAACTTAAAAAGATTTCATCATAAAAAGCGTTGCTGTTTAAAATCCACAAGTTGTTCTAAATGCCAAGCTATATGAAGATATCATCAAGTTGCGTGGAATTGCGGCATCAGGACATTGGAGATGCATCACTAACGGGCAAATGATGCGATCAACCCAACTAATCACGTCAACTCCAATGCCCTTTACTGGATCCACAAATTTCAATCCGTCCCAGTTCGGCCATACAGCCTTACGCAATGGAAACCATCGTCGTACAATCACGACACTCAGACGCTCTCCAACTCTTGCATATTATTCGTATATGGTATATATATCGAATAGTCGCTGCCCACAGATGGCTTTCCACGTACCCGCTCCCCCGTTCGTTCAGAATCTATCTCGTCCGCCTCTGGTATTCCTGTTACCCCTCTGAATGCTGACATCAGGAAGTACTAACTTCGGGAGCCGCGTATCCTGTCAGTCATGGTTGAGTCTCGGTTCCGTAGCAATTATATCGAATTTTACGGCGGGAGTGATCACGGACACTCTGCTTACGTCGAGACAGCCTACCTAACTCAAAACGCCCAGCCCTTAGTCTAATAGCTAGCCTCATCAACTAAGTCACCAATCCTCCAAAACGAATAATCCAAATGTCAAGCCATCAAACCTTTCCACAATTCCCTCGCCTACCCGCGGAGATTAGACGGTTGATTTGGATTCACGCCCTGCCAAGAGGCCGTATTCAACTCTTCGCTAAGAACGTCCCGTGGGAGAACTGGCGTCTACTACCACCTGTAGTTGCCCACGTCTGTCAAGAAGCACGAGAAGTTGCAGTGAACCAGTCAGTTGTACGAGGTTTCCCGACTGCTGAGGATATTCAGACTACTACGTGGTTTATCGGCTCCCGTGATATTCTTGAACTTCACAGCGGCTATCCATACCCATTATCGAACCCAGAGCCATTCTTCGCCGCAGCTGAGAAGATAGCAATCAACGCGGGTGACTTCGAGGGCGAGATTAAAGCGGTCATCAGGGATCTCATCGAAGGCCACCGCTTTCACAGCGTGAAGGAGGTTTATCTGATAGTCGAGCAGGTGGAGACGGCGTATTGGCCCATGTTTCGGCCGGATATAACTGAACAGGATAAGGGGAAAGGGACAATCATCGACTTGTGCAGTGAGGAAGACCAGAGGAAGATTGAGGGGTATAAAGCATGGGCACGCTTTCAGGAGATGTCACCAGTCTTCCCTCGACGTGAAGACGTGGAGCTTGCGCTCAGGACCAGCTTGGATAAGGTTATACTAGACGAGATTTTGCGCTACCATGAGCGGTTATTACAGATTGGATATACCGAGGAGGAAGGCCCGGCATCGTTTCCAGCGACTACAGGCATCACTCCTGATCACCCCTGGATTCTCCAACAATGGAGACGGTTACCGGAATTTCGTCCAGCATTGTTGATACTAGGATGGCGATAAAGGGGAATTATGAAATGGAATAGGCGAGTACGAACGATGTCATATATATACCTCTTACATACCTGAGATTTTCCATCAAATGTGGGCCAGGGCATGATATATTTTCTCAATATACTATATTTGCCTAGCCTACTATGTAGCTTGGCTTGAACATCTTTGGTATCGATTCGGGGTTATCGGACACTAGTTAGGCCAAGATAAAGCTTAGATAAAGCTTAGTGAGTTCATAGTGGGGATTTCTCGCGATAGTGGCTTCATTTGTGGCTGCCGAACCAGTGGGTACCATCCATCCAATTGGAACGCTTCCGGGGACCCTGACACGGACGGTCCCATCCAAGTCCGTGCAGCGTTTTAGCGGAGTTTACCCCGTGCCGAGGTTCCATCAGCTCTATTTTGAAAGTGGTCATCTTCGCAAACATATACGTGTACCTATGCATTTACGTGTCTAGCAGGACATACGGCCTCCATCTCATGTCGGAATGGCGTCCACACAGCGATTTTCGGGATACCCACTCCCGAAAGAAGGCCCAAAGACCCCATATACACCGACTGTTGACAAGAACCCTGTACTCAGGGGATGGTCTTTAGTAATTGGAGCCAAATTGTAAGCAACTCAGTCTACATTTGCGTGTACGTCGCCGCTTATGTGATAATTAGAGTCAATTACTCTTCAGCCATTGCTCAGGCTACTTGGACGAATGCCAAGTTCGGCTGCGTAAGAGATATCCCAGAGCTGCATCAATATGACTGGCGTCTTCAAGTATGCCGCCCTTAACTCCTCATGTGCTCCTGTTCAATGTCGAGTAATTGACGAACTGAACAGCCTGTTGTTACACCACTTATACCCGATGGAGTAGTTCAGAGCAAGGCAGAGATCACGCCGGAGCTTTGTGAACGACAGCCGGATGACTTGGCTGGCCGCTTCCACTCCGCTGCCGATTACCATGAGCTCTTCAAGTCGGGAAAGCTGACACCACTTCAAGTGGCCAACGCCTTACTCCCGATCATATCGCGGGGACAGAAACCGCCTGCCAAATATGAGTCGGCTTTCGCCGTTACGAGGGAGGACATTGTGCTTGCAGCAGCTAAGAAATCAACGGAGCGCTATGCTGCTGGTCAGCCCTTAGGTGTCCTGGATGGTGTACCGATAGGGGTCAAGGATGATATGGATGTCGAGGAATACACCTCTCATATGGGACAACCTTTTGATCCAAACAATCCTTTCTTCGAACCAGCGACCAAGACGATCTGGCCGATCGCTCAATTAGAAGCGGCTGGTGCTATTGTCGTCGGCAAGCTCGTGATGCATGAACTCGGTTCGGATGTTAGCGGATGTAACCCGCATTGGGGGACACCTGTGAACTGGAATAACCCAGCTTATTACCCAGGTGGCTCGTCGTCCGGCGGTGGCTCAGCTCTCAGCGCAGGATTGGTGCCTATTGCGATTGGTACGGATGCCGGAGGGAGCATCCGTATCCCGGCGTCGTTTTGCGGCGCGTATGGGTTGAAACCCACTTTGCACCGCGCGTACACGATGAAGTCGTCAATCTGTGTCATTGGCCCTATGGCCGCAACGGCTAATGACTTGGCCATCGCCTACCGGATTAGTAAGTCTATTCGTCAATTGCTTAATCCGCGTCGCTTCCTCCTGACTACAAGGCTCCCCTTAACATTGGGTTGGCCCGAAGGGCATCCGCGTATTACATTACTAGATCATATTTACTAACTCGGTGTTCAAGTGACGGCGCCTAACCCCGAAGACCCAATACAGGGTTCCTTCGCGCTGTCCATTCCGCCTAGCCCTGCCACGAAGAAGACCATCGGCATCTACCGAGACTGGTTCGACCAATCTTCCCCAGACGTCCTCGACGTGACTCAGAAGGCGATTTCCTACTTCACCGACAAGCTTGGCTACGAAGTAGTCGATATCACCATTCCGTACCTCGTCGAGGGCCAGTACAGCCACAGCGCATGGGCACTCACAGAAGGTGTCGACCACCAGCGGTCGCATGTACCGGACCCAGCCAAAGCCCTCGCAAATCTGAACCACTGCAACCAACTACTACTCGCGGTCGGCGCCTGCATGTCCGGAGTTGACATGATCAAGGGCGGGCAGCTCAGGGGCTTGCTCATGGAGCACCTCGCCTTCTTGTTCAAGAAGCATCCGAATCTGCTCATCGTAACTCCGACGGTGCCGGAGGCCGGCTGGAAAATACATCCTGGTGACCAGGCGTACGGGTTCAGCGATGGAAACGCGACGATTCGCACTATGATGTATATCTGGTTGGCGAACGCAACGGGATGCCCCGCTGTCAGCGCCCCGGTTGGTTATGTTGATGCTGAGGTGGGCGAGGGCAAGCTTCCCGTCGGCTTGATGGCGATGGGCGAATGGGGCGCCGAGGAGCAGCTCTTGGCTTGGGCGAAGGATGCTGAGACGTATCTGAATACAGTTCGTGAGGGTGGTCGCTCTAGACCGAAAGACTGGGCTGACGTCGTTGAAATTGCTCAGAGCGCTAAGTAGAGATAGAGTCCCAGTACGATTAGAGATGTATACATACCGCCAAGAATTATAGGAAGGATAGCCTTACTATGTACACCTAGACTATTAGAATCTTTCAGGTGGGCCTTGATGTAGAGAAAAACTTGGGCTCGAGCGCTTCTCTTCGAGGTCAATCCACGTCAAAGCAGCAGAACAAGATGATACGGTATCTAGTATCTTAGGTACTCAAATTACAGTACAGCATCATCAGTCCCTTTTTCACTTTCAACTCAATCACGGTATGAAACGGAAATGCCGTCGAAGGTCCCCACTAGACACTGCTTATGCATACAGGCACCTTTCAGGCAGATGTACTGCTCACTATCGGTCCAGACACTGTCTTCCAATCATTCCGAACGTGTGTGGCTACTAGGTGGCATCTCACAGGTTCTATTACGAGATATGTAGAAGCTCTTGTAATGTGAAGCGAAGGGAGCAAAGCGTCCATCAGGATACGGATACGTGTGTACGCCCCGAAACTGCCTAATGAGCAGACGTAGGTAAATACGACGGCCTCACTTAGGTTATAGGATTCTTCTATTCACATGAACGAAGAAAAAGGACTACTACGCACCTTACGCGTATACCTCCTATTTGCCCTGCTAGCAAGTTGCCTAGGTACCTAAGGTACCTCTGTTCCAAAGGGGATATAAAAAGGTAACTATAGAACAAGCCATTCTCTTGCTTCATATTAGGACATTATCGTCTTCAATGAGGATAAGGGAGCGCTACTATGTTGGAGATATTCCATCGCCATGAGCGTCTGCGAAAGGAAGGTGTTACTCAACTTCCCTTTCGCCTCTGCACCCCAGAATACATAGAATACCACCAAATGAATGCCACATATGACAGGCCTCTTCTACAAAAGTTCCCTTAACTACGTCCACTTCTCTTATAACTACGAAATTTTGTTATCTCGTAAGATAAAAAAGAGTATTACGCGTAATCCCTCTCCCAAATCATACTTTGTTGGTGTTGAAGATTTTATTGAATACTGCATGATGCTGGAGTAGTTAGGTAGTCCGTGGCATCTTGGCGACAAGAACGGGCACGCGTCCCCCTGATAGACATGATCCAGATCGTTACAGGGCTCGCATCTTCTCGAATCAATGTGGGTTTCGCCGACGAAAGCGAGAAAACGACCCCACATGGAACACGACTCAAGAATGCGATGTCACGCCGCGTAACAAATGCTGCTTGATTAAATCTGTCCACGAGGTTTTCGGAAGCAACATCATAGTAACCTCAAACAAGAACTGAGCAATATGCGATTATATCTCTTTCCAATTATAAGTGCTAGGATTATCTCCGAGATTCGAATACTCTATTACCCAAGATGGAAATCTGTTACCCGGCTGCATAGGTATGCATAGAGGTAGGTCGGCTTCTTATCTGCTTTTTTGCAGATCATCAAAACCTATATGCAGGTCAATTAACTTAAAGTGCGTGCTAACTGCTATGCAGTCACGTCGCTTTCCAGGGGTTCTTGTCTAGCAAGAGTTGCAATGCTACGGCGTGATATACGGCGGTATAAGTTAGAGCGACTTCTTATTCGTTGAATCTACTATAGTCTGCTATAGACTCGAAAACGGCTTACTTACATTGCTAAGGCCCCTATGAAACTGTGAGAGAGATGGATGAGATTTCTAACAATTTCTTCGAATTTGAAATGCTAGCATAACATAATATTCTAGTATACCCAGTAAAGCTCATGCTCCAGAGCACATGTATATAGCTTGTTGAAGATACAGCGCTTTCCATTAGTAATGTAACCATATTGCCCCCACGTGCATCTTCACATGGAGGGACTGGACATGGCAGTTCGGAAGCGGCTCTTGAAGCTCGTGCGGGAATCTAATCTACAAGCAGCTAGTGACCCCTCTCTCTTGTTAGATCTCTTAGAATGGATGACTTAACTTTTACTTGAGTCAAACTTGTTGACGATCTCCCGATAGTCGGATCGTGAAAACCGGGCTCAGGGGCCCTAGTTACCGAATTAGCTCTATTCATCCTTGTTATTCCACGCCAAGTAAGTTGACAAAAATGACCCTCCAAGAGGAAGCTCTAGTTGTAGTAAGCATCGTCACTGGACCCGTCGATTTCGCCTCAAGCTAGGCTAAAGCTTCTCGGCGTCAACGGTCTCGATTCTGCAGCTGGACTTCATGACTAGACTTTAAAATGGGACGAATTGAAGATATCGTAGTTTTCTATCAAGGTCATAATATGCCCTGGACCTCGCCATTGCTCTAGCGTGGGGTTCAGTTTCATCGGCCTCAAGCTCCTCGTAGACAACTCTAACACTGCCGGCATAGTTCCATTTCATCCATTGGTCGCATAAACTCTCCTCGCTTCGGATCTTCCATTCACATCGAGATTTACTAGCCCCGTGGGCCCAAGCTATCGTACCCCCACGCCGATCTAAGAGGAAATCTCAGCATGGATTATCTCGGTAACATACCCGAGCAGGGTTGTAACGGTGACAGCATCGGCGACTTAGCTTGTTAGGTCGACGGCAGTGAAGTCGTCACCTACATCAATGAGTGGCTAGCCCGGAATCCCTGGGTAGCAAGTTTATCCCCCTTGGCACTCCGGCGTTTAACCTTTGTGATTTCCATTGTCGAGTCTATTTCGACCACCTTCAATGTCTCAATCACCTCTTGCTGAGTCGATATGGTGGTGCAACTGCTCCATGAGGTAGTTGGCACTGCTGTCGTAGTCCTTTTATACTCATTATTATGTCTGACGGCTAGTTCTATTATGATATGGCTTGTCTGGATACATCATGAGAGGGATAGCTGTACGTTGGAGGTTACCAAAACGCCACACCTGCCGTTCTCATACTGATTTCCAACGATCCTCAATAGATGTCGCATTGCTCTCTTACTCAACGCTTCTTGGTACGGTCGCGAGTATCATTCAGCAGTTCCATACATTCATCTGGTGGCGGGATGTCAAAATCGAGCAGTACGAATACACCACGAAACACATTGGCAGTCCGGAGATAGCCATCGCGGGACCGTCGGTTGGCCTGGATCTTGTTTTGTTCTATATACGCAAGTCTTAAGAAAGCCCAGGCTACCTACCATTAATGCATACTGACTATCGCATTAGAATACTACACGTATAATGTGGAAGCAATGCTTACCCTTTTCTGGGCAATTGCACTCACGCATACCGTATTTAAGCTCGTGGACTTGACAAACTTCAGACACATCAGACATCGAACCAATAAGGTGGCAAAGGCTGTGGGAGTTATTTTACCTGCCATACTCATGTCCCTGCTGCGTTTGAACGCCGTCCAGAGTTCGCAGGCAGCGTTCTTGGTGCTGGCCAACTTCAACAGTATGCGCCATCATCGTCGCCGTTAAGGGGTTAGCTAATATAACACGAGATTAGTAATGATTAGCCTGACGGTCGGTAGTATACTATTGATAGCCATCCTCATCAAGTATGTCTATACTCGACACCAACTCGTTTCTTGGAACGCCCGCTATTTGTTCTCCAGGAGGTCTCAAGAGACGGGTGGAGAGATTATCAATGTACTAGACCGAGGCGATGGTCGTCAAAGCATCTACGATCGCTGGCTCGTGTTGCGCTTTTCAATTGCCTTCGTCGTGCTGGCTGTCTTCCAGTTGATCACTATATTGTTGGAGATATCGCAGATGTCGCATCACACTAAGGAGAATATTGGCGAAGCACCGAATTTATCGGCAGAGAAGGCTAAGAATGACTTCCTACTCTTCATGCCGGGCGTTTCAACAAGCTTACTGGCAAGTTAACCCTGCGGACGCCGTCGTTTTCCTACTTATTGTAAGCGTCCAACACTTAAGAGATCTTAACTAACCTATCATAGGTTTTCATCGTCTTCGGAACTACGCGCACATGTCGGAAAACGATGTACAAGACATTCATCCCCAGGAGATTTCAGAAGAAATCAGCAGATGCAGAACCAGCTGCAGCTATCGTCCTTGGAGAGCACGCCCGTGAAGATGAAGAGTGCAGGCAAGACTCTCGGCCTGCGTCGGATGAAGGGCCATCGGACATAGGATCGAAGAATGTGAGCGAAGCAACAGCAACCACCGCCGAAACGAGCGAAACGAGCGAACAACGTCCAACCCATTTGATTGTATCAACAGAACCTGAGTGCAAGGCCAAAGGTGGAACTTAAAAAAGTCACATACCCCTTTCGCAAATGTAAATGTAGGAATAAGGAACTTCATTGCGGGAATCGCTAGCATTGGCTGTACTATTGGCGTCAACTGGGGGGATGGTAACATGGGGGCACACATGGGAAACAGAATACGGAAAGGTACCGTTAATGCTGCTTGGCGCTATCTGGACTCTAGATAATTGATGATACCCACTTCATTTTGGTCATTTGTGGTCGAATATTACCTTCAACTTGCCTATAACAGCACTTCCTAGACCTCTTTACTTCATTCATGCCTTGTGATGACGTTAGGAGTATGTATCAGTTGCCTCCAGGAGACCCTGTGCGGAAGTTACCCTTAGGGACCGGGCCATGAGGAATGGGAGCTTATTAATATTACTAATCGCTATGGTTCCACATAATTAAAAAATTCCCGCACATTTAAATACCTAGATAAAAAAGAGCAAAAAGAAAAGAAAAAACGCACCCCACTGCGCATACAAGAAATCGACAAAAATAAAGGTATGATGAGAGCTGCAGGATTCGAACCTGCGCGGTTTCCCATTGCGGGTCGGAGTTCAAGATATTCTTCATCAGAAGATAGAAAACCTAAACACAACGCCTTAACCACTCGGCCAAACTCCCATGATTGCTGATGTGGATGTCGTTCGGCGCTCTAAGCGCGGTGAAGTAATTGTTAGTGGGGGATGGCTGGAGATAAGCTGGAGATAGCTGACTCATGCTAGCAAGCCATTGGGACAACGAGGTGAGCCAACCAATCAAGTTAGGTACGTAACCAATTCGAGACAGCCAATAGACATCCTTTGGCTTCACCTGATCCACCACCAAATCACATGACTCTTGATTAAAAAGGTATCTATCTCTCAGAGCAGTGCACTTCGAAGCCCTACTACACGATGTGTTCAACCTAGCAGCGATAATTTATTGTTCGTTCAATCCCAAGCAAGCCTTCATCGAAGAGAGATCATATTCCTTCGAAAATACCTTAGTAAGAAGGGTAGCCAGTGTCATGTACTTGAAGGTACAAGGTACTATCATCATCGATCCGTGTGCAATGACAGCCTACGACGACCACTCACCGGAACCGAAGTTTACTTCTCTTCCTTCGCTTTATTTCTTCGTCTTTCCATTGCAACCGAACCCGTGGGAAATCAACCATATTGATGAATTCTATTCTTGGCGCCCCCCTTATTATCTCACCTAGCAAAGCAGGGACAAACGTTTCGGGGAGATATGGCAAGACACACCTAGCAGGAAATTTATGCCATGTGCTATCCCACGCTTGGGCCTTTGTAATGGTGTTGGATAAGTCCAAGATCTGCTTCATCCGTGCATACCGTTCAGACTGATAAGATGCGAAAACATGCTGTAGGGTAGGTAGTTAGAGGGGGTTCTGCATTACGGTGTCAGGTATTATTTTACCCCTTAGTGGTTGTAGCGAGCCCCCCGACGTTGGTAACATTAAGAGCGGCAGGTTCAAGTTGGAATCGTAGGATGAGAATGAATCATTTATCTTATATGTTATATTTAAATGATTCCTCCAAATTCTTAGGTTGGGACGTCTACTCTAATATGCTATTCTACTCTCTACTAGGTAAGTTAGGCAGCTTACCAAATGTCCACCCAGCCATGATACCACTCTACCTCTGTTCTTTCTTTTCCTCATTGTCGCTAGTTTTTCGGTCTCCATTTAGTCGTATATTTGGAATGCAGAAGCAGCCCAACAAGCATAGGGCCGTCATAGGGACCGTCATAATAAACACGGCGTGCACACCGTTGAGTTTCGCGTCCAAGATGGCCGACTCCCACATTTCTGAGCCAGCCTCACCCCTTTGCCATAATCCATCGATTACACGTGAACGAAGTGCAGAAGGGATAGCGTCCGACAAGCCTAATTTCATAAACTGAAATTGAACGGTGGTCGCTATTGCTAATCCAAAAACCGATCCTAGCATGCGCATCAGATTTCGTGTCGACGTAGCTACAGCACGATCCTCTGGTCTCGAGAGTGCTTGTAAGGCAACCAGAGCTGCAAACATATTAGTACCTCAATTAAGGGGCATCCCTGCCTCTTTATATGAAAATGGGGTCTCACCAGGCTGAAGATTACAACCGATTCCAACTCCTTCGATGATTAACGATATTACATAGACGCTAACGGGAGTAGTCCGTGAAAAGAGGATTTTCAAGCTAGTCCCTAAAGTCCAGAGCGCCAGCCCACCTAATAACACAGGACCAGGTCTGTAGAAGCTGAGTTAGTTGGTGGTTAAGAAAATCCATGGTAATTTGAGACTTGCCTGCCAAGTTTAGAGATGATTTGTCCCGCAACCAGTGCGGAGATACTTTGTGTCAGAAGAAGTGACAACATAAGCATTGCGTTTTTGAGAGGGTCATATCCCCTAACGTCTTGGAAATACATAGGTAAGAAGTACAAATTTATCTGCCACACGCCATTATATAAAACGCTTTGTAAGAATATCATACTCGTGGATAACTTGGTGAAAAGCCGAAATGGTATCATGGGAATCTTCGCAACCCAGACCTCGACGATACCGAAGAATATAACAAAGATGCCTCCCAAGACGAGAAGCGAGATGATGATCGGGTTAGTCCACGGGAAGGTACTTCCGCCCGAGTTAATAGCTATCTGGGATATCTTAGTGCTAACGCCGATAACGAGAGGTGCGAAGGTACTTACTATAAGAAACAACACGCCAATTACCACTGTGAATAGCCCAAGCCAATCTATCTTTTGTATCTTCTCGGACCATCTTCCTGTAACTGGCTTCAGGGGCAGCCATACCCACGTTAAGGCCATACACTATACTGATATTAGTAACTGACCGACGACAAAAACTCTGGCAAGGTATTCTAATAGGCTTGGTAGACACTATCTCAGGCAAGTACTTGGCTACTTGACAAATATTCGTCTTGTCCTCAGATGATACCCAAAGAATGTCGAAGAAGTTGCTGAGTTGCGGGTACACCCAAGGTAAAAAGAAAGGAAAGGAGTGATACGAAACATACTCACAACAGTTGCAAGGATCGGAGGCACCCAGAAAATCCACCTCCAGCCATCGCTAGTGTTAGCCATTATGGCCGCCGCAATAAAGGGGCCCGTACTAGCTCCCAACCCAGTAGCACAGCTCAGTATCCCTTGGTATTTCCCACGATCTCTCAAGCTGACCAAATCACTAGCAGTGATCTGCACTAATGAGTTGATACCACCACCACCGATACCACTGAGAGCCCGGCAGACATACAGCCATATAAAGTTCTGAGCAAACCCACACAGAAGATCGCCGCCAATAAGGAAGCCAATGCAGGCCATCAAGACAACCTTGCGGCCGAAGATATCAGAGAATCGCCCATATAGGGGTTGAAACGCGGTTTGTCCCATCACATAGGCGGTGCCCGTCCACGTAATTGTGTTACCGGCGTTCAAGGAACTCGAGATCGTCGGTAGGGCAGTAGCAACAGAGTTGATATCGAGCTGTGATATGAAATAGAGCGCAGATAGACAAAGATAGGCTGATATAAGTCGAGGAAACGGTAGTCGTAATGTCTGATCTTGAAAGTCCGACGCCGGTGCCGCATTTTGGCCCTGATCCTCCAACACCGACTCTTTATCTGGCATACGTATTCCCGCTTCAAGGCTGGACTCGCTACGAGCAGCCGCATCGTGTGCCACAGACACTGAGACATATAGTTCCTTGTGTGAACCCAACTTCTCATTGGGGATTTCGGTAGAGACTGTCATTGTGGTCTAGGATCGTCCTAGGACTAATCGGCATATAATTCGAGAAAATAGATTCTAATTTCCACCACTTCGAGGATACCTAGAAGCTGCAGTTCCTCTATGGGACGACCATGGTATATATACGCTCAGTGATTCTGCGCCAATAAACCAAGACGATCAAGCGACACCCAAAGTAGGACTGAAGTGAGTGCGTAAACTTGATAGCAAACACCAATGGAGGAAACCACGCTCCTATCTTCTTACGCCAACTCTTAGCCATAGTCTCGTAGACGTCGACGCATCATCAACTCAACAACCTGCAAGTTGAGCGTATGAGTCAGGTTCGGTCTAGCCCAGAAGGAAGGTAAGCCAGCGATGAAACTTGGTTTTGGTGCTTACTGAAAGTGCGCCAAGTATTCATTTCAAATTACCTCTCCGGAAAGATTTCTAAGTCTACTGTTTTCGAAAACCTTTCTGGGCCAGAGATAAATCAAATACAGACGCTAGTGTTGATCCGGGCATTGTTCTGGAAACGCCGACTTACTGTAATATAAGGGGTTTTGATCACGACGCAATGGTTCACGACGAGGATCATCCCTACCAGGCAGCAAGTATAAGCCTCGACATAGAACCTTTGGTTGGTTAAAAGGTATATTAATGCCTCGGAAGACCTCGATTATAATCTAGACTTGCTATTGCGTGTCCAGCGGGCTAGTAATACGTAGCACTTAATGATCTTTCGCTAGTTATACCTGTTGATGATTTCTAAGAGGTAGGTACCTCCTAAGGTATCTTATACGATGTATTAATTTTCCCCATTCCTTTTTCGAGGTTAATGCAGCGTCATGCAAACCTTTTTTTTTTCTTTTTTTTTTTTTGGCGGTTGCGGAACCGAGCAAATACATCATTTCCATTTCCACCATGCTCCACATCCTAGACGTCGGGTCCGACTTGCAGTCGGCAGCGATTGTCACGAACCCCGTGCAGGAAGTTAATAGTAATACGCGCCGCTGGCACTCTTTATCGAAGCTATCCTTTTTCTGACTTAGTAACCCTGAGAGCCTCATCCAACTCATGTCCTGGGCTGTCAACCTCCAGGGGGTAATGATTGCCTTAAACATACGTTGAGTCCTTATCCTTATGTTGAGGAGAATTCAACCCAAGCAGCACAGCCACAAGCTTATATATCAGCCGCTGTAACATCACTAAAATAGAGCTTAGGTGCGCGATACCCTCGAAGCAGGTCATAACGCCCAATGCCCAATCAAGAGATTGTTTCATACAACATCATATTTTGTCTGCGTGGTATGAAGCGATGATGTATATATTAGTTCGCCGAAAAATTACTATGCTTCACCTGAATGCAGTTGTCGAGCAGGGGTTGTGCCGACCGAAAGGTGCCATCTGGGGTGATCTACGAATGAACAATTACGTTAGATGTCGTAGCAGGTATCCGAAGTTGGAAACGATACACCGGGTCGAAGGTGGGCGATCTCACATTCTCCGGCATTTAATCGAATAAGCTGCATTAGCTTGCATAGATCAAATGTTGTATAACCGCCCGAAACGACTGATAGGAGTATTCATGCTACCTTCACTCTTGTTCATTTCTTTTCAGTGACCGAAATACATGTCTACGATCGTGGCACACGAAGATCATGTAGTTGGCACATATTCCACTGCAAATTGGGTCGATTAATGGTCGCTTAAACCGTTTTCGGATATATTTCAACTACCCCTGAGAAGTTACTGTTAGCGCCCGCGTGTAGGTAGTAGGCTTCTCGTAACACAGGCTGTCCACGTCCTTGCCGCCCAGTAAAAAATAATAACTCATGGCTAAACCCCAGACCCCAATGAATTCGGACTTCGGTTCCCCTCAACTGCGTAATAACAACACGCAACGTGTAGTATAAAATTAGAGAGAATTAGAGAAAATTAGAGTAACATCCAAGCCGGCTTTTGTCTTGACGTCTCGGCTAACTCCACTAGACAAGCTTCCATGGCGCGTTCTCCATCAATCAGTTAGCTTCCGGCTCCTGAGCCTCTTTGACTTGGCAACTCATCCTGAACCCCCACGATGCCAAGCTCATCTTACCTGAACGTCCATGATACCCCTCAGCTTGTACGCCCGCTCCAATTTGCCTCAACTTGGCACCATCGATGAACAAAAACAGCGGAGGGTTCAGTCAAACTAGGACTCATTAGGCCAGGATCCCCTTTAGTTTTCTAGCTGATATAATTCCCTCGTGGGCGAGGGCAGCGAGGATAACGTTAATTATCTAGAACCCCGCGGGAAATTGCGGGGTGGCGGTGCGCCTGAAATACACGTATGCCACACTAATCAGATCCCGTCCAACGCTATGGCCACCACTACGGCTCAGGGGTAGGTACCAAAATCAGGCACATTCACCAACGATGATAGTATTCTAGAATCTAGCATCCTTTCCGCAGGATTAATAGCTAAAATGAGTAATTTATCAATGATATGGGACGCTACTATTATGGAGGATACGGCAACTCCCTTCCCCTCCTATTTAACTCCTATTTCAATACCACCGTCCGCTTCTTGCCAAGACCGAAAATGACAGACTACTAACCCAGTTTTAGAAATCGCATGCCTTCATCTACATCCTCTATCTTCATGGTACTATTGAACAACTTTACATCCCAATGGTTTGAAGCAGCAATCAATAAAACAACGTTGCTGGATTGTATCGACCCTCATCAGACGAGCGTATCAGAGATGACGTTGTGTCTTGGAACCCCGCTATCGAGAAACTATCTGGGTATCTCATAACCCCGAATAGGAAGTTAGGGGCTTATTGGCTGAGACTATTATCGTACGCTGTGGATTACACATTATAGCCTTATTCGTAATGCATAGATGGACCAAGGAGTGGGGTGTTTGATATTGCAGAAAGCTACGAGAAACTATTCGCTATGTTCTCGAAGAAGCGTTACATCCACTACCAAGGCAATACGCCTCCATCAACGTCCAACATTCCATTTTTCTCGATGTCGGCATCCCTTTTTCCCTGGACGATATCCGCAAGGACTCCGGCAGGCTCCTTTGGATCTCTGGCGCCACCTTTGATACGCATCTCGCGACCTTTCTCTCCAGTCAGGTTAGTGACGCACCAACCCGGATTAAATGCGAGGACCTTGCATCCCCATTCTGCATAATTGTATCTATGGCAGGCTGCTAACATGTTGAGAGCCGCCTTGCTCATGCGATAAGTCTCGCCGCGGGTGTGGCGATACTTGAAATTCGGGTCCAGACGACATGTGATGGAGCCCTGCTCAGAAGAGACGTAGATGATGTAAGGTTTGGTTGCTTTTTTGAGAAGCGGCTCTAGTGTCTCCGTCACCATCATCTGACCGAAGACGTTGGCTTCGAAGACCTGGCGGAGAGCAGTCAATGTATCGACATCCTGATATACGATGACTCCCGCATTGTTTATCAATACATCTAGCTTGCCAAACTCCGTTTCGATATGCTCTTTTGCCGTTCGGATCGAGTTCTGGTCGGTTACGTCAATCTGCAGTACCGAGATCGTACCCCTGAGGGCATCGCCGTAGGCTAGCTTCATATCGTTCAAGGCCTTGTGCCCCTTTTCCGCCGACCGGCAGCCGAGAAGGATGTGATAACTGTCCGATACTTTCGATAGAGCAACGACAGTCTCATAACCGATACCGCTATTGGCACCTGTGGTTAATGTCAGCCTCTTGCATAAGCTCTCATTCCTAACTGGGTACTTCACCAGTGATGAGGATTATGGTCTTGCCAGATGCCATAATGAAAGTATTTGATAGTCGTTCTATGTAGGGGAATATTAAATCTAGTTTTAACGAAGGTAGTACTCATAGAATGCATATTCGTCTCATATGCCTTATTAAATGTTTCTGGGTATCGCAAGGTCGGAAAAGTGAGAAGAGCTAAAGTCCGTTAAGTGCGCGTAAATGTCGATTATACTATGCTCAGCCCACGTACCTATGCCACAACGACGGACAAGTTTTAATCCGTTAACTCCATACATACCAGATTCTACGTGCCGCTTAATGAGAAGTTTCAGTAACTACCTAATGCTATATGAATTACTCCAGCCTGGAGGGTTCCCCAAATCTGAAGCTCGCCAAGAATGACCCGAAAAGAGGTCCAAGAGCTACATTCACTGTGGGTAACAAAAGTCTTCGAAGATTTCCCTGCGCATTCGAACCTTGCCACAACGAAAATTATTACATCTAATGGTTAGGGTTGGAAGTACGGCATATTAACTGAAGTATTCCTTGTTAACCGACCAACCAGCTAAGGGTTGGGCATATTAAGAGTCTTAGCCCATTAGATGTCTCACGGTTATAATCCAAGGCTGGGTGTCAATCGGTTAGGGTACCTAAATTATTGATAAAGTTGAGTGAACACAAGGAAATCTGAATTCATAGAAGCAAAGAGGACTAGCAACACATTCCTATAAAGCAATCACATCCAAATCGTGTTTATGGACTAAGGAGTTAGGTGTGTCCGCCGGGCCCTCAGTCATCTCATACGCCGGTATACCATTGGAAAGCCGCAACGTATTACTACTCGATTAACTCTCCTCTCTCGTTACCAAGCGACCCAGCAGCAAGAGACACAGACGGAGAGTCAGGTTGCGTCGAAGGCCAAGATTACCTATCCTAGACCGCCATAGATGCCCGCGACGGGCGATCTGGAAGCTCTCGGGGGCCTCCAAACGACCGGAACCAATCGTTGATGGTGTCTTCGGTGTCGAAGAAGAGGATACGGTTCTCCATCCAAACCTTTCTCGCGAGATCTCGCTTCTTTATGATGGTTTGGTGGCGATTGGGATTTAAAACCCATAGATGAAGGTTGGCTTTTCGAGCCTCGAGGTTTGAGGATGCTTCGAGGAGTCCGATAATGTACTCTGTAGCCGCCTTTTTCGCTTCCTGGAACTCCTTGGCCTGCTCTTTCGCAAGTTCTTCATATGCGGCAGCACGTTCGTTCCATCTTTTCGCCTTCTCCTCACAGCCTAAATTGGCCAACCCTTCGCGGACGCACTTCTCGAAGAAAGACGCAAAGTTCACGTCTTTGCGCGAGGTCAACATCTCGCCGTACCAGTGAGTAAGCACACCCCATGTCGAGGCGATGGCCCAGAGAAACGCTACATCGTCGGTGTTGACTGTTCCGGACACAGGCGACAGGTAAACGTTCCAGCACGGATGCTTGCCGAACTCGCCTCGAGCCGGTGCCCAAACAACGTGGACATACCGATTATCTGCCAATTCATTACCGTGTCCGATTCCCTTGACTAAGCATTCGTTCCGGTTTCTCTCGCACGGAAAAGGTAAGTAAAAGGGTCCACCTTTCTGGATCTTCTTGCGTCCGGGGAAGATCTGGTTCCAAATCTTTTCGGCTTGTTCCTCTGGCCAGACATAATGCTGGATGGGCATCTCCGGAAGAGACTGCTCTGCAATGGAGGTCTCCTTTGCACGCTTGCGAGGAGCCTCCTCCGAGTCAGGGGCCGTATTCTTACGCTTCGGAACTTGGATACCTCTAACGGGAGGCTCTCCAATTTTGCCTTCACCGAGATCTCCACCCTGCTCTCTTTCAGCAGAGCCTGTTTCCTGTAGTGGAAATTTGCTAGAGGCAGTGTCCTCTCCAACGGGGAACGACGGGGCGTTGTGTTCAGACATATTGTGATACAGAAATGGACTATCATATTTGCTGTCAGCAACCATCAACCATTTCCCACATATCAAGATCAACCCACCAGTTAAGCAGCCAAGTTCAATGTAAAAGCAGATCTTCTTGAAGCTGCAGAGGAAATTATTCGCGATCTTCTTGCTCCCAATGACTAGTAAATTCAAGATCTCTTTGATCTTGCTATACAATATAATTTAGCAGAAAAACGGCAGAATTTGGGCGTCTTTCGGAGACCGCCGTAGGCAACTCATATGACTTACAAGAATCTTTAGTAGTGGGCGGAATCTTGATTAGTTGACGAATAGTAAGAATTTGACTCTAGTCGTCGAGTCGTTACAGAGCCCACTAGGGATGAGGAGTGTGAAATATGAGAAACGAAGGAGCTGAAAGGCACTCTTTGAAATATAAACGGGGAACGTGCGGCGGAAATAGACTGGTCGAAAATTCTTGTGAGATACAGTCGAAGTGTGTAATGGCCGAAACTTACCAAGAGCCTCTTCAAGTATCAAAGACAATCCTGGGTAGCTGTAATTCGTTTAATGAAAAGACCTTAGGCTTGTATGTAATTTTGCACACTATCTGAATCGTTAGTGATTTCCTTGACGTAAACTCCTCGCCCTGAAGTTCTTGTCTACCTGCGAGAATATCTTTTGACACTTTAAGCAGCTCACAAGAAATATTGATGTCTTCCCAACGATTAATTCTTTCGCTGACTCCCCACAGATCCGAACTTTAGAGTTAATCAGACCGATTTTATAATACATTTTCTAAGAACCTACCTAGTAATTTAGGTACCTAGGTGTTCATTCCATGCCACAAGTACCCGTACTTTACTTCCTAAATGCGGTACCTACCTGTTTTATTGAAATTAGGATGCCATGAACACTACGGTCTGCCTATCTCTACGATCCAATTACCAGCACCATTCGATAATACGTATATGAGTAAATTCTTCTTTTCTCTCTCTCTACCAGTCTCAAGCCACTCTATCTCATGGGATTCTTCGGCTTTCTAACCTCATCGACACCGATTTAGTGTCAGTTCTTCCATCACCTTCTTCCTATATAGTAGGTTTACAACCAAATCTCCTTTTAAAACAAATCGAATTTCACGAAGGGATATCTGACATCTATATTCCCTACCCAGACTCCTCAGTAGCGACAAAAAAAATGAAAACCAAAAGAAACTTTCAACTTTATGCCTAGGAAAGAAACCTACATAAATGATACCAGCCAGGGATCAGAAGCTACCAAATATTAGGGACATAATTACCTCCTATCTAATTTATTAAGGCTTCTAGGAGATTAGGTACTTGATCGCTTCAAGTTCATTGGATATATAGGTACCTCCGTATATCCGACTCCCGGGGCTTAGTAATCTCGGCATAGGAGCTGATTTCAAGGAAACAAAACACCTAATAAAACTCGGTATTAATGAGAATGCCGCCATCGTTATTCTTCTGCCAGTTTGACAATGGAACATGGCAAGAATAGACAACGGATTGTGGTGTACGGAAAAAAGGGGGGGTTGGTTGGTTGGCCAAAATCAGTCACCACTCACTAGCGCAGTCACGTGTATGACGGTCATCCTGAATCAGCAGTGGACGGCGCCGAAACTTTTATGCCGTGTCGCTAAATGACGTTTCGACAAGGCCTCGATGCATCAGCCCACTACGACACCAATTCCAAGTTCAAGGCCTCGTAGGGCCTGGCCTACTGAGTCATTTTGACTTCATCGCCGCCGTGTAACGCCAAGGATGTGACGCGGGCTACACGGTTGTCCGGCGGAGCGGCCGACCCCTACAGCTCGCTCCACGGCATAAATAGGAGCTGCGGTATCTAGGTAGTGATTGACTCTCTTGCAAGTAATACTCTCAATTCAAACGGCAGAACTCGAAAATTCGAGTCAATAGTGAATGCTACTAGATCTCCCCAAACACATCACCCGCTACCACCGGGACACCACCAGTTACAAAAATGAATGATCAACCAGCCTATCCGCTTCCGGCAGGCGTCCACCCCATCGCGCCGGAGCTCCTGGACTTACGGCCCGACGCCGAAGTAGACCACGACATCCAGCGCCCCAAGCCCGTGTCAAGCGAGAAAAACGTGTGGTTCTTCTGGCACTCGGGCTATCCAACCATGTACCCGTACTTACAGCGCAACATCCGCGCCTGGCACCGGCGTCTCTCAAAGCTCGGGTGGGCGATCCGGGTACTGGACCGCGCGCCAGACTCCCCGTCCAACGTGGCCAATTTCCTGGACATCTCGGACCCGCGCACGTTCCCGCGGGCCTTCACCGAGGGCACGATGACGGGGCCGTACGCCGTGCAGCACACGTCCGACCTGGTGCGCTGGCCGCTCCTGCTGCGGTACGGCGGCGTGTACGCGGACGTCGGGCTCATGCAGATCGGCGACCTGAACCGGCTGTGGAACGAGACGGTCGGGAACCCGGGTTCGCGGTTCGAGGTGCTGTCGTACAACATCGGGGGCGTGGAGAAGCGCAACTTGACGAACTACTTCCTGGTATCGCGGCGGAACAACGCGCTGTTCGAGCGGTGCCACCGGTTGCTCCTCGCGTTGTGGGCTGAGGACGGCGGTAAGACGAGCACCGAGGGCATGCACAGTACTGCCTTGCTAAAGGGCAGTCCGATGATGAGCGGGTCTTTTACGATCAAGGAGAAAGATAGGACGATAGGGCCCGAAGAGGTGCGGAAGATGTTGAGTGATTACATTATCCAGGGCCAGGCGATGACCATGGTGATGGGTCTTATCGACGAGGAAGACGGCTGGAATGGCCCGGAGTATGTTGCTGAGCACGTGTACGCGATCGACTACATGGTAGGCTCGCAACTGATCAACGAGTACACGAACTGGGACGGGAGAAAAGCGTTCGAGCTGATGTCGCTTCCGCTCCCAGAGCAAGACGAGGCGGAGAGCGCCGATCAGAAGCAGGCTAGAGAGATTGTCGAAGCGTGCTTACAGAAAAGCTTCGGCTTTAAGCTAGCCCACGGACTGATTATAAAGGTATTTGGATGCACCCTAGGGTCGTTATGGAGGGACAATGACGGTTCGGATAATGTACCCGGAACGTATGCGCATTGGTTAAGACACGCAACTGTGCACTGGAATCAGGATGAGCTACCATCCGCACTAGAATTTGAGGTTATCGAACCATTCAAAAGAGGGCCGCTATTAAGAGAGAAATAGAATAGATGACGGTCCCAATTCTCATTATAGACCCACCTAATAGTATACAAAGGTCTTGATCTACCTAGCATGCATTAGACTCGCTTCACATCGCCAGCTCGTGATCTCGACCTCGCTGTTCGATGCTGACGCCATACGTACTAGGCCAGCCAGCTTGCACTGGCACTTGTGGTGGTCCATCTAATCTAGACGACCAATAGAGCTAATCATCAAAGCCCATAAGATTATCTTAGGTAATATCTTAATTATTCATAAGCGAGTCCCTTGGGGGTAAGATCTACTAGGTCGTCTCGTTCGGTAGAGCATGTAAGTTACCGTCGAGCCGATTTCGGTCAAGGATTTTCGACCTGTCATTGTATACAGGTGAAGGCCCGATTAGGAACTTTGGAAAGCTAACAATATTTAGGAGTACGATTTCGAAAAGGTCCAATTGCTATGGGAATCTCCTCCATACCCTAAAACTCAACGAACGAAACAACCACCAGTCGCACCAACGCCTCATCCAGATGTACCACCAACCCTGAAATTTCCATTTTAACGGTAAGGTGGATTTCCATATCCACCTCCCCATTGTTGACCTCCATATGGCGGATATCCGCCTTGCTGAGGTGGCGGTGCACCATATCCTGGACCAGGATGGCCTTGAGGTGATTGTGATGCTTGGTAATACGACGCAGCTTCTCCCTGGGAAGGAGCACCGTAGCTCGGTTGAGAGTACGGTTGTTGGCCATAAGCTTGATACTGAGCAGGAGGCGGACCACCGTATCCAGGGTGCGGCGCATAAGCGTCACCACCAGGTGGGGGTTGGTGTGGCGTGTATCCGTAACCAGGACTTGGCGCCGAATGCCCCGGAGAATGCGATGAACTCGGGCGATTTGAACCATAACCTGATCCTGGACATAATCCTTCTCCAGCACCCATGGCATTAAGATCTCTCGTAGCACATTGCGACCACAGAGAGCCGGTAGGTCTGCCATGACCTAATTGCTCCATGATTCCACCGTCGAAAATTCCACCACCATGCGAGTGACTTTTTGTGCTCGGTTGGGCGTGGTTCTTACCGTGCCGCACGGAATCTGAGCCAAGAATGTGGTTGATCTCATGACGTCGCGGATACTCATCGGCCCACTGACGCACGGTATTGAACATTTCGCGTTGAATTTCGACACGTTCGTCTCGGAGGGCTGGGTGGTGGAAAGCGCGTAGGACGTCATTCACCACTTCATCCACAGGAACACCGGGGTTATCCCAAGCATAAAGAACACGCCTAGAGATATGTCAGTCACGTAGGCGTCTAAGTGAAATTTATTGGGAAAAAACAATAATAACTTACGGCACAACGTATTTGAGGACCGTTGCGGCAACTCTTCCCGCACACGGATTCAAGACGTTCGTGAAGTGATCCTTGGAAAGCATGGAATGAGTCGGATCTGTGCAATGAGGGTTTTTCCATGGTTCTAGTTGCGAATTGGCGCTAGCGGTGATGACTCCAGAGGAGCCGTCTTTCAACACCTTAGTGACAGCGTTGATGATGGGTCTGATGAAAGGGGCCAACAGGCCAAGTACGAACGCAGTTAGGGTCTCGCTAATGTGTTCGAGTAACTTCTCCAAGCCAGGGATCTTAGCGATTCCTCTGTTGATTGCCTTTACAATCTTATCACGGAACTCTAGGATGGGGTAGATCTGCTTGGAGACTTTGACGGGGTCGAAACTCTCGCTCATACCCGGTACGATGTTTTGGTTAGTGCTGGGGTTGGCTCGCGACCTAGAATATGCATCCTGCTGCTCGTTGCGTCTCTCCTGCTCCTCAGAAATGCGTTTTAGATCACGCGCCTCAGAAGCCATCCCACCACCAATACCCGGCAACTGACCAACAAGTGATATGAAGTCACCCGCGCTACCGATTCCTCCGCCAAAGCCACGTGTACCACCCGATGATGCCGGATTTTGCTCCGAGTTCTTTAGAGCGATATCCAATTGGTCAACCTCGGATTGTGTAAAGTGGTCGTTGGCTTCACCCAGGACGGAGTGCAGGAAATCAACGCCACCAAAAGTCCCCGTCACTATTGGGAAAACCCGCTTACCCCGAAGGTTGATCTCGGAATTGGAACCACAATGCGGAAACACCTCGTGATAACCAAGCTCGCGCAGAGCTAGTTCGCAATAGTTGCTGTGGGCGCTGAAGTCTTCCATGCAGTGGAGCGATTGACCCAAACATCTCAGAGCCTCGCATAGATCTTCTTCCTTCCCCCGGCCGTGAGAACCGTGGCAGTAGAGTCTACCGAAATGCACGCACCTCCCGATGCTGAATCGAAGGTAACCGGCGCTAGTTGCCCAGTTCCCATGTTCGTTGGAGATGTAATTCTTCATCCCTGTGCGCGGGTCGATTTCCGTCTCGACAGGCATCACCGGACCTCTCAGGCGTTTATCGAAAGTTCTAGCGTCTAGACCATCTGCATAACCTAGGGGATTGTCGATATGCTCTTCCGGCCTGTAGACACCGAGACGCTCCTCGGTCACTTCGAACTCTTCGGTGGCGTATCCATTGGCAAGAAAAGAAAGGACCCATACAAGGATGCGAATGGTGGCGGCATTGACTCCCTTCAAGCTTCCAACATCAATAGCCTGGGAATAATCGCGAAGCCAATTTCCAAAATAGGTGCGCTGAACCATTAAAGTGGTCCACTTCTTGCCGTGAAGAAAAGCAATGGTCTTTAACGTATCTTCAATGTCACCATGACGCCAATTGTGACCTTCGACTTGCGCGATGGAAGGGATGTTGCCGGCGCCAAAAGCAGCAGCTTTACCGGGCATCACCACCAGAACGATGGCGATGACCAGCAGCAAACTGCCGAAGCCGAATCGTGACGAAGGCATAGTGTATGCCGGGGCCTTTTGTCACGGCTCACTATCTACGTGACAAATGATTTGAAATTTTATGAGGGTGTAGAGTGAAGTTGGTGATGGTTATGCAGCTAGCATTCTAGGAAACAATAAGAAAAATCAATTTGTTGGCGGGGTAGATTTTTGGTTGCCAGTAGCAGTAGAGCAGACCGGAAAACAGTTGCCGGAGTAAGAATTTAGTACCATACTACACCTGCCTTACTAACCTAACATCGAAGAGTACGTAGGACTATTGAAGAAGGTGACGCAACAGATAAAAACTCTAGGCGTACGTAAGTTACTTTGGAAGTACCTCGTAGGCAGTAACGTGGAAGAATGAAAATAATGGATAGACTTAACTAAAACGGATAAAAACGACTTTGCGACATGAAAGCTGCAGTGTCGAAGAAAAAAATCGAAAAATGAAAAATGAAAACCCTAGGTACTATTACTCATTATTTTTTGCCATTGCCATGTCGTATGTCGTAGGTAGCATCGCCATTTAAGAGAAGAGCGGTGCAAAAACCAGAACAGCTGAAAAAGCACTTCGCCTCGAGGCTAAGCATCTAGGCATTAAGGTCTCGGGCATATTATGCCCACACTTTTACCCAGATTAGTCATTCCTACCACCCAATCTATCCAATCAGATTATTTTAATAAATGACCAATAAGCATCAGCTGCGCCACTAACTGTACGACAACCGCGGTGGAAGCCACCGAATGAAGTTCGTCCCACCACACGTAGGGCTGTCTATTCAGATAAGTGGCTGGCGGACACTCGGTCTGTCAAGTACCTAAGCAGGTCAGAACTAATCCACTTACGTACATTGCCTGCCTAATGCATGTATGTCAAAATGATGGATGGAGTTGGACCTTCGGTAACCGGAACCCAGCACGTGAAGATGTCCTCGTAGGGCAGAGGGAAGACGCGAGGGATGCATCGTGCAGATGCAGCCTTACCCCCCCAGAAGACAAATCTGCTGAATTGAGTGGCGGCTCTGTCAGTCCGCTCCAACATTGTGTTGCGGCAAATCAGGAGTCCGTCAAACTAACCTACATGCCTTAGCCATGTATACACGGAATGCTGTTCAATAGTGCGCAAGTTTCCTTTCACCTGATGAGGTGCCACGGGCCTAATATACCTTAGGCACTAGCTAACCACCTAGGTATACTACAGATCCCTCTACACTTAGAATAACTCTAGCTTTCAAATCAGGCCGGGAATAAAGCCAACAAGATCTGGGATTCGTTAGCACATGGGTTCTATTCATAGATGACAAGCTCAATAATCGCTGGTTGCTGACAGATCGTGCGGGGAGGAGGGGGAAAGGAATCTCTGACGAGAGACGGGTCGGTTCGTTCGTCTACTTACGTATTTCCACATCATGCAATACGAGGGCGAAGTTTAGAGCTTACTACACGGGTGCGGCAGCTCGTATATGCTTACCTCTTATACACTTACATAACAGCTGTGCAACTAGGCGCTAGTAGCGACCACCATATAACACTATTGTGAGTCATTCCAATAGAAGCCCCCTTTCATCTACAAGTTTCCAACGTTAAGCTGTTTCAGCCCATCGTCATGATTCGTAATGTTTGGCTTTCAAGCAAACCGGGCCGCAATCCTTCTTGGCATACCCGAACCGACCTGGAGTTCTCTAGAACCGACCAACAATGCTTAGGGTTTCGCAAGTCTGACAGACCCGGGAAGAAGTATGGGCCCGAGTGAGAGGTTACCCTGGTCTAAGAGCTGGCATCTGCATATCAATACCAAACTTGGAGACCGACCTCAGATCTAGATTACAGCTCCTCAGGATTTCGCGGAAGATCCGTCAATAACGCGCAACACTAGGACCCTACCTTAGTAAGGCCCCAACATGGAAAAGGGAACCAACAGCTGGTCTAGACTCAGCCGGGGGCAAGTTTCAAGCTCTTCGGAGTATTTTTACGCAGCAACTTCGACCGGATAGACAAGCTCTCAAATTGAGTTCCATTGAGCTGGTGGGGTATCTCGATTATTCAGTCTCGTCCGAATTGTGTGATTGGCTTTTGCGTAGGATGGAGTGTTGTGTTGTGTTGCCTTCGGCTCCGGTGTTGATTAACAAGAGATTACGAAGTCTCAGCTCGGTCCGTTCAGTGACACGTCTAACAAAAGAAGGTGAGGGGAAGAGTACAAACCAAGGAGATTAGCATGAGCCTATTTAGACATGATTAAAAATGCTAGTCATCAGGAACACAAACTAGAGGAGCTATGTGACAACCTAGCTAAGTAGGTAGTGATTGAGGACTAGTGGAAGAGCATTCTGCATGACCATGTTGGTGAACTAATTCATCCACTTGCAGCTATTACGGTCTTTAAGATGCGGCTCTCGGCAAACCGCAACCGATGTAACCGTTGTTAAATCCCCGGGGGGAATTGATAGGCTTAGTATAAGTCCGCCCCTCAGTTTCGGTGTAGTGTGGAGGCAGTGCCGCAATGAATGATCAAGATGAGCAACGTCTAGGCACTAACATGCCATCAAAAGGAGAGGCGGGAGTCCGAATTATTTGGACCAGGGCTTTCATTTGACGACCAAAGCAGCTTCGACTACGGTATTAGATGTTAATGTTAACTAAATAGCGGTGGCTAAGATTTTCAAGTCTAGCCCTCTCATGATAGCGATATTAACCCTGGAGGTTCGCGGATAGTTGCAACTTTGAGGCTCTTACGGACGAATCGCGTCTCTCCAATTTGTTACCTCTGTTGGTTGCAATCGATCTATGTCTTAACACAGTCACATCAGTTTCGCCTTAGCGGAAACAGCAATATAGAAGAGATCACACTATTCGTCCCAGATACACCACTTGTGTACCACGAGTTGAGTCGAACATCGCCGCCATTCCTTCTGGAATGCCTAATATGTATTTCTCCCTTGCTTAAGCGAGCTTATAACGTGCAGGGCGTACCGGTCAATGGGTATGGATGTATATGCGGCGACCATGAGTAACAGCTGTCAAGCGATAGAATGTCCGCCATTTCGGGAGAATGTGGGTAAGGAGGTTGGGAAATCCTACGCTGCCGTGTAATAGTAAACAAGATTCACCGCCTCACGATGCAATATCTTCATAAGCATATGGGATGATTCGGTTGTTATGGTATGATGAGAGATCAAGAAGCATAGCGAGGTTTACGCGAGAAACCGATCATCATACGAGAAAGTACCGATGACAAAGAATAATACGCGAAAAATAGACATTAAATAGCATCAGAGAGTAGCGGGAAGGTCGGGGGAGTGGATGCCAGAGAGCCGGAATCGGTGAAGACTCTAAAGAACCTCGACCGATGTACCCACATGACATGTAGTCATCATGTACATCGGATGGCCGGCGAGACAACTTGGTCCATCAGCCTTTCCAGGAACACCTAGAGCGTCGTCCTCAGAGCTCGAACTATCGAGCAACCTCGCACAACATTAATCCTTCAAGCGAGATTGGGCGGGCATTGGCTACGGTACGACAGATGAAGCTCCGCGAGATAGCCTAGACGACAAGGCTAAAAGGCATTTCACTTGTTCTCACGGCAGCTACTGTGGTACATACAAGTGCCCGCCTTGATAGAGTATCAAAAGGGAAACGCGTCTTTTTTGGTCAGCAGCTGGTTGGAATCTTGTGGAACGGTAGAAGGCAGAAGACCCATACCACTCGGCGAGAACAAACCAGCATGACGTACATGAGCGGCTCCTCAAAGGCGGATGTTACATTTCTGAGTAGCTCGTCGGTGTATCCACTCGGACAGCCCTATAAGGCAATGGTGCATAAGCCGTCAACCTTTGGCTGAGGTAGATTCTCATATCCGAGAACATACTAGGCGGTGATGTGTCCATCCCGTGATGTATTCTTGTCTCATAGATAGTCAGCACTCTAAGTTCAGCGGCACGGCCGTCCGCCTCTCCAAAGAAACCAACTTCGTGTTACCCTCCCATCAGTTGGAAGCACCAAAATAGATGGAGTCAGATGTCGAAGTAAGAGTTCTATGCAAGGGATCCAGAAGGAACTTCCTTGTCACTCGGAAAGGGGCGGTGTTAATAGAGATCGAACGCAAGTGTTAGTCTATATATGAAGGCAAGATCTCGTCAGTCTCTGGTGGCAACTTGACCAAACACTCCACAGCAAACTATCATCTCTTAGACACTAGTCATCTGGTTCTTATTTAAAAATCGAACTACTTAATTCGACTTTTATAGCCTCAACTATTATATCCTCACAAGGCACTTGCTTCTCGTGAGAATCATTATACAGACCAGACAACCACTTTACTGATCACCATGCCGCTCACTCTTTGGAGAGACATCTCGCCAATTGGCCAGCCTCTTCGACGGCCGTCGAGCAAATCTCCACATGTACTTATAATTGGTGGTGGTGTTACTGGACTAATATCGTAAGTAGAAGCTTGATCCCTAGGCCCAGAGTAGCTGACAGAATACTAACCTCCACGTTTCAAGAGCCTGGGTACTCCTTGACCGAGGCTACCGCGTCACCATCGTCAGCAGCGCTTGGGTCAATGATGAGCAGCGTTTAACTTCCCAGATCGCCGGTGCTCTCTGGGAGTTCCCGCCTGCCGTGTGCGGTCAGCATACCGATAAGATCTCTCTCGCTCACTCCAAGCACTGGTCTATGACGGCATACCACATCTGGGACGGGATTGCCTCCATCCCCACACTGAGTGAAGCCTCTGGAGTGCGTATGATGCCATCAGACTTCTTCTTTCCCGAGCCTGTCGAGAGCGACAAGGCCCAAGTCAACAAGATGACCGAGATCATGGCCAGCGGTGTGAGAGGCTTCTACCGAGGAGCTGACATCATCGACGAAAGAGGAATTGACCCATCGTATGGTGCAGTCGACGCGTACGAGCTGCTGGCGCCGGTCATCGACACCGACAAGGCTATGCAATGGCTGATGGAGCTTGTCGAGAATAAAGGAGCCAGCCTCGTGACCGAGACTATCCACGACGATCTTGTCGAGATTGAAGATTCTCTGCGGGCACGGTTTGAAGCCGACGTCATTGTCAACTGTACCGGTCTTCAAGCTCAAGAATTGGCCGGCGATGAGAGTGTCTATCCGATCAGGGGTGGTCTCATTCGAGTCATCAACGATGGGTCGGACTTCCCGAAAGTAGACGCGGCTCTGACTATTACGGCAGATGCAGCTCACTCCGCTAATGAGATCATCTTCCTCGTACCTAGAAATGATAACATCCTCTGTAAGCAAATCTCGCCCTGACTTCCTATCTTTTATTCGAGTATCTATTTCGATCTGTTATATAAGGTCTTATTTAACACACGATTAAACTTTTACGCTACACCTTCTGAATTCGAGATATAAAAAGAAGTCGAGATTGCTAACTTGTGATTGGTAGTGATCGGCGGTATAACCGAGCCGCATGAGTGGAATCTAGACCTTACTCTAGATAGTCCTATAATTCGTAGGATGCGGGAGAGATGCGAGAAATTCTTGCCAGGACTAGAGAATGCTCGCGTCGATCCTGATTACCCATTCGCGCAGGGTCTTCGCCCCTTTAGAGGCCAAAACGTGAGAGTCGAACGGGAGCTCCGTAGGACAGGCAGCCGTATCGTTCACTCATACGGCCACGGCGGTGCTGGATGGAGTCTGTCTTTCGGCTGCGCCCAAGACGTTGCGATGCTTGTTGACGAGGCCTTGGATGGTATCCCTGCTAGACCAATGAGCGAAACGGTCTTCGAACGGAAAGCGGCGGGCTTCCAAAGAACCCAAGTAAGACATTAAACAGTTGAGATGAGTTTGAAGCTATCACTTGATGCACTAATTGGATTTTTTTCTGTCTTTTTGGTTACACTTCATCTCCCTGCGAATCAACTCAACGGGTGGTGGGGTACAAGGAAGCATTCTCTGGCGTACACTCCATAGACGGGGGGGGTTCTTTTGTTGTCATTTACCCTTGGCATTACGGTATAGGCGTAATATTATGACTAGATCTTACTATGCAAATAAATTCAAGAACGATAAAAATGAAAATGACTGCAAAAGAGCAAATCTGGCGGTGACTCGTACTTATCTGACCACCATCTCATATCAGACGGAAACGAATGAGAAAGAAGGGTAGGGATATCTTGCAGTGAGCGTGACTAATTAAGACGACAAGTCGAGTTGACCGTGTTGATTGCGTTATTAGAACGGGAAAGGCTGGAAACTCCTATCCCGAGTCCAGTCACAGATACATAAATATATGAGTAAGCAACATCTAAGTATATAAAAGGCAGGTAGCAGATGGGAAGGCTGCTTGCTTATTGGCCCCGAGATAGATACACGGTACCTGCGTTGCAAGTTACACGTGAATACAGGTACCTTAAGTATGCACCCGTCGATAAACTGATCGTCTCACTGCAGCAAGAACGAAGCTCAAGACACGTGTCTAACGAACACAAAGTCATGACAGGAGCCTCCAAGCAAGCTGGTGGATTCAGGGACATACTCTCAGTAAGGAATAAAAGGTCATTGCTGCAAACATGAAGGGATACATGAGAAAAGGATGGAAACGTAAGTGATTCAAATCGCTTTCCGATATAGGCTTTGCGACGCTATCAAGGAGTGAGATGGATTGACTTAATGGGAGTAAGCTTTGCGGTGAGAGAGTAACGTTCCGGCGGCAATGATGCTTGATGCAAATTTGCGCTCACATGAGCGGCTTGATATTCAAGCTCGGCCGCATTTTTTGACGGGAACAAAGCCACGAATGTTCTCACGCATATTCTTACGAGTCGATCCAGAATAGCCTGGGACTGAGAGATAATAATGACTTCTTTCAATCATTCAATAGTTTTAAGCGAGCCGGAGCATTAAGAGAGAAAAGAAAGAAAAATCTGGAATACATACTATGCCAAGTAGTATGTAGATCGAAGCACAAGAATGTCTCACGTACCTTGTTTACGTACAGACTGGGCTATCGTTACCTAAAGGCATAGGGGTCGCGAGAATGGTCCTTTTAAACGGCGGGATGTCTCAAAGGTGGATTCGGCGAAGCTACTGCATAGGTACTAGGTAGTACTCTAGTATGCTGAAATGGAAATGTCTGGACGCCTTGTCTACTTCATAGGTCGTAAAAGGATGCTCATGCTTTTGTAGTGTAGTTTGACAGGTCTTGTACCTTGTTCGACCCAACAAATAATAAAGCCGTCCATCCTGTCAGATGACTGGGGCTAAGTCTCGCCAAGGTATAGTAGAACCGAGACCCCACGAATGTTGGATTAATTGAGCATGGTAGACGCCATGCAATTGTTGATACCATGTGAGTCTAGGTGTAAATGTATGTTCGTCTCAGAAATGACGGGGGATGGTTGTTGTATGCGGCACGGTTCCGGATCACAATTCCCCGCCGGCAAAGTCGCTAACAAAGAGATTAAAAATAGCGGGCTAAGCAGGGACCCTTAAACAATTAAACTTGTTCAATCATGACGGGTCCCCGCGTTCTCCCAGTGCAATCGCGTCATTCTGCCGGGAGCTGTCACCGCCTACTTCATACGGATGTATACAAGTACTGCCCCTTAAGGTAAAGCCACGTCCAATCTTCAGCTACGCCGCTTTAAACTTAGAAACCTACATATTACATGTAGACTGAAAGGGCAGCCCTGGAGGCTGGGAAGGTTGTGCCTTCAATGAATGCCTATACAAAAGTTAAGAATATGCATAAACTGCCTATTTGTTCACATTGTTCCAACTTTCATCCATTAGGTACCTATATGTACGTTTTACACTCAGACATGCAGTTGTCACGGATGAAAGCAGGCTCAAGTGGAACGCCTAAGCAAGATCCCTGATGATGGCGTACGAAGATCATCAGTTCCTCCTCATGGAGAAGGATATTGTACAACCGTTCAACTATGTAGTCTCGTCGCTTACCAGTTGAAAGTTCGCCCACACGTTTCTTCATAATCTAGCCGCGTTATGAACTCAAAACAATAGGAATCATGCCTGCCGTAGGTAACTTAGCTTTAGTTGATGCTTTTCTGTCAGTCGGATCTTGGTACCCGCCTACCATCTCGTCTTGCTCATTACGTAGAGGCAGAAAGCTTACTTGGATCGTTTGACCTACTCTAATTTTGACTATACCTGGGCAGTATCTAGCATCTAATCTAACGCCCTAATCCCCGCTGTTTGGCTTGCCTCACTTAGGAAAACGTACGATTTTGTTATGAACCATTCACGTGAGGGAGAATTCCTAAACGGTAGTCATAAATAATATGCTCATAATCCAAAAATACATAATCATCGTATGGACTCTGGGGTATAGGTCATACTTTGCTTGCTTATTGGCGAGCAAAGTTTATCTAGGTAGCGCTTCCATTATGCTTCATACAGGTTACACCCTCAGAATGAGTTCCCCAGAATATACCGAATAATAATTTTGGAAGCTTTACTCACTAAGCTAACCCTATATGTCAGTCTTGATCGGGTTTTCTACAATGTATGTGGCGTTGTAGTTGAGGAGGCATTGTACTCCATTCAATCGTGGGAGAACTCCCGCCTCAGGCAGAAGCTTAGGCAGAGAGACCTACACGTATCCAATGCGAAGCTCGCCCCAGGCGACTAGGATGATGAATATTAATTATGTAGATGCTTTTTCCTCTTCGAAAGTATCCATGGACGGTTTTTTTCTCTGCATAATTTCACATGTATTCATACTGTAAACTCTAACCCTGGCTGATTGAGGCACGTGACCTATTGTCGACCTGTCTTGAGGTTGAAGCCTGCAGCCCCCGGAGTAAAAGCAGCATGGGGCTAAACTTGATTTGGATTGCAACCTATCAACATTCATTCACTTCAAAGTAAATTGGGGTCAATATACGCGGGTGCTTTACAGAAATCCATGGAACAAAGAGGTTTGGACTCGAATTGAATTAGAACAGACCACTCCCTCTTGATCTAATCATCCTCTGGGGGAATTTCCCCTCGTCTTGAGTCACGAGAAATTGCAACTCGAAAGTGGCCGAGGTGCAGTTACACAGTGAATATTTTCTGTAAGTTGGAACACGTACATGCAGGCACATGGTTGATGTGCATTGGCAAGTACTGCCGATCAGTGGTACCCGCAGTTTGACCCTGGCTTAGTGGGCGCGAATGTACCTTGGCAAATACTGTACAAGTACATGACTTACATCAAAACATTCAATGTTGAAGCCAGTGCTGTTACATACGAGTTAGAGTTCCGAACTAGAGCTAGGGCGAGAACTCCACTAACACCGACCTCCGAAAGACCCCTAAAAAGAAGCTAAATTATAAGGGCGAGCCACCGAGGACAATAGCACGGTTCTTTTTTTCCAAAGCAACAAACAATCACACGACAAGAACCCCTTTTACTTCCATACTCCAGCTTGATCTTCAAATACACATTGTGTGCCCATCTACGATACCACTCATCTCTGATTCAACATCTGTCATCACCCATTTTGACCGACAAGATGAGCTTCACATCAAATCTTGTCAATATGACGGGTCTTCTCGATTCGCTTTGATCAAGCGTCTTCCGGACCGGACGACACCTTCATCTCATCCTCTCCTACACGCCTTTCCATAAATCTCACTAGTACCTCTCTCCCTCTACCTTGATTCAACACTCTCGGCAGTGTTTCTCAAACTTGACACGCCTCATTTCGTCATCCTACTCATACACGAGAGATCTCGCCGGAAACCTCGGAGCTAAGCGCGGGATTGGATTTCATTTGCTGCATACGTCACACAGCCCTAAGGCGTGTTGCAAAGGATGGACATGATGCTGTCCTGGCAACGCCAGAATAACGACGGGGGCCGTGCGTCATCACAAATGCACCAGAGCACAGAAGATGAAGAACGACAGAGATCATCACATGTAGTCGGCGTTAGAACGGAGTCCCCTGAAGTTGTACTCCGAGAAGCCTATGTATCTGCGAAGGATATCGCTGTCGAACGACCTTTGCCTCTTGCTGGGGCGCCACCTGTCAACTTCGCTACGGTATCTCCGGGCCTCTACCGAAGTGGCTATCCACAGGTGCCGGATTATCCCTTCATGATGACTCTGAATCTTAAGACCATTGTCACGTTAGTTGGCAAGGACCTGCCTCACGGCTTTCAACAATTCATCGACAGCAACCGTATTAAGCATGAAATCTTTGACATGGTCGGCACCAAAAAGGCCGAGATTCCCATCAAGACCATGCAATCCATCATTACGATTATCAGCAACCGAAAGAATTATCCTCTTCTCATTCATTGCAACCAAGGCAAACATAGAACAGGATGCGTTGTCGGTGTTCTCCGCAAAACCAACGAATGGGACACCACTAGTATTATCCGGGAATACACCAAATACGCCGAGCCCAAGGTTAGGGACACAGACGTGAAGTACATCACCAATTTTCGGCTATCCGACCTAAAGAGGGTCGTACCGAACTCGAGCCAACTGCCGCTGGTTCTGCGAGCGTTATACGGCATGGTGATGCTGGCGTCTTTCACCCTATCAGTTTGGATATACTCTAGCGCCAGACTCTTACTACTCACCACGTCTTAAGTCTGGACGACACATTACTCTGCTACAGATAGGCGTTGTTAGCAAGCGGCGAGGAAGTCCCCTACTGGAGAGATATGACATCGAGAACACGAGATCCGAGAGAGCAACCGAAGAAGGGGATCACCGGAGTACGTTTTTCTTTCTTCAGCATGGCTATAGATTTGGAGACAAATCATGGGGCGTGTTCGCCGCATTAATTCACCAGAAGACCACAAGTCCCGATGTGCATGGCGTTGAGAACAAAATTGGACGCATTTTAGGGGCACACAGAACAGGAGATTCATAAGGGCGGTTGGCTTAGAGGGGACAATCAAGTGCTGAGGAGTCTCCCGGCGTTAAATATGGATCGACTTTGACGGGCGAATCCTTGTGCGTTACTTCCTTTTGTCTAGGGCTTTTTCGACAACCGGCAGGCAGTGATCGTTCCTCAGAATGCAACAGATGATAGAACTTGGAGTTCAGGGGTCGTCTTGCTCGGATAAACTAGACTAATGGGTTAGATGCCTTAGGATAGCTTAATGGAACCGCATATAAGGGTGATACAACTTGTTCCGTGGAAATTGGAATTGTGTATAAAGAAAGCAATGCTCCGTAAATATGCCTAGTGATATGACTCGTCCCAATATATACACCATACTCGTAAAACCAATGCACCTCTTGGATGATTAGATGCTGTACCTTGCTGATGGTGAAATCTACTCAACCCACCGCGGATTGTCCGTCCTTTGTTTCTTCTCACTCTCTCGGTTACCCATAGCATACACCCATCCACCCGCTACAGTGTTGACGACGCCTATACCAACAGCGGTGCCCCTGACGATGCCTCTTATCGAAAACCGTTTCATGAAAGTAGCTGGTCGCCTTCTCATCGCAAGCAAGGCGTAGGTGCCACTAGCAGCAGCAGTGATGCCGGCGCTATCGATTTTGAAGCCTTGGAGATTCGCGTAGCTGGAGAAGAACAGGATAGGTACGAAGAGCATGGGCCGAATTTGTAGCGGGCGGAAGTGTAGGGCCGTGATTAGGGTCGCGAGGCCCGTGGGCGCGAACGGGGAGTCTGGGGTGGGAAATTAGCTGGACTTGGCTATATATACCCGTAAGGAATGGGATAGAAATTGGAAATGAACGCAGACAATGAGGGAGACATACTACCCCATGCTTCGAGACGCGATGTTATGGATTTTGGCGGCTCTGGTGTCGTCATATTTGAGGTACCGTCTATAGTTCTTAAGATTACAGTCTTAAGTCGTTTGATATTCTCGTGTACTTCAGATTAGGTACGAAACCTCAATTCCTCTGGTTCTTTGAATAAACCACGGACTAGCAAGCCTATTGTTTCAACGAAACCAATTGAAATAAAAGAGTCAATATCCTCACACGTTCTCCGGCGTCGATAGTCAGAGAACTTTCATGAAATCGAGCTGTTCCTAACTCAAAGAAACAATTCTTAATGAATAATGGTTAATGACGATGAGGCTCATCCAAGCTAAAATTTCCTGTTATTCGATTGGGTGACTTGTCGCAGCTCCAGTGGGGCAACTAGAAAACCCCCATGTAGGTAAACTTGGTATCGTCATATCATCTCGTTACTCAGCAATTCAGTGGGGGTAAGAAAGCCTCTATCTGTTTATCAGGGGCACAAGCCACAAACAGCCCCCCCAACAGGCTTAGAATCTGGATTTTGAAGCCACTTTGCAAACAGGAGAGTCTACAGAAGAACTTACGAGTATCGTCTTTTATCTTCAGCCTTGATAGTTTTTTTCCCTCCAATTCAACGGCATTCTCAGCTGCCTCCATTTCATAGTATCCTCTGGTCGAGCTATCCAATTGATCGCCTTCGCATAGACGACTGCTTCGTTGAATTTGTTTGGTCATCCGCGTTCGGACCTTTTTTTCCGTTCAACCTGTCATCTGTTCCGTCCAGAAGCACAGAGCCTCGCATATCTATCTATAAACCTAGCGTAGTATCTATTCGAACATTAGCACGCCTATCTGACTACTTGCTCCTACAAAGCCCGACCCGATAAATCATAATAGCCCATCAATCCACCCGCATCCCCTCCTCCCCCGAGCACGGTCCTCCACGGCCATGCCCAGCGCAACATCCTCCGGCCAAGACGCCTCTTCGGGCGGGACGGCGCGGTCGCGAGACCACAACCAGGGGAACCAGGAGCGCAAGTACACGCCGGAGCAGAAGGCCGCGGTGCTGCGGATCCGGCGGTGTAAGGCCACGGCCTTCTACGACATCCTGGACCTCGAGGCCGTGCGGTCGACGTGTACCGACGCCGACATCAAGAAGGCGTATCGCAAGCAGTCCCTGCTGACGCATCCGGATAAGAACGGCCATGAGCACGCCGACGAGGCCTTCAAGATGGTCAGCCGCGCCTTCGGCGTGCTAGGCGACAAGGAGAAGCGCGAGAAGTACGACCGCTTCGGCACAGATCCGGATAGTAGGTTTGAGAGCGCCAGGGCACAAGCAAGTAATCCTTTCGGTGGCTTTGGCGGCGCGAGAGCCGGAGGACCCGGAGCAGGGTTTGGTGGTGGAGGTATGTGGGAGGAGGAGATTAGTCCAGAAGAGATGTTCCAGAGGTTTTTCGGGGGTGCTTTCGGTGGTCCTTTTGGAGGTGAGTTACATGGTCTTTCCCCTATTTACAACGAGAGATTTACGTGGTTACTAACACGTACCAGGTTTCGATACAGGGCCACAGTTCGTCTTTAATATCGGCGGGAATAGGGGCTTCCGCGTACATCAGATGGGAGGGGCAAATCCAAGGAGAAGACCTCGAGAAGCCGACGGCCAACAGCGGCCGCAAACGGGTTGGGATACGCTCATCAGCCTCCTTCCTATCCTATTTCTATTCATCTTCCCACTACTATCGAATCTATTTTCGGGCGGAGAGCCACATTCAGCAGTCCCGTCTATGGTATTTGACGCGGCGGTACCACCCCTGACACATCACCGGACCACGCCGAAACTAGGCGTCGACTACTACGTTAACCCAGCCGAAGTGGAAGGCTGGAACGACTACAAATTCAGGCAACTAGACAAAGAGGCCGAGGTGGGGTTCGTTCGAGCCTTACGCCGCCGCTGCGACACTGAAATGCGTACCAAGCGTGATCTGATCGACCAGGCCCAGGGATGGTTCTACCAGGACCCGGATAAGATGAAGATCGCGGACCAATTTGAAATGACGTCTTGTAAACGCATGGACGCACTCGGAATCTCGCGGTAGTCTGGCGTAGTGTAATGGACAGCTATAATGTTTCGAGTGTTGAAAGTATGACCGATTCGAGTGTCCGAGTTTGTCCAGAGACGTAGCGTAAATCGCGGCTGAGGTAGAAGCGAGTTTGTTCCATTATCCAATCAAAATAAAAAGAACTGCGACTAATAGAAGGGAGGACTTTTTTCGAATGACATGCCAGGCGTTTTGGTGGACATTGGGAATCAGTAGCATTGCGTTCTTCTGCTGACTCTGGGGGTGGGCAGCGGTGGAAGTTCTTTGTATTCACATTGTATGCTTCCTGTTCTCATATAGACGTGCAGTCTCGTGGATGACGCATTTATACTATTAAGGCCTTTAAAGCTTGGAATAAAATCCGCCATTAATCTATCACTATGCTCAGATTCCTAGCCAGTATTTATGTGGGTGTATACCGGCGTAACAAGCGAATGTATGCCGCAAGTCCTACGATGCTTATGCGGTGGCGCGAACTGAGCAGATGCTAGGGTTCACGAGAATTTCTTGCTAATATGTTAAGCAATACCCGGTATCACAACGCAAAATATCATGGACTGTCCCTTAGCCTTGCCCGAAGATAGTTAGATATTCGTATATTAAGATAGCATCAAAAGTGTGATGCTCGTGTTCTTATTACTTTTCTAGGGGCGCTCGGAAGCGCTGTGTAGTAATGATGTCTTCTAACCCCTTTCCAGAGATCGATGCTCTTGCCTATATTATAACGTGACAATGCAAAGAACCCTCGCTCATATGCGGCTCTATTTACTCACTCACGGTTATTTGTGTCTATCGTATATCGCGTCGTGGATCCAAAGCCTCGTTGCGTCTAAAATCCCTAATCTCCTTGGTTCCTAGGCTCCCTAATCCGCCTTCGCTCCTACGTTCCCAGCCGCCGAGTCGAACTACGAGACACGTCGCATTGTCCCCGTCGCTGCTAACCTCGGTAGCGAACGCCACTACATTTCTCGCGCCTTGTTCTGGGGTGTCAGCTTCCTTGACTATATCCACGATCTCCTGATCGCTCAGCGTTCCGGAGACGCCGTCAGACATAAGAACAAGAAAACTATACTGGGCGGGTCCTAGCTCCGTACGAGTGATCTCGGGTTCAGCGGAGACGCCTAAGCGCTTCGACCCCATATCCCCGAAAGCCCGAGAGTTAGCGAGACCCTGGATGCGTTCCTCACCGAACGAGTCTGTCACAAACGATGCTGCGAATCTGCGTAGTCGGTGAGACTCGCTTGGGGAACTTGGCCGGTGATCTGAAGTCAATGGATGAGGCAGACCGGTAGCAGTCTCGCATAGCAAGATGCGCGTGTCGCCCACGTGTCCGACAAGCAACGTGGAACTTGCTGCCGGATGCCAAAACGGGGCGGGTGTTGGTGTTGAAATAAGGGCAACTGAGGCTGTCGAACCCCCCTTAAACCGCGTGCGCCCGCCTATGCCTTGACCAGATGGGGGTAGATGGTGTGGCTTTCCCAGCACCTCGTCTAGGTTCAATGCATTATCAGATACGTAAGGATCGTCCGGGTCAGGCTTACGGGCTTGAGCCGCAACGAAATCGAGGTCGGCACGGAGGAAGGCGTATGTGAGAACAGACTCGACACTAACGGGGGGTTCAGGAGAGTCAGGATCTCGTTTCAAGTGGAAGTACGGAGGGTGAAAACGCCTAAAATATCCGCCAATGGTACTTTTATATTCCTCCACAAGCTCTTTCTGTAATCGTAGGGCTTTTGACTGTGACGACTTAATAGGGGCAGGCGGTGTGCCTTCGATAGTATGGGGATCGCCAACTTCTTGAATTGCGCCGTGTTTATTTATTTCGAGGATATGAGCTTTGGCCGCAACAGCCTCTGGGCCCTTGATGTCCAATTGATCGAGCGCTTCCTTCCCGCCAGCTTCGGTGTCGGATAGGATCTGTGTAGAAGTCCCCGTAGAGTCTGAATCAGGCTTCTTGCCCTTCCGTAACGACCTGAGGCTACTCTTCAGTTCGAATTCTTGGGCAGCCTCCTCTATATAGCCATGGAGCTCATCTCGTAGGAAATCGCTACATTGTGTGCCCCCGTGACCGTCGAAAACTCCGAAATAGAAGATCTGAGGGTCTCCGTACGCGCTATCAGCAGAAGTTCCCTCTCCGGTCTTGTTCATTGTACTCCTAACAAGACTGATCGGCGCGCGTTTCGCGAAAGCAGGCATATCGATGGTACCCGCTTGGTTGGTGTCTTCATTGTATGGTCGGGAACCTCTCGAGTCCGCGACGCCAAAGTGATGTTTGGCGCTGCGCAAAGGAATACGAACAACGGTCAGGTCGCGGTTGGATGGCAGATGAGGCGGAGATACTGGCGCAGCACCGGAAACCGCATTGTGTGGAGCGGCAGCTGCGCGAGGCAGCTTATGGTGAGGACCAATTTGGATACGCGAGTCTGGATGTAACGAGGAGGATGGAAGATGGGTGACGAAATACGTGTGAAAACCACGTTGGACCTGGGGGGGCGAAGGCGCAGCTTTGGAATTTTGCGGTTCGACACGAGACGGAGGCGTATTCGCATCTTGCGTTACGGAAAACGGTCTAGACGGCGGTTGTGCTGCTATACATCTTGGGGCGGCCCGGTACGTATAGGATCGTGTTTGTGCCTCGAAGAAGGTTGCGATGAAGCCTGTGTAGAAAGGCAAGGTCTCGTTAGCTGAATTTGGGACCTTGATGCATGTTTGAAACTTGTGTCACACGAGCGGTTCTCAACCAACTAACCATACGTATCATTCAAGGACCACCGCTTTGGAGGTCCACTGCCCAGACCCATCGCAGCGTGTGGGAAGTGCCTCTAGAGTTTATTTTTCGGTATTAAGCTTCAAGACACACGCACTGTATCCATCAGATCCACGTATACGTAGTGAGGTATAGAGAATTTAGGGCCTATATCGGGAGACTCGGAAGTTCGCAGTTCAAGATCTGGAAAAGAGTTATATTAAGGTATGCCTACCGAATTTCGCGGGCCTAGAACAGGGAAAAGATAACGCAGTGGACTCGCGAAGAGTGCGATTCAAAATATCAATTGATGAAATTCAACCAAAACAACTTGAAGTAAGCGAGTATATACTTGATCTGTGTCAAATACGACACAAGAGAAAAGGGGGATTTTATATAGAATCCAAGCTTATTTGTTGGGAAAGAGAATGTGGCTTAGAAAGAAGCATTTTGTGAGCCTCCCCAGGTGGTTTATGAATAGCCCTGCAGCACTAGAGGCAGCACTGTTCCCTTTGGAAGTTGTTGTCCATCGCCCCCAACCCGACACCTTGGGCCACTGGGCAGCGGAAAGCCCCACTAAGTTCCAGCACTAATTACTGTCGACACCGATTTGAGGTGGGGACAATATTTGAATGTTCCCAGCAATTTGTTACCTACATGTACCTATCAATGCATCTTGATCAACTGTCAAGTTCGCCGAGGCATCACCGTTAGTCATATTTTCAAAGCTGTTAGTAACATCGAAGGTAGTACATAGCAGATGACACCATGTACAAAGCACCCGTAGGCGAGTAGTGACACCAGGATCTCTATCGCATTCAGAGCCAAGCTCGATGTGGGAAAGAAAAAGTCCAATCGAGTACAATCAATGGAAACACACAATGTACAAAGGAGATCATATGTATCTTGTTTTATAAACAGAGAAACATGCGCTATGCCGTCATACCCGGACGTTAGCACGAAAACATACATGCGGGGCTTCTTAGCTTCTACTAAAGTTTTATTGGCAGATTTTCGACGATAAGATAAGTTATAACGGAAGGATTCAAGTACAGATAGGCCCTAAATACACTGATTCGATTCACGACGTTGACGCCTCAAGCATAATCGAGTTGCACTAGAAAGGCAGCCTAGACCACAACAATACACTACACCTGCATTACCAATTACTGCAACCAACAGAAAAAGATAGATACACCAGTCACGGGACTAATAGACGACACGATTCATTCATTTGTATACTATCCTGGTTCCACACCCAAGAAGAGTTACGTTCGAGTTACATTCCCTCCCAAAGAAGACGGCGCAGATCTGGTACAGATCCAATTCTTACGTAGTACCGGTATCCATCTGCGCTTCTCCATCTCCACGCGGACATAACGGCAGAAGAGATTAGCGCACTATACCAAGAAGACTAGAAGCTACTCCATCCTACTTAAATAAGTCGCTTCTCACTTCGAGGCGCTCCCATACTTATATACACACACAAACATAATCCTAGCGTTTCTTGGTAGCAACCAAGACTGGATTATGTCTATTTCAAACGTCGGCTCCGTAATACTACACCTCGTGGTATTCCTGACAACCCTTGTCAACTTCCACTCGGCCCTGGCCCATGTCGAACCGGTCTTACTCATCGGCATCTATATAATCTCAAAGCTCTTAACCCGCACCCCCGACGACTTCTGTATGTTAAAATGTCCAGAGCTCTAACTACTCAAAGCGACGTCGAGGTAGCCCTCAATGGCTACGTTACTCCAGGCGAGGACTATTTCAACCGCGGTGCTGTTTCGCCAGGTCTGTCGATATCAAACCGGGAACAGCGAGAGAAGAGGCCGTCTCCTATTCCCTTTCGGGGTCCCAACGCTGAGAGTCTGGCCCGGATGATCTCCAATGCTAGGAAGCCTGGGAGAGGAAGGAAGAAGATTGGGATTCGTGATCGGATATGTTGCCATCAATGGACGTGGTTCACGATGGTATGCTTCGATAAATGTCATTGCATTCTTGATGATATTCTCATGTACTATCTTATCACTAACGCCCATCTAGACAATGGTAAGCTGAGCCGATGATTGTCTAAACTCATACCTATACCTATGAAGCCATTTCCACTGTTTTGTGCATATGCTCAACCGCTATCGAACAGGCAACCGGCGGTGTTGCGAACGTCCTCCACTCCAGTAAGTATCATCCCCTCTCAATGACCACGGGGCAATGACAAATATTTAACGGTCATTCTCTCAAATAGTATGGACTCCCTACCGCGCTGATTGGCTTTGGTACATCGGACTTATCTTTTTTCTTTTCAATATATGCCTCTTCGTCACGAATTGCATATTGATCACAATGAGATTTATCATGGTTCCTGGAAGTTTTATGCATTCATTCCTCGACCAGATGGAGTCCCTTTTTATCCCAGCTGTGGTAAGCCCGCCCTTGGCCCTTGTTATCTGTATCATACTACTCACACATCTTCGTAGGTAGTGTCGTAAGTCCCGTACAGTTCTAACAGCCCCTCATACGCCACCGTTAACCATGTAGTACGGCAACTATTCTCATCAATACCTGTGAATATGGAATTCCCATGACCGGTCCTTGGCTCCAGCGTACGATGGAATGCTTATTTTGGGTCTACACCATTGTCAGTGTGGTTGCGAGCGCCGGCATGTATTTGATCCTATGGTCAACTCAGTAAGCCAGCCCAATCCAGATTCAACTTCTTATCCTCTCTGTTAACACCCCTACAGAATATTTCCAATTCACACTATGACACCAGTATGGGTGTTCCCGGGATACCCTCTCCTCCTATCCGCACCATTTGCCAGCACGCTCATAGCAGCAAATGAGTTGGTTTCAAATAATCCGCCAGTTGACCGGCTCGCTATAGCAATGTGCGCTATTGCTGTTCAAGGCACGGGATTCCTTATCAGTTTCATGATATGTGCTGCATTTATCTACCGCCTCATGACGCAAAAGCTACCTAGGGATATGCAGCGGCCGGGTGTGGTGAGCTATAGGCGAACCATGTAACTCATATTGGTGTCCCTACTAATGCTACCTATCTTGTAGTTCATTTCCATTGGACCTAGTGGATTCACAGTAGCTGGAATAGGTACGGCGGCCCCTTATTCTACTAATCTCATTTTCAATCTCTTCAACATGTCCATACAAGTCATACACATATATAGGGCATTTATCACATCTCTGACCAACTTACGACAGTCTCCCTCGGTCAACAATCCCACGTCGTTATTCCAGACAGCTTTCAGGGCTCGAATCACAGCGTCATAATCATACGGCTCCTCTCGACCATCGTAGGACTATGGCTCTGGGGTCTCAGCGTCTGGTTCTTCCTAGTATCCGTGGGCTCGCTGTGGAAGTACGTGCGCCCCGAGCGCAAGATGCCGTTCCAAATGACCTGGTGGTCCTTCGTCTTCCCCAACACGGCCCTCGTGACCGCAACCCTGGCTTTAGCGACCGCCCTCGGTAGTACCGGGCTTCGCATATGTGGTTGCGTCATGGCTGCCGTGCTGATCGTCGTATGGGTCCTCGTTTTCGCGACCATGTTGAAGTGTCTTTGGAATAGGGAGCTGCTATGGCCGAAAGAGCTGGAAGAAGATTGATTAGACGCGGGATATTTGTAAAGGCACACGTGATAGAGTTAGATTAAAGATGTGTGCTGTTGGCTACGGTGTCCTAATAGGAGATGACGTTGATAAATGGCGGAGCGGCTTAGTTGTATTAACCTAGAGTGGCTATACCCAAATATGAGCTCGATAACTGTTTTGCTTCCAGGAGTCAACATGCCTAGCCACTAACAGTGATTCTAGAAGTGTCATGGTCATTCATGGTGAGGCTCAAATCTAAATAAATGTTCACTCAGCATATCCAAAGATCCATCATGATGAAAAAGGCAACTTAATATTTTTACTATCCAGCCTCTAGATAGATACTATCCTAGTCACTCAATCTCCTCGATCTTCGGCCTTACTACCGGCTCTAGGGGAGGCAAGTTCGGCCTCGAAGCAGCCCCTATATCCAATCCAGCCAATCGCGTCAACGAAGCAGGTCCCTGAGCATCCCGGATCTCCGTAGAAGGCAATAGGGTGCTCAGCTGCCAATTATGCAAGCTTTCCACAACGTCACGCGCGTGCTGCTGTACCAGCCCGTCGTTATCCGTCTGTGCAACGTACTCTAGCGAGCGCGCGATGTGTTCGCGGCTTTCGTCCGTAAGACCAAAACCCAGGCGCCTTCCGTTTTCCCGAGCGTCCGCGAGCGCTCGCACGAAGTGTAGAATTAGGATAATAGCGGCGCGACGCAGGATCCCTGCCTCTGCGCCAGACTCGAGGGCAAGCACGTTGAGACATAGGTCAACAGCGGCTTCGACGAGGGTGGCACCCAGTCCGGCAAGATTCGTCTCGATGCCGACGGAGAATATGGATAGCGCGGAAGCACGTATGCGCACGTCCTCGGCACCACGTTTGCTCTCCCAGCCGGAAACGATCTGCGCTATGATCTCGTTGCGCGCTTTCTCCTCTTCGGTCTGGTCGTCGTCGAGTTCGCTTAGGTCGGGTACCTCGCCTTGCCAAGCGTCTTGAGCTGCTTTGTTTTTCACCTGTTTCAATCGCTCCTCTCGCTCTTGTTTGGCTTTGGTCTTGGGACGGTATCCACGTCTACCTGCAATAGAGAGGAGCGCTTCGCCTACTTGTTTCGCTATGTCGCCCGAAAAGGTCTCGCCTAGACGCTGGATTACTTGGAGTAATGCCTCGCCGAAGCGCAAGCGAGTATCGGTTGCTTCTCGCTCGTTGGCATCGACATAATGCTCCAGTATCTCCTTGGTTGTTGACCGGGGATGTTTATCTGCCAGCTGAGTGAATAACCTCACTACCGTCAAGTTGATATAGTCGTCTTCTTCATTTAATAACGACGAAAGGAGGACTAGCGTGGATTGGATATCGAGGATAGGACTTCTGGCTCGTATCAGGCCGGACAAAAGATTTAGACCTTCCGTGCGTACTGGCGGAGGCGAATCCGCCTGCGTAATATAGGATATGGCCAGATTGTAAGTTTTGCGGTCCTCTATTTGACGGTCTGTCGGCGCTGTGGTCAGTTCGGAGGGGTCCTCCAAAGTGTCTCGATATTTGAGAAGGAGGGAGAGGTTGCGGGCTGTTTGGGATACGTCGGGCTCTTGGGATTTGCTGATCCTTTCGAGAGAACTTTCAATTGACGCGAGAAGATCGGCACGGACGTTCGACTTTTGGAAACCGGGGGCTGTGACCACGAGATTCAATAGGCTGAGCGCCACTGACGTAGCATCGTCGTTTGTTGCTGTTTCCGATGTTTGCGATTTACCTAATACCTCGCCGACAAGTTCGAGCAACTGTTTCCAGCCTGAGACTAGTCGATCGGATAATTTCTCCATCATTTTCTGCAGCACTTTCGCCTCAATCAGCTGGACTGCCGGGTCTTTTGATTGTTCATTCTCAGAAACTATTTTAATCTCGTGAGCCACAGTCTCCGTAGATCCAAGCGAGCCTCGAAGTAGGTTCAGAAACAGCGTAGATATATCCGAATCGGTCCCAACAGATTGTAGAAGTTCCATAAAAGCCTCTGACTTTGATTCCAAAAGACCTATATTCAAGTCAAGGTCTACGGTACGCGTATTCCCACGTAGCCGTTTCACCCGAAGATCAGAATCCCCCACCTGTTCATAAACCCATCGGAGCTTAGACGCATCCGCACCTGTGTTTCCATTGACGAGCAGGTTACCAATAAGTGCTTGGAATTTCTCAGGAGACCCTGAAAGTTTCAAATATATTTTTAGAAGGGTATCGGCAGGACGTCGATATCGGTCATCGAATTCGGTATTCACGAGCGGCCACGACGATATTGTCCACAATGGCAACATTAACGGCGCAAGAAGCCTCTTCGTCAAACCTGGGTTTGGATGAGAGTCTAGGAGGGAAGACAGGCGTCTTAGTGCAATATGCAGTTCATCTGCTTCGACAAGAACAGTTTCTCTTCGTAGATCTACTACTTCATCCGGTCCAGCACTGAACACCAGAGGTTCAGTCTTAGGTTCCTCGGTTGATAAAGTAGGATTTATCTTGGCGAGCATTGGTTCAGCAAATGCCTTCCACCCGGGTGACCCTAAAGTCGGTATCAGCATTTATAAATCGCATTCATTTTACTTTGATCAGTCATACCAGGAGCACCAAACTGCTTCCTCCCCAATACACCAAATCCGATTACATAAGCAGCGGCCCTTACAAGATCTGGCCCGTCTTTGCCATCAAGGAGAGCCAGAAGTTGCGGTGCAATGCCGGGGAACCACTGATCGGGGGAAACGGTAGCTGGAGGTGTAGAAAGCAGATTGGAGGCCAACTTTAAAGCTTCCATGGTAATGTTGGCACCCTGTTTCTGGGGCGTTGCAGCTTCGGACGTCCTCACTGTGCTCGACGGATGGACAGAAAAGACGAATTCTAATGTAGCCCGGACGCCGTCTGGTCGTTGGGGAAGTAAGGTGAGGACGTCCATGAGAGGAACTCGAAGCCAACCAGGAACACGATCCGGCTGAGTTAACTTGCTCAGGGCAGACATGAGGGCGATAGTCTTGGTCCTAAGACCAGAGTTCAGAACAGGAACAACAACCCGGCATCAGCCTACCTACCTCGACAAGAGGGCGCTAAATTCGCGCTGACCTTCCGCGCGCGAAGCTTCATCGCTTTCGGGTTGGAACGCCTTCGACGCAGCCTTCTCGATGGCTGATATTAAAGTCTCTTTCTGCGCATTCTCTCTTTGGTTCTCCATCATAGATGGATTGCGTGATCACAAAGTTCTTTGACTTAGACCAATGGCTACATGTATATATTGGGATCTGGATTCGTCGGAGACTCAGAGCTATTGGCTTATATGGCTGATACGTCTTGTTATAATGCAGATAACCGTCTGCACAAGGAATCGGCCGTCGGCGGAATTTGAAAGAATGAACGATTGGTTAAAGATGATGATCGAAAGTCGACGGAGCTAAGAACGACGTACTAATGTAACATGTACCTCCTGCGTAAAATACCCCACCATTAGCGTGGCGGGGCAGTGCGGGGCATTATAGCACTGATTGACAGGTGCTAAACGCTTGGCAGCTGGTAGAACGCGATTCTTTTCAAACAGGTCGCGTCTCCGATATTATTTACTTTCTTCCCCTTCCACCAATCATCATACTCCTACAACTCTTATTACCAACTTCCTAATTCCTTACCGGAGACGAGTCTACTGTTGATATTCAATCCGAGATACGAATAATTTCATCCTTGATCGCCTCATATCCCTCGAGTTGGAGCTCTTTCACCCGCATATTCCCTCTTAGAGAGAATATAAGGTCTCACATAACTCGCACGACGCCAACCCTACAGTCCTCCGATTCTCATTTTCCGAAAGGAATGTCTTCGACCCCTCAGTCGGATCTGAATTAACCTCGCATAACACGTCGCAGCTCGGGGTTCATAGAACCTAATGAGTTTCGCCGCGTAAGGAACGTTATGTGAAGGTAGCCAGCAGGCCTTGGCTTTTGGATCGACTGCCAGGGAATGCGTCTCGGAACTTAACCCTAAGCATCCTCTTGGTTTTAAGTCTTGCGCTTATAGTCGTATACAGTCCGCCTTATAGACCGCTCGTTGCTTTCGTGATGCCTCGCCCTGCTGAAAAGTAGGTTTGGTTGATCGTGGCTTCGAGAGGTGGAAGGGCGGCAGTTGGACAACCCAGTCACCTTGTGTGGGCGACGTGCCTTTGCTATGAGTCGTATTGAGAAGAGCTCCTGGCCTGGAGTCGCTCGTCAGCTCTGTGCCGCTGGAACTAGGTCATTACGATACCGTGCTGGTGATGTTTGTTAGGCCTGGGCAAGGTGGGAGATGGTATCTTAGCGGCTTGCTGTTGATGGCCGGAAATAACACCGACCTTATTCCTTGGTCTTGTTCGTGCCTCCAAGACTGATCAGGTAGACGTAACGTTGGCTACATACAGTCAGGGTTCTATGGCGATTTCATCATTTCTGTCGCTAGTCTATCGCCGGAATCACCTACGCTGCTGTCTCTTGACTAGGCTAGGTGAGCGACGACTATGCGGTTACAACAGAAATTCGCCCGGGACTTATTGATACCTCCATTGCCATGTTATATGCTCTCGGTACCTCTTCGTCTTTTGTTGCACTCCAGTTACTCGCAGTTATCGGTTTAAACCCCGACCCTAGTCGCAACGAATTCATCCACCCCACCCCCAGGCCTACCGCGACTCCCAACACCACATCTCGGCAACAGCCATCGATGTGTCATTTCATGAGGTCTGACCAGGCGCATTAGCTTCTTCTCGTGGGTCTTGTCCCACGATGACGAAGACGCCAAATCTCCCTCGCCTCTACCAAACATGGACTGAGGAGAGTTGATAGTGCGGCTTTTATGGATGTCTTTTGACCGTACGGAAATGCCCCCCTTGCTACTCTCAGGAGCCCGACGGGGAGGAATCAAAAACTAGTCCTTGTTGGTAGTGCGTTCAACAGAAAGAGCTTCTCTCGAGACAGGGATAGATGCGATCAAGGTGAAACGACTCGCCGGGTTCAACGGTAGACTTGTCGAAGATGGTTTGGAGTACTGCCGGAAGCAGGTCATATTGGAGTTTGGGCAACCAGTTAGATGTCACTTTTCGTTGGGGACAGAGTCGGGACCCATCTCGAGTTGGAGTCAAAGCCTAGCGCTTGTCCGGCTCTGATCACTGCGAATCAAGTGATATCGATACCTGGGGCCTATAGATGTAAACACTTTTTGGACACTATGCTTTAAGGACAGGCCGGTTGGGAGGTAGTCCTAGGCTGTCCTCTGCTCTAAGTAGAGGGCAGCCCCCTACTTCGCTAGGGATAAGTCACACCACTACCTAACTCTTGACACTGTCCTATGCCTTGCTAATTAATCAAACAGATCGTTCTTCACGCTTGTACAATTTTGGATGAACCTCGTCCGCCTACCCTTACCTCGCTTAGCATATCAACGAATAGTCGAACTTCGACCTCCATCCCTCAGCGAATACATATGGCTTCATGCACCATTTCAGCATGTGTCAACGTCTCAATGCCCAGTCCTAGAGTTGAATAGTATTCTCAAGCCCCAAAGCAAAATGGAAGCCCAACCTAGTTGAGAATGTCTATGTCCACCTGCATGACGTTTATAATCGGAAATTTTGGGCTTCGGGGCTTAACTCCGAACGTCAGAAATATGACATGTTAAGGCTCATGTACATGCGTACGCCTGACAAACAGCTGGTCACACGTCAAGCATTCGCATTGTGATTTTCTTGGATTTCTTTTTCGGTGCTCCTAAACTAGTACACCTCGGTTGGCTTTTCCCAACTACTCTTGGTGCACTTCGAACGATTCACACACAACCACCCCAACCTACCGATCTTGGTGTTGCCCTATTAGATCAGAACAAGGTTTGTGTAGTCATTCCTAGACGTTTACCACGGCGAGGTTCTATTTTTGTGGTCTACACCTGCAGGAAATATAGGTTCATTACTGCCTTGCCCAAACCGCTATAAAATAGCCATCATTACGAGCGCAACGTTAGACAGTCGCGCTCTTAGGACAAGAAGGGCTTCTTCAAATACCCATTGAGAGCAGAGAGTGCTTCCTATCACCAGGTTAGGACTAGCATATATTGCCGAATTAGGCAGACTTTTACATGCTACGGGGGAAACGATTGGACAAGCTATTAGCGCAGAGGCCATGATTTAGTGGAACTTTAGGTTGAACAAGATGTGGAATTCTACGAACCTTCTACTGTATACCATAACTAGGTACATAGTCTGTCCAGAACGAAAAATAGACAACTATTTAATAGATTCCTGTTTAGATATACCTAGGTATGCTACTATACAAATGAGACGATCTATAGAGGCTACAGTTGGTGTCAAGAAGAGGTTAGAACTAACCAACTTGGCCTGTCCCACCAACACTCTATCCTTAGAAGCTTTAAAATCAGGGCTCCGTTCGGAATATTACGTACTTTTGTTAAAAGATTTAGGGAAAATGAAATCAAAACGTCATATCATAACTCCTGCCATTGGCCTCCTCAAACTTTTAAAGCTCTAGTGTTTTTATAGATGTGATCATGAATAATTGTCAGATATTATCTACCCCAGAGGCCGTTGGACGCTTTGACCACATGTACCTTCGAATGTCGTCACACAAGACAAGATTGCCAATGCCGAAGATCCGTTAGGAAATCCGACCCAGCAATTGCCCGCTTGGCTACAAAATGTTTTCAGCCAGTCACACTCGATGCCGCGACTCGTTTTACGCAGTTAAAACCTTGCCCAGCCTGCCAACTTGTAGTGCCTAGCATATACTGGCAACTAGATCGCCTGAATGAAGCGCGGATGGTCGTGCTTGCTCCAATGTAACATTGTAACCTTGGGGCTGTGTCGAGACACCAACGATGGCGATGATAGATCGCCAAGAGCTTATGTGCAGAGATGAAAAATTGGAAAAGGAAAGAGAATGACTGACTACTCTATTTGCTTTTCCCTATCACTCGTTGATATATTTACCTGATAGTTCATTTTGTTCACCATGGTCGTTGCGCAGAAGAGGACGTGGTCATCGCGCCTCTCTTTCCTCCGTACTAAAAGGGCTATCTTCGCCCTGACCTCATTGGTAATTGTCTCGGTCGTCCTGATCGGTAAGTCAAATCGGATGTCTGTATATATATGCGCTTCGCCTAACGCATATCATCAATTACAGCCCTAGGCGCGACAAACGTACTTCGACCCAACAGCAGCGGTAACAGTGTCGGTAGCGGCAGTGGCGACAGCGACGGCGATGGTGACGGCAATGCCGACGGCGGCAACGATAACTACGAACCGCCCGACGTCAACACTACAGCGGATGGTATCATGACAGCGCCAGGCAATTGGAGGCCAGAAAACTCAAGTAGTATAGCTGATGGTGTACCTCTTCGTATCATGTCGCTAGGTGCCTCGCTGGTTCGAGGCGAATTTTCAACCGGCGACATTGGATTTCGCAAGACGATGCGCGACGAATTAGTCAACCTCGGAGTCCCCGTCAATATGGTTGGCTCCCAGCGATTCGGCGAAATGCTCGATAACGACCTTGAAGCATATGGTGGCAATCGCGTTAGCCAAATCCACGAGCACGCGACACACATCGTACCGCAGCTACAGCCAAACGTGTTCGTGATACAGGTGGGGACGAACAATGTACTCCAAAATCGTGACGTCGACAAGGCGGGTGCGGACATGGAGAACTTCATCAATTACTTGTTAGATGCCTCTCCGCGATCTACTGTGGTGTTCAGTACCTGTCTGACCAACACGGTTCCCGATTGCGAGCCAAGGATTCTAGACGTCAATCAGCAGTATCGCGACCTCATCAAGAAGTACACCTCGAAACCCGTCTTGCTAGCTGAAATGCATCCTAGCGGAGGTTTTCCCGACCGACCACAGCCAGCAGACATTGGACCGGACGGCACTCACCCGACGGACTATGGATATGATTTAATGGGACACATCTTCACCAAGGGTATCCAGGAAGCGGACAGAAAGGGATTTCTTCGCTGGCCGGTCGAAAACGGGCTTCAGAAGGATGGAGATGTCGGACGAGCCAATGCGACCACGACGACGGAAGAACTCCCACCGTCAACTTCAACCAGCGTAACTAGAACCGCATCCACGAATCCCACAACTACTCTAGAACCTATCCGCAAGCCCTAGATCCAAAACGGAATCTACAGCGCTTTAAACACGCTTCATGCGCTGCTGCAACTGCGGCATGTCTACGGGGTATCGCGCTTGTGCTGAATCGACATCACAACCGAATTGGATTGCACGTACCGAGCACGATCCCAGTAATCGCCGAGGATCTGCGATAATTAGAAACTCGGCTAGAGAGATCTTTCGATTTGCAGCATCTTGAACTGGGGTCGGTTAGGCTTGCCTTTAGAATGAGGCTACAGGCACCGTGATACCGGTACGAGGTCGCAGCGCTACGTCGCAAAAAAGGGACTAGGATCTTGAAACGTGCATCTCCAGATGTACGCAAAACGACACTGTAACAGTTGATGACGATGCTTCTCAATGATATCGCAATTGTACATCGTGAAATAATTACACAAATAAGAGCATCATTGTCAATGGTTTTCTTCAATTTAAATCATACTGCAACTTTTCTTTGGGGTTTATTCGCACTAATTATCGTAAGCCTAGAATACTTGTTTTGCACATAACTCTTCGTCCCGGAAGCACTAATACAGACCCCATAACGGCCCTTTGACCCAAACGAGCCGTCTCAGACTTGGGCCCAAACAACTACGGTTACAGCTACCACCGAATGATTATATGGAGGTCAGGATATAGGGTCACAGTAGTCAAGCTCAATTTCAATTATGTATTGGCAGTCATAAAACCAAACCTCGCTCCGATCTCTATGATCTTCAATTACCTTCTCTCGCATCGTTTTTCCTTGTGTTATTCTTTCAATCCTTCAATTAAGAGCAACAATTTTTATTATTATTCAATTCCCTTGTGTAGATCACGATGGAGTCCCAAAAAGCCAAGTACGCAAACATACAACACAACGACGACCATGAAGATTCGCGGTCCAGCACCGAGGTCGAAGATTCTCTGATGGGCGACGAGAAGCAGTGGCACGATATAGAATTAAACAGACCGACAACACGGACGACGAGAAACAGATTCATCGCAGCGGTCAAATCGATGAGATGGATAGTCGATACTGCTTTATTATTGATTATTTTGGCTCTTTTGATTCGAGACCAATGGCGCAAACCTGCAGCTGAAGAAAAGGAGGTCAACCCCTGGCAATTCGGTCAAGACCTGACGGGAGTCGGTCCTAGATGTGAGTTTTCCACTGCCAAGAGGACTATGTGCCAGATCTAATTAGAACCTTAGTTTCCCAAAGGATTACGACATTCGAAAGGGATGAGTCGTACGCCCCGAATAACACGGCCGAATTCTTCACAGACGAAGTGCTACAAAGATGGAACGGACTGATGCCGAGTAACTACCTACCTCTTACACCTCTCACTTGGCCATACCAAAGTACTAATTACCTTCTATAGAGGGCATGGGGTTCGTATGGGTGAATGATACACACAAGTACCACGACCTTCCTACGCCAATTGAGTGGCCGGATAAGACTGTTTTCACAACGTCGGCCACGCACCAATTGCACTGCCTCGTACGTCTGCTTGTCTTCCTTATGTTGGATTAGCTGTATGAGATGTGGCTAACAACGATAATAGTTCGCTATCGTCCAAACATACTCGGGCTTGACATCCGGTCACGAGATCCCAGATGATCACCATTGGCACATGATCCACTGTTTCGATTACATGAGGCAGGCCATTATGTGCAGCGCCGATATGGCTCTCGAAGGCCTCGAGACGACGTTTCCGGATCACAATGGAGGCTCGGACGGTTGGGATTCTAAGCATGGTAAGTCATTGTGTCTCCGCGGCTTCAATTCGTCCCCAATACTAACTAGCTGGTGTAGTGTGCCGGGATTGGAATGACGTGAAGTCATATCTAGAAAGCGTGCGGGCCTACGATGACCAGTTGATCTACTGATTTGATATTTTTTTGGGAGAACAACGAGCGATAGGAGTTAGGCGCATGGAGCTCAGGTTAGTCATTAGGTCAGGACCTGTCGGAATTCAACCCCTTTGGAGGGATACGCATATTAAAGAGTTGCGGCTTAAAATAAATATCTTATTTTCATATGTCGCTTGTAACGTTGAAGACATATTGATACAAGATTTGGGAAAGCTTGTAGTGTAGTAAAGCTTGTACATACTGCCTTAGGGCAGCCGGTATTCACGTACATATTATATCCCTAACATAGGTATTATAATTAATGCTCGGTAACTGAAGTAAAGTTTATTAATCTAATAAGTAGGTACGTATTAATATCCTTATCAGTTTTCTATAGTAATTTCCTAACGTTTCTTAATTGCTGTGACAGACGCTATCAACTCCTGTACCTGCCTTAGAAGCATCGGGTGATCCGTTGTCTTCCGTCTCTCAGCCATCTCTTCCTCTCTCATGGCCTTTTGTCGTTCTCTTTGCTCCTCTTCAGCCGCTGCCTCCTCGGGATAACATTCAGGGCAGGTTTCGTCAATCTCCCGGTGAATTGGGTGTCCGGACCGGGTCGGGATGTTATTAGTGATGCGTACCGGGTGGTACGTGTTAGCATACAGCCCAAGCTTTGCCCCCGTGCAAATTCTAGTCTCGGACTTATAGTGTCGGCTGGTTCCCGGTCTCTTGCACCGTTTGTAGTCGTGCACTTCGCTCTCACACATCTTTACTAATTTTTCTGATGGCACTTGGTTTAGAACAGAAGATTTACAAGTTGTGCTGCTAAGAGATTGAGGCCTGCTCAACTAGTAAAGACTATGTTGCCTGCGGAGAATTGAGTCGAAGACGGTGTAGGAGCTCACTTGTAATACAGAGAGAAGGTTAGTGAGTAGTTGAGCGGTGAATGGCCTATGGGGGCAGCTGGGTTTTATGAAACCTTTTTCGCGTTTTGATAACAAAGGTGATGATATTCCACAAAGGTATTGCATCTTATAATTTCCCGCCTTTATCATGAGAATTCGGTACAGGATTTCAAGAAAATATCAAAGCTATTGTTTGCTTCTTCGGTTATATTCAAAGGTGCTTAGTCATGGTCTATTTGTTTCCTCTCTTTCATACACACAATAGTAATATATACATATATAAAAGGTCTGTAGATACGTTAACTAAGATAATATCTTTTAAGATATGTATTAGGTCCCTTCATTCTTAAAGAATTACTAACCATGGATGTGTTAAGGGCCTGACCAAAAGCTTATGATGACGCTTTACTGACCGAGCAACATCTCTAAGGCCCCTTTATACTACTGTTAATCACTGGCCGATTCATGATACAAGAATCATGAACACGGTGTTCTCCGATATGTTTAGATCCGGCAGGTTGGACTCTATAGCCATGTGATCTTAATCCTATTTTTGTCTTGCCGAGCCGGAACATTTTCTGTCCTATGACAGGTCTATCTAAGCTTATTTCTCCGGAATTGATGAGACTTTAGGCCATATATTGGGTATACCGAAAAACGGTGTAAATCATCTCGTCTTGTTCATAGGATCGGAGTAGGTCATATACATCATTTACCAGGCTGAAAGCTGCAGTATTGACTAACCTCGCTTGAATATCCGGGCTTCAGATGACTTTATAACAGAAGTGGGCTTTACTACCTAGTTTTATAGTCTTCATGCTTTTACCGATCAGATTTTACCCCAACAGGGGTTTATACGTAGCATATATGTCAATTATACTATACGAATGTGAGATCGAAGCGGGAGATCTATGGTATAAAAAACTATTGTGGGAATCTATAAAGAGGGCTTGCGTGTAGAAATATCTACCTGGTTTGGGAGTACAAGAGTTGACACCCGAATGGAATTGAAAAGAATAACACTTGATTAGATTCTTATGCTGCGTCCTAGGAAAAGATTCTAAACCAGTATACGGGTAATTATACGGGCACTTATAAATATTTCTACAATGGAACGTTGCGAGGACATGATTTAGGGAACCAAACGTCGGCGCGCTTTGCTTACTTCCTTGGCATAGGAGGTACACCGTCAATCACTGCTATGAGTTCTTGATGTAAGACCAGATATCTTGCGATATGTGAGGCAATGTGGGCAATGTAAAGACTAACTTCCGCATTTGGTATCTTTGGTTATACACGTAGATGAATTGAAGCAAGGGCTGGTTGCTGGTTATCCAAGATGCGAGGTACGAGGTACGTGGCAATGAACGGTCGGTGATGAATTGAGTCATAATAAGGTTCCGAGGGTGCAACGTTCAGCAACGTTGGACGGTAAGGCTTAAACAACATTGAATTCTAACCTTATTCTCAATTTTTTGGGTACGTATATTTGATATTGTCGGCTTTGTGAACCCTCAAAAAAGAAGGATACCTCCTGACCCCTGGCCCCCTAATAGAGGCGAAATTGAGATGGGTGAGAAATACTAGGTATGTACGAGGTATATATGCCGGTACATGTGATAAAAATAAGATACCCGAACGCCACTGAGCGATCTAGTACATTAGGGAGGTACCTACATGATAAGGCAGGTCGATAACAGCCACAGACCGCCAAAAATCGCCCCTAACCGATTACATAACAGCGGGTTTACTTGGGTAACTTTACGTACCTAGTCTAGCGTCAGCAGCTAGCCGTTTAGCTAACGGACAGTTTGGTAGCTCCTTTTAACGCGTTCCCCCTGGGCGAGCCATGCGCCACAATTCAGACGCGGAATTTGGCCGATCTAAAGTACAGACGTCAAAGAATTTCTGGCCTGAACCCTGAACATATCTGGATTAATAACCTCAACTACCGACGAAGCAAACCACGGGTAGACCACGGGAACACACTCATCCTTTCCGTGCCTCCCGAATAGAATTTTATAGATCCCGAGACAACTAGTTTCCTATTTTTAAATTTCGAAAGTCTGTACCGCATCCGTCTTCCACTGCCTTTCCCGTACGTTATTCGGTCTCGTAACGGTCTCTTGCCTCCCTTCCCTCCCCGTCTCCCCAGTGCGACCGTGTGAGGGAAAGACGACAAGAAAAAAAAGGGGAGGGTTGAAGCAAAGATGCAATGTCGTATCCACCGGCCAAGCGACAGCGATCTAACACGTCGCGAGATACCGTCAACGGCAACCCACAGACCGCACCTCCCGCTCTGCGACATCATCCAGTCAGCCAGGGCCTCGGCCTGTATTCTGGGTACGAGAATGGCGGCTACTCACTGCAGCCTGCCGCTCGCCAAACAGTCAGCTATAACCCGTACTCGCCCGGTGCGGTGACGAATTCCACTGGCGGATATGGCGGAACGTACCAGGCATCATCGACCGGCTACGGCGCTGGGCCCTATAGCCCCCAGCAACAGGCCAACACTTTCGCGGCACATTACTCCCAAGCGCCACCAAATGGACATATGGCGTCTCATGCTACACATTATACGCAAGCGGGTGTCAATGGGATCCGGAATGGGAACTTTGCAGATACACAAGCCCAGACACAAACACAAACCTTGTTACAGGGACAATCACCTCAACCGGGGGCAGGTGGAACGTATTCGCCTGTGCCGACGAATCACCATGTCACGACCTACAACCAACAACCGCGAAACAATGCTCCGACATCGACAATACCACAACATCCGCAGCATGCTCTCTCACACTTTGGAGAACCATATACCACCCAGCCGTCAGCACATGCTGCGTCGTATCACACCAACACCAATTCCTATTCGGATCCGTCCTCTTTGAATACCCACTTCAGTCCGGCGCATCTACCCAGTCCAGCTCATTTACATAGCCCAGCTCCTCTATCGACTCCTATGACCCATAATGGGAATGGCCACACACCGGAAGATTTGCAGGATGATGACGACGAAGAGGACGCACAGGGCGAAATGGCGGACGAGTCAACAGAGGTGAGGCAGAACTATAACAAAATTCCGAGCTCTTCGCATCAAGGAGTCTGGGGTCAATATGTATAGTAGAATGCTAACATACGTTTTCTCTACAGGTCTACACTAATCCCGAATTATCTAAAACGTCCGTACCATCTATCCCGTCCGTTCCTACGCCACCGATCGATACGTCATCCAGGGGTGGGCAGAGGTTTAAGAAATGCTCCTGTAAAACGGGGCGCGGTGATAAGAAAGCCTGCGTATTCTGCGTCTGTAGCAAACAGGGGATTGGTTGCAACTCGACCTGCTCATGCGGCGACGCGTGTGCTAACCCCTTTGCAGACCTGACACAGTTTTTCGGACCCCCATCTGCCTTCCCTAAGCCTTGTGGCGCCAATCCCTGCTTCGCCACCTGGCTCTGTAACCAACCAAATGTCGAGGAATTAGACATTGATCTCATAATAGATATACTATTATACGACGATACATCGTGGGCGAGTACTCGAGAGTACACGGAGCCGTTCAAGAAATGGGAGGAAAGTTGGAAGAGAGCCCGTTGCGGCAAGCGAAAGAAGAATCGCGAGGAGCGTGAGCGTCTTGAGTTCGAGCTGGTCCGTGGCGCGCTAGGCAACTGTAACCCGAACGGCTTCCACGGCCACTGGTACAGCTTCTGTCGCGGCTGCTGGGTCCCTACTAACCTCCTGGATCATTGTCAAGAGTGCCGCCTCTGTAAGCCTACTACAGAATGGCATTGTGACAAGCACAACCGTTGTACGACGGATCGCGTCTGTTCTGATTGCGCATCCGCCTTACCGTACGGGGGTATGTTGCAGGTGGCTTCATATCCGGATCCCGGAACTTAACTCCGTATTTTCTGGAAAGCCTCTACTAGGGATGAAAGCGAACGCCCTTTTTTCTTCGTCTTCATAGACACTCATCGAATGGATGGACATCGGATAGACAGCGTGATTTAGGGGTACACAACGGGATTTTCTCTTAATTTACTCGTATATACCTTGCATGGGCAGCGACATTGCGTGCATCGGCAGGATGGAAATAAGTGAAGCTTCCGGGATCATATAGGCATATCGGCGAGCTAGGGCACGTACAATACTAGAGCGAACACTATATAGCTGAGAGCAGAGAGCTTGGGATGGACTTAGCTGTAGCAGCTGCTCTTATCTGACGAGCGAGTGAGTTGAATATCATAGCGACGTGACGAAGCGATGCATGAGTCGTCTAGCGTATTAATTAATCATCTTTCATCCATCAGTCAACTCAGTGTCTCAATTTCATAACCAAGATATCTTTACAATGCTCATCAGACTATCCAGCAAATCGTCGGGACACGAAGGAGCAAGTGGTCCGGATGTTGTTGGATTAAAAAGGGGATAGGAAAGGGGGAAATGAACCTGTCTTGGCATCAAATCAAAGAAGGGGCAGCCCCAGATAGATACGAGAAGAGGATGCAATTGATTCCTCTGCTACATCGCCACCGTTTCAGTATCATGTGCTAACTTTGTAAACATATATCGATAAGGTATTAACATAAGCGTTTAACGGCATCGACGCCATGACTGGTAAACATAGATAGGGTGGAGGCGCCATCTATGTCAATACATACCAAACGTACAGGAACTTGGCTTACGTCTTGAGTGATGATAAGCTGAAACGTCCCGGTCTTTTTTAGTAAGTCAAGCCATTCTCATACCCTTCACGGATGCGAGTTACGGAGTTCTACAAAAATTTAAAAGAGAGGCCTATGGTCAGCAATTGGTAGGATTGACGGACTTCCCACACACCATCGAGGCCCATATCAGAGCCGAAAAGCCATTGACTGAGGATTACAGATTGTTTAGGCTGTGTGTACTCCTTCATCAACACGCGGTATAAAGCAGCGAGAACCCAGTAAATACATGGCGGAGATAGAATCTCAAAAGAACGGTTCCCTAGAAGCGCGTCGACACATGGGTTAAGACCATCATTCTTCCCGTTTTATTCCTCATATTTCCAACTCTCTTGTCAGGATTATCAGGGCCAATATCCATGGCCTTGCGGTCCTTTGATATTCTACCTTGAACTTGTGATTCTATATAGCACCGAAATCCAGATGTTCTTGACCATACCACAGAGTCTAACACCTCTAATAAATGGGGACATTATTGTCAGATGTTTCACCTTTAGGTGTTACCTAGACATGAAAGACAAAGAAGCATCCTGTATGTATACCTTGAGTCTAGCCAGATAGTTTCCAGTCCCTCGCGGAACAACATGTTCATTCCCATCATCCTAGGTGCGCCACGTGACAATTATAGCTCCAAGACCCATAGCAGTATTCTTGAAGTATGCTCCTATCTATTCATTTACTAATCAGCTATGGCATCATGGCATCATGGGAATGAGGAATCGTGTAAAATATACAACAAGGGATATGAGAAATATGACATGATATTGCAGGACATACTGTAAGAATACCCAACACGGTCGATCTCTCCGCACCGATCTCAAAATCGGAATGGACCGAGATAAAAAACGCCTGGCGCTTGGTAACATGCAGATCCAGATATGTAACCATGAAAATCAGCCATTTCTTCGCAAGGGTATATCCTAGACATCTAGGTCTAGGCCTAGGCCGAGTTGGCGGAATATTTTCGTCGTGGTTTGATGTGCATATTATCCATGTTGCTTACATGCATAATCAAAGATCTCGCATGTACATTCGGTAAGTTAGGGCCAGGAATGGGGAGGGGAAATGGCTAAGTATAGTCATGAGAGTATTCGATACAACGTGGAGGTAGGTGGAGGCGAGGGACGTGACGTCAACCGGATATTTTCTTTTCTTACGAGGATATAGTTAAGGACTACCCAAATTACAACCCCTACATCTTAATATGTAAGTAATCCATGGATGGTAAGTTGGTTTTGGTTTCGTTTTAGGTCACCGCTCCCTCGGGTCGCTTTGTAGGCCTACTTGTCATGTCAGCCCCGTTTCTATTGTCAGTGTTGGTCCGCAGTGCATTTACTGGTGACCAATAAGGGATCATCCTCTCTCAGAGATTGGCCTTCGTTGTAATTTAACGAGGCATGTTTTAAGGATATAAGGGCGCACTATTTATGAAAAGAGGCATTTTCAACAAACAATAGGCTAGCGTACGAGGGAGACTCTCATGTACTAGATACAAGAGTATGCCCATATGCCCGACCATTACGAATAGGATAGGCACAAGTTGTCTTTTAAGACTACTCATGTAGCTAGTCCATGGATGTAACTAACATTTTGGAAATCAGAGCTAGGCTGTCAGACTCGCCCGCCATGTAGTATCGTCACTACCCCAAACACATAGGCGTATTTCTATGAGAGGTAGATGAGCTACAGCTAACATTTATTCAACGACGTAGAAGTTGTGGTCAGGTTGTTAGCCCCCAAGGCGCGTAGACTCAGATAAATGAAGGCTACTTGTAAGGGCTAGGTTTATACATAAATAAGTAGGTTGGTGCCTGCCTAACATACGTACCTACATATATAAAGATTCGTCAGCATAAACGGCGAAGCAATGGTAACCAACTTAACGACATATCGACGGGAGCCGATGTCGTACATTGTACATCAGAACCGGCACATTAAGTGACTCTTTAAGGTGCATATCTGAGAAAAAAAAAGGAACCAAGTATCAACCAACGCCAGAGACTGAAGCGTGAAAAGGAGGGAGAAAAAGAAGAGAAAACAGGACAAGACTGTACACGTTGTCGATAGGTACGGTGCCTCTTGTAAATTCCACTATTTTTCCTCGAGCATTCTCTGCACTTTACACCTTTTTCCATCTTCCAGTTCCTGACCCATGACTGGGCTCGCCTAAAGCATGGCTGATCACATCGAAGCTGCGCGATCCAGCAGGCTGGCACGACCCGGGATTCCCACGGATATGGATAACAAGCACGTTGGAACCGAATTCTACGGGTCTCCGCTTTTGTGGCTCCCATGTGAGTTGCTGGTGCATGCAGCATCATATCTCTCCTCCGAGAGCTTGTTCAACCTACGCTTAACTTGTCGCCGGGTTGAGACATTTCTATATGACACCTTTTCGGAAGAATTCTTTTCTGATAGACGATTTATGGTTACTGAATGGTAAGCGATACGACGCTGTTATCCCTTTTAGCTATGGTTGCCTTATTTCATATGGATGCTGACTGTGATACAGTACGTATTTCACGTCTCCTTTAACATGCCCTTCCTATAAAGAGAGAAGTGCAACTTGTCAGACGACTCTCTTTTTAGCCTTGTATCATCTTCCATAATTCCCGATGCAAACTCCTACGTCTTGGCTAACAGATGCTGGCGTAACTTAGATAGTCTAGGATGTCTAGTTAACATATCGAAACATCCTCATCTATCAAAACGTGTGTCGAAGTTGACTATTGGACTCGATCGGTTATACAGCAGCGACGCCCTCGCCGGCCATGGTGGTCGAAACCGAAACGTTAATAACTATCCTGTTAGAGATGGAATCGATCCCTATAAGTTACAAGACCTTGCTGCGGAGCAGAGCTGGTTGATCAGCAGTGGTGAATTACAGTTGTTGCTTGGCGAAGCATTAGACAACCTACCGAATGTGGTCGAGCTTAGCGTACGAGACGTTAATGTTGCGAGACGATTCTGTCGCCCTGGATCAAGCAAGCTGTTCGTGAGCTATGGCGTCGCCGAAGTCCGTAGACAGACAGGCATCGATCTTCTTGAGGATGACTCGCATCTTCATTTACAAGACCAGTTCGCCGATATTCTCTTCACGGCTGCTCTGTTAGCTGTTGTGAGAACCGGTAAGCGTTTGGAACGCATCACCGTGGACATACAGAAGAGGGAGAAAGGCCTTTCTAGCTCTGCATTCTACACCCCCAACTCCCTCGTCGAACCTCTCAGGTTTACTTTACAGGATCTGCACTCGCTCGATCTCTCCGTTAGCTTTACCTACGTCTCGCTTGGCAATTACTCAAATGGGTCTCTTGCGTTCTTGCCGTGGCAGCCACACTACCTATTTAAGCTCCTCGAATACACACCGAATTTGGTTCGACTTCGCGTAGTATCTAAGGGCGATAGTTTCCTAAAACACGAAATAATAGGGTGGCTGGCTCAGTTGGTAGACCTGTCGAACGGGATACGTGTTGAAAGCACCCGTCTCCATGGTCCTCTACATTCGAGTCTCAACCATCTAAGTCTCGCTCAGAGATACCAGACACTACAGCACCTGGAGTTGGAAAATATGGTCGCGCCCGCTACGTTGCTTTCCAAAGTCCTCCTGCATCTTACCGGCTCGCTCCGGACGCTATGCTTAAGCATGGTAGGGGTATCAATCTCCCAGGATGACGACGAGCTCGATAACAACCCCCAGAGCCCTAACGCCTGGACTTCCATATTTCGAGAGATGTCTAAGTCTGTTAGCCTAGAGAGCTTGCACATTAGCTCTCTGGGCCACCACGTCCCTAGTCGCCTGGCCAACGATAATAGGCATCAAGTCGCCTTCTTAAACTCGGGATCTGGGGTGCAGTCTGGCCCACGTAATGGATTACTTAACACTTGGTCGCATGAGGGCAGTGTCTCGTCGATGAAAGCTTTCCTTCTCGAAGTTGCGGAGAAGACGGTCATCATATGCACCAGTTGCAAGCAAAGGAACTCCGGATATTGGTCTTTCGAAGACATCTTGCAGGAAAGATCAGAACGGGCTATTTGAAGATTATCCCTGCTGTGTATCGACTGGTTTTTCGATATAGTCAGCTTAGAAATTGGCAGCAATGTCTATGCGTGCCGTCGGCGTTAAAAGCGATCTTCCGTACTTTGCTGGCCTTGCTGGAGAGTCTAAAGCATGCTCACAATTTGTACCCGAGTTTTTTGAGGCTATTAATGTGAAAAGATGAAATCTTAGGAAGTAATACGGCAAGGGGTATGACAGGAGGTGTGACAGGTGTAGCACGAGGTATGGCGGGAGTGTAGTTGAGAAGTGCCGTAATAAAAGCCCTAAGGACGGAAAGCCTTCGGGGTGGAATAAGCACTCTACTAAGAAGAACACTAAGAATGCCCGCGATAGGGGAAAAAAATCGATGAGGATCTCCAATTCGATAAAACAGCTCTCGTAACATTTGTGTCAACCATTTTTAGTGTATATAATAACTCCCGTGAACTTAAGCACCTGTGAACTTAGATAAGGGAGTGTATGAGCTGTTTTTTGCTAGTGCCACGCAACTTCAAAAGCGTCTTAGATCGAAGTTCAGAAAAGCCAAATCAGATTACTATATAACCGAAGCGTACGACTTCAAGATATCGGAATCCTGGTCTGGGGTAACTGAGATAACTTGAAAATCTTTTGAATATTTATTAATGACTGGACGATAAAACGCTACATGATAACGTGGTGCGCGGTGCTTATCTTCCGACCGGAGATACCAAAGGACTAGCTACGGCGGCTCACTGCAGATCAGCAGGGATCCAGATAACCGCTTTGATATCGTCTCGGGTTTGACGTTTGAATGGCTGCCAATTCAACGGAATCCCACGCTTGTCATTCGGTGAGTTCGGTAAACGGGAATGTGTGCGGGGGGATAAGCGAGAGACTTCACTTTACATATTACTGGGGGGGGGGGGACTCCCCTCAAGCCTCAACATTCCTAACTCGACCATCCACCGTTTTTTTACCTCTGAAGGAAGCTTAAGGGCTTGCTGGATGTTTCCCGCTGAGATCGATTGATCTGGCGTTGATATTGCAGCATAGCTAAGAGGAGTCAAGATGACGTTGACGGTGGCTTCAAGTCATGGCGATATCGATGAATCGCTTGTCCCAGGGACTGTCCACCTGGTCGATCTCGAACACACAATGGCGACACGCCACGCCAAGGATCAGAAGGACATCGTTCTCGTCCCTACTCCGTCCTCAGATCCAGATGATCCGTTAAATTGGACGCCCAGGCGCAAATACCTAGCTCTAACATGCGCCCTCTTATATACCTGGTTTAACGGTATGGCGCTGTCGGTGGTCTACTCCGTGCTCGTACCACTGTCTACAGCTCTGTCCGTGACCGAGGCTGACCTCAACGCTGGCACTGGGTACATGTTCCTTCTGCTAGGATTGGGTCTTCTGTTCTGGCAACCTTTTGCGCTTCAGTATGGCAAGCGATTAACGTATCTAATCACACTAATCGCGCTCATGGCTATAACGGTCTGGGGGCCGTATGCGCGCGGCAACGGACGGTGGATTGCGAATCGAATTCTGACGGGCTTCTTCGCAGCCCCTATTGAGGCACTGCCTGAGACAACCATCGCTGATTTGTTCTTCGCCCACGAACGGGGTACATATCTAGGCTGGTATGCCTTCACACTGGCGGGGAGCAATTTCTTCGCACCGGTTATCTGCGGTTTCATCAATGACGGTGTAGGTTATCGGTGGGTGTTCTACTTCCAAGCGATTTTCTGTGCCGCCACGTGGGTATTCCTATTCTTCTTCATGGAGGAGACGAATTACGATCGCCGAACCGTAGGCATCGTTGCCGAGCCTACCGACGGTGTTCCTGAGCCTAGTAGCCCCGATGGAGAGAAGAGCAAGAAGACATCAGAAGATCCATCTGAGGGTATCCAGCGGATCCCCTCTCCGGATGACGGGTCATCAGCCACAACGAAGAAGACGTTTTGGCAGAAAATGTCTGTTATAGATAAGCCGCGGCCTTTCATGATGCACTACCGAGCATGGCAATCCCTCAAGCTGCTCTCGTGGCCCGTGGTATTCTATTCAGGGTTCAGCTACGGGACGTACCTTGTCTATTTTAACATCCTCAACGCGACGAGTTCCATCATCCTAGGCGGCCCGCCTTACAATTTTCGTCCATCCCTCGTCGGCCTAAGTTACGTTTCCTGCATAATAGGGGTCTCCGCAGCGGCGGCTTTTACAGGCGTGTTCTCGGATCACTTCATTATCCGTCTAGCCCGCAGGAATAATGGTGTCTCGGAACCTGAACACCGCTTATGGCTCTTTGCCGTCTCGGCGTTAGTGATCCCCTCGTCGCTAATCCTCTGGGGCGTTGGTGCTGCCCACCACGTGCATTGGTTCGGCCTCGTGTTCGCCATGGGCACCACTGCGTTCGCCAATACAATGGGTATTACCCTGAGCGTCTCGTACTTGATCGACACTTACCGAGACATCTCGGGCGACGCTTTGACGACATGTATCCTTATCCGCAACATCATGAGCTTCGCTATTGGATACGGCATCACACCCTGGCTGGATAATCTAGGATATCAGAACTGCTTCATAAGTGTCGCTTTTGTAGGATTGGCCATCTGCTGTGTCTTCTTGGTGATGATCAAGTGGGGTAAGAAGTTTAGGGAGATGAAGCGTGTTGATTACTGGCGCGAGGTCAAGAAGAGAATTGATCTTGGGCTGGTACACTGAAATGCGTACCCATAGGTCGTAGTGGGCGTCCACGCAACAGTGCTTATTTTGAAGCAGCAACTAGGTCCTTTTCTATGATACATGCCTACGACATATTCGCAACCAACAACCATTGAATATCACACTACCATAATTATAATACGCTAGAAAGGAAAAACGGAATAAAAAGGTCAAAAATACAACAAAAACATACAACACCGGGGATTCGCTGGTCGTCACCGACCCAACTACTAATCCGGCTGTATCTGGCTTATCTAAGGGAGAGCAGACGGGATCCCGAGTTTTCCAGATCATATGGTCGTATGTACAAGATCTGTTGTTGTTTTGCATTATAACTTGGATAGATCCTGGATAGATTGGGTTGGCCCTAGATTCGATACACTATAGTAGGGAAGGAAGGGGGAGGGGATCTTAAGAACTACCCACTATGAAACTTCTCTAATGCCGACCTCAGACTAAGGTGTAATGTCCTTTACCGGCGTTTCTATGATCGACGCCAAAAGAATCCAGTGCTAATTTCGATACGCGTGATGAACGGGCTCCGGGGCACCCCGCATCCATGTCGATGCTGGTCGCGTCTCTAGATGACCTAGAGTGCCGCCATCCATGGTATTGGAAAAGGCTTCGAGGGGAGGATAAGGTAAAAGCTTGCTGGCTGGCGGGTATAGATAGGTGCTTGCCTCGGTCTAGTCGAAGACTGAGTCCTTCTTATCGGGTGGTTCTTGGTCAAACACCTTGCATTGAGTGCAGTAGGTACCTGATAAATGTTCGTCTTATTCAATACATATCTGTCTATCAGCAATATCTTTCTCTATTTTTGTCATCGACTCGTAGGTGGACTCGCTATAGCTCTCGTCTTCGCGCAACTCAATCAGTCGACGTTTCCAAAAACCCCGCCGTTCGAGACCAAGCCCTCTTGACCCGGTGAACAGTGGCCCTATAGAGTAAGGGTTCGAATATCTAGACTTTAACTTCTCCAGCGGGTCTGCGAATGTGTTAAGCAATGACTCTCGCATCAGTCGCCGCCCACACTGTACTACCCACTCGCAAGCAACCTGAATGCGGGTTTCCAAGCCAGGCCGATCATCAGTTTCCCGCTCCCCTTCTAAGCCATCTGATATTTGGTAGACGGCAAAAGAAACGAAAAATTCCAGCGCCGAGGCCACCGTACAGCCTAGCTGCAAAAGATTTGAGATTCAGCCACTCTTCTTCTGTATACTCTCGTTCATCTTTAGCCTCAGGGTCGCAAGTAGGACCTATGACTGGTGTTCAGCAAATGACCTCTGTGAAGTTTCATCGGCGAGCGCCGAATCGGGCGTATCTTACTTAGATTCCAGCTTTCTCTCATCTCAACCTAGATATCTGGCAACCCCTTCCAGCCTTCGACTCCGTTCAACTTGCGAACAGTGCTAACAAGAACATCTTGCTCATAATGTTTCCGATGTATGCAGCTTGCGATGCGATTCAGAGCGGACCAGGTGCTGCGTGTGAGAGGCTGGTCTGTAAGGCTTTTGCCGGGAGCGAGTCTAATCAAGCCGTCTGTAACGCGTTGCGATATTTCTTCAACGTTGGGTTCCGGCGAAGAGTTGATGACCAGGCTCAAATAAATCGAGAATATCCAACTTATTTTCAGTTGAGAGTAGACTGAGCTCCTCGTCTTTGAGACGTTCAAAGCTGAGTTGCTTGGGCGGACATGGCGGACAAGAATGTAATGATAACTTAGAAAGCTTAAGAATTAAGATAGAACCCGAAGTAATACATATGAAGATGTTGAGGTTTTTAGATATGTATTTGCTCTGCTAGCACCGGTGCACAGCCACCCAACGACTGTATCACCCTAGCAGGATCAAGATGAGGCTAAAGGATGAATGGGATACGGTCCGTAGTGGATAATAATATAACAATGTTGACAGTGTTGAACAAGAGATAATATCAGCGCAGCAATTCTTCCATGCCCTTGTAGTTGGTCTCCAAGGGGCTTGTTGGGCTCCTATGACGTTAGAGGACATGTTCGTCGAAAAAGTCAGTGTTCTTGGTACGTAGGATGTCATTTGCACACTCCCACATGGCTTTCCGCCAGGGGAAATCAGAACAATTAAGCTACACCGGGTCACAATTGGAAAGTAAAGCGCATTCAGGGTAGCGGAGTTTTAGAATTGTAGGCCTGATTAAGTAGGTACATTATATCAGCAGAGAAGCCACTGGCCAAAGACAGGTTCGCAATCAACAATGCTATATTGGTATCGTCGATCTATCTCAATCTTGACTGACAGACAGCTTGGCCGTCCCACCACGCAGAACAATGATTTTTAAACGTTCAGAAAAACGAGCGAACAAGAACCGTCGACATGTCCCATACAATTCCATTATGTACTTATGTACTCGTGTCAATCGAAACTCCCAATCATATCTTGCGTAGGTACTTAGGTTTTGACGCCTACTTCATTATACGACAACTTCTTCCGCTGAAGCTTCAGCGGGAGATGACTCTTCAGCCTCCGATGAGGCAACGGAGGCCGACTCCTCGGCGGGGATATCTTCGGTAGCTAACGACGGTACGGCTTCTTTCGCAGCCTCGGTGGCGGCGACCTTGACGGTCTCGGTCGACGTTTCTACCTCGGTAACGGTGTGGAAAACTCGGATAACTTTCTTCTCGGTGACGGTTTCGGTTTCCGTCTCTTCTGATTGCAATGTTACAGCGTTAGGTTTGCCCTGAAAGGGGCCAGATGTGCTGCATGGCTCGTAAACAGTGCACACATTGGTCGGGCTTTCTTGGACTTCTGTAGCTTGTGGCATAACTTGAGGCTCCTCATCGCTTGGCACGGCCGGCGCGGATTCGGCCTCGGGCGCCTCTTGAGGGGGCATTGAGGCAGCGGGCTCCTCCGGTTGATAGCATGCTGCGACTCTAGTGGGCTCAGCGGCCGGGGTATCTTCCTGCGATGCGACCTTCGGAGGCTCTCGGTAATATGTTTCGGCTACCTCGGACTCTTCCGCATCCTCGTAAGATGCTACGATTGAAGGCTGCGCCGTCTCAACGGATTGCTCCTTGGATGCTGGAGTATGCTGATAATATACTCTAGGGTGTTCCTGGTAGTCTACTGAGGCTGCGACAGGCTCAGCCGAGGGTGTTTGGCGTCGAGCCATCGCACTCGACTGGCTGCAGATAGATGCAGCGACCAACGATCCCGAGGTAGGAAATTCTACCTGAATAGTAGGGGCGTGAGGCGTATCCACAACGTGAGCGCGACGCATGCCAGGAATCTCTCTCATCCTGTGGACTACTGGTTCATAATGTGGCTCAGCGGGAGCAGGAGCACTCCGAAAAGTGAGCATAAGGACGAATACGATGAGCGTGAATATGATGACATTCTTGCGATCCTGCATCAGAACTCTCACTGATTGTAGCATTAGCTCCGGTAGCGAGGCATTCTGGTAGGTGTGAGGAGCAGGTTCCTTATGCTCGTAACTTTCTTCGGTAGGCGACTGGGGGGCCGGGGACGGAGATGGGGGCGGCATGTATGAATCTTGGTGTGGATGAACAGAAGGCTCCCTAGACGGCATCCGCGGAGATGCGGGCGGTGGCGTGTGTCCATAGATCTCGCGGAGTCGTTCTTCATCCCGTCGTTGGCGCTCCTCGGCAGAGATAGGTGATCCAGCACGTTCTGACTCTGGTGGCGGAGGGGAAGCAGCGTAGCGGGAGCTCAACCGGTCGGCTTGTTCCTTTAGATGCTGTTCTTCCAACTGGTGAGCGACCTCTTTTTGAATCTCTGCCTCTTCTTGATGCGTGAGCTCATGCTCCTGGTGAGCTGCAGCGAGACGGACTAGTTCCTCCTGGACAGCTGGTTCGACGATGGGTTCCAGCTCAACGTCTACCCGCTCCATCTCCTTCCAGCAAGCTGCCCACGCACCAGCCCTCATTAATCCGTTGCTAGCATATACCTTAACCCGGAAGGTCTTACCCTGACCGAGGGAATCATATCGGATCTCGTTCTTGCAGGTGCTACACCAGTGGCGTTTGTCTCCGGCTCGAGATCGCACAGAACCCCACTCATCCTCGCTTTCCTCATCTTCAGTCATGTTCCCCTCGTTGGACGGGCCGAGGTAGTGACCGCATTCGAGAATTCGGGCTCTTCGGCGTAGGGGTAGCTCTAGCGCTTCAAGCAGGCGCTCCTCTAGAAGCTCGTAGTCATTCTGAGGATGGCCCAACAGGATACCCCGCTCGATAACAGTATCACCGATACGGTCTTGTAGGATCCTCCAGGACTCTCGGAGCGATTTCGCCTTATCGCTCAACTCATCCGCATCTACTTTGTTGAGAAGATCTCCCCATACCCATCGTAGCGGCAGTAGTGTAACATGAAGCAGGACAAGAGGTGCTTCCTTGCGCTTGAAACGGGACGGTGTGGACATTCTCTTTGGCGAGTATTGTGCAGAAGCACTAGGTGTACCCAAGCGGGAAACGGTAGGAAAATGCTTCTTTGTCGACTTGGGGGAACCGAGAACCGAAGGCGTTGGCGACGACATTTGCATTGCTCGAACATCTGAAGGTGTCCGAAAGGGCGGTCGCGGCGTTCCTCTAATCGTGGGGATGAACTCCTCTTTCTCGTATTCCCGTTCATACTGGGAAATGTCCGAGATTCGAGGTGATCGAGTTATGGTTGTCATATTATCCGAGTCCTTATAAGCCTTCCCCGGCTCAGGAACTCCGTCATATGATCCTAAAGAGCTTCGTGGGCTCTTATCGCTAAATACATCTTCATCTGTTGCCTCATGGTGAGAGCTGCTATCTCCACCATCGTCGACATGAGGAACTTGGGATTCGGCAAATTCGGAGTCGTCGAGGTATGAATGGTCGTGGGCCTGATCATTGGTGTTGTCTGTCCTTTCGCTTAATATGGAGCTATCTCCGATATCCTCGTGTTTGTCGTCGCCGTGGGTATCAACCCCAATCTTCTCTGAGTTTTCGCCCATCTCGTCGTGGTGATCGGTCTCTATGCTGGGACGAACTTCCGACTCTTGATTCGATGTCATATTCAGTCCTTCATATCCTTCTGTGCTAACTGCAGCTGACTCCTGTTCCGAGCCAGAAGTATCTGCTGCCTGCGACACGCCTTCGTTGGTATTTCCTTCGGCGAATGTCCTTAATTCTTGTGCTGGTAAGGTACTATTGTCTCCTGTTTCAATTGTTGGCAATTGAGAACTTTTTTCAGCCATTGGGGTGCTTACGCAAGACGGGTCTACGTAAATTTCAAATCGTAGTTCGAGTTCGTCGAGGCATTCAAAGAGCGAAGGCCTTAGGAACAACACTTAAAAGGTTCACTGATTAAGATCAGCCGTTCAGATTTCTGAACGACTGGAACACTCCGTTTATTTTGGAGTTTGTTGTGCTGGCAAGGTATTAGACCTGCAGGTCCAAAGAACGAATTTGACGAATTAATTGGGTGAAATTGAAAGGGATGCGGGTCGGCGGGTTGTCAGTTGCTATGATTGTTGACACGCGTTGCCAGGTCAACCCCACCATGGAAGCCTAGCCCCGTCAACACCGCCCAATCGGCAACGACATCACAATTCGGCACAAAATATTCTAAATAGGCAAAAGAAGAAAAAGAATAATTGCTAGGGTATAAGAAGGTAAGGTTAATATGGCTATGTAGAGTCAGCAGCTTCAAATTTGGCAATCACCTAATAATATTTCTTCTGCTTCTTAGTCAGCTTGTCACTTCACGGTCTCTGACGTCATTTCAATATAAATAAAGATCTGAGTGCATCCGTACTTGTACAATGCCTTCACCGCCTCCAGATAACTTTGTTGCAATTAAGCTATGACCAATAGAAACGGTTCTAGCTGAACTTCATCCATTCCATTTAAGGAATACTCAAGCATGAGTTAAGTGTTTGTCTCAGCTCTTTCCTAGCGAATCCATCTGAATGCTGAGTCACTCTTTCAAGATTGATAGAGGGGAATCATCGCTGCGATATTCTGCTCGTAGATGCTGATTTGCATCGCTCTAGGGTATAAACGATTTATCAGGAGATATAAAGACAAGCACGTCAATTATTCTTGGCTGGGTACCTTGTACCTACAAGTATCATCCATATACCTGTCTTGTGGGCAAGATGCAGTGCTCTTGTATTTCCAGGTGCCTATAGTACTACGACCCGGTAATGCAAGAAAGCTATTGTCCTATTTCACTGCCGCAGTCTTCCTCGGCCTTTTTGAAAATGACTTGAAAATAGGTTGAACGGAACCCCCTATGTGGAACCATTCACATTCATTTCCTAGCTTCGGTCATTGACATTTCAGATACTCGAGCTACGAACTCATACCAAGCCATGAAGCTAACGATACCAACCCTGCAATAGCTCCAAAACATTAGGTATATAAATGTCATATTCCCATGATACCTCTCATCAAATCAGCACAACCCACCCCACGAAAGGTTGTTGGTCCTCTAGTAAGGCGATCATGAGGATTCTCATAGTTTGGGACCGGTATCGTATCAACCCAAGTCTCACAAGTACCACGAGTCGAGAAGATTGTGCCCCTCCACATGGCCAGATATCACGCAAACATGGAAAGTTTACCGGAAGAGGCTGAGATTACATTAGTCCTATTCTTCGACGACTCGTGTTTGGGATAGTGAATAGGAGATGGAGCATGTGTTACCGCACTGGTTCGTAGAAGTGGAGTCGGAGTAACCATGACGAGACCTTAGGCTATACGGATAGTTATTTTCCTTACGCTGGACCACAGTCGTGGGATACAGTAGAACATAGTAAAGTGCCCGCTTCTTGGGCGCTGTGTAAGGCAATCAACAATGTAGATGTTACGCGAATAGCTTGTTCAGGACAACTAATATGCAGGTGAGATTCCGATTGGTTCACTTCGTCAGACTGCCAAACATCATTCTAAAGTTGGTGGAGAGAGGAGATGGGAGTTGAACCTAAGTACACATGCCTTGGGCTGTTTAGCTACTGCTTCTCAAGCCGCCTAGTCCATTCATCAACAACATTCTCTATCTCTATGAGCAACTGAGATTTTCTCTCTTCGGTACACCAACTGCCCATGATTACACCCTTCGCGATGTTCTCCCAGTCCTTGATACTCAACTCGAACGTTTCTTGGAGCGCACAATAGTTCTCAAGTATATAACCCCCAAAATAGGCCGGGTCGTCACTGTTGATACTAAACATGACACCAGCATCGAGAAGCCTCCTTAGTGGGAACGAGCTCATCGAAGAAATGCAATTGAGCTTGACATTCGATATAGGGCACATAGTCAGTGGAGTTTTGGAAGAGACAAGGCGTGCAACCAATGCGTCATCCCCCTTTATGATAGCCTGAATGCCGTGGTCTATTCGTTGTACATCAAGTAGGTCTAGAGCTTGGGTCACGTAATGTGGCGGGCCCTCCTCGCCGGCATGGACTGTCCTTGGAATGCCTGATTCCCTCGCAGCATCGTAGAGACTCTTCCACATTGGCGGCGGGAATGGAATTTCAGACGAATCCATACCGACGGCAGCGAGTGTCCCGTCTACAAAGTAGCCTGCATTCTTCGCCCGTGTAAACGTCTCCATGGCCCCAGAAAGGGGTAGGTGCCTTACCAGGCACATAATCAGCTGCGTGGTGATGCCGAAGTCGGCTTCTGCTCTCGCCTGCGCCCTCCCAAAGCTCTCTACCATAGTTGAGAGGGCAATGCCGCGACTCTCATGGACTTGCGGGTCGAAGAAGACTTCCGCATGGCAGACATTCTGGGACGCTGCCTTAGTGAAGTAAGCGTACGCTAAAGCCTCGAAGTCAGACGCGTCTATCAGAACCGACATGCCAATGTAGTAGTACCCCAGAAAATCGTCTAGGTTCTGAAAGGTTTCATAACGCCTACGGAGAGATTCCGGGGAGGCGAAGGCGGGATCATCAGAAACAGGGAGAGTGATGTTATTCTTGGCTGCGAGGTCAAAAAGGAGTTCCGGCTCGAGGGAGCCCTCGAGGTGCATGTGATGTTCTGCTTTGGGCAGAGCCGCGAGGAAACCGTGTAGCGATGTATTGCACATTTCTTGACTAGCGCTCGTATGACTGAAGCTGAAGAAAATGTAACCTTTGAGAGTGAAACTCCTCTCGCGCGAACGTTTAGGGCGTTATGGTGTTACCCACGCTGTTTACACGGTGGAACAAGTGTTGATATGTGAAAATTCTCATTTGCGTCTAGTTGAGAAAATGGCCTACAGTAGCATTATGTCCTAGTTAATCACTTATCGTCAAGGAAACCAATTCCTTTCTTCGCTACGAATTGAGTCAGCATACTATTTGTATTCGGCCTTCTTTATTCGGCGAACCCCCGAGTAGCCTCTCTACAGGAAATGACGAGCGGGGGAGTGCCACCGAGAAAACGGCGGGCGTCAGCAAAGTAGATTAGCGTCTATTTGACACACATGCTGATAGCGGACGCAAAGATAAGGTCGTGAATTATGAGCGCTTCTAGACGTCTCTGACACCTATCGAAACCGCCATGTTTAAGGGGTGCTGTTTTGAAGAGATTCTCGATCCATCAATTCGAGGTAACTGAAGAGAGACAGCGTGGGAGTGATGCTGTCGGAAACTCAGTAGGCCGACGATAAGTCGTTCGAGAGAGAGCAAAGAAAGGCCTCATTCGGCTCCGTCCCGACGGAAAGAAAAAGGGTTGAAAGTGGAGAAAGGGGATATAAATAACCCACTGGCGCTGTCGATCAGGAAGAAAGTAAAACTTGGACCCTGGTTGGGAACGCTGGAAGATCGCAGCAAACTACGATGACAGGCAGCAGATCAGCGGTTGCGGTCCGCCTGTAATAATACGCGTGCATGCGACCGCCGCCCATATTCGCCATTTTAAAACTTGGATCTCGGCTGCGATCCCCTAGGATGGTCCCGGCTTGATAAGAGCTGCTTGCTGGTATTCGTTCGGTTGTGCTGCAAGGGGAACGCCGACTATTGGGCTTTCGTCAGGGACTTCTTTACTAGGGATCCCGAACCGCATTACGCATTGCACAGTTCCGCCCCGTGCGAGGAATTTCGGAGGGCCCCGGTCCCACGGGCTTGTCTTGTAACAACGACCAAACCAATTACAGCAGGTTATACACATTGGCTAAATAGGTCACCGATTACATGATACCTTGGTGTCAGGGGCGGAAGTAAGCGAAGGAAAACGCGGTGGCCCATGGTTCTTGTTAGTTCCCATAACCTTGAATGATCTGGAAACATGCCCATTCGACAGATTGATGGAGATAGAAATTGGGAGGATCAAAAAGTGCGAATCCTCTCTGTTGCTTTCTGACATATCTTTGTTATCTAAGTACCGGAGTTGCGACGAATCAGTTTCTCATTAAAAAGCCATCAATTTTAAAAATAGCGATATAGTCACTCTTAAGCAGCGGTGAGCACTTAGTTTTTTTCTCTCTTGTGCAGTCCGTTGTGTAGTCCGTTATGGTGTGAGCGTATGCGTGTTCTCTGTTTGATGCGCGGGAAGGATTCTTGTGTGAACACATCAGAGATCGACTGCAGAGTACTTTTTTCTACTTGTAGGCCACGTTTCTGCTCGCGCATCCGAATTGGAGTTATCAACCACGACCCTGTATTCTGAATGTTAGAGAAACCTCGTGGCATGCCTGCGCCGCCTGCCCACTTACATGATGATCCTTCACCCCGGGCGGAATCCTAGCACACGTGCGCTCGTCAGCCGCAACGGACGCAGAAGTACCTAGCCGGACCAGCAAAAGGGGAGGATACCGTAAATCTCGTGCGAGTGAAATCCTGAGGCTTTCACGTTTTCCAACCACCCCCAGCTGCAGACGCTGCATGTCTTCCAAGTTTTACTCGTAAACCGCAGTAGGCAGGTATTCCGAACCAAGGCAATCAGCCATCTTCTGTAGCTAGATGCTACAAACGGAGGGTCTCCTCTCGGACTGATTGTGTGCCTGTGTATGAGGAACTAGAGCGCGACGTCGTTAGATCGTTGGTCGTTGTAATGGTGATACAGGTTCGTTCGTTTCACTGCATGTCTTGTCTCTGTCTGTACCACTACCGTCTCCGAGACCGTATGTCGCCTCGCGTAGCCTACACGCATGGGTGAACGGCCTTAGTATCACGTCGACGCACGTAATTGCGAAGCCATCTAGTTCGGTTGCCTACAGCGCCAATTGGTTGGTTGGTGTAAGTCCACATTCGAGGCGCTCTTCAGTTATCCCGGCGCAGACCATCCCCTTTCTTGAGACCATGCCGATGCGGGGGTGAATCATTTGAAGTGCCGCGGTGGTATTAGATTCTCTTGGCCAGAAATACCGTGGAGAATCCAAGGTCACTGACCTTGTTCGGTTTCCCCAGGCGGTGATATATCCCTTTGCGAAGGTCACTCGCTCCGATCACATACATACCTTTTGCGAAGTACGCCTTTCGAGGGGGACGAGGACCTCCGCCGGGATCGTGGTGATGCTTGCGTGGGCTAGGCTAGCGTATTAGACTTGTGATGCGTTACACGGACGGCATGTTTTCCATGTCGCACGGGATGGAATGCTACTTCAAGAAACGTCTAGAGAATGAATTCTGGCCCCCCGCCCGCGAGCAACTCCACCCTGTAGGAGCGCAGTAGCAGGGTACGAATCAGGGTAACGGCAGCAAGCAAAAAGAGTCCACGGGGAACGAAGTCACACGTATAGATTATTGTACATACGCATGCAGAGATGGCCAGTAGGCAGCCAAGGAGACGTATGCGCCTACAGCTAATTGGTACAGTATTCCCACCCCCTTGAATCTCCTATGGGAGCCTCGATTGTCGAAAAGGGCAATGTCCGTGTTTCGAGTGAGTGCGGAGCCGATCTCGTCGTAAATTCGTCCCGCGAGTTCGGCAATCGGCCGCTACCTAACTGGCACACGGCCTCTTAGCTCCATTGGGTAAGTTTCCCCATGTGGCCTTGTACTTATTATCATGCGGCTTCGGTACCAGAGTTTACGACTATGCTTGCTTGAAGGAAATGCCGATACCAACGAGACCTGCCACCAGTCGAATATGTGTAGTGTGTCTAGAAGGGTGAGAAGTAGTGATGATGCCTAATGGTTCGATTTCTGTTCATGTGTCCATCGCTCATAAGCAGAGCCTGAGCTTTTATCTTCTTAACCTTATCTTTATTCCCCGTGACGCTGTATATTTAGTATAGCCTGCCGGAAGCATGCCAAACGGAGGACTATATACCTTGTAATTGACCAATTAATCCCTTGCTCACTAACTACTATCAACGGACGCGGATCCTTGGAACTGGGAATTCTGGTGGCGTGTTCTGTCATGTGGGGAGATTGCCAGGGAACCCGCATGCTCGGAGCATCAGAGGAGATAGAGAAAAGAAGCCAAATATGAAAGTACCATACAATACATACTGTGTCTATCTACCCATGAAACTAAGTCAGCTCAGGCTTTGACCATTTCAATGGACTATGTACATGATAACGAGTTTTGTCGTAACGGACAATGGCCTCACAGAACACCCGTAATCCCATATCCAGTCCAGACAGTTGGTGTGAGGCCATAGGGAGGACACGGCTTGCTGCGGTATCGTGGCTTTGAAATCCCCCCGATCCTCGCTTTGAAATCCCAGCCTTGCTTGCTTGTTCAATAGCATCTAATCTCACGCAGTTCATACATACATACCTACAGATCGCCTCGGCGTGGATACCGTGCTGCTTTGTCGGTGGCGACCCTGCAGATCAGTCGCGTGCGGACCCGGAATGTGGAAGCATTCTACCTACCTAGAGATTAAGGGTATGGAAGGGTGCAGAGATGATGCAAATGGCCGTCCGCTGGGAAGCTTTTAAGATTCTTCCACAATTAAATACTTCTGATGAAGTGCTGGTTTCTTCTTACTTATGTCTCCGACCTTTAACTATCAAAATACTGGTGTTCAGCTATTCGGTTCCCGGCATAGTGAAACCGGGGAGGTTCAAATTTGGCTGCGGTGGAACAGACAGCCATGACGTGTCACATCTCACAGCGGGCAGAATGGTAATAATTAAGTGCCCTGTTGAGGACGTCCACTCTGATCGATGTCGGGCAAAGATTGTCTCATCCGTATCCAACTCTGCGATGAGTTTCTCGGAGCTTAAAAAGCGATTGAGATAATAATAAGTAGGTAGTCGCAGTCGTATACTTACCTCTGAGGTAGATTAAAGGCCTTTACCCCCTCCATGGAGTCCGACGCGCGTCCGAGAAACAGGGTACTCGAGGCGTCCGGAGGAAGCCGAAAAATGATTAACGCGCCAGCCGCACGAGATCCCAAGGATTGGGGACGCTAGGTTTTAGTTCTTCTGCGAGATTTCACGCGCTTGGGAAACTAATAAATGAGATGCGAATTTAGCCTAGTATAATAGCGTCACGATCTTGGTGAGGAGGAATTGGGGGTCTCGCGGCGAGCTACAGAGTACCGGCTTCATAAATTTAGGTTAGATCGCAAGATGAATAGCCGCTAGCTTTAGATAATAGCATATGCCAGATCCATCGTGTCTGTTCGTTTCGACCGATGACCCCCTTTTCCCAGATGCAGAGTACCTAGCAAGCAGCTAAGTCTGCGGGTGAACAAGTGACCTTCATCTGAGAGGAAAATGATGCCGAAAAGCACTCGAAGCTTGACAGGTATTTTCCCTACTCGAACATGGATTGCCAAACTTGGATAGTGTCACTCTAGATTCACACAGTAGCCTCCCTGCACCATTCGTTACACGTTGTTATTATTCGCTCTCTGACTTCCAAGTGTTCTATTGCAAGAAGTTTGCTAATAGATGAAGACGAGGCTTACTTAACTCGAGAGGTCAACAGTGAGACACCCCATGCAAGTTGTCAGCGTATCGTTTCCTATCTTGACTCTGTAGCAGATAAATTAAATGTGAGCGCCTTATGTGAGAAGGAAGGTGAGGTTTAACGAATACTTCTAGAAGGCCAATATGGCTGAATTGATCAACAACGGTTTTATTATAATGTCCTACATAATGCTTAATGGACATCCGGTCGGATGTCTTCCGCGCCTAGATTGATTCGAAAGCGTTGCAGTCCCTTGGTTACTATACTACGAGTTCTTATAGGGCAGCGGAAAACGTACATACATGCCATGTATTTGACAGCTTGATTATCGTAGCGCCTCTCATATAAATCCTTGTACTTGTACATATACTACGGTGGAGCGGCAAGTCACTTAAGCCATGCATGCTAGGATAGGACATGCAATTCTGTTACTTACAGCAGAACCTTGTATGTTAGTATTTCCGCTTCCATTTCTCTCCTCTTAACATTGTCATGAATTGTTATTCATCCTTTTATGCAGCGAATATCTCGCTCGTCAGCTCATAGGAATCCATGCATTTTTCTGTATTAAGTACCTATATCGGTGTCTTTATTGACATGGATCGGGTCTCCCGCAACTAACAATAAGTGCGGCGCAAGGATGAAACCGAAAACCCCAGAAGTCATAAGTCCGTCAAAAGAGCCAAGATATCTTTGCTCCCAATGGATGACCCGTGAACTCTCGCGCCTGCAAATACTCCCCGTTACGTCGACACCTCCGTATCCCGAAAGTTCCCCCCTAAAAACATGAATCGCGTTCATACCAATAAAACGTGAGTATTTTCCACAATTTGAATTCTACCACGGTACTCCCCGTACTGTACCGCGAAACCCTATTCGGTGCCCAGACATGCCGGAGCCAGCGGGCTCTGTGACTTGTAAATGTGTCCGGTAATCAGGATTCGGGACTCGGTGAAATGAATGTCACTTGATCCCTGTGCTCTGGCTTTGAGAGAGTTGTCAACCTACTAAAAGCCTCAAATCCCCTGACGATCTCGATATTTGACATGCAGCTATCTGCCGATTCTCGTTCAACTTCAGCCTTGATTAACAAGATTGTTGTAATCTGGCGTGACTCAATCAACGTCGGTGACCACCATTCAACCGAGACCCCCTTAGCGGGCGCTTTCGCGATTCAATAACTAACTCCTAAGTACCTACCTACCTAACCTAAGCGAAGTATGTAGTCCAATGAGACCATCCGACAACAGTAGCCGTTTGTTTGAGACTTATTCATAACCCTCTGATCACGACCTAACAAAGTAACGTGGGAGAGTGTCTAGATCTTTATGATCTGATTAACATACTTATAATTATGCTACTATTATATGATTGCTGAAGATCCTCCACAAGTTTTGCACCTTAATACCACTTTACACCCCTGCCCCTTGTTTTTTTTTTAGCTTCACAACTTGTTGCTACCTATCCGCGTGGCATTTATCCATATATTGTTTTCGCCCATGCTCGAAACGGATTTCGGTGAGGATAATATGGACCTCTTGTGTGCTATGATAAGTATTATATGGGCTTGTAATTAAAATCTCGAGCATTCATTGCATGAACCATGGTGAATTCAACGGTCCTTTTCCCAACGATTTTATGGTTTCTGCCATTACTCGAAACAATATGTGCTCGATTTTTGAACCACATGGTTACATACCTAGGTACCTAACGTAGCTTCCACGGGCACAGCTGACCATTTAAGGTATTGTTTTCCGTTTTAATATCGGCCGAATGTTTCTCTTGTTTTGCGTACCTAGTTATATATAGCAACGTCGCCGTTTGCTGCGGTTTCGTATATATACATGTGTTCGCTGTTCATGATGTCTTGCAGTCCTAAGTGGCATCATTCATACCATTTCGTCGCCTGTGGCTAGGGTAGTCCTTGAGATTAGGTAGCTTTAAATAGCCATCCAACATTCTCCAGATCTCTGGGTGTCATTTTACGCTATTACAATGCAGTCAGATATGAAGGGTATTCACGGGGCATCATGTTGTTAGGCGGCACGGTTCTCAGCTAGGAAACCCGGTAAACAGGACAAGAAGTAATCAGAAGGTGCAGCATCGCCTCGGTAATATGCGAGGAGCTGGGTCTGTCACTCGCACGACATCTTATTTATTGTCGATAGCTCGACGTTCCATGCGGCCATGACAAACAGCGAAACATCCCGTACTATCAACGTGGAATATGGTATGAAAGTACGACGCATTATTCGACCCCTTCATCACCTAGAATTGGATTCACTAGAGCGGAAAACTCCATAATTCCCCCTGTCCTTTTCGGAATCGTCCCTCATCGCGCGGACAGGGGCCCCTCAAAGCTAACAGACTGTTATGCAGGCTACGTATTATAGTGTGATCTCTTTACGGCACCTTGCATGTTCCCCATGCTCTTTTCGACCCCGGCCAGATTGGATAGATTACTACAGTTAAGGCCTAATGGCTTTCCCTTGTAAAGTGCTAGGGCTATCACCAGGACAAAACGTGCCTTGAAAATGATCAGATCGTCCCGGGATCACTAACTTGTTCGAGAATGATTGAGGGGCTAACAGGAGTTGGTTTCTTTTTTTAAAGCTGGGACCGCCATAGAACGCCACCAGTTTGGAAAGTTTGGACGAAATGCCACGAGCTTGTGACAGCTCCGACCGCTCATCCCAAGAATAAGAATTAAAGAAAAAAAAAAAAGTCAAGATAATGGAAACAAGCGTATCCAAAAAGTCGACTTGTCGGAATCGGCAACGCCCCAACGCCTGGGTGCCAATACCTCGGAGTTTATTGGTTTTAGCTTAACCAAGCGATCAGGTTACATCGGCATGAGCACGGAGAGCACTCGATCTTTGGTACGTTTCAAGCTAGCTGTCCTCAGTGATCATATTTTACCCTGTCCAGCCTGTCGTGAGCCGTCGACCGCCGGTGGGACGCTCCTCTTTTCATATGCCAGGTTTTATTAAAAAATGCGATCGGGTCACGGGCTCACAGACGATTGCCTACATCGTCTGGTCCTAGCCACGCTTGTCAAAAGCTACTAAAACGACGGACCGGCCACTGCCGCTTGCCAGGGAATTAAATAAATAAAAAAAGGCTCCTATCCCCTACAAGTAGCATAGGTCTTATTATTAACCTTGCAACCACTTGTTGCTCACTAGGAATTTAGCGTGTCGCCAAGTTGAATAGCTGAATGACCGGGGGGCTCCACGAATGACGGTTAGAAGATTGTAATGGGGAAAAAAGAGACCGTAGTCTGGAGAAGGGCCGCGAGACGAAGGCGGAAAAAAATAGACAAAACAAAATGAAAGGCTTTCACGCTACTTCCTGGCTTCCGAATGCACATCATGCACCCGAACGGGCCTGGTCGACCTGGCACAACCGAGAGGAATGCCGACTCGCCAGCCAGTCCTACCTAAGATATAATGTTCTCCTGCACTAAACAATGAGTACCAAGCTACGTACTTTAGATAGGTACAGCTTTTTCCAATGTGGAGGTTGCATAGTCTAGGATTCCTACATAACATGGTCAGGGCAAGCCAGCCGAACCGACATCAGGATGCTTGCCCCAAGTAGTAGGAGACACCAATGTCGCATGAATGTACTTGGGAAGACTTAGTTCATATTTAGCATCAAGCTGGGGGGGTGTGTATCCTCTGACAAGTCATTGGCCTACGCGCAGCCAAAAAAGAATATCCTCCCTGCCAGTCGCATTCCCCAAGTTCAAACCGCTACGGTACATACATACATGCTGAGGGGCGCCGGGTAGACATCAAGTCAAGCATACCTACATACATACCTACCTACAGAGTAAAGCCACGGCGTTACCTATGCACGTACATACGTAGATAGAAGCTCTGTTAAGCTCTTTTGGAGTGGTAGCCCGATTCGCCATCGCGGCTTGCCCCCCTTGATCTGGCAAGGTCCCAGGGTTTTACCACAGTATGGCTACCTGTGCTTATATTAGGGCCAGGCTAGGGCCCAGGCCGGCGGCCCACCTACGCAGCTCGAAACACCGTAGCTAGCGACTTACATAGTACAGTATTCTCTGCTGTTGATGGGCATCGTTCACAGCCCTGCTCGGTTTCCTTCCCTGTGCTATTACTTGCAGGGGTGGTTAGTAGTAGAAGGATTCAGTTTGACCCCTCCAGATTATATTTCCGATTTTTGCTTTGGCGCCGGACTAGGGCGGGAGACCCAGATGGAGGATATACATCTGCGAACTAGCAGCAGTAACTAACCTGTCTACCTACGGACGGGTTTGCCATCGTCTTTCTCCTCAAATCACTGCCTCTTCCAGCAACTTGTTACTCTCCTTCTGTTACTAGTCGTCCTTAAACGTTAGGCCAGCACATCTGCCAAACTCATCATCGTCGACCCGGACTCCCTTTCTAAGTAACACCACATTAAACCCGTATTGTAGTTATACTTTACGTTTGTACATATCGTTGTCGCCTACCGGCAGACTCACCCTTCCTGTTTAGGCAATCGTTCATTCTCAGCCCTCTTGATGCCAACAGGAACTCTCAACCGGGCAGAGAATAACAGTATTAAATGCTGGTTCGCAACAGCCCTAGCGCTTCCGAGACTCTGTTCCCAACCGGTCATCCATCCCGTGTAGTTTGGGGGTCCCCTTTGGAGCGGTTTGTTGGACTGTTGAATCGTCAGAGGCGGGACAGGTGAAAGACTAGAGCCAGAACGATTTTTGTAGTAGCACAACGCTGCTGCAACACCGCAAAAAGCTGCTGGGTCCCTAGGATCCTTCGAGGGCGAACGAAACGAGGACTTTGGCGTACTAGACTCGAAAGCTGCGGTCTCTGGTACGAGGGTAGTAGCTTCAGTCACCTCCCCCTCCGCCGAGAATTTACCACGCGCCGTATGTTCATCATCCTAGGACTAAACCACGGTGGAATGGTGCTTGGGTACTGTTCTAATTCTTGGCCGTTCCTGAAAAGACGCCTACATCATAGCTCTGTACATGTCCCTTGAGCGGTAACTCTCCCCAGAAATCTGCCTGACTGGGGAGAGCCCGAGCCAAGGAGAACTCCGCCCGACCAGGCCCGAATAGCTTGGATCCTGGAGCTCTTTGATGACGATGGCAGCATCGTCGCATAATCCCTTTCCTCGCTCCCCTAATCCATCTAACAGATCGTATGACTCTTCTTCAGTCTCGTCAGCAACTTCCCCTCGGCCGCAGGTCCAACTTCTAGGCAACTTGATGGGTTCCAACGCCAGGTCAAATACCACCCAGACACCCCAACCCATAGGGATTCCACCTTTACCTCCAGCTCCTCAGTCGGGGTTCCAGCCATATACGCCGGTAACGGCAACTTCGGTGATGGGTCGAGACTCGCTACCTCCAACCGAGTCGGTAGCTAGTACTCCGGGACTCTCTAGTGCGCAGTTATCAGCGAACGTCTCTGCTCAGAAACGTGCCTATCGCCAGCGAAGGAAAGACCCTAGGTATGTGCTCCGTAGAAATGTTTTTGTGTGCATGTTCAAGTTTTGCAAACGGGGGAATTTCATAATTACTACTCAACTACCCCTTTACTCTCTTCGTATAGAGAAGCCCAATGCTGACTTATAGGTACGGGGTATCGAGATGATGAGTATTGACTTTTCCTAGGCTGTATCAGCGTAAGGGGAAATCAGTATTCGCTTCTCAGACTCTGTACATGTGTAAAGTTGCGATGCCTGTCGGGAAAGAAAGGTCAAGTGTGATGCAACAGAAACGACGAGCTGCTCGGAATGCTCAAGCCGCAACGTAAAATGTCAATTTACCAAGGAGACGAACCGGCGGATGTCTTCCATTAAACAAGTGCAGGATCTAGAGAAGCAGATAGAGAGGGTGCGGAGGGAGAATAGTAATCTGCGTCGCACGCTTGCCGAACGGGGTGAGCATATGGACGTTGATGCGGAGGGAGCGGAGCAATTACCGCAGCAGCTTATCCCGGACCTGAATTCCGAGCCTAAGAGGCGGAAACGACCAACCCATTTATTACCAGACCCTTCTCGAGCGAGAGCGGGTTTTCGAACCTTCTCGAAGGGCATACTAAAGCCTCCTGCACCGTATCGACTGCCCCAGAGTGCTATAGTTACGTTCGAGCATCCCAGACCGCCGTTACCCCCTAAAGCGACGGTGGACAAGCTCCTCCATAGGTACTATGGGGCAACACACATCATGATGCCGATATTACATTGGCCGACATTGCAGCATCAGGTGGAGGAACTTTACCAGAATACTACTGACCTACAGCGGGTTCCTATCTCGTGGCATTCTATGTTCTTCGCGGTATTAGCCATGGGAAGTTTATTTAGCAATGACCCGTATCCCGATCGGACGCTGCGGGCTAGCGAGTTTCTAGAGGCGTCACGGAGCTTGGTTGACCCGTGGAAGAACGACTTCGATCTAGAAGACGTCCGTGCTTCGCTGCTCATCTCGCTCGCTCTGAACGAACTGAACTTGAAGTCGGCAGCTTGGACTTGGCTAGGCACTGCTGTACGGAGCGCACAGGATCTAGACCTCCACTTAGAGGTGGTTGGTGTGCATTCTAGAGTCGAGGCCGACATGAGGAGGAGAGTTTGGTGGGCGATATACATACTAGACCGCACGTTGTCTATGGAGCTCGGGCGTCCTTTTATGATCGACGATGCCGACTGTGATGTGGCTCTTCCTGAGCCGTTCGACGACCATTTCCTTCATACGGAAGGACCCGTGCATCCTCCGAATGTGATACCCTTGACTCATTTTCTGCACGGTATCGTCAACATAGTGCGGTCTTTCTCCGCCATGAGGAAAGCCTTTGCCAGTACCGTAATCGAGCCACCACGACTAGCGACATTTGATAACCACTTTATCGTCTGCCAGAAGATGTTTCCAGAAGCCTGCGAAGCAAATAACGCCTCCTTGATTGCTCCTCATATGCTAATGCCTCTCGCATACCTGCTTAGTTCTCGTTTATTTTTACACCGCCACAATCTTGCGCCGGGCTGCCCTATGGAAGCTCGAAGCGACGCTATCCAGCAGTGCAAAGTTACAGCAATAGATACGGCGAATTTGATTGCTAGGACTAATGCGACTCTCGCCGATACCGCTACGGCCCTTCTTGTAACCCATATCTTCCGTTCTACGTTGTTTCTACTATTTACGGGCTGCTACGATTTGGCATCTACGTGTTTAAGGGCTCTCAAGTCGATCGACGTGCGGCGAGATGTAACTATTCCTTGCGGACGCTTCCTATCTTTCTTCCTACAGATGCTAAGCACCAAGCAACGAGAACTATTAGCTGCCTTTCTACCGCGCTCGACAACGCCCGGTTATCCGCCGCACGCGGCTCTACCCGACCCAAGGGCCGTCCAAGACGCATTACTAAAAGACGAAGAGCTTCTAATATACGTGAGTGCGGATATGCAAGCTAGCATCGAAACGGCATGGGTGTGGATTGGGGCAGAACGGGAGGCACCATTAACAATGCCGCCGTCATCTGCTGGGGCCGGCCTGGCACACCCAGACACCAGGACAGGTCTAAATGCTAATGAGCGGGAAGACTGGGGAGGATGGGATAGTCTACTAGAGCTCACAAAAGGACTTGCTTCCGGAACAGCAAGCCCGGCTCCGGGTTACGCGCCTCGAGCTCAAACACTCCCACCGATCAAAATAGAACAAGGGGCGAATATACCAGGGAGCGGTGCGACTGAACTAGGGAGCAATAGAAACAGTCCGACTGCAGGGGCCGCATCAGGAAATCGGAACACGGAGAGGATCAGCATTGCGAATATAATCTAGCAATCTAGGCGAAATCAACTCGTCGCTTTTTTGGAGAAAGGAGGGGTGGCGGGGGGAGTAAGGAGGTGAAAAAAAGGAGAAACGTGCCGGACGATACCGGACGAGACACGAATTTGATGAACGAACGAACGAATACCCCGTTTATTCTTTCTCGATTGTTTTCGAATGAAGGCGCTCTTGGGGAGTCTTCTGTGACGCATTTGTACGACTGTATTTTTATACCATTCTTTGCATCGCTACGGTAATACCCAGTTTCCGACATGGTGCTAGTAGACAATAAGGGGTTCATTGGTTTCTTGCGCGGTTCTCATCTGCTTCTTCCAGCTCTATCGACTAGAAATTTCTGTTCATTTCGAAACGTACTAGAAGACATACGAACGATACCAAGTTTTCCCCTACTGTCACTACTGAGATTCAATTTCTCTTCTTCCCCTTTTTTTGGAGGCGCGCATGACATACGAACTAAGCCAGTAGGACATATACGCCCAAAGGGACATCGTGATATCATCAAATACTTGGGGTAAATTAGTTGAATCAGAAGGACCTAGCTTGTGTAGGAGGTTGCCTAATGACGAAATATCCCCGACACTTAACGATCGCAGTTCAGCTCGCAGTGCGCGGATGACGGGGTTCGATGGATTCTGCAGTGGATGCTCAGCGTTACAATAGGCTCTACACCTAGTCACACATGCATGATATGTGTATATGACAGCCTCTTACTTGAACATAATTCGTGTTTGCATTAAATGAAAACTAATGCACTTCATTTACTGCCCCGTAGCCATCTCCTAGTGAACCCCTATGGCGTCAATGCGTATGTGCGAGGACGTCAAATACCTCACCAGATCGCAGCTATGACTGTCCAGATGGGCGAATTATGGCCGTGTGTTCGATCTGCAGTGGTACACCGGACTCAGCCCATATTAGCCTAGTCCAGCCGAATAACCAGACAGAAGCTAGATCCAAAGCCTCGTCTGACACTTCTACACATGGTTCCCACGATATGACAAAGTTTAGCGGCTTTTCTGGGCTACTAAAATCTTACAGTATCTATTCCCGACGAGACGCTTTGGTCTCAGCTCTATTTGAATGTCTCCCAATCATTGAGCATGTACTCCAACCTCATCAGACATGCATAGTATGAAGCAGTCAAGAGGTATACCAAGTCATGAATACGCGAATCTCTGCTAGTAGAAGCCGAGGTAGCCATTGCCTTCCTCGGCAAATTCTGTAGAATGTATGTCTACCACAAGATGTATTTAACATGTTAGAGTAATTGCCCGTTATGAGGGGGTTTGATCCGCTATGCACGTTGGTAGTCCTACTTGAAACGACTCCGCTAGGACGCCGTAAAGGGGGGAAGCTACGGAAATTCCCTCGAGGAATCTTCCATTGGTGAATGCAAGATCAAGGGACTTCTACACACCCTCCCTGCGAGACGCAATATGATGAAACAGCAAGGGTATTGGGTGTCGATAGTTCAGAATGACCGGATTGTTCAGCTCAATATTTCACCTCTTATTTAATGCGATAGCCTCAAGCTTGTTGGCAACTCGATGAATTTTCATATACTTGGGTGGTCGAGGGAAATTATTTTGGGACTATAATTGGTTATCGCAACGCAACGTTAACACCAGAAACGGTATACCGCTATAGCCCTATACATTCCTATCTTAGTAAGTCGGATATTGCACCTTCGGGTAATGCTCCCCCGAGCTTCAACGTGACCCGAAAGTATAGAGACTCAAATGTCATAGCAACAGGCGGTTAGAACGTAGTATTGTTGGGTCTAAAGGAAGTGGCCAGCCGTAAATCCTATGAGTATGCAGAAATATCATATATGTGTCCACTGACTAAATACCTTGTTGTACATCCTAGCTTGTACAAAATAGCGCCTAGTTATTTTATAATCCTGGAAGTATTATCATCGTAAACAAATCGTTGAATCCTAACCTAGAAGAGCACAACGGATTCATGTTGTTTCGGACCAATTAGAAGCTATTGGTTCAGATAGTTGTTTTATGTATGTGCATTTGTTTCTAGTCAATGATCTTGTAACTCTTCTGTATCGTTTATTCCCGATGTTGACCATGGTAGTTTGGCTTTTAGGACAGGTACGCCGTACTAAGCGAAGTTCCCTTACAAAGGAGGCAATTTATTTGCACTATGAGACCATGATGCCTTCAGCTCAACTACCGAGCTCTATTGATAAATTAAATATACTTATTGGACACTAGAACTACTCTAGTAACATCCTCTACATTTTAAATATGACAATCTTCTTACCCAATATCAGGTAAGTAGTGGATAATATTGCAGAAAGACAGTTCAAAACGGTACTCAACTCTATTCGTAATAACTCTCTCTGCAAAATCAGTTAACATGACCCTCCCCGTAACTGCCACCTTCTAGCCAAACTGTTAGCCGTCGTAATCTTCTAACCCAAAATCCCGTACCCGACAACGCTCTTTGGAGTAGGAGGACCCGCGTGTCAACTAGTATAAAATCGTGAGATCTATTGGCTACAGTGACCCATTTTCCCATATGCAGGATCGTTTTCGTTTGACTTATGACACGAAGTCTCAGTTTCGTGATATACCTGAGTGAAGAAGGATCACATTCTCTATAGATGAGACGCCTTAGGCCTATCTTAGTAGACTGAAAGGAATATTATGACAGTTTAGTCTAGAGTACTGTTACTTAATCACCGAGCAAGCTGCATGTGTCTAATGAATACATAGGTCAACTGTGAAGAAACGAGTCGAAATGTTACTATGCTTTTGGCATTAGATGTAAGTTGAATAGCATTACATAATCTGGGACACCACGTCCACGGAGGGTTACGGTATATTTTTAGTACAGTAGGAATGGGACTGGGTACACGATTATGTCGGAGCTGAGTGTTGTGTAACCGCTGCTCTTAATAATAGACAAGAGTTTATTGCCGTTCAAAAAGGGTAGTGGATATATCAAATCAGGTAGGCAAGTCTCTAAGTCACGTTAATTTTCAAATCTGTTTATTGGTTGTATTTGAACTTGGTACTTGATTCCAGGTAGCTATGATTATAATAAGGGGGTTTAAAGTGACTCAATCTAGCTAATTGAGGGTATAGAGGGCGAACAAGCTCTCCGACATGCCTGAAAACTAACCTTCATAATATCAAATATAGACACCTTCAACAGCAATCGGACATGAAGTTGCCTAGGTACCTAGGTAGATAGGTAATAAGAATAAATCTTCTGGAATATCTGTATCAGGCAACCAGCGCAGCTAGAGCAAGTTGCTTTACATGGATGGCACTGCTCAGCTACAACGGAGGAACGGATCGGCAGGGGCCAGAAGGCTTCGCGACCTTCTTTCTTCGCAATTGCCGACTCAGCTGTTATGTTGCTTCCTATTCGAGTGATTCATGCACGTAGATAGCGGTGAGGTAATTATAATACCATTGCTATCGCTTCCGGCTTATGCAGGACACTGCCCGCGGCCGACTGCATAGATACCTAGGTACCTCCTGTGGATTCATGGGTACCTGTCGCTCATTTCATAGTATAGTAAAGGTAAGGCACCTAACCTAGGCCATTGAAATAGGTTCTTGGAAGGTAGGATAACAGTAATAGGTACCTAAATAACTATGTACGAGCAGTCCTAAGTGCCTGTAAGCGCCCATAGCCAATCCCTCATATCAAAAGGAGAAGTGAAGCAGCTGTAGAATGAGCAACATCTTAGCCACACGTCAACCCCTATTTCGTACCCAACCAAGTCATCATTGGTTAGCGGTATCTACACTTTGATTACCTACTTAGGTGTAGACGCCCCCAGATCCTCTTGTAAGTCAAATTTCCCCTCTTGACCCTCATCAAGAACGAGCCAGCGCATCGGGCCGTCGGGGACCCTCGAGTACGCGATGACTAACGTCCTCCTTTCACCAAGTTCTATGCCATGACCGACGAAGTCGCACGTGGCAGTAAAGCTGGACCCCTGAGTTGCGCGATCTAAGAGGCGTTGATAAAGCGACTCATCATGGACTGACCGAGAGCCCCAAACGACGTGATGGAGGCGGGCGATATCGTTGCTCATATGGTCCTGTCCGTTTTGGCGGGCATGCCGTTCTGCAAGATTTTCGCTGTCCTGCCTGAGCTCGTCGCACTTTTCATCAGTTTCCTCAATCTTCATCCGGTCCTCATCTTCGTTGGCGACTGTGTCATGCTGTTCGACCGTTGTCCCTTGCTCGTCTGCGCCTTGCTCGAGTTCATCCTCGAGGGCGGCAATTCGTAGCTTCGCCTTGACAAGCTCTTCGCGCGCCTTCTTCGCATCATCCTCCCATTTCTTCTGCTGCTGCCCCGCTTCACGGAGCTGGTTGATGATGGCTTGCATGACTTGGATCCGCTTGTTGTATGTCTGGATGAGGTCCTCGGGAGGCCTCATGGTGTGGGTATCTTTCGGTGGCTCCTCATCTGGAGCACTCGAGTGAGAAAATGCTTCATTCCCAACGTGGTTACGGTCGGCACATACGATGAGGCTCTTCATTTGGCGTCCAGTGCGGCATCTTGAAACTCGGCACTGCGTTGGGAGGAGAACTAATGCGAAAGAGCTGGACCTGTGGGCCGTGGACGGAGTTCTGGCCCGCGGATAATCGCGACTCTAGAGCTGTCAAGACGTGTCCTCGATCTAATCTCGTATACCCCTTTGCTTCCATCGTCCACCTTGGGACTTCGTTGCGGTAGATCCGGGTCGTGGCTGAGTCTTCGTTGGGTTTAGCATTGGGCAGACACCTCGAAATATTTGAACGGTCAACCATACAGCATGCTTACACACTGCTTAGATCTTCAAGCATTGCGTCATGCATGAGCTACAAATCAAGGTCGGAGGAAATGCATGAACTGTGCTCCCACATCTACATGGAAGAGCCCATCAAGCGCGTCGCTGTTGTGCACGGGATCTTATTATAGGGGCCCCCTTCAATATCAGAACAGGATGAGGCCGATCTCAGGTCTCTGATAGGCAGAATTTTAACGGGAGTGACTTTCCCACCCTACTTTTGAGGACGTAGATGTTCTAGACCAATGTTTGGTATATATACCTCGAATGAATAGGATCTATCTGACGAGCTGCGGATAGGACTTTGTCTAACTTAATGGAGTCAGCATAATATATAACCAAGACGTTAATTGGCCCCCAAGGTTTCGGGGATATATCTCTTATAAGCTCCCTCCCAAGGCGATCTGCTTAGGCACGCACGACTATCTCAACTACCTGCATCATCGTATACTGTCTAATCCTTTCATTAACGTATTCGCGTTTTGTCGGTTAGAAGCTGATCATATCTAGAAGCGTCTAGGTGCAGATAGAGAATGACATGGCAATTTTATCCAAGTCCCCGAATCGCCTTTCACGGAGGAGGTTTTCTGGTGAATGATTTCTCAGTCGGTGGCTCGGCTTTAAGCGAGATAGATTTGGTCGCCGACTATGCTTATGTCCCCACACAACTCCTTAAAAAGCTAAGCGATTGCTCTCGGCAAAGGACGTAAGTGGTGATTAGGAATTTGAATGAAACGTGGAAGTGCCTAATCTTGTAGTAAATACTTACAAGAGGGCCTGCTAGTGAGAGAGGTTTGAAGGATCGTTGCTACTCACCGAGAGCTGAACTGAGCTGGGTCACTTGGCGTCCACATGGGTAGAGAGCATTCAATGAACCTGGCTAATAGTTGATATACAAGAGGTCAAATCACATTCGAGTATTGAAGATTTAGGTAACGTATGGTTTAAGTTGAGTCAAAGCCCGACGGATTGGCTGCCTCATATTTATGATACACTGATTGGTACCGAGGTACATATTGGTGCTTGAGCTATGCGTCTATTCATTGGCCCCGAAATGGTGGTTATATTTTCCATGCCTACAGGAAGTGCCATTTGAAGGGTTTCGTCGTCGCTAATCTTCCTCGTGCGCCCCAGTCAAGGGACCAGCGAGACCCTGCATGCGTCGTCCGAGTAAATCATCCGAACTATCTAGCTTCACAAAGCTCTTGGATTTTTGTCCAAACCCGGATTTCCCGTTAGACTTCCTTCTCTTTGAATTCCCATTTGGTTTATCGACTTCGCTTTCGTCTCCTGCTGACTCGTGACCCTTCGATTTCGATTTCGCCTTCGCCTTCGCCTCGTCGCTGATAGTTCTTGGCCGCATCTTGGTCATATTTATCTCGAGCGGTCGGTCCTCGTCGCCGCTGGATTCGGTTCGCACATGATGGCGCCGCGACATGTTCTGCTGTTCACGCTTCATACGCATTTCTGCGGTATTATGTAGGTCTACGGCCCATCGAGCGCATCGGTCAATTAGTTTCCACGCAGGTGGGTATAGCGATGGAAATTGCGTGAAACCGTGACTGATGCCCGGGATTAGAACAACCTCGGCGACCTCCTTCTCATCAAAATCTGTGATGTCATCCAAGCCTTCCATTCCCTGCGAAGCACGCTGCGAGTGGAAAGCTTGCTTTACACGGCGCAAGCGCCCCGCGAAGATGACCGTGTCGTCGACTAAAGGATCGCGCTCGCCAGTGAGGAAGTATGTTTTGGGGAACTTTTGTAATAAGAAGTCGGGAGCTAATATAGGAGATAGCAGGTAATCTTGCGAAAAGTCGGGTCGATTATGAGGCCCGATGTATAAGATGATCATTGCACGCATCATCTCAGGTGTTAGAACACGGTCGTTGAAATAAGAGATCATGGACGCCATAGCCAAGCGCGTCCGCATGGGCTCGGGTCTATGTGACATCGACTTAGTATCTCCACCCGAGACCGGCGTCGACGGTTTGGATTTTGCCCATGTCTGGCGGTTGGCATGAGAGTATTCTGGATGAGGTTTACGAAGTCTGTTTTCGTCCGCAGCGCTATCCGACTTTGATGATTTGGCGCCAGCTGCCAGACCTGAAGGCTCCTCATCCTCATCATCAGACTGGTGAGGCGTACCAACGAGATCATTATATTGCATGCTCTTTCGACGTAGATAATCCTTATTCGTTACTCGCATCCGTCGGTCTTTGATGAGAGACATCTGTTCATCAGACATCCAGTTGCCGATGTTCATGTCCAGACCAGGGTAAAGGAGTACAAGGCCGACGGGAACTGGTAGCTCAGCTTGGACTAGGGACTGACGCTGATTGGTGGCGCTCTCAATGATCATCAAAGTCATAGCTGTCGCAAGATTGCCACCAGCACTATCCCCAGTTACCACAACCTTCGGAATCTCCATTCCTGACATGCCTATGCATCGTCCTTTACTCCTGATTATAGTCGTATATACGTCGAAACACTCGTTAAGGGCATACGGGTATGGAAATTCCGGTGCCTTCTTGTAGTCCAGGCTGAGCACCGGAAGACCAGTCTTCCCAGCCCAGGCAAAAAGCTTGTCATCATTGCACCGTGGGTCCATAGCTACGAAGCCACCTCCAGGGATGTCTAGAATCATCTTATTGATGTGTTCTAGGTCAGAGATCGGCCCATCGTAGTACAACCAAGCGGAGACAGGTTCCTTGTAGTCACTTGTACTTGGTCGGGGAATGCGGATGGCTCGTGGCGGCCATCGTGTAAATCGAGGTCGCATCAAGTTCTGAACAGCCCGTAGATACGGCGTGGTCCCTTTGTTCCAGCTAACTCGTAGATGTTCGACAGTCAACGCTCCCCTAACTTTCCTCACCTTCTCATCTGCACGTTCTGCCGCTATTAGATAAAAGAGAGAAAACACCAAGCTAGCTATATCTCGTATCCACTTCTTTCTTATTTTCATGGCCGTCCAAAAGCCAGCATCAAGTGCAGTTAGGACCCATGTTGCGCGGAAATATTTTGCGTCGTACATGTTTGCCATCGGCTCTGGACTAGCAAGCCCGACGAGAGTGCTGAAGTTTCGAGCAGCATATAAATACATCATGGTAAAGACAACGGTCTGCCATGTTGTCAACACCCTCGAGGAAATTTTGGATAGGTTTCGTATAAGTGGCGGGCCATGTCGATGGCCTCTAAGTTATTGTTAGCAGAACCGTTTCGTACCAAGGCGAATTGATTCAGTTCTTACTTGTATAAATAAAAGGACCAGAACGACAATACGGCAAGCACCTGTAGTCTGCGCGACTTCACAGAAGGCCTACCGAGAACGTGATCTATCATACTGTACAATGGTGGTGTTAATTTACCACTAAGAGAAGGTAGGGAATCTAAGCAAAAATCGAGACCTCAGAATACGATATTCGGAATAGTTATCGGCGGCATGTACATAAATGAGGAAGGCAACAAGGAAAATCTAGACTTGGCCCACAGAGTCGAATTGCTCTCGGAGAGTGATACAACATGTGAATTGCAACATAGTTCCTTGTAGCGACTAGGAACACCGAGTTGGGACTTAGGGTAGAAGCAGTAATTGGCTTAAGACGGACAGTTCGGATGGCAAGGCGACAAAACCAGTACAACTCGGAAGCAGACAACAGAAGATTGGTTCGTGACATAAAGTCCGAGGACTACGACAACGGGCTCCTAGGCTAGGTGAAGCATTGTGGATGGCTGACCATGCTGACAGGATGAGATTGAATTTGAAAGCTTATGAATGGTTGCTTGTGATGAAACCTAGGACCTATCGGCTCCTCTAGTGACGTTTGCGTCGAGGGTGTTAGGACATGAGTCTGACATGTGAAAGTCGCCTTACGGACACTAAAGGTTGATCAGCAGGCGAGTAATTCCCCAACCCCCACACCCAAGTTGGCTCTGAAGCCCGGGGGCTGCCGGGGGCTGCCAGGGGCTCGGGAATGTTGGCCCCGCGCAGCTCGCGTTGGAGATTTGGAGAACTGCCCAGCTTGTGATGGTACTGATCTTCCCGGGATACCACTAGACTTGCAGGCCGTACCTGAGTTTTAGAACGGATAGTTGGAGTCGTTCTAATAAGCTATGTCATTATAAGTGTGCCCGATCAAACTCAAGCACTTCACTTAACGATACCTAAGTCTGTAGGGTCATGGCCCTTCTAACGACTCAACTTTTTTATCGAGTGTTTCGAGCTACAAGCTCTCTTCTTCAGAATGGCTGGAAATGCATCTGAAGAAATGGACAATCGAATTGCTTTGATTACCGCCTTGGAATCGGTTACCTCTTGATACCTAGGTAGCCGTGAGGGCTTGTCCTCGATGGCGGTGAATGTCGGCTTAACCGATTAAGTATTTTGCGGCATGAGGCGGCTTACTATTGTCAGCATGTCTCATTCAGATCGAGATACGACTTGCTGATTTTCCGCTGAACTTGTCTCAAGGGTACCTAATGTCGCTGTACTAAAGTGTCCTAGGTAGAGGTACCTGAAATGTTCAGTGTCAGAAATTCAATGTTGAATGATTCAAAAATTATGGTGGCTGGGTTTCAGCGGCTTTAATACCTAAATGAGCCACAGACACAAGGAAGTACCAGAGAATATTACATAATCCGTCTCCAATGCGAGATCGGAACGATAAGGTATCGATAGAGAAATATTCGTGATTCATTTCTGGTTTTTTGGTGGGATGGTTACAGTCAATTGATTTATGATTTATCAATTGATTTCTCCCTCGGCATTCATCAGGTCAGTCAAGTCGACGAGAACCCCTCGACTTGCTTTCCTCCCCGGCCGACACGAACGAAAATATCGTAGTAGGCCAACCTGCGGGGACTTGCGACATGGCCTTCCGACTTCCTGTTCGACGATTCGCATTCGCGAGAGTGCGCAGTTTATCGTCTCAAGCGACCGCATCGTCCAACTTGTCGCGAAACGTCCAAGATGCCATCTTCCGCGAGGCCTCTCTACCAAATCCCGATCCCACAGAGGATTCTGCGAGCGCAGCTCTAGTGAAGCAGCATTCCAAATTTATGCTAGCGACTTATGCTAGGCCTCCTCCGGTATTCGTGAAAGGCGAGGGTTCATACTTGTGGGATTTGGAGAATCGGAAGTATCTAGATTTCACGGCTGGCATTGCCGTCAATGGGCTCGGTCATAGTGATCCTGGCCTGGCTAAGATCCTCTCGGACCAGGTGAGTAACATTCCATCGGCTCTTTTCTCTCTGGTCGTGTATTAACAGACTATTACAGGCTCAAACTCTATGGCATGCGTCCAATCTTTATTACAACCCCTGGACCGGAGCGCTCTCCCAACTACTAGTCGAAAAGACCCTCGAATCGGGTGCGATGCATGATGCGGCGACTGTCTTCGTGTGCAATTCGGGCTCCGAAGCAAACGAGGCTGCTATCAAGTTCTCACGAAAAGTTGGCAAGGTCTTGGACCCTACCGGCGCAAAGTACGAATTCGTTTCCTTCTACAATTCCTTCCACGGACGAACCATGGGAAGCTTATCTGCGACTCCAAACCCCAAATACCAAGAACCCTTCGCGCCAATGCTACCAGGTTTCAAGTATGGGAAATACAATGACATCGGAGCAATCAATAATCTCGTAACTGACAAGACTTGTGGAGTAATAATTGAGCCTATCCAGGGTGAAGGGGGTGTGAACGTCGCCACAGACGAATTCCTCATTGCTCTAGCGAAACGATGCCGTGAAGTTGGTGCTGTTCTCATCTACGACGAAATTCAATGCGGCTTGTCGAGGGCCGGTACTCTTTGGGCCCATGGCCATCTGCCCAAAGAAGCCCATCCTGATGTCCTTACTACAGCAAAGGCGCTTGGTAATGGTTTTCCTATTGGTGCTACCATAGTCAACAAGCACGTCAGCGAGAAAATCAAGATTGGCGATCACGGCACGACCTTTGGCGGTAATCCGATGGCTTGTCGCCTCGCACACCACGTAGTTTCTCAACTTTCAAACCCAAAGTTACAGCAGGATGTCCTATCGAAGTCGAAGGTCTTCATGGAGAGGTTTGAGCGTATGCGGGAGCGATTCCCAGACCTCATTACCGAGGTTCGCGGTAAAGGCTTAATTCTTGGCCTGCAATTAACGCAAGATCCCTTGCCGATCCTAAAGGCTGCCAGAGAGAGGGGGCTTTTGGTGATCACTTGTGGGACCAATACGCTCAGATTCGTCCCACCGCTCACGGTCACGGAGGAAGAAATCGAGAGCGGATTGAACATTCTAGAAGAGGCTATTGAGGCAACTCGTTAACATTCGTTTCTATCGGCAAGGCGTTTAGGGTTATCTAAAAAGAAGGATCTCCTTTCCCCCAGCTGGACTCGAGATGTACATGATGATAACGATCCCTTTCCAGACAGCTAGTGTAAGTACTTCAATACGTATATATCCTCATGGGCTTCGAATTTCTGTAAGCGCTATATCATAGTGCCCTTTTATGAGATCTAAACTGAAGAGGGCTTGGACTAATGGGAAGCATGCACGGTGTCTACTCTCTTCCCTTCTAGTTTCTCAACCAAGCTCTCAAGCTCGCATACAACATCATTATATATTGCCGCCTGTAACTTCTGCGTTCGAAGGTCCGTCCCAAAGCCGAAGTCGCACTCAAGAACCTTCAAAGTGATCTCCTGGAACTTCGGGCCGATGTGGGAGTCGCGAGCAGCAAGCTTCCGTATCTCAACGACATTTCCTGCGTCTAGAGGGGACCATCTACCAATCTGCAACAGAGCCACACCGAGACTGTACATCGTCAGATTCCTGATTCCACTCGAGAGTTGAGCATCTTCAAGCTCTTCTGATGACTGCCCGACTCCGGTCATAATCGCGTCAATCTTGGAAGATCGCGAGTTTGCTGTCGAGAGGTCGGTGCTGATATGCAAAGTACGTAGTGAGGTTGCCAAGTCGTCGCCATCCGGGAAATAGGACAGGTCCTGAAGACTCCAAAATGATTGCAACCATGGAGTGGACTGGAATTGTAACACTGCTTCTACCAGTTGGATAGCAAGTCGAACCTGCTGAGGAACCGATAGAGACGTATGAAGGGCTCGGTTGAAGATACTACTCAGTACCGCCGGCTCTCTTAGCTCCTTGGAGCTGATGCGTTCCCCTGGGTCGCACACTAGGTAAAGCTGATGCCGAAGTTCGTCAGGAGCATCCAGGTACCCACTGCATAGCTCCAAGCAATTGTGTTGATGACTTTGACTGCAAAGCTCTGTACACATATCTCTACTTTGGCAAAGGTTGGGTATCGATATGCTTGCCTTAGCAGACGAATTCGAACTAAGACTTGGTGTAGCTTCAGAGGATTTTCCCGTATCATCTGAGAACCTAACCTTTCGTATCTTCTTCGGGCGTTCTTCGTTACATGGTGGCATCATTTCGTTGTATGCAGGAACGCTCAAGTGGATCAAATGCAGACTCTGGGACCTGATTACCAAGTCCAGAAATTGACTGTTAATTAAGTCAGTTTCATTGCGCAGTTATAAACTGGCGGCCTAGTTCTCGGAACTTAATAAGCGAAGAAATAGACGTACTGTTGGGTTTGAAACCTGACTTGAGTACGGTAGCGCATCAAGACACGAAGGCTACCATCACCTCTAGAGTGGAGAAGTAGTCGAACGTCATGATTCGTATGGTGGGACTGTAAGCATGTCCAGAACATCCTTAACGCCTTATAAAAGGAGCTTGAATGATGAGCAACAAGCCGGTAGGCATGTGGGAGTGGCCTCCATCGAAACGTGCCAACTTTCTTGCTGTGAGGGCGGAGCATCTTGCGAGCCGTCTTTCGTAACCGTTTCAACTCTTGATTAGCTTCCTTAAAGCTTTCAATTGTCGATTCATACTCAGAAACTTTGGATATGATGTCAATCTTCTCGCCTACCCGTTCCGACCTCTTAAGCTGTAACTTTATTAGAGATGCAGTCCGATAATTAGGGAGATACTTGCCTTGATATTGAGCTCCCCATCCCTACCAGCATTGTCAAGGCTGACGTCCAGGGATTGGATATGATCTTTGATATCTTCCACGGTTTCTATGAATTCCTCGTACTTCCTCCCTAGAAAATCACGGATTTGGTTGTCTACATGCTTGGAGTTCCATCCAGGGTGATCAAGGCTTCCCACCATAGCTTCGGCCTCGTTGGGATCCAATATCTCCTGGAGAAGAAGTTGACACTCATCGAGAAAGATGCTTGTTTGAGTGGCGAATAGTTTGCGAAGGCGCTTGAACACTCGGTCGGAGTGACAAAAGACCTTCATCTTTTTCCGGACTATACCAGCGCCCTTGATGGCAGTAACACATAACGGTACGATTGCAAGGGCAAGCTCAGCCATTTTCTTCACTACGCGGTTTTACGGTCAAGCTCAATGGATGAAGTACCTTTTAAAAACTTCATGTCGGCTCTACATAGCCTTGTCAAGCTGAAAATATATCACGTGTTTTGGATATGCAGTGGCAGTGCAATATAAGGCATTCTCTTCATATCGGCTTATAGCCTTATCAAGCTGAAAATATATTACGTATTTTGGATATGTAGTGGCAGTGCAACATAAGGCATTCTCCAAGGCGGCTAGGATCCTAATCATTTGTATCATCAGCACATTAACTCAGTTCCATCGTTCCCCGCCACCAAAAGAAACAGAAAGGTCTCTTGAGATACCAAGACCTACCTTCGGTACCTATTCAATTAGCTACGATCTTAGAGTACGCTTGCGCCAAGAACTGTCGTCTCTACTAGGCGAGACTCTGACCTCAGAGCTGCAATGGCCGATTATATCGCGAGATGGCCACAATCAATAAGTGAAGAACATGGGTCGGAGGGATCCTCTCTGGTTGCAAATCTTTTTGATTATTGTGATAGTTTATTTTCCAGTATCCTTACCACCTTATCGTGCGATCCATCGGTTGAAAGGTCAACGCTTCTGAGTTTAGAGCGCAGCCGAAGCTATCTGATCCTCTGGGCCGATGGTTTTGGTGTCAATGAGGGACGATTCGATAGGTCATTAGACAAGTCTCAGCGAGCTCGAGGCTTGACACAGAGACTTCTCGTCAGCATATGCCGGAGCCTGACTAAACGTAAGTTATCGCCTTGTGAACTCTGTTCCTCTGATTAATTAGTACAGGGCTTTTGCATCACCTTTCGACAGAGGTACAGGTTCAGCTTCATCCCAAGGTTGCTAGAACCTCCCAGGCCGCAGAAAAAATGAGTTATCTTGCGCACTCGGACGAGCCCGATGTTCGTGACAGCGGGGACGACAGTGACAGTGACAGTGACAGCGGCAGCGATACCTCTAATTCAGAACCTGAAGACCTTGAGGAAATAGCCGAGGATCTGAGGACTGACACACAGTGTCTTCTAGATCTCGGCTCTCGGTTTGAGGAAGAGCCAGTCGGCCCCATAGTGGCTGAAATCCCCGTCAATCCTGAACCAAGAATCTCCTGGAATCCATCAGAACACTTCTCAGAACGAATACGCAGACGATACCCGGACTGCGAAATCACTGTAGCTAAACGGCTTGGGAAGATCAGCTGGAATCGACTATTGAGATGTCAAGATATGAAAACCCGCAATGAACACTCTGGATCAGCAGCAGTAGAAAGAAGCAAAGCCATTAGCGATAAAGTTGCCGGTACTATTGTAGCATCTACTGCATTCAATGATTCGGGGCTAGGAAGCTCCGTTCCTACGGAACCCTACGCTCCCGATCCAATCCATTATGAAGAAACCATCGTCTCGTACCACGGAGCTGCGGGCGGCTCTATTCGGGTTCCTGCACTGTCAGACGAAGCTAAAGAAGGAGTTCCATTCCTATGTGTTGGTTGTGGTAGGACGGTTAATATCACGAACACCTCCGCCTGGAAGTAAGTTGTGCCCAACCGAGTTTCTCCAGGAAGCTCTGTCATTTTAACAAAAGTATAGGAAGCACCTGTTCTTCGATCTACAGCTCTATGTTTGTCTACATAATGAGTGTTCATTCAATGAGACTGCCTTTATGACCAAGGCTCGGTGGATAGAGCATCTTTCGATTGAGCACGACTACGCGCCGAAATGGAAAGTCGGTGAATGCTCAATTTGCCATGAAGAAGTCGAGGCCGGGAAATTCAACGTTATCAAACATCTTTCCCAGCATCTTGAAGAAATTTCGTTGATCACACTACCAACTAATGCAGAAGACTCTTCAGCATCGGATGATGATTCAGACAGTGATACCCCCAGCGATAGTCGCGAGAAGAACCTTGAATCCATAAGAGAAGAATCGTCTAAAGAGAACCCTGTCGAAACAGGAGTATGCGGGGGCAATATCGACGAAGAAGAACGCCAGAAATCGCATACGATAGCTCTCGGTGATGGCAAGGACGAGAATGTGGAACCTCCTGTCTACGAAATTCCTCGAAATCTACAGCATATATATGGAAACAATATATTCCATCCTTCAGGACGGTTAGATAAGCCAGGAAGCGCTAATGAACCGAAAAACGGAGCATTTAACGATAGGCCTGAAGTGATGGAGCCTTCCGGCGAGGCCACGGCGGATGCCATACAATATTTCCACAAGTTACTGCAGCAAGAGACTCTGCACCCGGGAAACCAACCTGGCCCTCTCACGACACAAATCCGCACAAGACAACAGCAATTCTATCTTCTAAACATCTCACGATTTGCAGAACAATTCGGCGGCGCACAGAACATCCCGCCTGAGCTCCATGATCAGTTCAAGCAGGGCTGCTTCGAAAGGGCGCAAGACTCTGTGTGGCGGGAATACGTACAGCAGCACACACAAAAAATAGACATTCATAGTACGCAAAGCAGTACGCCTAATAAGTTCCCTGAAGAAATGATGCCGCCGCAGACCCAACCCCCCCAAAATGTTCCTTTAGCTAGTCAAAAAGAAGGGACCACCCTAAGCCAGGGGTACCTACCAGTTAAGACTGTGTTGAAGTCATTGCCTACGGTACGAAACCACACTACAGACCATCTTAGCCCAGACGGCAACGAATATCTCTCGCGAGAACTTGACGAGGCAGGCGAAAAGAAGATTCTGCCTGACGGCCAACTACTAGGAGGTCGTGAGTATCGGTGCCGAGTGTTTTCTGTTATTGGCCGAGGGCCGAAGCTTTTCATGCTCGCAACGGAATGCGCCAGAGTCTTAGGTTATCGGGACTCCTACCTGCTCTTTAATAAGAACAGGTCACTATACAAAATCATCGCGAACCAAGCAGAGAAGGATGACTTGGTGTTCAAGGAGATCATACCTTTTACATATCGTTCGCGGCAGGTCGCGATTGTAACTGCGCGGTCTATGTTCCGACAGTTTGGCAGCCGAATCGTGGTAGGCGGCCGTAGAGTACGAGATGACTATTGGGAGGAGAAGGCCCGCAGGCAAGGCTTTACCGAAGCCGACTCGGCCGCGCTTCAAAGAAAAGGTATATTCAGGACCCCTATTCCGCCCATGATTTACCAATCCCAAAGGGTGCTCGCGGCGACAGTACATTTGCTAACACTACCAAAATCGGCCAAACAGATGCTCCAATGCCATCGCCATCTGAGATTCCCACGAATATAACTATGAAAGTAGGGTTGGACGACGAGCAGACCCAAAGTCACGACGAATTCCCAGCTTTCCACGACCAGTCCCGATTTACGGCGCCGAACAAAGTTGGGGCGCAGACGCGTCATCACGTCGAATTTGATCAGTTTGTGAACGATCAACCTACTATCCAGAGCCCCCATAGAACTACCGAGGAAGCGTCGACCGCCGATATAGGCTTCGAAAGACTAGACGCTAAGTTGAAGTCGATACATGAAGTCGATGATGTAGCAGCAGCCGCCTCTTCAGCCGACCTATCTCAACAACCAAGGTTTAACATGAGAACCCCAGAAAAATTACCGGATTGCAATAATTGCCGGTACGTGCTTTCTTTTATTTAACTATATTAATCAGTTTGTTTCTAATTTAAATCTTTACCCCGAACGTTCGGTACTAAATATTTCTACGACTCTAGACTGCAGCGTATAACATGCGACAAGAAGCTACCATCGTGTACTCAGTGTTTGCAGTCGGAAAAAGTGTCTCCCGGCTATCCGCCTTGTCGCCGGCTCGCTTCAGACGACGCGCCACCACGAGTTTTACCGAGCCTACACCCTTCGAATGCACTATCATACGGTCAGAAAGATATTGGGGTGTGGTCAGAGCCATCGCAGCAAATATTGCAACACCCATTAGCGGATTACGATGGCGAGCCGCGTAGTAAACCAACAAAATTTGAATTACATCATGAGATCTAAAGGGAGTATAAATGCGATAAATGTGACAGGATCTACAAGCGGCGGGTCGATCTCGTAATTCATCGCCGCATAACTCACGGTATCTCGAAGGATGCCAAAGATACTGAAATAGTTCGTACGGCGTAGGACTCGAGAACTAAGCGAAGAAAGGATATTGCATATAAGAGATTATCTCCCTATGACCAAATTTACACTTCTTAGAGTTCTATTGATACTCAGCTGTCTACAAGCGTCCATACTACTTGTCTATAGAGGATAAAGGAGCCCTAGACTGACCTTAGAAGTTAGAAAGAATTAGAATACGAATGAATCCCTCAATAAAGTAAGGCCATGCGAGAGCTTCTAAACGCCGAACAATGCCGCACTGTAGGCACTCAACTGCTGTGTCATTCTAGCCTCCTCGTTCCCCTAACCCGTCATGATCTCTATGAATGATTGGAATTTCCTGTATCCCTCGGGTCTCACGACTCAATATACCGTGACTTCTCCGACAGGCCGTTGAAACTCAGAACGCTCGGGAAGAGGCGAGAGACAATGCAACAATGACAGCACGCAGAACCCCAGAAAATGCGCATCCAAATCCAGGTCCCCGCTATCCGTACCTGCATATATTGATTAATTAACGCTGTAGCTAACCTGCCACATCTTGGTCGACACGTAATGGCTGTGAGGGAGGGGTCGTATTCACCGCCTCAATTAGGAGATGGATGTTTGTTCCTTTGCGCTGCGACGCCTATTGGCTGCGCATACGGACTTTGAGCGGAACGGGAAAGTGAGGGAAAGGAAAAAGCCTCGTTGGGCATTCCCGTTCAACTGGATAGACGAGCAAACCATCGAACGCGTGTCAAGCTGAGAGAGAAGAGAAGCAGCTAGAGCACGCCCTCATAGCCACTGGGCTCATGGAAGCATCACTTACTCAATAATAATTGACAGGCAGAGTTGACTCTTGCAGGCTTGATCAGATCATTGTCAGACGACAGCCTACGGAAACGAAGAAGCCCTTCGACGGGCGTTACCAACGGGCTTGGCGTTCGCGGAATAGGTACCTGACCTACCCAGAAGCTCTTATTCAGCCACTGAAGAATACATTGAAGGCCACTATCACATCCCCCCACGCGCGGATCGAATTGACGAATGGCGTCAACCCGTCCGGGCCGCTCAGCGTAGATCAACTAAATGCTGACATCACCCTCAGTATTTCTTTAGTGGATTCTAGATCGAGCGGCAAAGCCACTGGCCAATGTCGCGAATGTCGAGTCAAGAAAGCTGTCGCCATAAAACGACTACGCGACTAATGCAGAAGTTCAAGCCGTACATAAGCTGAACTATGTACCCTCGTCGGCGATACGCAGTATGTGAACGTACTGAAGGGGGGCCCAAGCCGCGTGCTTCAAGTCGACAAATCCGGCGAATACATACAAGCACATGCATGCGGCTTTTCTCGATCCTAAGTACGAAGGAAAAACTTTTCTTCATCCTTCTAAAAGGAGTAAGACTTCGCGCCGTCTCTCGTCAGCTCGATGTGATTTGGCTCTGGTACCTTGCATATTCCCGTCCATCCATTCCACACCGACCGCGATGAGCGAGTTTGCGGGTAGCCAATGAGAAAAAGGGCAGGTAAAATAAAAAGAATCGGAGAGAAGTGGTATGATTGGTTACCATGAATAGATACAGCCAATAGCTTATAGGATCGAATAGACAATCCCCCATTCATGACTCGCGCTGCTAATAACTATCGCCCTTCTCATGCTTAGGTGAGGAATTCCTGACAAATGACGTCTAGGAATGAAAAAAAATTCATATCCTCCGAAGGAAAGGGAAGGAAAAGAAAAAAAAAAAAAGTGAAAGGAAGAAGCCGGTGGACCAATCAGGAGCTGATCGCATGAGGCGAATTGGATCCTGCCACACCACGCGAGCCTAAGTCCAGAACTACTTTTCACAACCATATTGTGGCATCGCCCCTTGCATTAGGGCTACCTAGCGTGTGTTGGTGATGGATCGAAAGGAATATAAGAGTTTTCGTCCTCTGGTCTCGGTTCAGGCTAAATCGGGATAAGCCGAGGAATTAGAGGATGTTCTAGAGCTAGCTTGTGAGCGATGTGTTTTTTACTGCCGACAGCTGCTAGGCGCAGTACGAGTTCTAGAAGAATGCCATAGCTAGCATGGCGAGAGACAAACAACACCTGATCATCGTAAACCTACCTAGGTACCTATCTAGTTGCTAGAGGTACGAGCAACGAGATAAAGGGACAAACAAGATATCCCAGGGAGCAGTAGAGGTGGCTGTGTTTTGCCCCCTCCCGTTGACGTGATAGATACCTCTACCACCAGTGCGGTCTTTGTTGGGATGGCGGCTCGTGGTACAGCTGAATCACACGTGCCTCTCAGCTTCTCCTATAACTTATACGGGAACTACACCGGTTAGGTAAGAAGGTAGGTAGAGAACTAATCCACGGGCCTGAAAATTCTTCTTTTAGACCTTGCCTAAAGGATGAACCCGCGTAGTAAACTTGTAACTTCTACCTTCATGTCCGCTTCCGAGAAGGATGAGTCAAGGGACAATTGTTAATCCTGACGATACACGTGGCGCCACCATGGCTTGTAGATGAATTAGGCTCGGCTATTCTTTCTTCCAAGAGTTAAGGGCCGATGGAATGGCGAAGAAAAGATCGAAGCAATCCTATTGACATTGATTAGCATTGTGGGATTTTGTTGAGCGGCACGTAAGTCGAGTCGGGGGGATTCCCGCTCCTCCAGGAAATCCAGGAAATCCAAAGTACCTAATCAGACGGAGTACAGAAAGGACCATGCTGACCACCGGTCCGTAGGTAATTCTGACAATCCGGAGAAGTGTGCGTCTACCCGACTGGATGGTCAGCAATAAATGAGATAGACTCTGGAGATTAGGTTTGAAATGTATTGTAGAAGAGGCAAATTGATCCTGAGCAGCGCCGCTGACGTGACTCCGGACGGGGAAAGGCAGCGACAAATAATCAAGCTAAGTTTGCTGCTGCAGTTCGGCAATATCGTCACACGCTACATGCAGGTTCAAAAACTAGGTACTAGTCGACGCCTTACGGGAAAAGCAAAGCACTATAGACGGCAGCCCAATAGCAATCCGTATAACCGTCATAGCCATGCCCGGAGGCTTACTCCTTAGTTAACTTCTTTCCGTCAGGTATAGCAATCCCCCCGATTTACGCATCTATGGGACGGGGTAACCTGGAATAGAGTATATGAAATCCAATGTATAAAGCCAATGGCAACATATTTCTCGTAAATGTGAACCAAGCCACCCGTTCGTCCGTTTATTGCGATCCATAACCTGATAAAGTATCCGAACGCACCGGCGCACGGGGTACGCTGCACCTAAAAGCGACGGGATATCGTCCGGCTTCCGAGGCTGTCGTGATATGAATGCAGCATCTTCCTTGTAGATATGTAAGGATGATGACGGTCGATGATTTTAGTTTAAGACGAGAATGATGGCAACGTGAGACACGGCATCCTTGCATTCGTGTAATGATGCAGTGGGATTGAAGACGTCATATTGACCCAGTGCCAGTGCACTGGCTAGGGATTGGCATGTTCGAGGGAAGTTGGTCTCTCAGCCGCGGTCCAGAGCCTCCGAACCCACAGTATCATGGAAATGCAACTTTCGCTTGAACGGCGTGTTCTCTACGCATGCACGACATGCTACCATTAGGGAAACTAGATGTCGATTTCTTCAAGGTCATTCCACTAATGCAAGTATTTCGCACGGAGCCGTAATAGGTTCATATCTTGTAGCGTATAAATGAGAATTGAATAGGCGTGCATTTAGATGGACGATTTAGATCTATGCTACCTAGGTGACTTGGGGACCTACCTAGATGCGCAGATGTGTAGGGAAAAGGGGCGACCTGGGAAATCGTGGCGCTTTTCCCCAGGAGGTTTGCATGTGTTGGGACGCGCTGTAATTCGACAAAGCTCTAAGGGAGGTATATAAAGCCACTTAAGATTTCTCAGCGTCACTAAATTTGGATTGCGGTAACGGCAATAACGTAAGGAACACATATGGATATTAGCAATACTAGTAAGCCATGGGGGTTTAATATGAAAGTTGTCCGATAAGTGTTTGAACGGCATTGAAGCTCAGAAGCCTCCATTGTGCGATAGCGAGTAGCGCTTCTGAAGTCGGTTGCCCAGTTACTATATGTGGTAACTAGCTCACTTCCAAGCCAACTACACTGTATAGGACCCAGTTGCGAGATCTAGGTAGCGAAAAATCAGTCCGGACCAAAGCCGTGGAATATCATAGAGATTCTGACTGGCCAATGGCTACAAATGACTCCACAAGAACCCTGGAAGAGAACAGGGAAAATTTTTTTCTTGATTCTCCAGAAAAAAAACCACCGAGGTTTCCGGTCTCTTCAGTTTTTAGGGCGATTAGGGAGGTCGTTGTTCCGACAACTTAGTAAAGCGAATGGGGTCACTAGGAACGTGATAATTAAGGTGCTCGGGGAAGTTGATATTATTGTGGTGCAAATATAGGTACTCTGTGCGTTCGTCAAATAGGCATATGGCATGACCCTCCAACTGACGAGGCTAATGCAAGGTACGGGCATCCAACAGATTGTGTATAGCACGGCAGCCTGTAGCGTGCTATGTAAGTCGTTGTCATTATTCGATGCTTGTGAAAAGGTCATCCGGGAAGACGTGGGTTTCGCTAGGTATCTAAAGATTTCGTCCTGTAGTCCTCGGCGGAGGTTGATGATATTACTCTCGACCATCTTACGACTTAGCATACCCCACACCTAGAGTGATTGTCGTTGGCTCGTACAATAGATCATTGTATTGTCATCCCTCTGCCCAGATGCCGTATTACAATTTCCTTTTCCTCTATAATCCAGACAAGTTCGAGGAAGTGAAGTTTAACGGATAGCAACTTGGGTAGGTTAACAGCATCAACACTTGTGGTACATATGAAAAAGACGAAAAATCCACCAATAAGTGCCCTGTAAGCTACATGTAGAGGTTGAATACAGGTTTGTCACACTTCACACCTGAAGGCAAGATAAACTATATCCTTCCAACCGAATTCTTCAGCTGGTTGGAAGGTTTACGCATTATTTGATAGGCGAGCCCTAAGGAATTAGGCTTAAGTAAATGGCGAGACCTTAAATTGGGTCGTAGCATGAATATTAATACGAGTTATAACTACACCGGTTTCTATGGGATGCCATACTTGGGCCAGATTAGGAAGCCAAGATGTAATAAATGACTGATCATGTTGTGGGAGATCCAATTGGTGGTACGCGGCTAATAAATCTAAGGGCGGAAGAGCTGCTGCGCTTCCCTATGTAGAACAGACGAGTTGTGTCGTGCTTGGAAACATGTGGTGACGGACGACCCTGCTTTAGCTTGCTGAAGATAGAAGAGTCTTTGGGTCTTTGGGTGACGACGGGAGCGGGAGGATATCGACAGCTGACGGGACGGGACGTCGAAGGACATGTGCCTGAGGAACAGTAGCTTTACCAAGGCAGGGCGCATTTCCTAATGCAAGAAGCCAGTACAGAAAACACTTATGGCGCCAGAGAACATTACCTCATGACAAACCGGTTGGGGGGTTGCTAAGCCGAAGGTAGATAATTCCCTCTTCTCATTTAGAAGATTTTGTCTCAAACCCAAGGTTGTGTCTTAGGATAACTCAACAGTTGACTATACACGCCGCGTCTTCAAAAGACTCAAATCGAGGTTTGCACATGTGCACATGTGTTTGTGTTGTACAGTTGATAAAGAAAATTGACAAATCGAAAGTTGATTAGGTAGGTCAGATACCCACTTATAGGTTACGTAATAAGAGGTACAAGTATACCTGCGGACCTAATCTTCAATGTTCACCGTTACACTTTTTAGTGGGCAATTGTGGGCAATTGTGGGCTACATGTACCTAGTAGCTTGGAACTTTTCCTTTTTCTTCTTTTCTGCTCATCGGTAAAAGAAAGCGGAATGGAAAGATCCAATTCTACTTCTTCCTCTCAACTCGCAATGCCGTAATTCTATCAACCAATTGCCTATATGTAGACTGCCACAGATTAAAGAATCTACGTAAGTGTCTTCGTATACGATACTACGAAGAAAGAGGAAGTTCGAATAAGTACTCGTTGTCATCATGATCACGTCACGCCTTGTTTTTAGAAAAAAACAACGCGCCATCCTATTCCAACCAGGCGCGTCTTTCCCTCGGCAGTTGAAGATCTGGTATTAGATCCGTCAATCAATGGCACCTACGGGGTCACCAGCATGGTAAAGGTTAGCGTACTCCACACGGCCCACTACACTTACCCATTACAGTAATGTACCTTTACACATTATTTGTATGAAGAAGTACATCGAACTTATGGAGGCAGACAACAATTCAATTAGGGGTACTATATTCAGCATAATTCAAAGGTATTTTCTCATATAAATAACGTGTAAAGGTACATTACTATAATGGGTAAGTGTAGTGGGCCGTGTGGAGTACGCTAACCTTTACCATGCTGGTGACCCCGTAAGATGCTAGGGTATTAGCCATTTGGCTTCTAACAAGACGAAACAACATCCAGCCAGCAATGCTGCAGGCAGTGTACTTTTCACCGAGTCCGGACTCCACGTCACTGTCGGAGTCTAGACAACGAAGGCGAAGGCTCCAAAGAACTTCTCCCTTGATCTCTTCGAAGCTCCTTTTTAATTACCACATGTATGCACGGTTCACGCTCTGCCATCATACCGCTTACGGTGTGTCTTCTGATGGCTGGTGATACCTCCTAGTAACATGAAGGCACAAGGATACCTGCCGAGGTACCAGGAAATTGCTCGGCTAGCTATCTTACGCAGGGTCCGTCAAGGGGCAATCTCTAAATATCTACCGGTCTGTCGGGAGAGGGAATGCTGAACAGTCATGGGAAGCCGAGAAGCGTCTAAGCCTTCATTGCATTCCACATCTGCTGTCGACGTGGTCGGCGGTGCTTCGTTCGCATTTTAAAGAGTCCACTAACTTGGTGAGCTGACCTATCTGCCTGTGTCCGATATATCGGCCAGAACGACAGAACCATGGACACAGTATTAGTATTACGCAGTACCCGTGTCGCTCCGCTACTAAATAGTGTATCGTCTGTACCATGTTCCTATTACATACGAAATGAACACTGTGCCGTTCGCTGGTGTCTTCTCTCCATAGACTCCACTGTCAGCCTGCGCTTTGAGTCCAATTCGACGGCTCGTGAGGGTAGTAATCCGATGGATGGAGCTTGAGCTATATCCCTGTCCGAGCTCAGCTAACGCACCTTACAGCCACCAGGAATCGATGCCGGATCGTCAAGACCTAAGAAGGGGAAAGTCGGAAGATGGATCTAACAGGTTTTTTTTTTTTTCTTTTCTTTTTCTCGCCGTTGCTATAGGTGGACAATATAACCATTTGCGTCCACTACTATGTACGCTATGCAATTCACAATTGCGTCAAGTCACTACTTTTATACGTACCTACATAGGTACTTACTATAGTAAGTTGTTCCTCGAGTTTGTGCAATGCTCAATGGACCAACTGCATCGGCGCTCAGCGAATGTATTAAAACACGAGATTGAGTATTAAGTCAAACAGAGCATTGGGCCGCATATGGCTTGATCCTACATATCACAACCCCGCCTCCCCCAACCTCCCCCCCCATACTCACTCCTTTTTGCGGCTGGTTCCTTCATAGCTATACGTTCCCCTATTATTTGTTTTTGTTTGGTTTTGTTTCGAACCTTTGGAGACTACTAGGATATACATAGTGGCTCGGTATTTCTGACCAGTGGAGAAGACTGAAGTAGACTTTCGATCAAGGCGTTAAGGCTCAAAGAGACCGCTCGCCATGAATTAGTTGGTTGTGGGGCGCTCTTATGCATGAGCGTGTTCATCGTCTGTTGAAATACATACACTGTCACCAAAAGGGTATCTCGTACCCACAGTCCACTGCCCCCTAAGGCGGTCCAGTAGCTTGCTGGGAAGCTCTCCCCGGACCCCTGCTGTGCAAGCCTAGCCCGTAAGCAGCCCAAGCGGTCGAGGTGTCATCCCAGTTGGTCGGGCTCTTAAGCAAAGCTAAGAAGACAAGGATTAGAAAAGGGAAAACCCACGATCCCCGGAAGAGTAGTAAAAAGTCAAAGAGTCCAAAAGGGCGGCAAGGCGGTAGGCGGTAGGGCCGTTCATGAGTGCTGATTCCACCTGGAGCCAGTGGAGCCACCTAGTCGCGCGGAACAAGGTCTAACGAAGCCACCCGCTCAAATCCCGTTTTTTTTCACGAGCCAGCTAGTGCACCCTACTGCAGTCTTCCCACCTCAAGCCCAAAAAAGGGCTTCTATCTCTCACATATGCAACTTTTCCTCTCTTCTATTCCTACCCACCCTCGCGCAATACCACCGTGACTTCTGAAGGACTGCCAATAAACAAGCACTCTGTCGAACCCGAGAAATTCTGGGGAATAACGCTCGAGTTGGACTCGCACGATATATTGCTACCACGCCTCGATCGTCCGGACCATTGGTCTATGCTGTAGCACTCTCCTCACAGGTACTTATCAGTTTGGTCAAGGTGCAGAGAGGACGACCTTTTAGAAGGCCCCTAGAGATAGTGTGTCAGGATTGGCATGATACCGCCTAATTGATTGGCAAAGCGGTCTACATTCGACGGAACAACACCGCAGCAGCCTGACTACAACCCCACGAAATTCAACTACCCCAAGCTACAAGTACCCAGAACACGTGGACCAGTGACCACCCGAAAGTTGATAGGGCAAAAAGTCCACCGGTACACGTATATACCGCTTGGGAGTCATTGGACACTTTCGAAGAAAACCTGTCACGAGGTTGGATACCAGCATATCTAAGGCCCGTCCTGTTACCTAGGTCTTGATCTTATCTATAAGCCGTGGAAGTGGTTTACTAGAACCGAAGGAAAAAAAGACGTCAATTTTTTCTTCCCTTTTTTTTCGGACGACAATCTATTTCCCAACGTAGCAGTGCTGAGGATCCTGGATGTATTTATTATCCTGACGTACCATCACCCCACCAAACAGCGCCGCGAACTGGCATATACCAACAAAGATAACGCGACAAGAACACAGCTTCAGTTTTAACAAACTAAACACCTCCTAAGACGACGACGACGTGATCGCCACGATCGCGCCATGTCTCCTAAATTACGACCTCTCAAACTACCATTATTGGTGGAAGAGAGGAGAAGGAGAGAAGAAGAAGAGGCGGCGCAACGTGAAATAGAAGTTGAAGTGCCATATAACTTCTACACGACGGATTCCTACTCGTCTGACGCGACGTCACCAGTGACACCAACCTTCTCAGCGCGTGGTCATCTACGCTACTCTAGTTCGATGTCATCTTTTGACCTCGCGACGCTAGCAGGCTCCGATAGTCCCTCGTCGCCCACGCAAACCGCGCCAAACTCAAACAAACGCGTGTTGCCGGATGTGGAAGAGGAGCCTATTGAATTTGAAGACTCAGAGTCTGATTTTGACGATGCATCTGAGCTATACCATTGTCTATGTATGTTGTTCCCCTTCGCATCGTAACCTTTTCTCATCATGCTAATATTCACTTTAGGCGACGAGCCCTGTGTCCACAGAGATACCGATCTCGTGCAGAGCACTTCAAACTTCTATGCGCAGAGCCGTAGTACCGACTATGACCTAGGGTTTTTCAGCGACGGCGATTTCAGCTTTAGTCTACGCTCTTCGAGAAAACGTAGGGATGGCTCAGAATCATCTTTCGCAGGATTCTCTCAACGCTTAGGTTCCCGGTTCCCAGCCTTGACCAAGTGGAAATCATCGAAGCCGTCCAGCATAATCAGCTCGCCAGTATCCGATTTTGGATTTGATCACCGGCCAATCTTCTCTCGAGCTACTTCAAGCCGCTCCTCGTCTGTCTCAGCTCCTAGTCGACATCAGCCGGATCGTTCAAATGAACCTCCAGTGCCTCCTACACCTGCCTTGTCACGGTTCGGAAGTAGTGATAGCTTCGTGCAATTAGATGGGAGTGTCGATGCTAATAAGGCGAACGATCTCCTGTTGGCCATTGAACGTGACCGCAAGCAAGCTGTGACACCGCTTCTACCGCCCATGATGGCCTCTCCTTCGGCAGAGCACATTCTATCACAACCTTCTCCGTTAGAATCGCCAAGCGTTGCTTCTCCAGCATCCCCAATTGGCGATGAGATCTATTCACCAGGCATTCTATCCCCACCGCTTAGTACGAGGCCGTCAAGCTCCTCTCTCCGCCCCATGCCAGGTTCAGTAGAACTTCAACTTCCTGCGCCTGATGCTTGGTCTGACCGCTTGGGACACGCGAACTATACCATAGTCCCTAAGCCGTACAAGCCTGAAGTATCCGACTTGGAATCTTTACGCCTATTCCGAGCGGATTGGGAGACCGCACGAATAAACTATACGAAGCATCTCGCACGGACGGGCGAGCATTACGGCCAGACCTCGAAGACCTATGCGCTTACCGAAGCCAAATGGGCCGAGACTCAACGAGTTTGGCGAAACTACCACGACAAGATTGCGGAGGAGGTCGTTGCCAGCGGCGAAGCAATCGTTTGCGAAAAGTTTGACGAAGGCGTATTGACCACCGTCCCAAGGATATACGCCGAGGGCAAGTTCCCCGAGCGCGGCGACGAGGACATCGTTGGTCCTATGGTCCGGGAGGCGACGATGATGTCCCTCGATAGTCTGGATCGAAAAGGGCCTAGTTTTTGGCGGAATCTAGCCGGCAAGGTCGGCTTGAGGAAGTGAACCTCACTATACTATTATGTGGCCGCCGATTCGAATGATTTCGTTTTTACGACTACCTAATGACGCTTACGACTTTTACGTCACTTACGTTCGTTTCGAAGCATCTTTTTCTTCTACTTTACGTCTTGCAGCATAGAGAGATACCATTTGTCGTTTATTTGGATACCATTTAGAGGACGACTACGATCAAAGATTATCTGCCCGCCACAGCGGCATTCGCATGCATCGCATGCATCGCATGCATCGCATCGGCGTTGGCGTATCGCAATCGAAAATGTTTATTTGTTTGAATTATCTGGACCATAATCTACGTGAGGCTGCCTCGGACCGAGACCGAAAGCCTCCTGCACATATTTTTATTTTTTTCCCTGCGCGTTGCATTTTCCCTAGCGTCGTCCCCCGCGTCGGTGTTCTTCGCGGATCATCGGCGACCTACCTCATGCATCTGCACGTACAAGGCTAGGATCGACCGGGAATGCCAACACTTCGGGGCTTTACATAGACATATTCTTCCTTTCACTTTGTAACCCCCTATTGTTCATACATACAAGTTCATACCCAACGCCTTGGAAGCGGATAGCGTACCGGTTTGCATATCAGAAAAAGAAAAGTTCGGGACCTACACAGCATGGGGAATTGGAGAATAGGAGGGCGTGACTGGGGACTTTTTTTTTCTTGTTTTCAAAGCAGGTAATCCTTAGTGTTTACCGGCATCCATGGATAGCATTGCACCGGCGCCTAGGGGGGAAAAGCACAACGAAATAGAGCGCGGATGAGGGCTACGTCGTCCTAGAACGCCGCCTCCAATGTGCAATACTGTACTTGACTGTACATCACTTTGTCTTACTGCTGAAGGGTGGAAGATGGACAGGAAGGAGAAGGATACCAGTGTGCATGATAAATTTGTCTGGCGCGCGGATGAGGGGACGGTACTAACTTGCTGGGTCACTCATAATCGATGACTGCAGCCTCCGGCTCCTAGGGGATAACGTCGACTCGGGTCATCTAGAGTCTTAGTTATCCATGGGAGTGACGAGGAGATGTTGTATAAAAGAGATAAAGAAACATGTACATGAATCACCTTGTCATTAGTTAGATAGAAACAGTATCTAATTTAGGCCAAGGGGGAATAAGAATACCATGCACATAATATCGCACTTGGCGTCAAATCCTGCATGTGACAGAACGATATAAGAGGTTGACTTGAACCGATGCTGCGAACATCATAACTTTTAGCTCAACACACCCTTTCTATTTTACCCCACGAAGTTTCGTCCGTGTGGCGTTTCATGAACGAGATGGAGGGGAACGCGTCATGTTTGACGGCATATATTGGACCAACCGGTAGATGAGACGACTACGAGTCGAACCTTACGGGTACACAGCAGCTTGGGGGATTCAATTGATGTATAACCCCAAACGTGGCGGGAGCGCAGCGAACATAACCAGCGGTCAGAGAATTTCATCGAACGAACGTCGACATCTCGCAGCCTACTCGGAAATACGCCATGGATACAACCGCGCTCGGATTTGTCTGCAATTACCTATCTATTCAATTCATCGAGTCCGGCAAATCCACCAAAGCCAACCTGAAGCCACTCTTCCACTAGTCCCTAGAGCATATACCTGAAGCCAACCGGAGCAGACTCGTCTCGATCCCCGGGTTCCGTTGCACGTCCCTCCGCCTCGAACGCCTCGCGAATCGCTAGCTTCTTGTTCTGCCGCTGTAACACGAGCCTCGCGATGATGACCAGCAGAACGATGAGAAGCCCGACGCCCGCAGTAGCGCTCCCGCCGGCAAGATATCGAGGCGCGTCTACGGCCGGGTACCTTGATTAAGACGAAGCCTGGTCAGCATCCCACCATTACTTTGCGCTTTTACCATGGGCCCTAAGTGAGATTCAGAACCAGTGGCAATACGTACATGTAGGTGCCGTAGATGTTGGCTGAATTGCCGACCATGTTTGCGAAGGAGATTACGACACTTCGCTTTACCAATGGCCTCGGGAAGCTGTTGGCTATCCAGGCGAGGATGATCTATTGTTCCCCAGTTAGCAGTGGCTACCTTCCTGTGTCATAGTCTAGAAGAGTCTTTACCTGATACGATAAAAGCGCTCCCATCGGCAACAAGAAAAGCCCGAAGAACCGCACCCCGGTGTTGAGAGTCGATACTACGATGATATTTCCCACCACAGAAATTAGTATCAAGCAAATGATGTGAATGCTCCGGTCGCCGTAGTGCCCGGAAGTATACGTCACAACCAGGGAGGCGCAAAACGTGGCCGCCCATACAGGCGCAGTCAGAAGGAGAGTCTCAATGTTGCCGTATCCAAGAGTCTGCAGGATACTGGGGAAGAAATATTGGAACGTCTGCGAGAGCAGCGACGCGTGCTGCAGCAGCGTGAACAGGTACAGCCGCGGGTCCCGAAAGGCTAGTGATAGCCCTTCTTTGAGAGACGAGGCGTTGGCTTCATCAGCCTCGCCTGCATCTTTAACGAGCCGCCACTGCGCATACGCGCGTTCCTCCGGGGTGAGCCACTTGGTCGTCGCGGGGTAGTTGGGCAGGATGAAGGCCGCGCAGATAGCACTGAAGACAGTGAGGCTGCCCTCGATGATGAAGAGCCAGCGCCATCCCGAAATCCCGTGGGTACCGCTCAGGCCCGCGAGCACCCCGGCCCCCAGCAGGCCGCCGAATGCGTTCGCGAAGGAGTGGCCGCAGTAGAACCACGCGATTCTGAGAGCTAGCTCGGACCGCGTGTACCAACTGGACATCAACAGGATCGCGCCTGGGAAGAATGGGGCTTCCGCTGCGGATATGTTAGCAATGCGACATGAAGATCCGAGCATTCGTGCTATTGATTCATTTCTGCTCACAATTGAGGCCGTGATACTAAGGAAAGAGAATCTTGATATATGCTGCTAGCTTTCCAAAGAAGGGGGGGGAGACGGCACTTATTGCTCGGCGTCCTTATACGTACCAAAACCCAGAAAGAATCGGCACACGACCATAGAAGTGAATGTACGAGTCGCCGCTTGAGCTGCCGAAATGGTGCCCCATATCGTCATGGCCACACCAAGGTAAATCGAGGGCCGCACTCGGGTTAAAAGAAGATTCGACGGGAGCTGCATCAAGATGTATCCGACAAACAAGATACTCGTAGCCAAGTTGAAATCCGTCCCAGTCATGTTGAGATCTTCCTCGAGAGTCCCGAGCCGAGCTTGCGATAGGTTGCTAGTTCCGTTATTCAGAATGTGGCCAGACACAAGCGGCATCAGAGCTTTCTCTCAAGACTCACTTTCGATCAAGGAAGTTGAGCATATACATCAGGATCAACATCGGGAGCAGGTGAAAATCGACCTTCCTTAGAATGGTCTTTGAAATCTTATGATGCCATTCGGGGCTCGCCTCGGTGAATTGTCTGAACAAGATGATTTGCTCCTCGTCGATTCCATGAAGCCTTGCTGCCTCGGCAATCGCTTCTTTTTGGTTTTCGACCTCCTCCTTAACCACCTTGATACCTTCTTTCGATTCCTCAGTCTTAGTGCTAGCCATTTTCTTCAATATAACAAGGACCTAACTTCTGAGGACTCCTGCTCGTCTTTTGCCACAGAGTGACTTCGACTTATAACAACTTTTTTTTTCAATGGGCGACTATGTGAGGAGTTGACCTCGTCGTGATAATACGGTCATGCCTAATCGGTCTAGAGATCTCGGTACTTGAGCAGAACAACCCCCGAGCATCTTTCCTCGGCAATGCAGATCGCCGCATGGAAAGTTCATTCTGGGGTAAGCCGCGATGGGACTAAGCGGGAGTATCAGGGGCAGAGAGCGGGGAAGGTGGAGGAAGCTCTGGAGATAAAATGCTACTATACCTGTACAACCGTATATAACCTCTTTGATTCGATGAGCAGCTGACTCCTGATCGTTGCAATGCTCCGTGTGGCTTTAAAATACCCCAGAAAATCATTCGCTCGAACAGGCGCTAATGCGACTTCGAGCATCGTTGTGGAGGTGACCATCAACACAGGAGCTAACGGCAGTATAACACGGTTGGGGAATTAGCTGGGTATATCGAAGCTATCGAGAGGCGAGAATATTGCGGCTCGACTCCAAGGACCTGCGAGCACGTATCTAGATCACCTACCTAAGTAGGTTTACCACTTTTCGTATCTGGCATTTGCATGCGTGCAAAACTTTCCCTGTCTCTCCTTCTACCTTTTCGCCTCTTGGAGTAATTATTGCCTTCTATGCCCTACCTCCCCCTATAACCCTATGTACCTATGCAATAGTTCAAATCTTTAGTCAAATAGCATCCCGAGGGGTCGGGGGTTATGTTATGTATGTATCGTGGTAGTAACTTGTCCAGTTACATTGGTGTCCGAAATACGTAGATAAGATGCCGAAGATTCTCGTCGCCGATTGAGTCTATTAGGAATATCGACCCTAGGGGAATGATTTCAGCCGCCAGGAGACGGAGAATACGACATACAAGAATACCGATAAGCGAGATCCCAACTCAACAGTGAGTGATCATATACATGGCGTTGGTCTTGTGTTCTATAAGAGCTCTCGCTTTCTGTTGACATATATGCAGCTTGTGGTGTATCTGTGAGGTTGTCGAGTCTGATGTCGGCGTCGTCTAGGTGAAGAAACTTGCTTATAAGCCTGGGTAGTAATATGAAAACCCGTAAAACCACATCGCCGTCAGCAAACGATGAAATTCACTGGTAAGACATGCTCCTAAAATACTATAATGCCAAACCCCCTTAGTGCCACTCGTCTTAGCAATAAGCGCGGTCCCCCGAAAAGCAATGCAGCTGAGCATCATCGTAGCGGCAACGTAGCCCACGACTTTTTCTCAAAGCCAATTACGCCATGGGAGATTCTCGTGGAGGAAGATGGAGCTGCCATAGCTGTAGGTACTGCCTTGAACTTAATACACACCAATCTTCCGTGAGAGAGGATGATTTCCAGGCCACAGGTAGAATTACCCAATGGCTTGCTAAGACGATGCCGTGAATCCAATCCAACTTTGCGCGCCCCGAAGTTAGGATTAACCGATTTATTCCCTCAATAGAAAGCGCACTGAAGGGTACTGGCCCTGCTCAAAGTAGGGAGGCTTGATGTCCCACTTGTCTCTAGCACCAGCTCATTCCCTAGTGAGACCTTCTAGATGAGAGGCCCTCTGCGGATTTATGTAGCTTTTAACGAAAACCCGGTGTGACACTGTAAGGGTTGCGAGGCAAGCAAAGCGAAACTGGGGGGATTTACTGTTATGCTTAGTAAATCCAGATCCTAAGGTCAGTGTTGTAGGTATGCATCTCTCTACATGTACGTGTCTGAATTACTATCGTTAACACATTGACTGGGGAAGGGGGCTTGTTGTGTGATTTGAAGAAGTGGATAAAGAGGCCGAGGGGGATGTGAAAAAGTGATGTGTGTCTTCATTTAGTGCTTGGTGAGAGATTAGGTGAGGAGAGACGAGTGAATTGACAAGGGAAGGGTTAAGGGGAAGACTGTGCCTAGGTGCCCGATTTATGTGCACTAAGGTCACAGACTTGGGACCCTTTAAATCACGCCGGCGGGAAATTGTGCAAACTTCTGGCGGGCAACTGTAGGCATTGCACCCCCTGTGCCTGGTTATGTTAGGCAGCCTTGCGGCTCTGCTATGTGCAAGGTAACTGCGAACTGACGGTACCATATACCTACCTACCTATGTACCGACGTAAATGTGTACTAAGATCCGTCCTACTGTCATAACAACATTTGTTTACAGGAAAGTGCGGGAAAACGCCTTGGTCACCAGGCAGCCAACCTAGGTACTTGCCGATTGTACCAAACACCTCAGGGGTAAATATCTGACCCGCGAATCTAGCTCTCCTCCTCTCACAACAACATCAACATCGCCGACATCAACATCGTCGCCGATATTGATATCAACACCAACGCCGACTTCGACCATCTGTGAAAGAGTACAGGAATCATTATCAAGTAAGCTATCGCATAATATTCTTCCTTTCTTACTAGCATCATTTGAACTCGTCTCCCTTTATACTGATACTAACCATTTATTTAGGATGGATTCCGCCCAGTCCAGCACGCCCGAGGTGGTCGAGACGCCCGCCGTGAATGAGACCTCCGATCGAGTAAGTCCACTCTCTACCTGTGCCTTAATGACGTTACAAATAATATGTTATGAGTGAAGCTTTGCTGACGAAATTTGTAGGATGAATCTGTCACCCCTGAAAATCTCATTAGAATCCTGCAAGAGATTCAAACCCGTCTTGGGGACACCGTCAGCACTCCGCACTTCGTGCGTAGATGCTCGGTGCCCCTTCGCGAGATCCTGAACATGCTCTCTGAACTCAGACGTGCCACAAGGGACATCTCCGCCGGTGTCGCGTACTCCAACTACCTTCGAGAGGCGACCAACGTGCTGCTGCGGCAGATGGTGGAAAATCGAGGCCGAGACCTCCAGTTCGCCGAGGGACAGCTGGATAGAGCATTAGACGAACTTAGCGCGGAGCACGAACAGACAATGAAGGCCATCCAGGAGTTGAAAGAGGCCAACAAGAATGCTTCCGAAGCACATGAGAACGACCTGGCTCAACTTACACGTCAACTGGAAACCTTTAATTCTATGACCAGTTTTGTTGCCTTGGTTCTACTGGGTCTGGTAGTTTACCTGTGGTTCCGAGCATGAACACTCCTGTACACACAAGGAGTGATGGACGTCTATAGCATGTAGCAATAGTGAACACGGGCAAATGCCCAGTGCAATCGACATCACCGTTTACTGCTGAATCCCATCAATTGTTCTCCTATTGAGCCAATACGGGCAATACGGGATTTCTATGCTTGTCTCTGATATCTGTAAATACGATATACGATTCGTATAAGACGGCACGAGGTCTCGCGATACTATTTCCCAGTCGTAGACACCCATGAACCATCTGTAGTGTCTATATGCCGACGATGTATAATCGTAGAACGACATTGGATAATGTAACCTTCACAATAATCTAGTGGCACCAGAGGGACGCATGCCCTACGAGGTTCCATATCTGTGATGGCATAAAATGCTAGATGTTGCAATGGATTCTACAATGAAGAGATCTTGATTCAATATAGCATGACGGATCCTCCCAGGTCGCATGCATCGACTGTTACCTACTTCAGTAGAAATGCATCGGGTAGGCCCTTGAATAAAGACTATTTACTTTCGCTGTAGACTTGGTTCGCTTCGTGGCGGCCCAAAAAGCCCATTTACATTCATATTCTGTACGGCTTGCCCCATTCCACGTACCAGAACCCCTCTATAAGTCGATCCTCGTCCATTCTGGGCTCGTCTTCTGAACCGACTTTGTTATGGCCTGACTTACTAATTAGGCGGGACGCTTGCAATGCCACGCCAGCTAATTGGGCCCGGACATTTCTGGGAAACTCGTCTGAGAGTGGCCGCGAGGAGTACATCAAACCCGCGTATGCATCATAGATTCTCACAACAAATTTGCGCGCTCCGGAAAGGAGATGGGCATGGCTGGGGGGCCACAGTTTCTGGATTATCAGATCTCTCACCAAGTCTATGTCCCTTTCAGAGGCCGGCGCAGCCAAAGTGTCATTCAGGCGTGTGCATTTGAGTCGGACGAAAATCCAAAGATGCTGCAGGTTGAGGTTGTCTTCGATGCTGTCGGGAGCATGCAGTAAAATGATCCGGTCAAGGCCGTTTAAAGCTCCAGTCTCATAGAACGCATACCGGCGAGAGCAGTCATGTGTAGTAGCAGAAGCATTAAGGTGGATCTTGAGAGAAGTAATAGACGAGAGGGAAGACTTGTTAAGTTTGAGAAGAGGTTCTAATTGATGGGTGATGATTGTATTGGTAGAATAAAGATGCGATGACACTTCAGCATAGATGAGTTGACAGACTAGTAAGAGATTGAATGGATCGCGGTCAAGATAGAGAAAATGATTGTTAGGTACGCCTACATAACTGTAGATGTGGATCCGGATTGAGGGGAGAAGGCTGATAAATTTGCACCCATTTTTTTCTTGGAGACGATAGTACTGTCATCGTTTTTACCTTGGAACGAGAATATATATCTAGATTTAATGCCTACCTCCAATGTCGTTTCTAGGCATGTTGTCACTGAAGTGGTAAGTGATAACTTTTTACATACCTAAGGATACATAATAAAGAAGCCCAGTATGAGTATAGTAACAATTATAGGGGCTGCTTGGGGGCTGTAGGGTCCCGTGATATCGCGATTTGGGGTACGGCTCGCCCCGCGTTGTCGCGTCTGTCTCATCCGATAAGATACCATGTAGGCAATTACGTACACGGATGTATTTCCTCCAACGCTCCTAAACTCATACTTGTACATCTCTCCCACAGCACTCGACAAAGGCGATATTTCACGAAATGGCGCCATCGTCTCCGAATACCGGCAAGCGGAAAGCGATTGAGAAATCCATATCACCACCACCTCTAAAACGCAAAGCTCAGAGCAACATATCAAGTTCGTGTGTAACCTATTGAATGTCCCATCTGCACCACAACCTGAGTTCTCGGCTAACCAGGTTGCCATTGGCAAAATAATTTGAGTAGAGGGGGCAGTAGCTAATTTCTTTACACCGACATCACAAAAACCGAAAGAGCGGACGATTTGGAGCGAGCGCGCCCCTGACGATGACACTCCTCCCACTTTACTCGTCGGTCGTTACGAACCCGAGGAGATGGGCGACTCAGATCGTAAAAAGAGAAGGAAGATAGCTGCTTTCGATTTGGTATGAATTGAATCTTTACGCTCGCATCATCGCCCAATAATGGCATATGGTCATGTTGCTGAGGATCGATGGTTAACCAACCCCAGGACTCGACACTGATTACTTCGGCGTCGGGCAAGAAATTCGCAGATAATCCTAGCGATTGGAAATGGTGGGACCCGAGCGTACCGTCTCGCTTGCGACAGCTATATGCGGAAGAAGAGTAAGTACCGAGGAATACTATCTTGAGAACTCTCTTGTCTAGTCTCCACTTCATACTCTACCATGCATACGATGCTCACACGAGTCTCACAGCTACCGCGTGGTAATTCTGAGTAACCAAGGTGGATTGACGCTACATCCTGATCCCAAGTCTAAGGCCCCAAAGGGTAACCTAAAAACCAAAGTTGCCAACTTCAAGCAGAAGTGCAACGCGGTGCTCACAAATCTCGATCTGCCAACCACGATATACGCCGCCACGGGCCGCGATGTCTTCCGTAAACCTCGGACCGGCATGTGGACCGAGGTGTGTCGGGACTATGGCGTCTCCGAGGATGAAATCGACCTTGCGGGCAGCATATTCGTAGGCGATGCCGGTGGTCGCACCGCGCAGCTTAAAAATGCTGAGACGGGCGCAGCGGCGACTTCGAAGGACTTTAGCTGTTCAGACCGCAATTTTGCTCACAACGTTGGCATCTCGTACAAGACACCCGAGGAATTCTTCCTCGGCGAACCAGCCCGCGAGTTCGTGAGGGACTTCGACCTGGCTTCTTATCCATACCCCGAGACAGATGCAGATGGAGATAAATCTAGCGAGACCCTCTTCGAGAAGACTAATAAACAGGATATCGTCATATTCTGTGGTCCGCCGGGTGCCGGTAAGAGCACCTTCTACTGGCGGCACTTGAAACCGCTAGGCTATGAGCGAGTGAATCAGGATACACTGAAGACCCGGGCCAAGTGCTTCAAAGCCGCAGCGGAGCTCCTTGACGAAGGGAGCTCGGTAGTCATTGGTGAGCGATTTGTCTTTATATATCCATTTCCATACTAATTCCGTTGCCCTGTATCTGTTCTTTCGTTATTATCTATAATCTAGGGTTCCTGTAAGCTGACCAGTGGAAACTCGCAGACAACACCAATCCCGACGCGGACGGCAGGAAGGAGTGGGTTGAGTTCGCACAGAAACACGATGTGCCTATCCGCTGTGTCTGGTTCAAGGTACCCAAGGCTCTCTGCGAGCACAACGATGTTGTTCGAGCTCTCAATAAACCAGTACGTATTACTCAAATGGATTTGTGCACCAACTATAAGGAGTTCTGCTAATTATACCACAATTTTAGATGAACCCAGAAGCCCGCGCGGCGCTCCCCGCCCTCGCGTTCAACGGCTTCTTCTCCCGTTTTAAGGAGCCGAAAGTCAAGGAGGGCTTTCAGGACGTAGTTGAGGTTGAGTTTAAATTCCAGGGGACTAAAGAGGAGTATGCTATTTGGGGACGATATTGGTCTTGAGATTACTATATCCTACCTCGTTCCTAGAGACTATTATATCGGGTTAGAAGTCTGTTTATGACAAACAATTAGATATGGCCAACAAACTACTTGTATTGAAACCTGTATACATTTAAATTGACTGCCCCTATGGTTGCTTTACCGTAGGCATCGTATCTTACACAAGCTGATAAGGCCTACGTAGCAATAATTCTTCCCTAGGAATGGTTTAATGCCCGACGCCTATTGCTCACATCGCGTAGTTTGGGTTTCGAGTAGTAGAGTAGTATGTTCATGGAGGAACTCCATTGATTTTATTTATTTACTAGCGGCATGATCGTACACAGCAAAGGAAAAAAACAACGCAGTTTTCCCCTTCACTCGACCAAGGGGTATATGTTCTCGTAAAGCACGACCTCTCCTCTTCATTGCCCTTCATCCTCATCCACCGTTCCCTGAATGATCAACCTAAAAGCGCCGACCTCATGCTGAACCTTTTGTGGTGACCACATGAAAAAAACAAGGTCTTTTAGATGCACCTCCAATGCTGGGAATGAATAGCAGTTGAACCATCCCCGTCCTCGCAGAATCCACGCATGTATTACATAGGTAAGGATTGATGTTGAAGGGGATTGACGCCTCAGTGGAGTTGATTCACCAATGCGATTCGCTCCTCCTCTCCCTCGAAGAAACTGGCCGGTTGACTCAACGCCCGCCCATCGTACTTCGTCCAGAATTGCTCGTCCCTAAGAACGAACCAAAATCATTAACCATCAGTAGTAAATCGTCTGGTCAGCTCCCCCGCCCGTCCGCTCACTCGCCGTTCCGTCGTCTCCCACTACCGAGTCCGTGGCACGTTTCAATAATGTTACACCCGCCCCAACGAACCAAATGGTAACCTTAAAACAGAAACAGTGCGGACTCAGCCGAAGAGCGTTGCACCGCCTGTCTCAACAGCCTCGATTTCGGCGGCAGTGAGAGGGATACGGCGGAAGCGCTCGGGTAGCTGATTGCGGTCGAAGTAGACGCCCTTGGGTGGCTCGACAGGACCTAGGTGGGAAGCAGACTGAGCGCCAATGCCGCTTGCAGCACCGATGGTCTTGCGCAGGGGACCGTGCTGCTGGGCATGGTCGCGGTAGGACGAGAAGGAAGCGTGGGAGTTGCCGTTGCCGTTACCGAAGCCAGCCGGGAGAGCGCCAGTGGGGGAAGCTGGGTGCGGCTGAGGGGTGTGATCTACGTGCTCTGTGAAATTTGCGGTATTAGTTTGCTGCCATGTGAAGTGAAGCGAACCTTGGAAGTGAAAAGGTGGAACCGAGGTTGTGAAGTTTTACGGCAAAGACCGGGGAGAAAACGTACCAGGGATGTGTCGCTTGCCGATAAATCGGATCAATGGAGTGCGCTCAGCATGTGCTGCCGCTTGGCGAAGAACTCGAGTCGCATACATTGCGATTGGGTATACGTGAGAGTAGTTTGGTTGTGGTGGCGGGCTGAAGAGGAAAAAGATTGATCTCTTTCCCCCCGGCGTTATAAATTAGTGGAGGAGGTGGGTTGTTATGTGAGCAGAGCTCGGACTTTCGGTTGGGGGAACACGATGATTGATTGTTCGTAGTGGTGGTAAGCAGGATGTGCGTAGGTAAGTTGTGAATAACTTGGATGTTGTTTGACACTCTTAGGTGAATGAGATTAAATTCTCTCTCCTGATTATTAATAATAAAGTTAGAAGGTAGTACTCCTTTGTCAAGAGTGAGTAGAAGGGAAAGGACCTAAAAGTGATAGTCTTGATATTTCGAGTTCCAAGTCCAACTTAAATTGTGGGATGGGACGAGACTAAGGATGAGACTTTCGCGCCGATGGTGGAATCCCAACGCCGAATTTGGGGGAAATGGGGGGAAGGAGCGCCGTAAGTGCCTGGGCGATCTGTGGTTACTGCCTGCCCAGTGGATAGACTATGGGCTAGGCACCTAATGTAAGCTTCTGCAAGTTGCTTCTTGCTATCATCCAGGATCGTACCACTTCCTTCACTTCCTGCCACTCCTACCTCTTCTAAAGCTATCGGGCTCCACCGATCTTCATATGACCAGGTTACCCTGCTGCGATATTCGGAGTTTGATTTTCTATACTCTAAATTCAATTGCCAATAGATTTCGACCTTTGTCGATTTCGTGATCCTAGACTCGCAGTGGGCTCGATCTGTCCATGCATCTACAGCGCATATCCCACGCGCTCGTGACGAGACCCTTAAAAGCCATTTATATGCACCCACCAGCCAACCAACGATAGATCAAGTTCATCTTAGAATTGAGAGGCCTATTTCACACATTGTGTATTTTACGTACACTCGCTTAGTAACGATTTTATTTCCCAAACAACGTCACTCAACGTGAGCTTTTATTCCTACGGGATTGAGATTGGGTCATAGTCACGGCGCAAAAAAGGCTACCTAGGATGGCACAGATCCCATTAACGCACCCCTCATATATATCGCACATATTATATTATTACGACTCAAGATACGCACGGGTGTCAAAAATTCGTGACGTAATTGACAAGCTCTTGATGAACTTGAGCTGTTCGTTGCTTCAGCACTGGTTGTCGAATGTTTGCTCTCGGAAGACCGGATGCTGAGAAAAACAATATATTGTACTAGGTAACATCTAATGCATGTTACTAATACTGTGTTGTGTTGAGCCTCTAGTACGTACCATCCGGATGCGACATCCCACCAGTTTCTGCACGGCCGCATGGCTGCATGGTTAGAAGCCTCCTGGGTAACTCCGGGGCTGCGGGGTGTCTGCCCACATTGGAGATATTTGGGGGCATTCAAGGGTGAGCAAATGTCAGCAAAAATCCTGGTCGACCGCTTGGAAGTCGGAGATAAGATACAAGGTGTAGTTTCTTAAGAACATCTGATCCAGTATGCCACGCCTCCCGCTCGAAAGGGCGCTTGGGGAAAGGGGCTGTATACCCAGGCCCTGCTAGAGTGCTAGAGACGTGCATCGTGCGCTATTTCCCCGACCGATTCTTCTAATCAACCAGTCCTTCTTTACTATTCCACGAGCGGAAAACCGGGAAGGCTACTAACTAGAATACAACGTGATCATTTGAAGCAACCGTATAGCCGTATGGACCGTCGAAGCACTAAGCTCACATCAGACGAGCACGTAATTTGTACTAGCCAAATCATCAATCGACAAGGCCTTGATACATATTCTGAGGGAACCCCCCTCGTACGATCAATATACTCATTGTATCACTAGACCGCATCATACCCTGTTCCTATGGCCGCCTGAGAACTCATTCAATGTCTGGCGCATCGCGGACTCGGGGTTATTCGCATAGACACGGTCTCCAATCCCATTAACAATGTGGGTAATCTCACTCCCAGGCACACCTGTAAGCCACACGGTGGTCAAATGGTGCAGCTTGACACCATCAACTTCGGGTACTTCGATGGCATTCTCCAGCTTTGTGGGGGAGTCGCGAAAGTACGAGTAGATGCCCAACCCCCAAGCCTCATGGCTTGTTACGGTGTCGGCAATTTTATATGAGGCAAACCCATTAGTCCTCCCGTTCTTACTCATCCAGGACTTCTGGTTTGGCGGGTCGTATGGGATTTCTGACTGGTAGAAGTAGAGACGGCCACCGTTTCCATTCCAGAGTGTTTGATACTCCTGATGATGCTCGTTGAACAGTCCGTATATCGTTACATTATTGCCATTGACTACCACGCCATTCTTCGTAGGATTGGCATCCCACGCCGCACCGTCGCCGTGGTCAGCACGCCATAACCACAGTTGGTCACCCACAACGTTGTGACTGTTAATGGTGATGCCAACGTCGTTCTTGGTACGACCGGCGGTTCGCACCGTCAGATCGTATAGTACCGTCGGGTTCGACACATGCTCGGCTAAACTATTCGGGGGTCCGACCTCGATGAGGGAAGGTGAGTTAATCTCGCTGGCGTCAATTATAAGACCCGCAAGCGACACACCATCTACGTCGGCTATGGACAGAACTGGTTGTCCGCTTGTTGGAATAAGTGATGGCATTCCTAAGCCGAGGACGACAGTGTCGGCTCGGGAAATGCGCAAGGCATTATCAAGCTTATAGATGCCTGGAGTGAATAGGATATGTTTGCCACACTCTAGTGCCGAGTTCAAACTAGCTGCGCTTGCTGTAGATGGCTGCGCTACATAGAACTGGCCGATAGGGATGGACTTGCCAGGCGTCGGAGAGCCATTCATCCAGCTCGGCCCTTGTGTGTCGGTCTGTAGTGCAGGTACGAATACTTCATATTGACCTTGACTAGTGATGTAAAGATAGGGCTTTTCGCGAATGATAGGAGTTCGATCTACTGTAGTATAGGCGGAAGCTGGAAAGTTATCTTGACTGGGTGCATTCAGGTCTCCCACGAACACCATGTTCCATACGGCGTTGGCCCAACTCCCATATTTGTTATTCCGCGACAGCCATTGCTGCTGAGAGCCGGGAAGTACCTGGTGGTCGACTACAGAATCGGCCATGAAGCCTCCAGAAGCCCATCCGCCAGCTCCTGTGCTTGGGTCCACCTGGAATAGCCAAAGACCGCCGGAGCTCCGTATGTGCATGCGGCGTAATGGCGCTGCCTGGGACACAGCAATAGTCGTTGTATTGTTCGTGGCAGCCGAGGCATTTATAGAGAAGTTCTCAAACGCCCTCCAGAAGTTGCATGTAGCATTACGGTTCGGCATCCAGTAGGCCGGCACGTTGACGCCCCCTTCTATCAACACGTCATCTGGACTCTGACCTAGACCTGCCACATGAGTGTAGAAGCCAACATCAAATAGCACATTATAAGTTCCCGGTTTAAAGAGAAGTGCATATCGCTCGGTACCGAACTCATTGGCCTCCATCTGTCTGAAGATGGCTGTCGCTTTGGCTTGAATATCAGCAGCCGGCATGCGGGGGTCGAAGACGTAGACATTAGGTCCGAATATAGTCTCATTTGCCGAAGAAACCGAGCTATTATAAACCATGATAGGAACCGTCATCGACTTATTAAGTTGAGATGATCCAAGGTCATTCCAGTATCTCTCCGTCACTATTTTGAGATTTTCTGCAGAAAACTCCCTGATACCTCTCTCCTCAACCCTGGTTCGAGTTCTAGACGTCGTTTCTACTTGACCCGTTTTGGGATTTGTGCCGTCATATTGATATAGCTCCCTTTTTACAAGACATCCCTCAATAGCCCATTTCGGCACTGCTTCCTCGTAGACTACGTCCTTCTCTCGCCGCATCATCTCGATTAGCTCTGCGGTCGTCTTGCCATGTATCTGGCTCTGACCGAACAATGTTCTCGCAAACGCGCCAACGCTATTCCTCACCGCATCACCGCGGCATCGCCATAGTAGACAGTTGAGCGCTTCCTCGACACTTGGAACGGCAAAGAATCTAGCGTCGAAGTGTGCAGCGCCAAGCAATACGTCGCTCCCGCTTTTAAGACCTTCCCGGGAGTCCGAGGCCAGCGCAACTTCCAAGTGCGCGTTAAACCGCACGCTACAGTAGCTCGCAGCTAGGGAAGCGAGTTTCTGCACGCGCTCGTTGAAGAGCTGGACGCCGCCCTCTGGAAACACCAGCGTGATCTCGTCGGATTGCGTGTATGCGACGCTGGCACGAGGGAAGAAATTTAGGAGTAGGTCAGAGCACGTGTTGATCATAGCATCGTGGATGCGCTGGTCGAAGGGCCGCCGGAAGTGCGGCTGCGCTGTGAAGCGCGAGAAGTTGTGTCCGTCTAGGCGCAGTATGACGGGAGATGAGGTAGGTAGCGTAAAGTCGAAGGCGGCTTCATATTGTTTCATGCGATCTGCGAGAGCCATACTACCTGTCTACCTAGGTACCTACGTAGTTATCAAAAAAGGGGGTGAAAAGGATTGAATATATTGATAGGGGAGTTGGAAGCTACCTTCCTTGAGGATTCGATTCTGACGTATTGGGTCGGGCAGTTTCGGTCCCCCGCCGTTGGACCCACTAAGATCCGGACCCGAAGGTTGTTCGTCGGTCACAATTTTCGACTGGATGTCACGAAACCGTCACTCAGGAGGAAATACTCCTGATAATGATCACGGAAAACCAGTCGAGAGTAAAGTATAACGTGAGCGGACTCGCCAATTGATATAAAAGGACGGGCTACTCTTAGACTTTATACCGTTGTATTGCAAATAACCTCGATAAGGGCATTTTTAATCTTGATTTTTGCTGGCCTTGATGCCAAAAACCCATCTTTTCCTGACCGGAAATTTAACCGCCAGCCTGTTAGATCTAAACTCAGGTTTTTTAACTTTAGCATTTATATCTAGACTGTGACTTAACAGTCTCTAGATAGGATAAGGGACCATGGAATTCGCGAAAAACAAAACAAGGCGCAAGAAGCCGCCATCTCAGAACCCGATAGAGGCGGCAATTACGTCGTGGTTGCACTCGTATGCCCCCGTGCAGCAATCGCAGCTGCGCCTCGAAGAACTCGTCGCCCAGGCCCCCAGACGGTGGATAGTATACGAACCAATGGTGCTTCTACCAGCGGGCTCCTTTGATGTTGGTGTATGGAAGGAACTTCTCTTAGACTTGTCGGCCGAGCAGACGGACACACTGTGGGTCCAGATTCTGGCCGAGATCTCGAAGAGGACTGGAGGGACGCACCTCACGCACCTTGCAGTGAACGAGGGCATACCGGCGGCTCTTCACCACAAGGCCACAGAAGAGCACGGCCACAACGTTGAGATTGCAAAGGACCTCCATACGCACGAAAACCTACTGCGTAGTCCGACAGGTCTCCGGGTTCTGCATGGGGATTTCGGGCCCGTTTCCGATGATGACCCGGCTCCGGACTTCGACCGCGCATTCTGGGTCTCGACGAGGCAGAACGGCGTCTTTCAGACTTGGGCGCCGCGGTGGACTATGTTCAGTAGGGGAAATATCAAGGAGAAGGCACGGCTGCTTGATTTCCGCAGTAGACACATGGAAAACGGGGTGGTGCTGCTGGAGGATGCCTGGGCGGTCGACCTGTACGCTGGTATCGGGTATTTCACTTTCTCGTATGCGAAGTTGGGCATGCGGGTGCTGTGTTGGGAGTTAAATCCCTGGAGCGTCGAAGGCTTGCGCCGGGGTGCCCAAGAGAACGGCTGGTCGGTTCGAGTCGTAAAGGATGAAAGCGACTTGGCGTTACCGATGGAGGAACTACTACGGGGTGGTGAGCGGATCGTAGTCTTCCTCGAGGATAACAGACATGCTGCGCGGAGGATCAAAGAGCTCAACGGGCTTGATATGAATATCCTGCATGTCAATTGTGGTCTACTCCCCACTAGCGATGCGTCTTGGAAGGATGCTTGGGACATTGCTGCGCGGAGCAAAGGGGAAGAGGCGTGGCTCCACCTTCATGAAAATGTAGGAGTAGCGGATATCGAGAAGCGGAGGGAAGAAATCGAGCAGTATTTCTTAGGTCTGGCACGCGAGGATGGCAATGATAAAACAGCCCGTGTAGAGCACACGGAACTAGTGAAGACGTTTGCGCCAGGAGTCTGGCACTGCGTCTTCGATCTGTACATTAAAAGGGCTACTAGTATAACATGATGAGTATCACACGCTGCGCGTATCCAAACATCCCACTTCGTAAATCGTATACATCCACTTCTGACACTCGCCCACCAAAACACCTTCTACGCCGTATGCTCATGCTGCATCATCCAATCCAGAACGTTAGGGGTATCATAGAATCTCTTAATTGCCTCTCCTGAACTTGCTCGGGATGTTATCCTCTACAATAGCCATCTTGTTGAGCTTCTCGAGCCTTTCTTCTGCGTCCTCCAGCATCTCGTGCTTCTTAAAATGCTCAATGTCCTCGGGGTGGTTGAGCTCCTCGAGCGGCGTGTTCTCGTCGTGGTACTTCTCCCAGTGGTGAATCTCGTACTCGTACTCGTCGTCGCCGTGGTGACCGGGCCCCGTACCCATGTCCGGCAGCGTCTTTCCAGAGTTGATGAAAGCCACAAACTCATCACGCGTCACGAATCCGTCTCTGTTGGTATCGAGCAACCGGAGTAACTCGCGCTCGATCTCGTCGCGGCGGGACTGCGGTACTCCTTTGTTCGACTCGTCCATAAGTCCATACGTCCGCAGGATCTCCTCGGCTTCCCAGTGGCCGTCGGCATCGTAATCGTGTAGGACGAAGAAGGACGAGGCGTCGAAGTCGCTGATGTGGTGTTCCTCTGTAGGTTGTATTAGAGTTAAGCATATATAAATAGCGGAAATGTTAATTTACCGGCCATATGCTTCGTCATCCAGTTGGCGTTCTCGTTGACTAATGGCTTTTGCGATCCGCCGTGGTCGCCATGGGCAAGGGCCTGGCAGACGAGGCCAGTCGCAACAAATATCGTGGTACGCATGATGTTCAGAATTTTAGCAAGTACCAGACCGACAGTTGCTTAGGGAAAAAACGGAACTGAGGACAAAAGGTTGCAATGGAGAATAATAGGGACAAGAAGCACAAAGTGGCAACTTGGATTTGTTGTTTGGTTTTGATAAGAACAACGAGCTAAGACAGCGAGAATTGGGGAAGTGGTACCCATGGATCTGGCTTCTAAGATAAGCTAAAGCTGGTGGATAAGGACGTAGAGCGGACGGTACAGGACCATGGCCAGTGAGATCTTTGATCCCCGGCTTTGATCCTGCAGGGAGCTGCAGGGGCCATCCCCACTAACTTAAGCCTAACTTGACCGCATTCAGGGGTTTTGTTTAGTGATCGTCCAAGCTTCGTCATTCCTGACTTGTACCTCCCTGGCCTACCTCGAAATTCTGAATTTGTTCTACGTTTGACATGACAACGCTCAGGTAAAGACACGTGCAGATTGTAGTCTACCTAGTATATTATCCGTCCCAACTTCGATATACGAAAAAAGACAATATGAGCCGCACTTTGGAGCCGACGCTCCTTTCTCTATTACCGACTTACTCTAAAGACCTACCTCAACCTCTTCTCGAACTCGCGTCTTCCCTGCTCACACAGTCTCGCCATATTGCCGGCACACTCAAAGCTGAAGAAGAAGTAGCTAGGGCATATGCATGCGCTCACATTGCTTGCGAGCGCCTGAAGATAACCCTCGATCTCCCACCGATCCAACCTAGACCTCCAGTCCCACCTCGAATATACAAAAAATTGTACGCCCATCTCGATAATGTCTTACCTGCAAATTCCGTGGGAAGATCGGGAAGGGTGCGAACTCCGAGCTCTAAGATGCGCGAATCAGGTATATTCGGTAGCGGTGGGCGAATTCCTTCTCGAGGGACGCCAACTAAAGAGGAATCGTTAGCGAAGTTTAGATCTTCGCCAGCCACTAAAGGAGGTAATACCCCAACTAAGTCTACAAGGAAGCCACTGGCACTTCCTGCTAAGAAGAAAGCGGGCGGCCCTGTGAGCGCATTGCCGGCTTGGGTTCGTCCGACCATTCAATTCATGTGCAAGGAGCTAGACGAGGAACGGATTGGCAGAACCGTCCTAGCTGGGATGCAGACAATTGCTGCTCCTCATGGAAAACGGACGAAGGACGAATGGGTTAATGAGAACTTAACAGGCCTACTTGCTGCTGTGTACTTTCTCGTGTCATCGCAGTTGTATGTGCTAGAGCAAGGGAAAGAGTTGGACGATCCGCAATACATACGTATGCGGAAGGCGATCCTGAAGGCTCTGAGGGCCGCGCAGGATAACGTCAGCGTGACAGGTATGGATGAGGACGAGCTCTGGATCGGTTGGGAGGATATCAAATCGAAGGATGTCGATGGCGCCGTAGCCAAGGTGGTCGAGAACGGATGGCAGAAAGAGGAGTGGTTCGCTGGCATTAAGCATATGGTGAAAACGAAGAACGTAGAGGTAGACAACGAGGATGTGGAAATGGAAGATGGCGACGAGAAGGGTTTCAGCGAGAAGCTCCACGTGCAAAGGGGGGATACCATGCTTCAGAGTAAGTGGGACATGTCAGACCGGAAAAGAGACGAATATCGCGCGTGGAAAGACGGCGTATTGCGCCGAATCGAGGAAATCGAACGATCTCAAGGATCCGGGATGGTAGTTGACGCTCCTGCATAAAGAGTCAACACGGCAAAGGGAGAGTCATTTTGCGTCGAACTCGTGCAAGTAATAGAGGCCTACCACGATTCATCGCTGTCAGGTAGGATTCGTTCTTAGGTGCCTCGGGCAGTCGTCATCCGCTAAAAGCAGTGCCTAAGATAAATTTGCATGGACCTAGATCTCAGTCATCAACTGCCTGCAGTTCTCATATATAAAGAGAGACTCGGGTTTGTCTGGCATTTCCTAGCTGAATAAATCACTTCAGTCCACCATAGCAAATCAATCATGTCTGCGCTCGAGAGCTTTCTACACTTCTCCCGACTACCGACGGAGATACGCTTACTGGTATGGGAGTATTTTGTCCTTTTAAAGGCGCCAGTCCTTTACATATGCTGTTTTTGGTCGGACCCTACGTACCGATTCTATCCCGAACTGTGTCGACGGATTGTCCGGACACAGGCTGATCTCAAGTCCATACTCCGGAGCCTCATGCAGGTGAATAGAGAAGCAAGAGGTGCGGTTCTAAATACCCTGCAACTCTATAGGCTTCCAGCCTGTCTTCACTCACAAGGCCGAATCCCACTTTTGCGAGATACAAACAAGATCTTATTCATCAATTGGGAAAAGGATTTTTTCTGGTATCCTGCGTACCACATATCCCATCCATTTTTAGACCAAGCACTCTTCAAGGACCGCATCAAGAACATAGCTTTTGATATTTCCAAAAATTCTTATGGAGAACAGGACAGAGCATCTTGGGGGCCATCGGCTTATCTGCGAGGCGCCACCGAGCGTCTTACCTTGAATTTCTACCCATATCTCAATTCAGGGTTTGAGTCATTGTCCCACGTGCGGCTCGTCATCTCCCGACTGGATCTATCACATTTATATCGTGCGGGCTACCCATCCTTCTTGTTTCCTCCAAGGTTCGACTTTGAGTTTGGCTTCGTCCCAATTTCAGCTCAAGAACTTAACTTGCTTCTGGAAGATGACCCAAGTAGGTACTCTATTGTCGATCAATGGCGTCGAACCTCTCTACAGATTTTGGCGGATAAGCTCATAAAGATGGTGTCGTCGGCCGCCTCTGGGAAGTGCGCGCGAAAGATTGATGTTAGTGTGGTCATAGATCCTTGAGCTTGCAAATTCCCTTTCAATCTCCGGAATCATCCCGATATTTGGCTGCACCAAAAAATTCCGCTGTGATCCAGTATGGGAGACGTTACGCTTCGATTTCGACACCCCGAATCGAAGTCATTATTTTGCGCCCTGCCCCCTATCCTCTGCCTTCCCCACATGGCACTTTGCTGCATCTACCCCTTCATCACTTTTTAAACGAAGATTGCATTATTCCTGGTGATGAAGGGTCGCTATTTCGGCCATTATATTGTTCTTCCAGAATTTATTAGCTGGGTCTGAGAACCTAGACGAGTTTCGACGACTAGGGGAGCTTCGCTCTGGTTTGCTCGCCCCATATTCAAATGTCCGCCTGGAATGCGACCACTCTGTATCTGGCAGGGCACGACAATAATTAACTCGCAAGGCATTCGATAGACATTTATCCTTAGCGGAACATCGTAGGTACCTAATAGACACAATTCCAACCAACGTGGACTTTTATAGACAGGCCTCAATCAATTAAGTCATCCTAGGAACTGCAAGCATCAACTGAGGCCGATATGGTCCCATTCGACCGACGATGTTGCTGTCCTGGTAGTTTTAATTAATATCGCAACTAGGTGCTGTCTCAATTAGTACATGGCATCAACGCCGAAGTCATTTGACAGGATCTTGGGGAGAACCTTTACGAACCATGGCATCAGACTTTAGTAGATTAAATTATTTCGATAACTCCGTGTATAAGTATGTTGCTACCCGATTTACATATATGTACGACCTTTTGGCTGTAGATTTAACACCGAACTAGCATATTGACACTTAAGCCCCTTTTCTCGTAGCGTCCCCGTGTCCGACAGTATCTTGGACAGTCCCGCCAACCGACCCCTTGTCTGTGAATTGGCGCCCAACCGTGCCCTCTTTCGAAAATGGTCCGCCGAGCTTGTTTGCTGTGCCGCCGATGGCGCCTTCGGACTGCATAAGATTGTCAGTAAAACATTCTTACTAGCTGACTCTCGAAGAAACAATTGTAGAAGCATAGGAGGCATATCTCCTGTCAATGAGGAGGTCGGAGTTCACGTACCGAGAACTGGTGTCCGACGGACCCCTGGGAATCAAACGCCGAGACCCTCGTCGCCGAGTTCTCATCCTCGCCAGACTCGGGGCCTAGGTAATTGCCGGTGGCGGGGAACTTATCGAACTTGGAGGTCCTCTCTGTCCTTCCGGTGATGCCGCCGCTACTCTTCAAGCCGGAATCACCGCCACCGCCCATGTTCTGCGCCGCACCTCCCTGATCGTCACCACCAGTAGCTCTCTTTAGCGCGCCCGGGATGTCGGAAGCATTTTCAGTGGCAGACTTCATTGCGCCAAGAATGCTGCCCCTTTCCTTGTTGTCGTGGCTCTTGTGCCCCGGCATCACGGATTCGAGTATACCGCCGCCGGTTCTTGCATCGTTGCGATGGGATTGGGTCCTTTCTTGAGATTCGTCGTAATCCCGATGGCCCGGCATCATGGCCTCTTCGACTCCTCCGTGCCTCCCATCATGCGTGAAGTCTCCTGCGAAACCTGAGCCCTGCTGCTGCTGCTGCTGCATCTTGACATCGCCCGGCTTGAAAGCTTCTTTGATGGAACCGAAGATGGACTTGCCATGGCCCTGGTCGGGAACCTATCATTTCAGGCTCATTAGCCAATCTTTCAGGGTTGATATACTCTATTTGACTCTTAGGGTATGAGGAGGATGGTAGGGCATACATATCCGGCCGCCGTCCCCTTAGGATCCGGGTCGTCCGATTGATCCACATGTTGCTGCGCATTTGCGGCCCCGTAGTTAAGGCCCGGAATCAGGTTTCCGCCTGTACCGCCGGTCGACATAATCGTTGATGGATAAATTTACAAATATAAATTGTTTCACGCTTATTATCAAACTTCGAGAGAAGCAATTCAATAATGGGAGCGGAATGGCATTTCCAGTTAAACTATGTAATTATATGTGCCTCTCTCAACTACGTACAATGGGGTACTCATCGCGTCATGATGATGTTCGCAATGTTGGTGCGACACCATCATTTCACCGTTAACAATATTTGAAGAGACCAAAGTGATGTAAAACGAATCATGAGGCTCCGTAATTACTCCGCGACGGAAACCCATTTTTGTCAAAATGATCAGCATTCGATCGAGATGTCGCACCTAATTAAAGCACCTCCCAAGGATTCCAACCATCTTAGCCAGCCTTATGTGATGTTCGAGACACAGGTATCTTACAGTTTACCCCATCCCTTCTTGGACTGGGGAAGAGCTCGCGCTTTGGCCATGTCAAAAATGCCTTTTGAGAGTTCCCAGCCTCCTTGAGGACAGCACATATGCCATGGATCCTCACACCCTTGGCCTGCAGAACTTCCACCCTATACCACCCTGCCGCCCGGTCTTGCAGCATGTATATCCCAAGTTCCTTGACTAGAGCCTTACCGGTCGGCTCGATGGCAACCCGCTCCTGAGCAGAAGAAGCCATCGAAGCCCACCCCCCAAATTCAGCGACTCTGGTGCCTATCGTCCAATCAGAACATCGCATTCTTCAATATTTCTCCACTTGAAAGCCTCGCAGCCATGGACGGGCACAGCCAGATACCTCACATCGACTTCAGCAACAACGCCTTCGGCAATGCTCCTGACGCCGCCCCTCCCATTGATTGGGCCTTTGATGGCCAGCAAGACGACGTGCAGGACATACCGCTCATCACTTCCCTATTTCCACAGTTGATTGGAGAAGGGAAAGGGTAAGTTTTTTTTTTTTTTCTTTTCTAATAGAAACCTTAATTAGCCACGAATCAACTTGCATCGAGTGCCTTTGCTCGTTTCGGAACACCAACCAGCTCAACGGACACGCAAAGGAAACCTTGCACAAATCCTATGGCTGTACCTGCGGAGCCAAATTCAGTCGGCTAGATGCTCTCACCCGACACGTCAGTGCTCATTCGGGCGACTTCCCTCAGCATCCTTGCGAGTACTGCACGCGCCACCAAGGTATAAACGGTTTCCACCGTCATGACCACCTGATCCAGCACTTGAAAGAGTATCACAAAATTGATACCGAAGATAAGCTGCCCAAGCTGAGGACTAAAGCATCTCCTGCCCCAGTTGCTGCTGCTGCTACTATCACGATGGGTGAGAGTGCAACTCCGCAGGCGCAAATCCCTCCTTTTCCCTGCACCTTCTTTGGGTGTATCAAAGGAGGTGCCAATGGTTATCTTCGACAGGTCGACCTCCTCGAACATCAGAATATGATGCATCCTTTTGTGCCCCAGGACCACGGTGTTGTGCCACAGTTCTCGGATGACATGCAGTTCAACCAAGCTTTCCAAGTTCTGACGGACGTGGCTTCAGAGACTCCGAGGCGGAGAGCGCCGATGGAGAACGATTGAACTTGACACTTCTTGTACCACTTTGCGGAGGTTGAATACCTACCTACCTACCCAAGTCCCTCTTTCGCAGGATTACTACCTAGTCTACCGGCAACCAAGGGGTATCTACTGTTTTTGGGGGATCAATTATTTTGCTCTTACGATCGTTAGATACCCTCAATAGATTCATCGATGCATCCCTTCCGTATTACTTCAGGGAACTGGCATGACAAAGCGGTCTTCTGGTGAATAGAGAATTCTGACAGTTAAGGATCCCGAATAAAAATAATGAGCCGAGTACCGTATTCTTGAGTGGCTTAATAGGTACTTAGCCGGGCATGGGGGATTAGGTAGCTTTATATGCTTTCGAACCGAATATATATGTAAGCGTGAGATATAATTACGATAACTGTGCGGGGACTCAGATCATGGCAAGATATAAGCAGGACATCGTCCACTACTGAGAAAGAGGAGAAGTTAATCATCAATAACAAGTCAAAGAGCGAAGCGGGAAGGCAATTACAACTATAAGGGGAGGAAAAGGCTACTCCTCTTATAAAACAGATCTCTTGAGATATAAGGCATCGCATTCGTATTTATAAGCTCTGCGTGATATCAGCCGCCGCCGTCTTGCCATATCAGCTAACGAGGAACTAAAGTAAGAAGGCAATCGACTACCTAAGGTATAGATCTTTGTGGTAGAAACACGAAATGAGAAGATGTTTCGTGTCAAAGGAAGATAAAATATTGCCGAGAAGAAGAGAGGGGCAAAAGGGGAGGAGGGTACATAAGGGGTTAGGGGTAAATAGGGGTAAATATGGGGCAAGAAGAATAGGAGTAATAGCAGGCACGATTACTTGTGTCTGCTTAACTATAAGCCGAAAGCGTACGTTCTGCGGTAAGGTACCCATAATTATGAAGGGCCGAGTTGCCGATATCTCGGCACATCATCTGGCGATATCGTCGCGTCGCTTGCACCTGCACACCTAGTGTCGTCTTAGGTAGTCTCGTCGATAACGGTCCCGGGGCTTCCGGCCATGATCGAGGGGACTCTGAAGTCAATGTCCTCTTCGGCCAGGAATTTCTCGAATACCTTATGCGCGGCTAGTAGATAAGGTCCGTAGCGGTACTCATTTAAAGCTTCTGGCTCCTGCGAGGGTGTCTGTTTGCGTTTATCATGAGCACCTTGAGGCTTGCCTGCATTACCCACTTCGTTGGCGGCTCGCAACGTTTCAAGAAATTGGCCAAGGAAGTTGACAGCAAGCGTTTTATTCTCCGGACCTAGCAAGTCAATATTCGAGATGCCTGGAAGGCCGTGGGCTTCTAAGTCTGCGTGACAGCATCTCAGTATTTCGATAATTAGACGATTGCATCGCTTGGTCAAACGAACGTAGTCTATGGACATCTCATGCAACATTAGTGGCACATTCTCTTTGAGATCAGTCAATAGACGGTCCGCGGTAGATTTCCGGGGACCTTCCCCGGTTTCTGGTGCTGTTTCGGCAGCTTCTCCAATTGACTCTGTCTTGCTCTTGATCGACTTGATATACTGCTCGATCAGATATAGAGCCCTTGCAGGCGAGTCTTTGTCAGCCAGTAAACTGCGGAATGCCTCAGACCAGGGACGACAATTGAACTTGGCCCTTTTTTTATCTTTTCTTCTGAGGGATAACCGGTTAATAATTGCTGCCAGTGTAGTAGGGATTTCATCAGCAAATATAGGCCGTTTCTGGTCTTCAATGACAGTCTCCATAACGGGCCACTTAAGGGACATCCCCCGGAGTTGCCGTAAGGCATTGTACACGTGAGCGCAAGTGAAAACGCTGAGGTGAGCGTTAGCCGCTACAATGCCGGCTTCCTCATATAGAGTAGCCAGTTTGAAGGCCAAAACCCCCAAATAAAGCGGATTTTGCAAGATCACAAAATTCGTCTCAGATGCCACCTCTATGAACCCTAGGTTCTGGGCTCTGATCTTTTCCGAGAGCTCCTCTGGAGACCCCAACTCAATACCATTCGCTTCGCAGTCATCTTCAAGGGAATCTAACATTATGGGGTGAGCGTTCTCGTAGGTAAGCGCTTCATTGGGTATGTAATTCCTTGGACCATGAGGTCTTGCTTGATAGATTAACCCTAAGGTCTCATATATCTCAGGAATGAGTTCGAAGCTGGATCGCGGCCATTGAAGACGTCCAGCGATCAGAGTACTGTCCTCCAGTCTCTCGAAATTCAATGACTCGTCGACATAAGCACGGAAATCCATTAACTTCCCATGGAATTCTGGCGCATAGTCATTGATTTCTAAGATATCGAGAATAATCTGAGATGCGACAACGCTGGCCACTGACACATTTCCTTCTTTCCAGACTGGTCTCATAGTCGAGGTAAATATGTCTTCTTGTGTTGGCGCACCGAGGCATGGTCTGCTATCCTTAGGGAGCCGGTCCTTGTTTATATCCAGTTCCATCATAGCTATCAGCAACTGCGATAGAATCTGGTCCTGCTGGATTCCCTTTTTTAATCCGGGCAAATCTCTCAAATGAGGCTTCAGTAGAAACGAGACACTAAGAGGGGTAATAAGAGGTGGCCATTCACGACTCGGAATAAGGGGAAATTTTAGCAGGGTAAGGTGGATAGGGAAGAAATTGAAGGCGTCGGGTTTATCTGGAGCAACTACTTCGAACCCTTCGCTGGAGCCAGGTTCTGCTGGCCCAGATGCAGCAGCAGGAGATATTGCCGCAAGTATCCTCAAGAATCCGTTGTCCTTCGGCTCCTGAGGGAAGAATCTGGCATAAATATATTCCTCTTCTCTCCGGATCGCGCAGATAGCCGCATGTGTGATAATTGATGCAGCCACCAAATTAATTTTGCCTGATTGATGGTGTATCCAAGTCTGTTGTACGTGGTTTTTGATTCTAAATAAGTCTTCGAAAAGGCAGAATATGGCGAAGACCTTGTCATGTTCTTTCTTTGCTTCTAATTCAAAGACATCTACAGAGCGAGGCTGCTGGCCCTTTGCCTTTTTCGTAGTAGTGATAGCAACTTGGGTTGCTGTTAGTTCGAACGAATCGTCGATATAATCAACAGTGAGTTGTGAAAACCGGTTTCTAGATAATTGTTATTATTAACTGAACCCAAAACAACTAGGGAGCGAGCGATATCGCATTACTTACTGGAGCTCGACGTCGGCATTGCCTGCTCGGGCTGACTTTGCGCTGGTCTTGCGATTCCCTTCGGCTTTCGGCTGATTCACCTGAGAACTAAGCTTTTCCAGTATGGTCTCGAGCACCTTGATGAAATTTAGATGTCCATCCTTTGTCGTCTCGGCGATATTGCTCCCGTTCCTCTCGAACCATTCCGAGCATCGGCGTCGTATTTTTATGGATCTTTCAAGGCTAGCTTTGATAGCTAAAGGCATAGGAATGTTGGCCTTATTGTTATAGACTAAGTCAGCTTGTAGGAGTAACTGTTCGGTGGTCACAGCATATTTGACGACATTTACTTCATCTATATGTCCCGCCTCTGTGGCTTTCTGCTCCGCTTCCTTCTTTGCAGCCTTCCTCGCCTTTCCCTTAAGTCTTTGGGACGGCCCAGGAGTTTGAGCACTCGTGCCAGCGGTCTTCTGGGCGTCCACTTGGTACCCACACGCCCTCGCTGCTTGGCCTAGCCAGGTCGTAAAGACCTTGGTGTCCTCTTTGTATTGGGCATAGCAGCCCACCAGACAGTCCGGAAGCATCTTAGTAGCCGTAAGCTGACCCTGCCTTGAGATAGTAGTAAATGGTTGAAAGATCAGGACTTCTAGTTGCGCTCGCTCTTCGGAATTGGCGTCAAGAACCCTATGATCTATCCGGTAAGTGTTGTTGTACTGTCCTAGAAGAGGTTAACAGGATTTGCGAACCCCGTCAGAGATGATGGTGAGTAGTGACTGTAAGTAGGTAGTTATAGACGGATCGTGACTTCACTATATGGTGGAAATTTGGTAGGTAGAGGTCCTGCAGGTTGAGTAGACGGTCGAGACCTTTCACAATTTCGATGAGTGGGAGATACGACTCATCTAAGAATTGCTAACTTTTCAAGGGTCCCAGGAAGTCAATATACCGAGATAGAAGAGGTAACTGTCAATTTGAATGGGCGAGATAGTTCAGTAAGTGAGGGAAGATATCTGGAGGCAATGAGATGTGCTTGCTGGTAGTTACCCCTGAGATACTTGGAATAAGTGGCACACTTAGTAGGGAAAAACTGTGTAGCTTCCTAATATATAATGGACTCAATTCTAATATCTAGAAGGACCTCGTTAGACCAGATGCCATATGAAGACTCCGAACCGCTCATCTGAACCTCCTGATCTTAAAAAGGCATCAGCAACCTCTCTAGGATATATGCGTTTAGGAAAGAGCTGTTATCTTTGACTATTTGCACAGTTATGATTTGCTACTTTCATATTTTACAGTAACTGGGAACCGCTCATCAGGAAGCCATTAACCTAGAGGCTCTCGCCCAAATGGGGCTGAGTAATTGAGGGACAATGTTTCAAGCTTAGGTGTAAGAGATGGAAAGAGCCCGCCTATGGAGGCTTTCGATCTCATGAGCTTAGTCACTGCCTGCCTTGAACTGGACCAAGTGATAGCACTCGACTGTAAGAAAATACAAAGCTACTTCTAGGTACAAGTTTTGTTGGGCTACTGGGTAGCTGCTAAGTTACTTGATCATATCAAAATGGGTGGCAAGCACATGAGCAATGTTTTCTTCTGTTAGAAATATGGAACACTTTAGCACAATGCCAGAAAGGGATGAATGGAAGAGAATAGGAGGCGGCGTGTGATACCCGTTTGTCCCGACGGCTATAAAGATCGGAAAGGCTTTCGACGCTGTATCACAGAGCAGAACATTTTAATCGGTTTTAAGGACTAACTATTATCTATAGAAACGCCGCTTAATGCGCTTAAGAGTCGGTTTACGCCGGTGCTAGTTGCCTTTAAAATGAAAAAGACAAAGGAACAAGAAGACAACGGCGCCCCTAAAGAGTTCAATTTAAGATCACGTCGGCGATACCCTTAATATTATTGATTACCATATGTCTACTACATTATTTTACACCATTCAACACTTTCTTTCGTCGCTTCTAACTTATGCCCACATGCCTTTACGGCGTACCTTAAACGCGTGTGTCGCGTTTCTACCAAACATAACGCCGGTGGAGCAGCTGGTAAACTATATCGCCGTATTGTTTTAAGAGAACTGGCCTTGTAAAATAGGGGATGTCATGTACCTAAGACGATCAAATGGTAGAAACTTCATAAAAAACTGGCCGTAAGAATTGGATGCTGTATGTTTAATCCCCCAAAACTACCAAGTAAATGACCTTTAGCTAGCTGTTAACGGTAAAAACATTTGTCGTGTGTTAAATCTTGCCTATTCTAAAGGCCGTCGTTCAAGTACTACCTTGTTAATTTAAAAGGGGTCCGTCTTACTCTCAATCAATCTTTCATCGCGTTTGCTAAGAACCAAGATTGTTCCTTCCCATTCCTTCCCATTCCATCCAGCTAGAGCAATGAAAGATCAGTCATCACTAATTCCGCCAAGATTCCTCATAACGTCCCTGAAAGTACATTGTTCTTACGTGAGGATTGCTGTGATATAGTAACTCTTGTCATGAATATCAAATTGTTAATGCTAATATGTCAATTACCTTTTACGCGAATTTAGATAATGTTAGGAAAAAAGAAAAAAAAAAAAAAAAACCTCAATGTGAAGTTGGCTTCATACGAATGAATACATCAAAGAAGTAAAGTCGTAGATTTAGAATGTACACAAGGATCCCGTAGCTTGGTACTAGAAAAGGGGGGAGGCGCGTTGGAGTCCCGTCCCCCTCTAACATAAATTTCCTGGGGATCTTCAACTGCTCCCGGAACTCAAGCCATAGTAAAGTCTTAGAACAATATGGGATTCGCAAGAATTGTATTAGTCTTCTCCAATATCCGACCTATGATACAAGGGACCGAACCGCTTTACACATTGGCCTTGGGCCAAACCCATACCGCCGTCAAACGCCAAAATATGGGGCTTTCCGCACCGGACGTTCGCCTCGCGGCTTCGAGCTGAATACTCCTTATCACTACACCCCCCCAATGCTCAAACTGCGCTGTAACCTCCACGACTACCGCTCCCCTGTACCGTGTTTAGGACCCTCCTAGTCCAGTCCTTAAGCAGGTAGGGAATATCACGGATGGTGTCGCCATGCGGGACGAGGTCCCAGCCGCGCGCTCCGTAGCGATTATAGTTGAGCCACGAGCCAAAGATGAGGTATGCTGCCGTTCCAAGGAAGACACTGAGTGTATTGGTTAGAGCGTCACATGATGCACCACCCTCGGTATGATTTTCAAGAATAGGGGTAAGCACTCACAGGATGACAAGCCAAGTAAAGAATCCCCAGTGCGGGTTCGGCTTTTCGCCGGAACCATCTGACCCGTCATCATCGCTCTCCGAGCAGGCGTACTTGGATAACCAGGTCAATCGCAGTACATCCACGTTCGAATTCTCCTCCAGGGGCTCGTAGCTGTGGAATATCAAGCTGGGGTCATTATCAATGCCCAACTGAACCTCTTTTGGGGTCTTGTCATCTCCATCTCCATCACCTTCATCTCCCTTATCATCGTCCGCGGCCCGGAATAGGAGGGGACTCGCCCGAGCCATAAGCGGGTCATCGCTAGACTCGTATTTATCATCCGCAGGGTCGTACTCGCCCTCGGTACCATTCCGCTTGGCGTCGCAAACGAAGTCTATGATAGCCCTCTGCGGCCTCTTCTTCCCGCTATCGGTCATATCGTAGCCACCCCTCATGACCAGGCGCACGCCCTTCTTCGCCTCTGAATCCGAGTCCGAGGAGCTGAACTGTGTTACCTCGTGATCGAGGGGCCCTCCTCCATGATTTTCCAGGTCGCCGGCGATGGGGATGGCTTTTTCGAAAGTGTCGTTTATCCGCTTGATGGCGCAGACTAGCACGCGAGGAGAGTGTAAGTACATCACCAATTACCTAATCCGGAAAGGGGGAGTATGGACGGCACTCCGAATACGAACGAATACACAACATACCTCGAGACCCGTTAGGACATTGCTCATCCTTCTTCACATCGCCTTTCTTCTTCAGCGGCCGGCAGATATCCAAGGTGTATGTCGTGTTATGGGGAGCGTCGCCGACAATACGACTAGTCACGACCGAATGCGGGCCCCCTAATGCGGATAGATCGTATTTGTGACCGCCTACAACGACTTGGTTACACCTGAACATTGCTGACGCCGGTAGAGGAGCTAGTGCTATGGAGAATAGTAGTGCGGCGTCTGCCGCATGTATTGTCGGGACCTTCATGGTGTAGGAGAGGGCTCGCTGACGCGATCGGGTGTGTCGGGGCGCGTGTTGACGTGGACTTGGGCGGGCCGGAGACGCGGGTTTCGCCCTATAAAGGTAGTTCTTACAAGGCAAAGAGAGATTCGAAGTTGGGTTCGAGGTGAATAATGATTAATGAAAGGATGAACGGATGAATGAGATGTGGTTGAAGAGAAGCCTGGAGTCTTCAGGAAGTTGGTGATGTAAGTAGGTAGCTGCGGTAGAGACAAGAAGGAAAAGAGAAAAGAAGGATAAAAAATGGCTAGATATCTACCTCAGCATCAAGATGATCCTTGTGAAGATGGTAGATGGCTAAGCCTTATCACGATACGTCGCTCATGTGCCGTCGATGATGGTGGACCAAGATGAGCCTAGATGAGGTAAAGTGTACTTGGCTTTAAATTGAAGCTGTCAGGTTCGGCCACCAAATCGTCATAGCCTGCAGGGGGGGGTTCAAAAGTACCGGATGCTTTAGGTATGTAACTCTCCTACGAGGTGTGGGTCTTATGTAATAAGGTTTAGATTGTACCTAGGAGCCGAGTATCTTACCTAATCATCTTACTATTCACGTGACATACCTTGCTTTGACAACATACACGTGCATAGGTACGCAGGTACGTATATCCATGTTGTGTAAGGTTCCTTTTCTATTGGCGAGTTTATAAGTCTCAAATGTTGATAATAACATGTCATTATACTTGATGGGCATCTTAACATTTGTCTCCTCCCGTAGTAACTATAAGTAAGAGATAAGTATTGTAGTATTGTACAATCCAGTTTCGGGTACTTCGAGTTTTGAAAGTCGTGTATGAAAACAATTCGGAAATTTTGATTCCTATCTGGAAGACGACTCGACTCGATCCCGGTTAACCACGCCCCCTAGTGTTCGTAATGCCATAACAAGCCAGCGAAATGGGTATAATGGAAATAAACCTCAACCGCCTTAGTCGTACGAGACACGCCAATGCTGCAAAAAACCAAAAAACCTGTACACCAATGCCTTTAACGCCGCCGTATCGGCTTCGAGCCGTTATAAACCCTTCCGTTGCCAACTGTATGCATGTTGACCTGATTGACCTGATTTATCCTTTATACAGTTCCTGCGAGAGCACTCGTGGATACTTGTCCGCCCACAGCCCCGCCGTTCATTGGGAGATCGGATGATATCTGCAGTAGTACGATTCCTTCTAAGGCTGCCCTACATGCCTTGCTGCATCATGTTCGCCCCGTTCATCCCATTCTGCATGGCGCCTTGCATACCATTCGGCATCCCGTTGCCCATGCCATTCTGCATCCCGTTTTGCATATTTTGAGCCATCTGCCGCCGCTGTAAGATTTCACGTTGCACAGACTCTTGCGCCCTCTTAAAACAGTTTTGCTTGAATTGATCGTGAAACTCAGGAGGGATGTTCTGGGGACCACCAAATCGCTCCGCAAATTGCTGAATGTTCTGTCGATAAAATTGCTGCTGTCTTGTCCGTACTTGGATCGCGAGGGCGTTGGGTTGATTTCCCTGAAGCTGACCCTGTTGCTGCATCTGATGCTGCATCTGTTGTTGCATGGCAGCCATCTGGGCTGGATTCAGGCCATTGGGAGTGTTCATGAAGTTTTGGCCGCCCATCTGCTGATTAGACATCTGTCCTTGCATCTGCTGCTGCTGCATGTTGAATTGCTGCTGGTACCGCTGAGCAATTTGGGCTTGCTGGGTAGCACTCAACATGTTGGGGTTCTGCATATTCATATTCATCATCTGCTGCCGCAGGAATTGTTGCTGAAGCATTGGGTTATGCATTTGAGGGTTTGGTCTGTTCATCATATTGGCATTCTGCATCGCCTGCAGCTGTTGTTGCTGGCGTTGCTGTTGCGCGATCTGGGCGGCTATCATCTGATTCGGCATGACTTGGGCCATGTTCTGATTACCCATCATCATCTGACCCATATGAGAGTTCTGGGCCATCATGCCCGGGGGCGGGCTAGCTTGAGTCATCCGGGGCGTGGTTATCGGTCGATTAATCGGAGTGCCGTGTGACATTTGCGGCGTCGCGCTCGGCATACGAGGTGTATTAGAAGGATGACTTTGTTGACTACCTCTTGCAGACATGCTGACAGCCATAGGCGCCGACATTGGCCCGTGAGTTTGTGCCACAGAAGATGACCTTGGAGGACTTCCACCCATCCCAGAATTCGTTTGTTGCATGGGGGCGTTGCCAACCATAGGACTTGACATATTCTGTGGGGTGTTTTGACGAACGACTGGAGACGATACAGGTGGTTGTGAGACTTGCTGCGGGAACCTGTGAGCAGCCTGAGCTGACATGACGCCGTTCGGTAATCCGTTCTGTGCTGGATGACCATGGGACGACTGCGGCATTTGGTTCATTTGAGTATTCTGCGGTGATTGAGCTGCTTGTGCCTGAGCCTGAGCCTGGGCTTGTGCTTGTGCTTGAGCTTGTGCTTGAGCTTGGGCCTGAGCCTGTTGCTGGGCCATCGCACGACGTTGGGTCTCCTGCTGTTGCTGTCGAATTTGGGCTTGCCGCTGGGCCTCTTCTCGACGAAGTTTCTCTTGTTGTTCGGCTTGTTGCCGTTGCAACGCAGCTTGCTCTTGCTTCTGTATTTGAAGCTTTCGCTCGTTCTCTGCCTGTCGGATCTTCTCTTGCTCTTTCTTGGCCGCGTGCTCTCTCTTAATATCGGCAAGGACCTTGAATCGCTCAAAGCGAGGCTCAAAAGCAGTAGCGCCAGATTGACCGTTGCTGTCAGCAGCGTCAGCACCGGCCTGCGCGCTGCCATTATTAGCTGAGCGTCGCTCGTCGTATGTGAGCATATATTTCTCTTGCTCCGCAGCCAATGCCTCGTCAGCGGCTCTTTCAGCCACAGTTCGCTTCCGGGCCTTGGGTTTCGGTGGGGGTTCGGAATGTTTTGGATCGGCCATCTTCTCTAGGAGTGTAATGACCTCTTCTTTGGTTTTGCATGGTTCTAAGTGTAACGGAGCCGAGGTTGCCAACAATATCTGGGCTTCTGCGACATATATATTACTCCCATCCAATTCCATCTTCTCTCGTTTCTGCTTCTTGGCTGGCGGTGGCATACTAGTTGTGCCTGGGGTGGGTGGTACAGCAGACATCGGCGTAGGGGGTACAGCGCTAGAGTCAGCGCCGGCCCTAGCGTCCCCGGAGCCACGAGGTGTGAATGCCTTGATCATCAAATCCATATATAAACTCTGCGGAGTCGGGTGAAGAACAACTGTGAAGACCTTGGCTTTCGGCGGGATCTTGCTCTTCTGTCCATCTCCAGGAGCAGGCGGCGCTGGCATGTTCTCCTTGTCACCAGAGTCATTCTCCACAGGTTTCTCATCGCCTCCAGATAATCCATTCTCCATGCTGTCTTTAGGGAACGGGACGTATGGGGACGGCGTGATGTAAGGGTTGTAATTATGAATTGAAGATGGCTTCTCGGAGCTCGACTTGGAAGCTGGGCGCGCAACATCCTTAGACTGGGCAGGTGTCTTGTGGTCATGTAGTTGTACGATAAGGCAGCCTTCGTAGAAGGTAACGCCGGAATCGTTGAGATCATGTAGAATTTCGTGGGGTACTGTCCGGCTCCGTACATGATCTAGAAATAGCTTCATCGGTGACTTATACGGGAACACGCTATCTTGCTGATCAAATCGGAAATGAGTAGGGTGAAGGTGTACGATTAGCGACGGGGGTTGTCCGGCGTATTTCTTAAGGATGTAAGAATCGGTAACCACTGGTTTATAGTCAGCATAAGTAAACTGAAAATAGCGAGATTGGGTTGCGCACCCTCCGGTCGCGGCTCGAAGGATTGATGTAATGATATATCGGGAGCCAAGGTGGCCGACCGCAGAGATGCGTTATTCCTTTGATTACGCCCGGAGCCATGATTAGATGTATCGCGCCTTGAACGGGCTAGGCCAGGTCGATGGGTATTCCCGTTGGCGCCATTCATTGCGGTTGAATTAGATGTCTGTTGTTGTTGCTGCTGCTTCGCTACAGCAGGAGGAGGGCGCTTGGCCGACATATTGGGAGATGGAGAGGATTGTGATGAAGATACTCCATTTGTCTGGATGCCGGGAGGTGGTGGACGTTTGATCTTGGGTGTGGGTGGAGGAGGGACGGCAGCGACAACTGGAGCCATGGCTTCGACTCAAGTCTCTGCGCACTACGAGGCGACTAAGCTGCGCTCAATAGGATGCGACTAGAGACCGAAGGTGATTTTAAAGCGTGGCTTGATGTGAACATTGATCGCGATATGTTGTTTCGAAGCGTGTGATGGATTGCGAACGGAATAGGACGCGCGCGATAAGTCGGGGTAATGTACAAAGGAGTATCGACCGGATGGATTTCGGTTTACATTGAAAAATGTCCTCCAAGTAGAAGCGACGATGTGTGAACGATAGATTTAACAGAAGTCGCTCTGTTCTGGGAGTTATAAGATGTTGTCGTTGGTTTCTTTGTGTGGGGTCAATTAATGTTAGGTGACGGAAGATCAACTCCGACTCTAACAATATAAATTGTTAAGTTTGAACCTTTGAGCCTCATCAGCCGCCTTCTCTTTGGGTCACTCCACCCGCCAATTCCTGGCTAAGCGCAAGCCACATCGCACCGCCAAGCCAATTGTGGCGCTAAGCATGTGTATGTACTCCCACCCCTGACATTTGAATGCCGAGGTACATTAGGTATTGTGTCTTTCACTGAAGGAAAGGAAAATAAGGTAGGTACCTACTCAATACTATGTGGAAATCTATTTAAATGGAATCAAATTCGTTGATTTTTGATAATTTAATAATTTATTTCGTAAGGAATGGCATCTGGATTTGAACAGCAACTTCATATAATTTACCTGATTCTCAAACATTCCCATAAAGAATTTCGTATATACATCCCCATTACCTACATAATATAGCTAGCCGCAACCAACCCAAGTATAAAAGGGGTAAATCATATATCTGCCGTTATAGAGACGTGACCTAGTATCCAAATTTATTCAAAGCTTGTAAAACCTGCCAGTTCATACGTCCTACTCATATCACCATTGCCGGAGTAGTTCTGTGACATATCACTCCTTGCCTTGAATCCTGCGCGCCCAATCATCTCCAACCCGTAGGCTATCGACGACCACCACGCCTCTTCCCCGTCCAACCCGGTCTTCTCGCTGCCACCACAGGTCCTCTTTCTTCTTCTTCTCTTCCGGTTTCTCGGTCTCCGACTCGCTATCTGCAAGTCCACCATGGCCACCATCGGCTCCGACTACGAGAATTACATCGTATTTGAGCCAAGTCTGCAGTTGGGTGATGACAGCTCCGTCGTCACCAGCAAGAGATTCTTGAAGGTAGACTACCTCGGGCTGGAGATGACGGAGAATATGCACGTGGCCATTACGTGAGGTGAATGGTAAGATCATTGACTCTTTTTCAACCAGGGACAATGCCTGTGAGTATACCGCATTGAAAGGCGTATTAGGTGTATTGGAGTTCAACCTAGATACCAAATCAGTCTATCGTAGTCTATTAATTGCTTTAGGAGTTGGAATTACACACAATGGGCTTTTCACTTCCTCTCCTGGCGTGTGTGGTTGCTCATTTGCGATGTTCGAGAATGATGAACTCAGTGATGCCGGAGGTAAGTTACTAGCCGAGGCTTCAAGGGAAGAGTCCTTAAGACCTGGCGCGTAAATCAGAATGAACAGCTTGATCTTCGAAAAATCGGTGTTCCGGGGTATATGCGAGAGAACGGACTGTGAATAAGTTAGCAAGCAAATACACACGAATGTTAAAAAGAGGTGGTGTCATACTGCATGCTCGTAGAAATCATCCGCATCAAAATGATCCAAGTTTGTGTCTGCGGAGACCACGATCGCAACTGTCTTTCGTCGTTTGCTAGAATCTTTGGGCTGGGACAGTTTCTCCTTTCGAGCTTCAGCTTCCTCTGACCATGTTTCGTGGTCAGCATAAGCGGTCTTGTCGTCTTCTCGGATAGCAGCTAGGGCACTACCAACGGCTGCGCCGACTCCCGCCATTCCGGCCGCCACGGTCTTGCCTGCGTTTGAGAGAAACTGCTGCGGGCTGGAAGTACGTCGCAGGGCGCCAGAAACTTGCGAGCCCCATCCCGCAGAGACGCCGCTTGCTTCTGGGTGTATCTCGCCTACGCCATAGCTTACATCCTCGATTCGCAAGGAAGAGTTGGCTCCGTCGCCCGGCTTGTGCGAGTCTCCGCCTGTCGCGCCGTAGGGTGGGTTCTCGCCGTAGTCAGCATTTTCGTAATCGAGGTCGGCCGGCTCAGCATCGCTTTCCTCGTCTTCGTGTTCGTTGCTCCGTTGGCTCCATGCCCAAGCGGCGACGCCAACAGTCGCGACAGTGAGGGTAACGACAAGAGGAACCCAGTGGCCCCAACCCCTCCGGCGAGATCTCGAGGATTCGTAGGACGACGACATTTATTCAGGTAGGATCATCGCAAACTGTGCCGAGCAGGCCTCGCGCGGGAGCTGTGGAGTAGATGGCGGTATGCAAATCACGACGCAAGCAATCCGGCCGCGATCGAAGAAAGCTTTGGTACCAATTACGTAGATAGCTAGGTTTATTTGGCCGGGTAGCTACAGAAAATGTAGATTGAAAGTATTAAGGCGGTGGAAAATAGCGGGCTGGGGAAGCGATAACACCTAACCTAATAAGAATGAATGGGGTTGGGCTACGTGTAAAAGCTCCGTAGCAGCTGTAGTAGCGAAGAAAGCAGCAAATGCGGTCAACATTTGAAGCAAAAGTGCCCGATTACGAAGTGTTCAGGTGCAATGAGGTGGCTGGTCGCAGCTGCTCCGCTGAGGTGCAGAACCCCTGTAAGAGACGGAATCATTGGCAGCTGGGGGACAAGGGGGTTTAGTCTGATAGTTTTATTGGTTGGAGGGGAAACGCGACGCCAAATGCTACCGGAAAGGGAATGAGACATGATTGGATACTCACCGAGGGGTGTGACCCACACTTTTTACTCTTATCGATAATGATTTCGAGAGAGTGGAAGCTTGCTACGTATTTTTGAATATGGACCTCAAATATCACAAGAGTGACTCAGGATTGATGGAGCTATATATGACCTTTGCGCCTTGATGAAATTCAACCTTCCACTATCCCAATTCTAATAGAGAAATATCCAGGCTCACCCAAAGTAAGAAAATGTAGATAGAACTCGAAGAATTTAATAGCTAATTACTCATTCCAGGTCGCCTCATCATCAGCCCTCCATTAAGTCAAGCCTCAGCGTGGGCTCATTCAAGATGCCCCACGCTGTATCCATGCCCGCCACGGGGCTTCAGGCCCTTATTCTATGCGGTCCTGGTTCCTCGTTTCCGACTTTCACATCGAACCCCGATGAGAATCCTAAAGCTTTATTACCTATCGCGAACCGACCGATGGTCTGGTATCCCATTGATTTCTGCTATCGCACAGGAATCACAAGTAAGCGCATTTCTAATATACAGACAAGTCTTATAGAAAACCATCCCCCATACATGGTATAGACACTTAAAATTGTGTTCCAAGTACTGGGTCTTGTTGTTCTGTCTCAGATGATCACGCTCCATAGCGACAATTATTTATGCTGATACATCTTAGATATCACCCTTATTTGCCCACCCTCGGCTGCCGATGCTATCACCACGGCGCTGAACACAAACCCCTTCCTCACTAGTCTGCCTCACCCTCGTCCAGACTTAGTAGCTCCCCAGGGTCTGGATCTGAACACGGGTACAGCAGAGATATTGCGACTTCCCGAAATTCGGGAGCTCGTCGCATCTGACTTCGTAGTCCTGCCATGCGATCTGGTTTGTGAGCTAGGAGGTGACAAGCTCCTGCAGGCATGGATGGTCAAAGCAGCAAGCCTCCCGGATCTTCTAGGTGACGATGAGCCTCCTTATTGCAATGGAGGTTTGGGAGTATGGTATGAGACAAAGACGGCCACCCCTATTAAGGGTGAGGAAACAGACTTCATCATAACCGCCCCAATGTCCGTACCTACAACGCCGATATCGAAAGACTCGCTAGTACCGCAGCTCTCCTATCTAACCTACTCTATGCCAAAAGATTCACTCAATGATCTTGTAGATGAGAAGAAGAGTTTCCCGATACGACACGGGCTACTACGCAGTCATCCCAAACTCAGGATGCTAACAACGCATCGGGACGCACATATCTACATTCTACCGAAGTGGATTTTGGACTTTGTTCATGAGAACGAGCGCCTCGAGACGATCGGCGAAGACGTTATTGGTTGGTGGGCCAAGGCCAACTGGGAGACCGGGCTGTCCGCGAAGTTGGGCTTGAAGAAAGTCATTGAGGGTCGCATCGAGACAACGGAAGCGGATAAATCAGTACGTGGTAGTACCGGCCGGACAGACAGCAGTCCTCTCAACTCTCCATTTGTATCGAGGGAACATTTCGAGACCTCTCCTCCCGCAGGTTTCCATAAGAGACAAAACGACGGGTTACTGTCCAAGCCGAGGGAAGCCGCTATACCGCCGATTTTGGCATATATCCATCCTAATCATGCGGACGCTCCGCTACTTCGCCGAGTGGATACAGCTCAACTACTTCTCGCTACATCGCTACAATTGGCAAAACTCCCCTCCGTCGAGGAAACGGGCCCCGACAATACATCCCCATTTGCTCACGCCAGAAAGGTTGCATATCCCGAAGGGGTCAAGCCGCGTACTACCATCACTAGACAGGATTCTCTTATTGCCGACAATGTCATGGTAGAAGAGAAAACGTCGATCAAAGAGAGTGTTATTGGAGCTAATTGCCAGATTAAGGAGGGCGCAAAACTGTTCCAGTGCCTCTTGATGGATGGCGTAGTGGTTGGCAAAGGCTGCAAATTGACTCGCTGCATCCTAGGCAAGAGAAGCGAGGTCGGCGAGGGATCGACGCTCACAGATTGCGAAGTACAAGAAAATCTGTTGGTAGAACCACGAAGTAAGTACAATCCAATCCCACTTTGACGCCCCCGTCCCGTGATGTCAATGAGGCGGTGTGATACATGAACTAACAACGCCCGCAGCCGAGGACAAAGACAGCAAACTTATGAGCTCATCTGGGCTGGAGGCTAGTGAGCAAGAGATGCAGGACGCGTTAGACGACATGGACGAGGGCGATGGAGAGACAACCATTCTAGGATAGGTAAATTAAGAAATAACCGTAATCCAGGTTACTGGTATCCAATACGATGGCAATACTCATAGCACGGCCTACCCAGTTTCCAACTCGCGATCATCCCCGTCTAGCCATTCACAGTTCTGTACTACACCGCCCTGTTTGCCCTACGGTTATCATTCTATCACGGCTCCAAGCAGGGGACTTTCGAGATGCCGTTGGTCCCAGTCTGTTGGTGTAGCAAAATTGGGATGTGAAACTCTAAAATAGCACTACAGACATGTTTGGCATGGAAATGAGAAGTGATTCTCACAAACCGTCCTTTCTAGACTCAAATCTATTTAGGATCTCCTTAGTGGCTGTAAAGATTCAAACTTGTTACTCAACATGCCACGTCAAACCTGAGTTATCATATTAATGATTGCTTATGTCCTTCTCTTAAGGTTGCGATAGGAAGTTCTCGGACCTAAACGCCGAAATCCGTCCCCGGGGCCATGGTACTACTCCAATGAAACCTTCCCAACTTGTCCTTGGCCCCCATAAAAACAGGGCTTTCTCCGATCCCAACATGGGATGCTTTACTATAGGGCCGTCGTAACGTGCCGTCCACGAGGTCGCGATCAGGGCCTACCCCATTCGCTAAGGCTGATTAACATCCATCCATGGATGGATGGTTGCCGATGTGAGGGGTTATGCCCCCCGAGGACGCTGCAGTGCTGACGATCGAGATGCGGGTTGCTTAAGACGGCACTGCGCCGCGCTCCGGCGTTATTCCATGGGTATTCTCGACATGTATGTCGTGTCAACCGAGGCAAGCACTAGCTTCTAGAAATGGTTGTTGGATGAGTATCATTTCTGGTACTTTTCCTACTAAGTAGTACGTACGTACTAGCTCCTCCCCTATGCGCTTAAACGCGCTACACGACAGGGGTATGTTACGTGGAGATACCTCTACTCTTCGCTGGTTGGCCAGCAGACGAATCACAGCCGAACCATGGAGTTGGGATGTTCTTGTACACCTCTATGATGGGTGGCATTCGCCGGCCGTAGGGTTGTCTTGGATTAGTACAAGATCTCGCTTTGCCAGTAGTCGTGCAACGGAACACTACAGGGAGCCCCACGGTAACGATGAGAAGAACTTTTGAACGACATCTCTTAGTAATAACGGTGACGACGCTAAGATTGCTTCGCCACCCAAGGAACGAATTCAAGCCGGCGCTACTTTAGCATACCTGAGCACTCATCAATTTATGGGAAAGGTAATGCATGTCGTGCCTTATACAGCATCGAATCACATTTGCTCAGCTGTCATGTTACTGCCACGCTATTGAGAGAAGAAGAAAAATGCTTGACGCTCGTTGGGCGACAGGCGTTCTTCCGCACTACCTAGCATCTAAATGCTAGAGAGCTATCACAAATCATACTGGAAGAATGACTTGCCGCATGCTCGATGGATTTAGCCACATAAATATAGGCGCTGTAGTGCAAGATCCGGCAGGTAAGCCGCAGCGATCCGGGGTTTCCACATCGCGGAAATCTAAGTTGTCAGCGATAGGCACCCGGTGACATTAGTGGCCTTGGTGGCGGCCTATATGCTAACGTTGTGGGAATGGATCTACATAGGGCTTGGGCCAAGTCTATCTGAAATAGAGCTTGGGAGATTTGTCACAATACCCATCGTATAATTCAAAGCATTTATTAGAAACTCATATTCTGGGGTAGCATTCAATTAGGTACCTAGGTAGGTATATGCCTCTTAATGTATAGGGATTTGGAGGACGGAGGCCATTCATACCTAGCCATAGCCATAGAGCACCTGAAGTTTATATGTAGTAGCCAACCATGTATTCCGAGGATATCTCCATGGCTAGGTACCCAAGTTGCATGACGGAATCCTACCCGGCGGAGATCATTACCAAACTACGATACGGCCATAAAGGCTTTTCAAGCTCATCGATGTTAATGGCGCCTCCACATATACGTGCTGTGATAATATTAACAAAATAGTTGCTTCGGAAAACTCCTTGGTTGTGTTGAACGCCCTCGGTACAATTGAAGCCGTTGCATGTAAGCAGCGTGACCAATGCCTCAGATCTTCTAGAGATCTGTATGGACAGGTGAATCGCGGCTCACTGCAACCGTCCAGAAGCTTCCACGTTTTCGGGGGGAGTCGCCACGGCGCAATTCTCCAATCACCTGACACCCCTATTGCCACTCGCTGAATGCAGGCGGACCGCATCTCCTAGGCCGGCTTTCGGATGTCTTGCCTGCAAGCTACAATATGCATCAGAACAATATCTGCACTACATACATGGCTGTAGCGGGTTTAAGTGCAATTTATGAGCCCATCAATGCAGAAAGGAGGAAAGCCACAAACGACTCGTCATTAAATGAATTGGGAGGTAGTAGCCAATGATGTTCCCGCAAAACTATTCTTTTTATGCTCGGCTAGCGATTCTGCAACACCGGCACAGCTGAGCCGCTTCCAAGAGGTTACATTCTCGGCTGAAGAATCTAGATCTATTGAAGCAGGGCGATATATTGGGAAAAAATCTCCGAAGACTATTACATCGTAGAGTAGATCTGAGGATCGCACAATAAGGCAGTTCCCATCAAACTAACATGCACTCCCAGAACTCCCACTTCGATGTGACGAGCAAAAATTAATGTGCTAATGACCTAGCCGACCAATTGCCTCAGACAACTTCCTTTCCATGTGACAGTTGTGTTCCCCTTATCAAATTGTACCTCTGTACAAAATATATGAGGATATTCTCAGCGATAACTCATCATACTTGGGTCGAATTTGAGCTTACAATTAGTTACCTCCCGTCTTCCACGTTGCAGGTAGGGCAGATTCCTTCGGCGTAGCTTTGTGAGGGGATATATCCCCCTTTATCTGAATTTGGCTCATCTGGGTTGTTATTTGGGCAGTCCTCTCTCCCACACGGTTGGTCTTCAGTGTATTCCACGTGGGAACTCGGGCATAGGTAGTATCGCACTACTCTTATACACATTGTTTGGTTGGATATACGGCGCTGCCTAGGTAGATTCTGTTTCCTTCGCGTCAGAGCTATGTGGGCGAGATCGAATTCAACTTGAAGGGGGTGGGACGTGGTGAGCAAAAGCTAGCCTTCAACAGCGACTCAAGTACGCTTTTATACGTCGTCTTAATCGATCGATCTCGTAAAGGCAGCGAGGCATAATGCTACCTACCTATATCATATATCATTTTTTTTTCTTCCAGAAATGCAGTGGCTTCATCTTTCTGCTTCGACAGAGGCCTACGACATACCGGCAGTGTTACTAATGAATAGGGGCACATTATTGGCAGCATAAGCTTAGATTAGCACTAGGGAGTATATGCATAGCATCCATATAGACATGGCCGGTTCATCTAGGTTACAATTTCTATTTGCTTCTAGTTTAGATAGAAAGGGCATTTTAGTTGCTCTAGAATAGCCCTGACAAGTAAATTCATGTAATTGCGGAGACTTCGTACGCTTTCCCCTTTTCCATGTAGATCTTCCCAGGCAATAAGGCCGTATGATGAATATGCCTGAAATGTAGAATACGAATGTTAGAACATCACGATATTAGTCAATTATTGGTTGGCAAAGCGAACCTGTCGTCAGAACTCGAATATATGTTCTTTAGCGGCCCCATTCTTCTGGATGGGTGGGACATTGACCTGCGCTTCCAGATGCTCGGATCTGAATACGTAGGAAACCTCCATCATTGTAGTCAACATCTCTTTTCCGGTGTCCACACTCGGGGGACCTGGTACATTGTTCTTCCCACTCTCTGAATACGCAATTATTCTCGCAGTTGTAGAGCTCGATGAATAGTTTACACATGGTGCCCTGATGTAGAACCTATTAGGGTTTGGTATTTGCAAGCAAGGGGCAGTCGTACTGGAATGAAATGTGAGGACACCGTATTAATAACGACTTGGACTTGAATGAGAATGGATTCATGAAAGATAAAGATGTTTAATCCAGGCGAATTGTTCGTGATGGTTGATGAATGAGTCTTATATTTAGCTGAAAATGATAAGCTATCTCGCTGCCTATAGCAATTCTATACCTTATGTGAACGTTGCCTTATATTAGCCGCTGTATGAGCGACTTATGCAAGCATCTTGTTGATCTCCGATTCTATGAGGCTTTGAGAGCTGCCCGCATTTGTTGTATCCATACAATTTCACTCTCCGCTCAGTATCATGGAATCAATAGAGGATCACTCGTTCCTGTATGTGATCCGTCAGCTGCATTTTTGTCATATATAGCCTGCTTGTCGTCGAAGGGTGGGAGTCGATTTGCGGCTACAGTCTCCCGTTCTATTGTCAACTAAAGAGGCAGAGATCAGCTATCAATTCTTCACTTTTGTCTAAGTGCATGATGGTAACGCCCCGGACGAATCGCCGGTCCTAATTCCATTCTTTAACGCAGAAGCCACTTAACTATCCAAACGCTGCATGGATGGTTGACCCAGTTGAGAATTAGTATGTTGGGTGGCTCGATATGAGGTAGTGTAGGTAACCGTAGGTAGTCAAGAGGGCCGACGTAGCGCACGAGATCAAGATCCTTCGTTTTCAGGTCGATCTTATGTTGGCTAAAGTAGCTCAGATACGTTACACAAACACACAGGCCTTTTTATCTGCTGCTTACCAATTTGTACATGGCAATTAAAGCCCGGGATTTGGCGCGATGCTAAGCGACTAACGCACGAGGTGCTGCCACTCTGCCCGCGCCCTTTCGGCCTAGGCCACAGACGCAGCACTTAGACATTTGAATTATGAGGTAACTAAAATTTGTGATTAGCTGCCTGTGCGCTTGAAATGTTTGCTTGTTGTGGTACTGGGCTTGTACTTGAAACAATTCTGAATAACCCGATTAGCGATATCTACGGGCGAAAGCCGCTGGATAAAGAATCTATTCGGTCCCGGTGAATAACCGGGGTCGGAGTTTGATTGCTAATTGAGCCGCGCGGCCGCGTCTGTAAGAGGGACGAGAGTGTTTCCTTAATATCCAGATATGATTAGGCGCTTGGTCACCTTACATTGAAGTCCATATGAAACCACGAAACCAGATATATTCGATTACGACGATTATTTGGTATATTTCAGGATCAAATATCAAGTATACCTCGGTATAAAATCGCTCTGACAACGATCGCGATCTAGGGGGAAGGATAATTGTATATTTTCGGTTATGAACATTAAATTGCTAGAAATGGCCGAGATTGCCATGAGCGACTAACACCACCGAGAGGGTATGGTGTACCTGTTCGAGAGATAAGAAAAAGCGATAGCAAAAGGGAAACGGTCGAGACCTTGTCTAAGCTTCTGCCATTTGTGAGGGTGGTGTGTGTGTGTGGTGTCGCAAGCCACATAAGGTACCACGCAAGGAATTCCCCGGGAAAAGCTACGACGATGGGAATCAGAATCTGACATGTCGCAGGTCTGACAGCGCCACGCAGTCCACCATGCAGCCTACCCCTGGAAGATGGTTATTATAAGGCCTCCCAACCTGTCGAAGATACGTCCAGTCACAGAACATTACGAAGAACTTAATAATGCCGAAGTGGGCCTTTTTCTAGCATGTTGGCGAGCTATTCCGCTAATTAAAAGCCCGAGATAATGACCTTTTGGCATTTGGTAATCTGTGCTCAACTGTTGATACAATGACTGAGAACAATCCCATTCACGGTATAGTGGCCGGTTCGTCAACCATGGCCGGCCCGAGTACATATTGGTTCGGTAAATATTATTGTATGGCAGTCATGTCGTCAGTGCTGGTAAGCCCATCTGAGACATCTGCTGGAGCGGTACGTGGCTTAAGCCCGATGAAGGTCGTTACAGTACCTATTCAAGAGTAGCAAAGCTTAGGCAGTTAGTCTGGGGCTGCCAAGTCTTCAAAACCTAGCTCAGCTTAACAAATAAAATAAAGCTCATAACTCGGTGCCGTTTAGGTGTCCGGGAGTTTTATGACTAGGATCATATCCGGCAATCCGATTTACTTAAGGAGCGATGTTACGTAGATCAGTGGGGAGCTCACAATAGTGTGATCTCCGGGGTAAGCCTCTGATACGTGTTATGGAGACTCCAACGCATAGAATTATTTGCTAACAAGATGTCTTTTATACCGACAACGTTCAAACCCCCAGGGCAACATATAGTCTTCATCAGGAAACCTACCAGTCATCCAAGCGCCCATCAATAAACCGAACAATTATATGTCCCTTGACTAGGTACCTAGTTTAATGAGTCGAGTAGACATGCCCTTAACATGTTGTAAGCCTCACACTTCATCTTTCGATGTGGCTTTCAAGACTAAAATACTTAGACTGGGTGCTAGTGCGCTTAACGGTCCATTTATTTGTACCCTGCAAGTAAGTATCTAAGGTATGTACCCCATGTCTCGACGAGGTCTGGATGACTCTGGTTCAAGGCGCGGATCAAGCAATCGCATTCTTTGAAACACACACCTTTGAGCATGAACACGTTCTTTCTATCAATCGAAGATATGCTTCCCCTGTGTGACCCCCCTTACTCAATGTCTGGAGGCTCATAGGGCAGACTTCGGGCCTAACACCACGACTCGGGCACATAGATATCGGCAAGAGTTCTGGTTCGGCTGGATTTGGCATCTGGAATTCGCAAACACGCATAGGGTAGATAAAGCACGATCGTCGTCAGGAACGATCAGGAACAAGGCGTCGCCAAGATCCCTTCACTGAACCGAATTGGAGCATACACGATCCCTAACACTAATTTGAGTCTCGAGGGGGATCGATCTATGTGCGCTTCATTACACGTTTAACCATTTCCTTCACTGAGACTAGCGAAACCGATGGGTCTCGATGTCCAAAACGACTATTTCCCATCCTCTCTTAGGTATTGCACCATCAAGTCTCATTCGGGGCCCCCGTGTAGAATTTGAAGTGATGAGTATCGATGACTACCTGAAAACCGGAGTATTTTCAGAAGTACTATTCCTGGAACCATCTTCAACAATCGAACTTGCTGGCTCTATTATCTCGATGAGGCATCTTTTTACATTTGCCATTGCTAATCCGTAAGTTCGAGAGCAAAATGTCAATGCCCTATGGGTGCTTAATTACAATAGCCAGGTCCTTTAGTCAATGTCTGGTGTCTATTGCTCAATGGTCCAAAGGGCGCCATGTCTCTAACTGACCATGTCTTACCAATGACGAGCCTTAGTGAAAGTACAATGCGGGGCTGTATGCTGCATTCCTAGGTGCCCATTCCATATGGTGAAGTTTCTTCTGATGGTGAGCAGTTTAGCAAAAGTCTCTAACACGCTTGTCTCGCTGATCGTTGCGCAGTACGTGCCATTTTAAGCCATTTTCATGCGAGATTGATAACCCCTGTGCCTAATCTAGAAGGGGTCAGTTGACCGCTTTAGGTGCTTGCTACACTACTATCTTTTCTGTTTGTTGTCTATTTCGCTGCATTGGTTTTCTAATTTTACTTCACAGGGCCCCAGCTGAGTCACTAGGAGTGGCTGGCAGGTGATGAGTGTTGGTCCTCGCTTACAAGGATAGCTTGACCCGAGTTCCTGGGCCCTAATGCAAAGTTCGATTTGTCAACCCAACTGAGGGGAGATGCGACAAATGCAAGAAATGGGATTGAATGGGGCTATCTTCAGGTTGATGGTGGTGGCTTGAAAGACATCGAGGTAGTATATGTCTATCCTTTCCCCCCAAGTACCGAGGGTTTCTAGACATACGCCTCTCTGCCACTACGCGTTCTCATTCCATCTTTTCCTGCCATTCATACCCTTGCGGGCAGATGTCTGGGTATATTGGCCGAACTATCCCAACTGGTCTTTGCTTTGCAACCTAGCGTCCATTAAAAGGGATACCTCTCTCTCTAATTGGAACGAGACCGATCTTCATCACTCCTATATCTATTTATCTATCCCCTCATTCCTCCAAGTACTCCTTGAAGCTTCTCATTCATTGTCTACATTCGTCAACGACTTGAAGCTCTGGTAATCGCCTTTACCGCTAGAACCGAGCCTCATCCCCGAACCTCTTCAGAAAAACTACGATGAACATGCACATGGATTTGAAAGTGGGTTTTGGTGACGACTACTCTCTTGAAAATCAAGCGTTATCCTGTGCTTCATCGACTGGTAGCTTCTCTTCAGCATCAACTTCCAGCTCTATGCCTGAGCCATTCACACCGACTTCTGGTAGATCGACTCCCGGGCTACGCTCAATCTCGATGGAGCATGAACATGTCTCCTATCAGCCTCCGGGAGGTTTTGAGTTGACTCCTCCATCATCGGCTTTCGGAGGATATTTCCCATCAGATGCCAAGGCGGAGTTCCACCGGTACATGCATTGCCATAGTGCCTCTCCAAGCCCTAGTCGAAAATCCAGTATTCAGACACAAGCTATGGATTTTGACTACGCGCCGATTCTTCCTACAACGTATCCTTCCTTGCAAAATCAAGAGCATGCTCTTGAACCAGCCAACCCTCAGTCTCTAGGACATTATTCCTTTCAAGATTATATCCCGTCCCCGCAATTCCCGGTATCAACTCCAGGATATCACCTTGACAGTACCGGATGCGAAGCGGCGTCTATGTGGCCATGGACTGGAGAAAGTCCCGTATCATTCTTTGGAAGAGGGCATCCTTCAGCATCGCCTTCACCATCTCAGCCTCTCTCTAGCCGAGATCGAAATGGAATGACACCTCCATATCTTGCTAGTCACGCAAAGAGGCGAGTCAATGTGGATAAGGTACAGCAAAAGACTTCAGCACTCCAAAGAGCACAACATCGACATGGAGTTCGAATAGAAAGAATTGCTGCTGCTACCTTCAAATGTAACTATCCCAACTGCCAAAAGGGCCCGTTCAAGAGGCAAGAGCACTTGAAAAGACACAAGAATACGTAAGAACCCATTTTTACCTGTCACCGGCCATAGACACAAACTAACAATTTGACTAGTAAGCACGCTGAGAATCCAGTGGCCATCATAACGACTTGTCCATTCTGTGACAAGCCGTTCAACCGCAAGGATAACTACCGGCAACATCTCAAACTGCACACACAGAAGCACCGCCCAACTCGCCGCACCGATTATCACCCTGAGGCTCAAGCACTTCTAGATGAAGAAAACAACAAGACCAAGCAACGAAGCCAGCTGAAAAAGAAGACCGGGATGTTCAAGCAGGAAGACTAATTATAAATCTCAATACCCACGACAATATTGTCAATCTTTTTATACGACGACTTGGGATTTCCCGATAACACGATAACGAATTCGGCGTGTGGGCTTTTAGGCCAAATGAAGGACTTCTTGAAGGAACTCGAAAATGGGACTTGGAGTTTAGGATTGGATTTTTCACTGTTATTTTGCATTGCTCGGGGCGTCTCGGAACAAGGTTGGCGGGCAACCGGACCTTAGGGAATCAACATCGATATTATCATTTTGTGAGCGTATTCTCGCGAATACGACAATACGGGCGCGGACCAACGTCTATGCCTCTATATTGGACTGGCTATCTGTCTATGGGATATACCTTTGTATAGTACTGTCTATTGGGATTTTTGATAGGAAGCAAAAAGTAGTTTGGGATATCAACTTTTGTTTTGGGGAATATTGACCCGTGTCTGCCTCTTTTACCCCTGGATTGAAAATCATCCGCAATAATGGGTATTTCATTTAGTATATTTCTATGAAACGAACTAATATGGAAATCAATACATCACGTACTCTACGTGTTTCTTAGCGATCATAGCACCCCGCAAAAACTAATATATGACGAACAGATATGTAGATACTGTCTCACTCCGAATAGCGTAGAAAGCTTGTGTAATCTATATGGCCGAGACAACCACTAACAAATCTCAATTATCTTTCAAGTTTGAAGCAGCTCCTCAGACAGTCTGAAAGATTGCCATGATCATATTCTCAATTAAGAATATGAGGTTTTTGAGATTCACTTGGGTGAAATGTCTCCTACTCATGAATACGATTTTCCGTGACTGGGTCCTCTTTCGTACGACATAGGCTCCCAATATACCTAAAGATACACTGTGTACCATGGTTTAGTCCTCTATAGGCTGGTAGCATCAACATTAGACATTGTCACAATATAGATCTTGGCAAATCATATCATGATATAATAACACGCAGGATGATTGGCAATGTAGAATCACTGCACATTGATTATTTGCATATATAGAGAATCGCGCACAGCGCTTCGGTTTTTACACCATTGGCCGTGACGGAATGCTGAGCTTACCGCCACCAACTGCATGATATGAGATATATTTAAGAGTGAACGTAGTACTAATGTTAGGGTATGACAAAACGTCAACCAACGCACACTTGTACAATTCACCGTAGTTACCGGCTACTAATCGTATCCCCCGCGACGGGACTTGAAGAAGTTTCCATTGTTTCACGACGGTTAGGAAGCCTCACACAAACCGTTTACGTCAGGCTAAATTAAGAAAAACTTGACGAAGAGACGCATCTGCCTTCGGAATGTACCGTATAGATAAATATGGCGGGTTTTTAGCGCTGTCCGAAGTAAAACAACGGAAATGAGCTCCTCCCGAGGACGGTGGGCGGAAATGATTAGCTACAACCCGATCGTGTGAAGATCGCTTTGTACTGAAGCAGGGTCCATTTTGGGATTATAGCCTCGCAGCGAAATGGGCAAGCTACGAGGAGCTTGGGAAGAAAGACGTGTAAGCAGTCAGACGCTTGAAAATTGGGTATATCCGAGCTTGGCCGTCGTTAGGGCCGATGCGTACTTGAACGAGACCACGTTGCTTTGCAGTAAATTACCCAACTGGCTGGACAATCATAGGATAATCTATCGTGCATCTATGGCGCAGCTAACTACATGCACATGGCATCTGTGCTGTGCCTCTAGGAGGCTATGCTCGGGATACTGAGAAGGCGGTAAAAGACTAATGCGTGGAGCTCTTAGCGTCGTACTGGTCCCAAAGCTCTGGGCCAGACTCCGTCTTGGAACTCCGTAGGGCTCTGGTGATATAAGATTTATCAGCTTCATTAACACTGCACGGTGATAGATCAAGGATTATAGTAAGTAAGCCACCGAGGCACCCAGTTCGGAACGACCAAAACAAAGACAATTACAATCGCGTCGCGACTATAGGTAACCGAGGTTACCGGTAACTCGTGGGTTTTTACTTAGCCCCTAAGTCCGTGAATACGATTGCTTTTGTTTGGCCTTTCAAGCCCATAATCTCTTGCTACTTCTCATTCTCCGATACGATGGGACCTGCCACCTTTGGCGGCGAGTTGATAGGCGCAAACTCCGAGTAGGGCACTAATTATGAGGTTCTCGACATGGACATATCACGACTGATGCATAGCGTCGACGCTCCGCTGCCCAACGGCACCCCCCCTCTAGCAAACTTTTACCATGCGGATGCTAGCTCGGTACCGAGGTTTTGATATCCTTTCAAATCTACGGTGACGTCCTTTTCATATTAGTAGTAATTTGCTTGATTCGTCAGTGTCACCGCTCGGACTAAAGAGATGCACGACCGTATTTCTCCGGCAGCCCCAGATTCGGTTTTTCCCCATTGAATCCCATGCGTAGTACGCTAAAGACTGTACAACGGCGACAAACTGTGGCGTCTCTTAAGTACGGTGATAAAGACAAAACACACGCCCGACGCGATTCTAAGTCCGAGCACCACCCTATTTTGAAGTGAACATACAGTACCTCCCATATCCATACAATACGATCACCATCGTAGCCGAACTAGGGAACCCGGCGCACTTGCAACACAAACTGACTTAAGCTAACAAGCGCAGAAATAACGACAGGGGTAAAGGCGGCAATGGGTATATACCACTCATTGGCGCACTGGCATACCTCATGATCTCGCCATACAGCCATTCAGGCCTCAAAGCAGCCCACCGCCCACTGCCGACATCCCAGGGCCATGGCTCTTATTCCTGACAGGTATGTACATATTGGGGCCCTCTCTGATACGACAGCTGTAAGTGATGCCAAGGAGGCAACCTTGAAGGGCCGTTACGGATATTACCACTTAATACGCGCTAGTCCATCACCGCTAAGGTACGCTAAGGCCAAGTTCTTAGTTACACTGCCTAGGTCCCGTCTAGAGGGACAGGAGGGTGTGTGTGGATGATACTCCATCATTGTATAAATATCGTATTATTTAAAAAAACAAAAAAGGGATCGACATGACTACTTTCAAGTTGGGAGGCTTGACGATACACGACGATATCTTTAAACTCTCCTTGATGTTATTATATGGCGGCCACAGCCTCTAATCATTGTCATCCCAACAGCAAAGAAACCCGAAAATAAACTTGAATCTCGCGTCTATTTACATGTATCTCCGAGCACAAGCGTCCATAACATAGAAACTTGTTTGTTTTGAGCTGTTGATCGCCGTTCTGGTTATTAGGGCGAAGCCAAGAGTTGAAAGGAATCGAGCTTCCTTAATGGATGTTTTTTCTCCTGAACCAACCAATGAGTCCAAAGTAGGTAGTCGTATGGGAGGGTCTCTGGGAAACCAAACTCCAAGGATAGTAAGGGGCTCGCATCTGGTTGACCAAATCCTCGGAACTCGTAAATGTACACTTGTAAAAGTACACGCATTAGCTGGGACTCGCAATACTCCATAACATAAAAAACTAAGGCCATACTAGTTTAATATCATGAAGTCATCACATGCCTGGGCCGAAGTCGTGGACCGTGCCATTCCACGACCAAAGTCGGAGGCTTGGCACCGATGGGCCGAAACATCCATCGGGTATAGGAAAAAGATAACTGGAGTTGAGACAGAAGACACCCCCGACTTTACTATTGAGGAAAACGCGACATCCAAAACAATGACACAATTGACATCGAGTATATCGTTGTGGCGTGCTGTACTAAAACGCCTCCCCCAAGTGTCTCGGCTTCTGGCATTGGAGACTGACTCACTACGGTTAAACGGTCACGAGAACATGTGTCACTATTGATAAAGTTTTAACCGATCTTTTCTCTGCCTGATAAAGAGGATCAAGAAGCAATATTATATTGGTATTAAATCTGGTAGAAGACGAGTTCCTTCACGGAGGCCTCTAAAGTGTCCTACCTACGCCTAGCCACACATACGCTTCCAAGTGTTTCAAAGGCAATTGAAACCATTGTAATATTTCAAGGTCCCCGAAGGTCAGAAAGTTCAGCTGAGGCCACTTTAAATTATTTATCGATGCCACGTTTTTCGAGTCGATAAGGGATGCCCAGGGGAGCGAGGGATGCTTCTATCAATGCTATTTACGTGCCTGGTTCATGTGTCTATATAGATCACTCATACGCTTGCCTAATTCTGGACAACCACTAAACCACTATATTCCTAAAATGGTACTTGGTATTCATATCAGGTAGGTACGGACACTAACTATTTCGACGGGAGGTAAGAGTGCTTCAAGGTCTAGGACTGGATATGGTCTTCCCCTCAAAGAGTAAATCTCAACATCTAGCTGTCTCGATGTTTCAGTGGAGTTAGCCCTGAGGCAACAATTACCGATCGATTCTACATCAATAAGCACAACTGGAGGTAAATATTGAGTGAAATGCGATGACGGAGCTGCCGTCGGACTTCCGTAAGTCGATTTTTGTGGGCTAATTTAGCGATCGGCCATCTAGATACATTATAATCTACTATACCCGAGTCTCACGAATTATACTAGACATATCAGCGCGGGCTCGCAATGGGTTTCGCTACTACTCGTATTGCACGGTAGAGTTTTACCATTACCTAGTTGAATAGGAGAAAAGGGGGAGAGGTATTCACACAGCTAGGGGCCGAAAACAACTATTAGGCCGTATCGGCTGTTACTGAGGACAATAAATAATGATTTAAGATATGCTGTTAATTATCATGTCCTGAGAATATTGCTCATCTTTTGGTATTGAGATGATACTGAGTAAGTCGAAGTTATAACATAGACGTCGAAGGAATACAAATAGGGGGATGTATTTGTGGAGAACCATGGGTACCCCGGTAGTTAAAAATAACTCCATTAAAGCTTATCGTCAGAACTACATGTATCCGTTAAATAGAGTTTGCGGTACCTGATGATGATATAACATTCATGTTTTTTTATTTTATTTTTATTTTATATCGTATCAAGAAAGATTATTGAAAGCTTTGTCGTTTCATATTGTATGTACAGTGATTTCAAATAGAAAATGACTCGCATATCTATGGAGGTTTAGGTACTCTGGTGTTTGGCACTCCTCTTAGAGTTCTGTACCTGAAACGCACAGACCACTATTACATCAGACTGTATTGAATTGAGGTCCACTTAAGAGGGGCCTATCTTATCGAGATTGTTTTGTATCAGCCGTTTGACTCAACGAGGGGCAGATTTAAGTGACTCAGTATTTTGCATTTTCGCGTCGACGTCTCGTCTGCTAACACCGAACAAATTTGACACACGACACTTAAGCGGTGTCACTTCAAAATAAATTGGAAGCAGGGAGAAGCACAAGAAGAAGACACGACCATGGCGGACCTAGCAGAAAGCACCGCCAAACTCCAGCTGGACGAGGAGACGGGGGAGATGGTCTCCAAGGCCGAGCTGAAGAAGAGACAGAAGAAGCGCGAAAAGGCCAAGGCGAAGGAAGCTGCGAGAAGCGAGGTGAAGAACGATGAGAAGGTCAAACCCGCCCCGAAACCCAAGGCCAACGCCGAGGAGCCAGCAATCGATCCCAACTACATGTTCAAGACGGGCTTTCTAGACGAAGTCTTCAAGATCAGACCTATAAAGCCCGTCTTCACTCGTTTCCCTCCCGAGCCGAACGGTTTCCTACATATAGGACACGCGAAGGCTATTGCAATCAACTTCGGCTTCGCTAGATTTCATGGCGGCCAGTGTTATCTTCGGTAGGGATGTCGAATACGAAGAAAACGCTCCACGACTGACCTCGATCGTAGTTACGACGACACGAACCCCGAAGCCGAGGAGCAAATATATTTCGATGCTATCCTGGAGATGGTGGAATGGCTTGGCTTTAAGCCCTATAAGATCACCTACTCGTCCGACAACTTCCAGAGACTTTACGATCTTGCCGAGAAGCTGATAGGGCTTGAGAAGGCATATGTATGCCACTGCAGCGATACGGAAATCAAGCTTCAGCGCGGGGGAGAGAAGGGCACCGCCGGCCCACGTTACCGCTGCAAGCATGCCGAACAATCTGTCGAGGAAAACCTCAAGAAGTTCAGAGACATGAGAGACGGGCATTACAAGCCTCAGGAGGCATTCCTCAGGATGAAGCAAGGTTCGTCTAGCATATGGGGTGTAGGCGATTGTGGATTGTGCTAACACTCTCCTAGAGTAAGTTGATACGCAAGGGAATGACGGCTTCACGTACAAAAGGCTGACAAAATCAGTATAACGGACGGCAACCCTCAAATGTGGGATCTCGCGGCTTACAGAGTTCTCAATGTGAGTATCGCCTTATAGGTTCGGGATGGTGGATGTCAGAAATATCCTAGAATATAACCTGATATTCCTTGATAATTCGTCGCTAACTGACTTTCTCACATAGAAACCGCATTACCGCACTGGCGACACCTGGAAGATTTACCCGACTTACGACTTCACACACTGTCTTTGCGATTCGTTCGAGGGTATCGTAAGTATCGGCTGACGTAAACATGAAGTGGCTTAGATTACTAACATATTACCTAGACACATTCTCTATGTACCACAGAGTTCGGTATGCATTCCCCTGTTCATATTCGTACTCCTACGGTGCCCAATTAGCATCCAACCCGGCATACATCATCCTCGTGTTAAGCTAATTGCTGACTATTATATGTAAAGTCCAGAGTCGAGTCAGTTACGAATGGCTGAACAAGACTCTCGGAGTTTATGAACCAATGCAAAGGTTTGTTTCAACCAAAAGGCTGTTAACTTGATATTACTTCAGATTAACCCTACTGACACACTTATAGGGAATATGGTAGACTATCCATTTCCGGCACAGTCCTGTCCAAGCGGAAAATCCTGAAACTCGTGCAAGAGAAGATTGTACGGGGATGGAATGATCCCCGTCTTTATACACTGATCGGCATCAAGCGCCGAGGTGTTCCCCCTGGCGCTATTCTAGAGTTCATTAACGAACTCGGCGTCACAACTGCCAATTCCATTATTGAGATCAAGCGATTCGACCAGGCTATCCGGAAGTATCTAGAACGCACGGTCCCCCGGTTGATGCTTGTTTTAGATCCTATTCCTGTGGTTATTGAAGACGCCGACGACCTCGATGGAACGACAATCACCCTGCCCTTTAGCCCGAAGGACCCTAAAATGGGATCCCACGATGTCAAGTTCACCAAGACTGTTTACATTGACCGCTCAGACTTTAGGGAAGAGGCAGATCCAGCATTCTTCCGCCTCGCTCCTGGAAAGGTGAGACTCTACCTCGACTCTCCCGTACATGCTACCAAATCATTACTAATTTCATAAACCTAGACTGTTGGGCTTCTCCAGGTCCCGTACCCAATTAAAGCAGTCTCTTTTACGAAAGATGACGCAACCGGTAAGGTCACCGAGATTCGAGCGGTGTTCGATAAGGAGACCAAGAAACCAAAGGCCTATATCCAATGGGTTTCCACCGAGGCAGCTGGATCTAGAAAGGCGGAAGTGAGAATCTACAACTCTCTCTTCAAGTCCGACAACCCGAATGATGCGCCGGGAGGTTTCTTGAGCGATATCAATCCAGAAAGCGAGATCATCTTTCCAAATGCCTTGATCGAGTCCGGGTTTGACGAGGTAAAGAGAAGGGCGCCATGGCCAGAAGCTGCCGGTGAGAGTGAACTTGGAAAGGGCGGACCAGAGAGTGTTCGTTTCCAGGCGATGCGCATTGCATACTTCGCTCTAGATTCCGATTCCACCGATGACCACATTATTCTCAACAGAATCGTGGCCCTGAAGGAAGATGTGGGGAAGAGTTGAAGTCCTGGAACGATTACGTGTAATTACGATTAAGAAGAGGGAGAGCCGGTGCAATGTTGGGGGCTTACATCAGAGATATGAATATCGTGCGTATTAGCCACTCACTAAGATGATAATGCTTCGCGCCCTCGATTCTTTGCTTAAGTCTGGTTTTCATCAATCCTCTACTTTTTAATAAATATCTAGACAAGAACTCTGCGTTTCCATTCTATTATAAGAGATTCAATTTTCCCCAATTCTATCTTCAAGGACTTGGAATTTTAGGTCGCTAACGCCAACACCACTAGGTAGAACCATCCAATTTCCTCGTTATTTCCTCTAGCGACTGGCTGTAACATACCACTGATGCAACTGTAATATTCGAACCGATGCGACCTTGCAGGAGTACCTACTATGCCGAACGGATATAATACTAAGAGGTAAGAAAATCCTCTTCTGTGAAATCGTCGATCGGTTCGGAATTATCAATGTTGGGACTCCAATCTTCGACCAAAACTTGGGAGCATAGATACAAGGGAGTTCGATACACGGAGCCCTCACTCCAGTGCTTGATTAACCCGCTTTGATTTTTAACTTCTGTTCCAATGTCCCGAATATACTCCCGCTGGTCAAAAGTTAAGCTGTCAATTGAGACAGACGGATCGTTCCATGATATGGACAATGGCGCATGGCCGTCGCAAGCGAAGCGAAAATACACCAGCATGGTCTTGCATGCGTGGAAGTAGCTCTTACTAAGCGAGAATGCACCAGTGGAGGATGGCTGTTTATTATCAGCGCGGAATTGGGTTACACAGTGAGATAGGCTTACCGTCAGCCCGTGACGGCTGGTATAATCGATGACATCATGAAAGACGAACTCAAAGTTGTTTAAGAGGATAAACGTCGCCAGGTAGATCTCAAACCAGTTTCCCCGCTTCTTTTCGAGGATCTTTTGGTTCAACTCACTCAGTATCTTCTTCTCGAGAGGATTCAAGATGGCCCGGATCGCTATATCGTCAATTTGAGTATCCATTATAGGAGTAACGGGTATTATCCCGCTATACGGGGACTGCTTCTCAAAGGGGACGTAGGGTTCATATAGGGGCTCAAAATCAGGGAGGTTGTTGGTGCAGATACGCCATGGCTTCTCGATGAAACGTGTGGCGACCCAAAATGTTAGGCAATCCGACACGAGGCTGCTCTGAATATTCTGTTATCATGATGAATTATAGTGAAAAGCGGAGGGAGTAAACATACATGAGATGAATCGAGATATCGGAATGCTGCCTCGAATGTCTTTCTAATGATAGGATTCGCTGTTCCTAGCAGACAATTGATATACTCTCCTTTCTTGGATACTACGGCATGTCTCATATTTCGTGCGAGCTCGTCTTGGTTACATATATAGAAAGGGGGCATCTCCATAACCCTCTCTTGGGAAGACTTATCACGCCATTTCCAACGGGTCGTATCTGACGGTGACGGCATGAATCTCCTGATCATGACAGGGATTTCAATGCCATGATCCTGGGTGATGGAGATTGTTAAAGTCTCCAATGCCTCACTGCCGAATTGGATACAACATCTTTGGAAAAGCTCCTCTTGGGCAAGAGTCCAATTTCTGAGATTATTATTGAGGGTTGAGCCTAGAAGTGGGTTAGTGGCCACGTCGAACGAGTTCGGAATCTCTATGGTTCGCCTACCTCGTCTGTGTAGACTCAGACTGCAAATGCTTATGCGTATGCAGGGTGCTTTCAAAAACCGGTGAGATACTCTGGAGCATCGTTCGCACGGCATGAACAGGTCCTTGGACATGTTACACTGTGTAATACCCCGTAAGTAACCGGTAAGTAACTCGAAGTACCCTTACATACTCTTAGTTTCTGCCCTTTGCATCTCTCGCAGGCACCAAATTCCCTTGTGATCGCGGTGGTGGATCGAGATCCGTCATTGAAATCAGACCGGATCCTCTCGTTGGCTCCGAATACCTGGAAAGACCCCTGAAATTGGCCATTCTTGTCACGCTTGAATTCAGATCTTGGATTCTGACGAATCTATTATTAGCCGAGATTTCCAGCTATACGCCACGTATGGTTACTTAAGTTACCAACCTTATCCTTTATGAGGGCGTCGACGCGGTAAGCGCGGCGATAGCAACGTGGTTCACGTTTTGCCTTCACTTTAGGAACCCTGTATGGCACGATGGTGAGAGCCCCTGAGCCTTTGTCGCATGCCGCGTCAAAGTGCCGCAATTGATCCCTTCCTGATCCCGATGGGGCTGCATGATCGCTCCTGGGATATACCTGTGTTGACGAATGCCAATTCATATCTATATTGAGGCTAGTTTCCCCTACCTTTTGCAGTACGTGGGGGTCTTCACAGCCCAAATGAGACATGGCTGACATAGAACCGGATATTGAGGGATTTACGGTTAGAGACGGTCGCATGTTCGAATCTGTATTGTTATTCCCTAATGAATATGGAGTACGGGATCCCCGAAAGTCGAAAGACGCCATTGTACCAACTTCAACGGTATCCGTCTAAGAAGCGGGAGGGATAGGTGGAGAATTTCATGTTGAGAACTACAGCGTAAGACACAGGCTACCACACAGTTTTGAATGCCTACCTCTGGCTGTAACTGCGTTCATGAGGCTCCGTATACTCCATTATGTATAATAGCCTTAGAAAATCTATTGGGCATAATCACTATGAGCTAGTACTGTGTGGCGCTCTTCGAGGGTCCTCCCAAGGTTGAGAACCAAGAACCCCTCAACCCGACTGCAACCATGACTGGGGCTCCGGGCTCTAGTACACGTATTACATTATACGGCCATGTACATGCAGATAATACATGCCAAAAAGTCGTGATTGGCTTGAATTCCCCGCAGTTTCCGATTCCCCTTTTAAGAAGTCGGTACTGAAACTAGAAATGCATTTTATTACCACCTTACCACCGTATGTAGGCAAGTCTTAAAGTAGTTAATAAGGACGTGGCGACTTTCTACATGGTCCAGCACGGACGTCTTTCTATGCCCAACGAGGCTGGGCCCCTTTTTTCTTACGTTTCTGTCCATCCAGTTGGATTTATTCCAGGCCATGGGGAATTTCCCAGCGGATAAGCGATTGGCTCTGCGTACAGCAACTCTAGATGACCTAGAAGACATCGCGACAGTAGCTCAGAAAGGATTCCCGGACGATCCAGAATTCGACTATAGATTTCCATACAGACACGAATTTCCGGAAGACAATCGCAAATGGATAGTACAGGAATATAGAGAGTATCTTGAACAACCTGATAAGTATGCAGTTATTATAGTCACAGCAAGTGACAACGACAATAAGGCCGTTGCACTGTCTGTCTGGGATATCTTCATTAGTAAAGCTCATCAAGGATCTGGTAAGAATTTAAGGACGCCCCGGCTGGCTGAGAAGGTGGTATTGCGGCAACGCACTGGCTAACCGGCCGTACGAGCAGATCTTGGTGTTCCAGATGACCCAAAAGAGCAAGTTCGGCGGAGAGATGCAAATGCCAGTCACTTCAGGAAGTTTAAGCAGCAGATGCAAGAAGAATTTGACGCACATTTTGGCCAATATGGAGACGACCAGATCCACTTATGGCTGCTGGCCACTCACCCAGATTTTCGGCGCAGGGGAGCTGGTACAAGGCTGTGTCGGTGGGGTCTGGAGCAGGCGTCGCAGCGGTCTTTATACACCACTGTCCTGGCGAGCCCTATGGGGAGGAGCCTGTACGGAGAGCTCAGCTTTGTTGAATGCGGGTCGTTCATGATACATGTAGACGGCGAGGCAGATAATATCAAGATTTGGGCTATGACTCACGAGAGAGCCAAGGAGCTGGGAAAGCCTCGCAACTTGTTTCTCCGCCTCTTGGAGTTAGTCCCTTTTCTAGGACATAATTAGGACAATTGGCTCTCCCAGTCGATCTGCACGACTTCGCATGCGCAAGGCCAACCAGCCTTTGGATTCTTTGGTTATAGCCTGTCTAGCCACAGGCCCGGTCCCAACATATGTAGGCTTTTGGGTGTCTGCAGTTACTGGGGAGAAGCCCAATATTCTTCGCATGCTAATGACGAGATCCCTTGTTACTACAGATTTTGTCGGAAATCTCGCCTTGATTCCACGTGTTTGTAAAATAGTATTAAATGACATATCAGATTCCCCTATTATACCTAGGAAGGCTAAGAGATCATATCGATCTCTTGCCATCACGTTTTCCTAAGTACGTCGAGACCAAAGTTTACATATATATCAAAAAGTCTCGCAATTAAAAAAAAATATAGCTTCAGGAACGCGCGAGCCTGGTTTGTCTCTTCTAGTTGTGGATGTACGTATGTATACCTACCCGGGTAGGTAGGTACGTATATAGGAATATTCAGGGCACTAAATTTACTCCTCCAATTCCTTCCGTCTTATTACCTATCGTCTCCTTTGTTCTCTTCACTTATAAACCGTGTCAGCGATAATTTTAATTTTCCCAAGTATAGTTCTCGTTGAAATATATCTATAAAAGTTATAAATAGGTGATATACTCTTCTTTGAAAACGATACACCAATCAAATATCCGGGTAAATACGCACAAGGAGACAACAGAGTGCTTATGGTCTTCTATGGATGGTATGCGCTACCAACTCATTGACTTATTGCTTTTAGATAGGCTCAAGATCGAATGTGACCCTGCCATCTGGAAAACAATTTATTCCCGTAATAGTTTCCTCGCGATGCTGCCGCCAATATTGGCTTGTACACGCCCACTCTTGCTGACATACTCCTAACAGACTCCACCCCTTAATTTATGACGACTTGTTTACAGCCCTAGACCCTTGTCTCAGAGCCTAGTCTAAATCTCTGTCACATACATCTCGTCGAAAGCCCATGGTTGGTTGCAATTATTTTAAGGAGCTATACCTATTCGCGTTGAGTAGGACTCCGGAGATACTCAGCGCAGAGTTGGAAATCTTTCAGCCTACGGCCGTCCCGTGACCTAAACTGAACCTAGTATCGCCCTACTAACGTGAGGCTACTCCCTCATCTCCGGTCTAAGAAGTCGGCGAAGGCAAATCACCCATCGAAGAAATCGGAATGGATTTTACGGAGTTTGAGCGACATAACCGCCTAGACGGAACACCTATCGAAATGACTATCACCGAACAAATTAGGAAATCGGGAGGATCACGACGGGCTATACTGCTTTCACCATGACACAAACAGAACCAGTGGCAATGACGCACTTGCCTATGCATATTTCAGATCTCTGCCCAACTATAACAGTTCCCATCCCGATCCGTTTCCAACAAAATTACCGCATACGAATACTATACCTACAAGACTCAGACGCAACTGAACCTCCTCACATCCACAAAAGCCGGAACATTGTTAGACTAAGAAAGGGATAACTCCTAACAGGGACACAACGCTTGTGCATGTTAGTACAAGTAACTGCTATTGGCTATTTCTAGTATGCTAACTAGTTGTAAAGTCCTACCCGAATCTTTCCAAATCGCATACCGGAGGCTGCTGCCAACTGAAATGTCTAGAGCACTTCGACCCGTCAGCGCCGAAACCCAAACCCGAGCTCGGGGTAGACCGCGAACGGATTCTACGACGACGACCAACACGTCCGAATCTACTACTACAAACTCGTCGCTAAGATACCCTAGCAAGATCGACAACAGATCCCCTTTGACAAGATACCTATCTGACTTCGAAGAAGTTCCAATCACTGAGATACTCAGTCGGAGCGATTACAATACCCGATGATGGACGGGTTGAATAAAGCTAGATAATAATTGGGAATAACCTTGAAGCAACTCGCCGAATGTTCAATATACCGACTGTTCTTGTACAACGTTTCACTGTACTTTTTTATTGACAGAATACGACGGTTATGGAATCACGGAAACATGGAAGCTACAGCTAGATTATAAAGTTCGGCGTATTAGAAGAGATGGCGACATTGACATTTTCATCAAACGAAAGTGATTGCTACTCAAAACTTGTTCTGAAGTACAGGTACAAATTTCCATGCTTGAATGCTCCAAGACACCAGTAGAATTGCTCCCCGCCTCAAATTCTGTGTCGTAGTCATCGAAGTAGCCAGAACATAGACGAAGCGAAAGTAGAAGTTATATCAATTTAGAGATACGACATATTGTCCAATGAATAGAAATTGAGTAGAGATTTTCCAAGTAGATTCGAATGGACTTGATAGGAGTTCAACACTTAGCCGTTCGACTCCCAGTCGTTTTCCTCCCCGGCTTCATAGCGAACGCACCAAGTCTCATTTCTCCCCCCATCAGGAGTGTTAGGTCCGTATATCTTATCCCATTGTTTCTGCGCGCTCGCAGGGACCTTCCAGTTCTTTGCCGGGTCGCGAAGATAAAACTTCAGCAGATGTCGCTGGAGTCCTTGGCCACTTTCTGTAAACGAGGACCGCGCATGCATGATGGCCATGTCGTTGATGAACGCGATGTCCCCCTTGTGCCAAGGGAGCGGTACCGCGTTCTTGGCCATAATATATTGGACCGCATCCATTGCTGCGATTTGTGCCTCGCTCACGGGTGCCAGGCTTGAGTTGCGTTGCTTGCCTTGGAAGCCGGCCATGGGAAATCGGGAATACGTGAACATCACGTCGCCTGTGTCAGATACATGAAGCATGGGACGAGTGACCGGGGGGAATTGACTATAGTCCTTAAATCTAATCTAGGTATTAGAATTTACCGCTGCTAAGGCAACATTTGATACTGTTGGTACTTACGTATCAAGAACCCAATAGTCGGAAAGGGTTTGCAATACCTCCGGCCTCGTCTGAGCCAGCTCGTTGAATAACTGGTACGAGCTCGAAACGAATGTCTGGCCTCCAGTTGTCGCAACATCCAAAGCGTAAAGAGCAAGGATCTCGCAGTTGTCGGTGTGGAAAGCCTTGCTTAAGGTAAGTCATTTTGGCTTTTCTCCCTGATAAGGGGGAAAACTTACTAGAGGGCCATTGGTAAATCCAGGAGATTTCTGCGCTGCCTCTGATGGAGGAGCCTCACTAGCCGCATTGACAACATGGCCTGGGCAATCAATATCAGTCGACATACAAAGCCGTGAAAGCTATAGTAAGATACTTACAGAGGACTTTGTGGCGATTCTTATCCAAGAACCCGTGCTGGGGAGCCACATAAGTAGCGATGCCGGCATAGAGAATCACATTCAGCTCGGGGCTGTATTTGGTAGGATCAAGACCTTGGACGACGGTAAATCCACGGCCATAGTAACACTGGTCAGAAACTTGTCGAAGAGCGTTCCTGAGCTCCTGAGGGAGCACAAAGTTCTCCGTGGAGATACTAGAGAGAGGAATAGACTGGTCTGATAGCCCCAGTTAGCCGTTGGATATTCATGAATCTTTTTTTTTCTCTTTTTTGGGTAAGTGGCTGATGATATTCAAACCTTCAAAGGCCTTCGCGGCATTCTCAAGAGCAGTGATATCGGTATCCGAAAGTTTCAATATGCATTTGTGCATATCCTTCTCAATGTCTTCGCGGGACCAAGCTAGGGGTGACTCCAAGAAATGAGGTAGCTTTCCATCCTCCTTCGTATCAATGTGTTCAGCCTTGTACAGAGCATTGGATTCAAAAGATTTGATACGAGCAGCGAGCTGGTCCTCAGGAGGATAATACGACAGTGGAGTGGCTGCCATAATGATCATTCAGGGGTAAAAATCAACTTAATAAAGTAACATCCGTCAATGTTACTACAATATATTGTCTAATTTCCGCACAACACGAGTACGAATATTCCATCTTGCCTGGAGACAATTTATATTTGATTCCCGCTTGAAGACCTCATGAGAGGAGGATGAGGCTCTGCGGCGTTAGAGCCGTTGCCCATGACCCCAGATAGGGGGGTGATGATGCGGGCGCCAATAATACAGAAGGGACCTATCTGGCGATGCCTTGTGGACTAGAGGCAGCATGTCTTTGGTCGAACTTCCCGGGTAATATCGGGATTCTTATTATCTAGAGGTGAATCAGTGCTCTATCTTGGCAATCCAGAGGTAAGCACACCAATATTGACCAGTTAATGTGAAATCCTACCGCCTCTGACGCAAAATGGTCCAACACTCTCTACCAGACACGGAATCCAAAGGAAGATCTTATTATTTCAGAGACTAACGAGAAGAATTTAATTCGTCTAAGTTTTGCACTCAGCCTTCTACGGGGTAATATCGCCGCTTTTTATCACGTTGCTGTAGGACAAACTATACTCCTAGGTAGGCAGTAGTTTGCTATCGAATTAAATCTATTGGTGTGTCGGCGCTATGGAAGTGAGTTATACATACTACCGTTAGGTAATCTGCTAATCTTCATCAGACCGAGTAGGTTACACAATTCCTAAGTAGGCAATAGGGGCAGGGCTATGATGTGAAATTGAATTGGGGATGACGGCCAATCCCACGTTGTGACAACGTCCAATAGCCCGTCTCGATCCCGTGCCGACCCGTGCTCACCCCCACACAGGAACCACCACTCTTTCACGCCTGAGGCTCTCAGGCTATGACGGCGGAGGAATTATTCCTCGCGTACCCCCAACCTCTTCTTTCGGTTATCCGAATTAGCCCTTCCCGAGAGACATGCTATTGTCAGCATTCATTTCTCATCAAAAGAGTGCACTTTGTGGCAGATTTCATCCAGTATCATCATTGAAATTATCTTACCGCTTCATATTCTAGACGCATTACCTGTTTTGGTGGTTGCTGATGGCCTCCTCTTCCGAGCACGACAGTTTAGGTCGAAGTCATCATCACGAGGACTTGGAACATCGACTTTCTGCCGACAGTCTATTGGCAGAACATGAACCCCTGGCTCCTCGTGGCGTGATTTCCCCCGATAGTTCCAAGTCGACCGCACAATACAAGAGTTGGTTGGTATATCTGGCAGCTTCGAGTGCGTTGCTATGGTTCGTACAATTAATCTAACTGCCGAAGAGCGTTACATGGATATTTTCTAAAACGCCATCAGCATGTTCACTATCAACTTTGATCTGCTGTTCCTCTCGACCAACTACAGCAAGAGAATTGGTAAGTCGCTCGGATATTGGGAACAGACTCAGACTAGCGTATACTCAAGAACCTCACCAACTGAATCTTTCACTCTAAGCGTCCGACCTCCATCAACTTAGCAGTGCGGTGTGGATCATTCTAGTTGGTTCCATTACTGAGACCGCTTCTCAACCCGTCGTAAGCCGTCCTTGGACCCTTGCAGATAAGTTATTCTTTTGGCCTCCTGACACATTGACAAGTACGCGTATCTTAGCGACGTCAAGGGGCGAAAGAGAGCATTTCTACTCGCTGCAAGTCTGACGACGATCGGCTTCTTGTTATGGTCCGTAGCCTTTCACACAACCCGCCCCAGTCCAAGATTAACCAAATATCCACAGTTCTCTCAGCACGCAACTCGTGCAAATAGTTTTGTCTCGACTTGTTGTTGGGTCTGGTTGCGCGGGCCTTTCGCTTGTCATAACTATAATAATAAACGGTATTCTATTCTCTTAGTCGACCTTTGATTTAGCTAATGTCCTAGATAATGTTCCGCTACGGGACTTTGCCCTCTGGCGAAGTCTACTTATTTTTGTTCAGATGGCCGGAGACATATCTGGCGGTCCCTTAGGATCTGCTATTGCCGATGCATCCAGTTGGCAAATGTAGGCGAGAACATCCGCCAAGAAACTTTGACACGTGTTAACAGAACCCCTGAAGGGTGTTTCGAATCGAGGCAATAGTGATGTTGTGCGGCCTTGCCGTAGCATCCTACACTATGAAGGTTTCTCACACTCAGAGTGAAGACGTCCCAAAACCTCGAATCGACATTATACCGATAGTCCTCCTATTCGTTACGATTGCCTTGCCCCTATTCGCTCTCAATTTGGGTGGTGTAGTATTGCCATGGGATCATCCTGCAGTAATAACGCTGCTTGTCTGCACGCCTATTGCTCTTGGCGGATTATTACTGGCTACCACTCGTCATTCGGATACATCTTCTGTAATTAGAACGATTTTGGACCAGTCTGCTGTTCCAGCTGTTTTTGCTACCACATTCTTCGTCGTATACGCTTTTAATGCGGTAAGTCACCTAGCGCGTGTAAATCCTTGGAAAATGTCTCACCACTAATATTGGGTAGCTCACGTACAACATGGCGGTGTACATAGAAGCCCGTTCATTCAATAATCCATCGGCATTCGGTGACTGGGCGTTGTCATGCATATTTCTTTCGAGGCCTTTCGGAACTTTCCTTGCTGGCCTATTCATTAAACGGTACCGAGCCCCATGGGGAATGCTGCGGTGCAACATGATAATATATTTCATCTTATATTTACTGGTGGCCACCGGAATGATCCGTAAGACACTAACCTTGGTAGTTGTACTATCTGAAGCCCCTGAGTTGCTAAAGTCTCACAGCACTTGAGAGCCCTAGTACAGCCCCGTATCTGCTACTTATTGGGCTAAGTCTAGGCGCGTTTGAAAGCTGCCTCATCGTATCTTTGTTTGCGGCTGTCAAGAAACCAGGTACGTGGTAATATATGCCGTTTTACCAATTTGTGCCTCGAAGAGGACACGATGTTGATCTCCCGCTGCTAACTTCACTTAGAACAAGCATCCTTCCTAGCAGTATTTAATGTAGTTGTTGCCTTTGCCGGAGACGTCGGAGTTGGCGTTTCCTTAGCTTTGACGGGAAACTTCCTGCGACAAGGTCTTTACCGTGAGCTGGCTGGTATGCCGAATTACGAAGAGGTAGCCCAAAGTATCCAAAATTACCTGGTTCTCGTTCAATTTCTAACAACGCGGCAGGTTATATCTAGAGCTTTAGAAAGCCTAGATTCGATCCGTAATATACCACAGGCGGAACAAGCCAAGGTGATCGCGGTATATATTAATTCTATCGAGAAAGTCTTCGGTTCGTAACCTCCTTACCGCACCGGAAAACCCGCGCGCTCATTTATAGTAGCGATATCCTGCGCGACATTACTTGTCAGTATTATAGCAACAATATCACAGAAAGTGGCTTATCGAGATGAGAATGAACTGGAAAGAAGAGAACAAGAAGACGCTAGATAGATGGCCCTCATGGTCTCTAGATGCATGTTGCTTAGACATTTGGTGCAAACCGTCACACCCTGCGCTTAATCTCTTTTCTAGTATAAACATGCATTTTATGATAGACAGAAACTACTCGCATCAGAACCCGCACCTGCGAAGTAAAATATTCATGAAATTAGTCACGAATGAGCGTAGAAATAACGTGCCGCATATCGACATCGCCAAGTCGTTGTAGTTGTGGCGGTGCAAAGCTGAAGAATGACGAACGTCGCACGATCCGCCACCCCATTCTTGCTTCTACAATTTACGTCCAAGGCAGGCTTCTCTTGAAATGTACCATATTTTTTAACTATAAAACTTCTTATGGATATACTCCCGTCATATGAACAGGCGGTCTCTAGTCCAGACTGGCTAGATCTGGTTGCCGGCTACGTCCCGGTGGTAGACTGGCCCCGGTGCTGTCTAGTGGACCGCCGATTTTATTCCCGATTTGCGCCTCGTCTTTGGCAAGATCCCTTAGTAACTATCAGGCGCCTTGGATTACATCCGAATGATGGTGAGCCATGCGACGACTACATGATGCATCGAAACTGACTACTTAGATCTGGCCTGGTATCGCCGATTTATAAATAAGCATACTAAGTCCGCGAGACTCAAGACTCGGTCATACGTTCGCTCATTAGACTTCCGAGACTTCGCATTACGCGCTTCCGGGCTCTACTCTTCGGAAGCAAGCGAACGGGCTATCTCGGAAAGTTTCAAGCATTTACCTCAAATGTTCCCGGGACTCATCTGCTTACTTGTGGATGGGCATCCAGAACTCAATCCCGAATCCCTTGCTGCAGCTGCCAGTACATCAGAGTCCTTACAAGTGCTCGATCTAGCTCGCTGCCGTCATGAACTCACATCTAAACTCTTCACATCAGATCTTTTTAGGGGATTGGTTTACTTGGATATATCCTTCATCCCAGGCTCAGTTAAAACTGCAGTTCAATTGTCTCTGAATCCGCGATTATTACCAGACCTGCGTGTGTTGAAAGTCGCTGGTCGGGAGATGGATAACTTGACTGCCAGCCTGCTATTTCAGACCTTTCGCCGTCAGTTATGGAGTCTTGACCTTAGTCACAACAAGCTCGGAGACGAGATTCTTGACGAGATCGTGGAGCACTGCGTCTCTCTCTTTACCTATCACACAGACGCGCATTTCGAAAAAGAGGGGAAATTGATCCTACCAAAGAACGTTGGCAGCCGAAAATACGGGCCATTCGAGTTCATCGAAGAGCCTACAATTAGCTATCGCCCGCACGACTTAGAGAAATACCTTTCAGACTCGCCATTTTACACTCAAAGAGGTGATCAGACGGAATTGCAGGAGTGGGAAGCTGTTCGCCCCGACGGACTTGCGCTTCTAAGACGCGATGACGCCAATGCAGCAAAAGAATCGCTGCTTCACGAAGCTCTGTCAGGTATAATTGGGAGTTTTAGTTTCCGCGGTCAGCCTGGTCTGGGAAGCGGTGGGCTCACACATCTTTATCTCAACGGAAATAGATTCACTGTCTCTGGCGTCGAAAGACTCATTAGAACATCTAGAGGACGGCTCGAACATCTTGAATGCGACTCGTGTTTCTGTGCCCCAAAACATATTCAGCTAGGTTCTCAATTAAAAGCGATGAAGATTCTAGGTTTCCCTGGGTCTGCACCCTTATTTCGGCCAGTCGTCTCATCCGCAATCCGGTCCCTGCGAGTCCACCATTCTCTTGTCACCCAAGTGCCATCTGTTACTATAGACGGCCTTTCCTCCACATCTGCTACACGGCTCGCGGAAGAGAAACTGTTCCGGAACATCCGCCGAGCTTATCCCTTAGCACTAATGCCTGACACGAATCCACGCATTACTTCGCTGACACTCATGAATATTCCGGCGCGTTCGACGGGACCCGTTATCGAACGGCTAATACGGTTTATAGATCTCGCATCTGCTCAACAGAAGGCTATAAAGAAAGCCAGGACGTTGCTCCGCGGACGTGGGTCTTCAGTTCTCAGGGGTCTCCGGCATATTCGGCTGGAGCTACAGCCCGATTTCTCAGATGAGAGAAATGCGATCGCAGCGAGTGACGAGGTCGACTTCGACAAACTACTCGACCCCGCCGAAGACGATTTTAATCAAGATACATCGAGTTTCTTCGACGACGACGACGACGAGCTATTTGGGATCACATCAAGGAGTAGAGCTACTAGCAAAACACAAGTCAAGCCCAGCAACCCAGTCGCCAATAACGAGGGATACACGCACTGGACTTCGGGTCGTTTGAAGTCATATCCATATTCGAACACGAACTCTGATTACATGACCCATTACGTCGATGCGACCAACTCGTGGACCAACAATTTCTACTCCATTCCCGTATGGATCGGACAAGGAGTCATCGGCCCTTACGCCGCGGTCAACGAGTATATGTGGAACGTGCAAGATCCAAATCTCCGCACTGACGTCGGACCTGCGACTCCGAACCATGTCGCGGGCGGCGTTCCACCGCTTACTTACATCTTCTACGGAGCGTGGGAAGCCATGATCACACCTAAAAGTAGTGACATCCGAGAAGCCGCTAAGAGCTCAACCCCGTTCAGAGATGTGGCTACGGCTATCAAGGAGTACCGTCTCCGGACAAAGGGTACAGAAGATCATTGGGATGGTAAGATAGAGTTGGTGCGAATGGGATAGACGATATGGTGTTTTTCTTTCGTCTGGTTATTGTGCTCGAAGCGTGGTTTAGAAGCTCTGCTGCTCCTAGCTGCCTTCCTTGTCATTATTGTTTTTAGATACCCCTTTAAACCTTCGATACTTACCTACCCAAGTATCAATAAATCGAACATGCATATGATATACAGTTCCAACACCCTTCAACGCCAATTTCTAGCCCTGAAGCACTCCCCTTAAGCCATCTTGCCCAGCACATAAGGATGGCCGGCGCTTAACCCACCATCAACAGCCCAAGCCTGCCCATTTACATAGCTCGCCTCATCGCTCCCTAAGAACAGCGCTACCCGCGCAACCTCATCGGCAACAGCCCCACGCTTCAGTGGGTTCAGCTGTCCGATCTTCTTCTCTGTGCCCCTCGCCCGCGCCGTTTCGAACGTGGGTGCCGTCATCCCCGTCTCGATGAGCCCCGGGCAAATAGCGTTCATGCGGACATTCGTGCCGGAGAGCTGGTACGCGATGGTCTGGGCTAAGGAGATCACAGCGGCTTTCGAGGCAGCGTAGGGTGTCGTGCCGGCGTTGGAGCGCAGGCCAGCAACCGAGGCTGTGCCGATTATGCTTCCCGAGGGCGTGGGTTTCGACGGCGACGTCTTCTGCATTGCGGGCGCGGCGTACTTGGCTGCTAAGAATACGCTAATGTGCATTATACAACGTTAGAATAGCGTCTTCGCCCGTGAATAATAGAGAGAAGCAGTGTAGAGGGAGGCCCTACCTAGCCACATTCGTATCAAAGATCCTCATAAACTCGTCCTTCGCCACATCCGTGAACGCCGCATACGGGCCAACGATCCCCGCGTTCGCAAAGAACACATCGAGTCGGCCATACGTGTCGACCGCGTGATCCACAACGGCCTTGACGGCCTTCTCGTCCGCGGCATCGAACCGTCGCGCGTGCACGTCGACGCCAGGGTACAGCGCCTCGATCTCACGCTTGTGCGCCGCCAGGTACTTGTCGTCGAAGTCGCAGATGTACACGGCTTTGGCGCCGTTCTCGGCGAACTGGTGTGCGCTCGCGCGGCCGATTCCGAGCACCGAGTTCGCGCCCGTGACGATGACCACTTTGCCTTGGACTCGCGGGCCCGCGGACTTGCCGGCGAGCTTCTTGATCGCGGGGAGTTTTTCGGGGGTCGAGGTCGACGAGGAGGTGGAGGAATTCGGCGGGGCAATTTGGTTCCCCAGAGCCTGGACTCTTCGTTTTGCGGCGTCGGACATGGTGGAATAGGGCGAAAATTGATTATCTAGCTGACGGGGGAGGAATTGGGCATTAGGAGAATGGTATTTCGCATTTCACCCGCTTTCTATTGGGGTTGTTCTTGAATCAAGAGTTACACGGTCAGCCATAGCCCTCCCCGGCTTGTTAGCTGGGGTTTGACATACAGGCGCACAAAGGGAGTAAATACAAGCTTAGTGCTAGTGCGGAGATCAGATAGAGGAGCCGAGGTATTTGAATTATAGCCCATGGTAGGGTATTACCTGACGTACCCCAGACTGATTTACAGGGGTTATAGGTCGATGTCCAGCTATCGAGGCCTGATGTTATTCTTACACCCCTACTAAACGCCTCTTACGACAATGCATTGTAATCGGTCTAGGTCATACGTTTGACTATTTTGTCCACACATATATCAGGTCAACGTGGGGAGTGGTGATTCAGACAACTACATGAACAAAATGAACTAGTCTATTATACAACCCCCCATCGGGAAGTGTCGTCGTCTGTTTCTAGATGCTCTTCATCTATATTCTATGCACCTACGGTATGCCGGGTCCTGGGATTTTGCGTACCTCCAACGCCATTGCAAAATGACACACTTGAGAGAAGCCTGCAAATCCAGTCCGGGTACCGCCTAGTCTAAATGCAAAAATTGGAAAAGGCAGCTTTTCGCCGGGAATCTACGCCAAGCTGCTAGACGTGACATAACGACCGTGCCGCCCTCATAATGCACAATCCATTGCATGCCGAGTGTTCCATGCATCAAGGTGGTGTCGTTCATTTATTCCTCATTAAATCCCTCGCTAGTTACCATGTCGGAAAACGCTTATTTCGAGATCTCGACACCACCGGTGGCACCAAGAGCCTTCTTGATATCTGTTTTTATGTAAGTATGACATCCAGGAGCAATAAACGTTACCAAGGGGATACATACCACCGTAGATGGCGAACTGACCAGCGGTCAGGGTACCAACCATGAAGAGACGGGCACCAATACCGCTGTAGGATCCACGAAGACCGAGTTCCTTGGCGATCTTGATGAGACGGCTGGTAGTGCTCTCACCAGGGAGACCCTTGGTCTTGTTGATCTTGGAAAGCATGGTATCGGCAGGTTGGGAGACGATAGCAGCGGCGAAACCGGCAATTAGACCAGATCCAAGGTTGACGGTGGTTTGTAAACCGTCGGACATTTGGTTCTTAGGGTACCGCCGGTAGATGGCCTCAGCGACCTTCTCGTAAACAACGAACTTGGCCATGGTGTAAGGAACCCTACAAAATATGTCAATACCGCCGAAGAACTCGACTTAGGCTTGTGCGAGGTATACTCACTGCTTGAAGAGGATAGGGCCAAAGCCGGCGTAGAAGGCACCAACACCCTCCTGCGACAGGATCTTGCTGAAGCCGCTCACAAGACCGCTGGCATAGGTAGGCTCAGACACGAGACGGATACGGGTGGCCTCGAGAGGGCAGAGGGCAATGTCGGCGAAGAACTCGGCCAAGGCGGACGAGACGAGGTAGACACCGGTTCGGTATTGCGTGGCGTTCTCAACACCGATAGTGTTGATAGCCTGCTGCTTGAAGAATTCATATCCACCGAACTTGAAGGCACCCTGTAGGAAGTAACCGGCGAAAGTAGGGCCAACACCGGTCAGAAGGGCACCGGCACCTTCGTTAGCAATGACCTGGCGGAAACCACCGACGAGACCTCGGTTGTAGGTGGCAGGGTCAAGCTGAATTCTTGTCTTGACGCTATATACAACCCGCATTAGTCGACGTACACCAATGACGATGCCGGCGCATATATAGGGAAGCCGAATACAACCCGCAGGAATTCGTAGTTCACATGCCAGAGCTTGGCGCGGGATATTAGCGGTAAGGGACTGGAGGACCTACACATCGACGGGGGTGAGAGCGCCGTGGGTGACGGAACAACAGACGGCACCGGCGAGGGCGAATCTGGAGTAGAGGGAGATTCCGCTGAGCTGGCCAGGAGCATTGGCAGCAGCCTGGCGGGCAATGGCATCGGCCTTCTCGGCGGGTGCTGAAGACATGACGATTGTTGGATGGGGGAGAGGATTAGAAGAAAATAATTAGATTGAGTGGAGAGTTGATAGATGTGACGACAAGATCTTTGAGTCGCTCACTTAACAGGCTCAATGGTCGATGCCTTCGTCGGAGGATTTGTGAAGCTTTGAGGCTTTTTAGGTTGTGTGAAGGATTAAAAAGAAGCTGTCGTGTTTCGGCGCCAACTGAAAAAAAGATGAACAATTTCATCGGGAAATGGCGGGAAAAGTGGGTCTACAAGAGAAAAAAACGTCAAAGCGGGTCAATTAACGCTTCTTAGGGGAGGATAATGGAATTTTTCGGGTGTTGATTCGCCGATAACACTACCTAAGCCACATCTTAGATCTAGAAAGCCTCACCGCTTAGCGCCTTCGACCACTGAGAATAGGCAAAGGAACCACATGGCTAGATCCCATTTAGCCGTGATGTGGCTGATGAGGCCTTCTTTCACACACTCATATATTAATAGCCCTCAGCTTGCTTTACATACATGCACTTACGATATTTTGGGTGGTGTCATGCTGCCTATGCTGCCTATGCTGAGCAATTTCTAGAAATTTGACACCGAATTTCATTTAGATCCTATTTGGTGTGCTGCCGTTCAAGAGGACAAATGACTCGAAATCTCATATTCCGGACTATATCGGACTCGCATCTGACTCGACCTTATCACCGTCAAACTCCATAGACCGAAGTGCGCAATCGCTCAGCAGTCGTCCAGATGAATTAGTCAAAGAGTTAATCCGATAGGCGAGGGAACCTTGGAAGTTGAGTGCTTGCCGCTCCAACCCTGTCGATCTCAACGCACACAAGCTTTAATAAAAGCTGCCGCCAGTATCTATGATTTCGCTTATCATATATTCCCAGACGCTACCTATACTAGAAATTTTCAGCTTGAATGATATTAAGCATGCAGAACTCACCTCAATCCGACATTTTATTCGTGGACTGGAGAATCCGTCTAGGCATCTCCTAACGGTATAGCTCACAATGCCTCAACGAAATATCGATCATATCCCCCTTCTATTCTCAAGGTATAGGCGAGCGGCCACAATATACTGATATCTAAAGACCAATAGTGTTCTTTGCCGTTAATACGTGCCTTCTTATTTATTACAATTTGGGTACCGAATTTCGCCTTTCCAATGAATCGTGATGTGCTCGATACCCCTTATCCGTACGCAAACTCGGGTCGAAGTATACTTGACTCAAATATATCGAAGACAGAAAGAATCAAGCAAGAAATACCTGTGTACCAGTAAGCTGTTGTGAAAAGCAACATAAAAAATGGAGGTAGACGTGTCATACAAAGTCCCTATATCCAGGAGGTGACAGCCGCACATAATTCTCATTGCACCTACCTCCCGTCAAGTTGTGAGAGCAAACACGTACGATCGAAACTTTCAACCTTCGATCGCCATTTCTCAACAAACCAACACGATCCCCTCGAGTACCTGACGTTCAAGTTTTCACTTAAATCCAGGCTCTTCAAAATGCAGGCAACTCGTATCCGGTCTATCCTCGTCTCTGTCACGTCTTTAATGTCTGTGGCAACTGCGGTCCTTCAGAATGACGCTATCCCGAGTAACTCATCAGCCCCCTCTCCTTCTAACGTCGGCGACGGCACCCCCTCTAAGGATTTCCGCATCCAGTGCGATAGCAACAGCTTAGGGCTAGTACAATCCCAGACGAGACAAGGCATCTACTACCTCCGAGGAGTCTGCGGCGGTCTATATAACGATCCGCATGGATCACGCTGCTCGTTCCTAGATCTTAACATGTAAGTCAAGCGTACTGTGTATGCCCCCGCAATACTGGCGAATGTAATTGACGTGTCCTCCTAGGTGCTACATCAACGACGGCGGTAACATACGCGCTCAGAAACTGGGTGGCTTCCTTGGTTCTTGTACTGGATGCGTCCTTTACTCGGCCCACGGCTCGAACATGTTGGCCTGCACTTGCGGAAAGGGAGAACACCTGGGTGGTGGAACGCAGGAGGCTGCAGTTCAGCTAGGCAGGTTCATATTCGAAAAGAGTAGATGTCAATGCTGACTAGTTCTGACATTAGACAATCTCTTATACGTCAAGAACGGCTTCCTAAGCTGTTATGGCTACACCAACTTCCAGTGCCCTTATAATGATGTACCATATTGAGCTTTTAGAAGCTGACAAGTCATGGCGAACTGCGTAAGAAGGCAATTAAAGATCGACCAGAATTTGCAACAGATATCATGAAGCTCTGCCGTGGAAACTCCCATTCGAATGAAAGCTTGGCGTTGATGCGAAGAGGGTACTCGAACTATATCAATTTTGACTAGAGTAGACCCCATATTGTTTCGAGTGTAGCTAAATTGAGGGCCTTGTCCCCATTCGGTACTGACGAGAGATGCGCTCTGACGTATTTGCTAGAGGACACTAAAATCCCTGCCACAATGTTCAATAGCTCATCGGGTCCCCTTTGGATCTTTCTTACCTTTGGACATCTCGGCGATTTTCGCCCAAATCGCATTTCCCCAGAATCTTAGCGGCTGCTGGCGTATATCATCGATTGGAAATTTCCATTAATACATGCTAACCAAACCAGTTTCGGCGTGCGGCCTTATTATGACTGGCTATAGCTTCATTCGTAGAGATCGAATTGCGGTAGAATGGTCAACGCCAACGGAGAACTCCGCGGAAGTACCTACTATTACGACGATGCTTCGTAGAAATCTGTAGGATATGTGTAGATCGCCCGCCCACCGAATCTCGGGGCGACTGCCGGCTGCTCAATCCCGTCTCCCGGCCTCGCGACTTGGGCATTCGGGCCTTTCCTCATTGAGTAAAAAGGGTCCCATCAATAAAGACCGCTCGGTGAGAAGTGTTTCACTAGATATGTATTGTTTCTCCACAAAGATTGAGGGTTACGTATATTCCAACATAATCAGATCCACGGAGCGATATCAACAGAATTGAAGAGAAGCCTTACGGCCGAAGGTTTGGAATTGATTTGTCGCGACTCTGGAAGTTTTCCTCCGGTAAGGGATAAGGGGAAAAGAGATGGCGCACGGTTATAACGAAAATATTGTATATTGGACCAGCTTTCATTAGTAATATACGGTTTAAAAGCATATTTCCGCTTGTCGTTGGGTGGTTCGTTTATCACGACTTGTTTTTCTATCAACTCTGCAATACTATTACATCTCGGTAAGTATTCCGGGAATCTGGATTATCGTTTCCATATACTCAGTTGGAGATGTCTTTATGAGATATTAAAAAGACTGAGACAATGATCTGCTATGTTTTACCAGACCACGCCTGGGTCGCATGCGCTCAAGGTCATCCTCTGACACTACCTTGAACAACCAGGTATTGGCTGAGAATCCAGCCAGCTTACTAAAGCATATGACTACTTTCAGCTACGACATGGAGTTGAAGTAAGCTGTTGAGCGAAATATTAGTCTCTCGCCAAGCATCTTCTTCAGTGCTACTTCTTGGTAGTGCTTTGCCTTCGCGGAACCTTGCCCTTTTCAGTCACTAGCATATGTAGGTAGGTCAAGCTGGTCAGGCTGGTCAGACTAGCTGATATTAAGATCATCTCACACAAAATATCACAGCTCTCTTCCAACTCCGCATCTCCAGTGGGGTCAATGAACCCCTCAAACTCCAGCTCCAAAGGCGAGAGAAAACTTCCATGATCGTTCTCGATCGACCGAGCCATCCTACATATGCAGGCAAGACGAAGCTAATCGGGCAGCCCGCGTTCCTGGTGTACCTTTCCACCAAAGTACCAACCAACATAGCTTTTGTGGGCCTCTTAAGCGATATCGCCATTGCCACTCTTTATTTGTTATTTTGAATAATGAAGAGTTGGCGTTTGGCTCGCTGGCGTAGGACTAAACTAGGTAATCTAGACGAAACCATCGTCTAAACGTTATCTATGATACGAAATTGTCCTACAACTATAAAGTGTACCAGATCTAGAGAGTCCGTGCTCGTATTTCGTTCACCTCTAAGCTATGGGCCAGATGCTATTCGAACATGGCTATGAAGTGCCATTAACCTTCCCGCAGGAAGGTAAATTCCGTCGAATCCTTTGAAAGTTGAATCGAGCGTTCAGGGATAATTAGCACACGGGGTCGTACGGCATAAGACACGGCATGAGCACCGACCAATGAGAGAACATGACATAAAGAAAGGATCGACTAAAGCCATTCAACGATGACGACTTTTCGTTATGATTTCTAACCTATCTTGTCCCAATCACCGTTCTCTTACATGCTATACCATGAAGAGACTCGGTCCTCGGGCTAATTGCGGCCTCTCCACACTCCGCATACTCCAAAGAAGTTCGAGCTTCATCCCCCATTCCACCCCATTCACCCCGTTCACCCCACATCTAGACCCCAGGTTCCTTGGCTGCTAGGTTGGCAAGGTTGGGATTCCAGGAATGCTAGGTTTTGGTATGCTAGAAAGTAGGTAGCACACCCGTTCAACCGTAGCCGCCCAACCACGCGAGGGCGGCGTGGAAATGTTTGACCCAGCAAATGTGATCATCATCTAATTAAATAGCAGGGTGCCTGCCCGAAATCTACGGATCCGAGTTCTCGGCCAGTCTTACCCATTCATTGCAACTCTGCTATTACATAAAGCCTTACGGAGACCTTCTGGTTGGGCTCTGGATATACCGATTGGCAAGATGGGATTCAAAGAGTTCCTCAAGAGGCGGTCCCTGAAGGCCAAGGACGACAAACGCACCAAAGCAGCCGAACTTACTCTGAGGGAGTCGCTATATCCCATATGTCTTGTTACGGTTCTATTCTTCCTATGGGGATTTAGTTATGGTGCGTAGCAACGAGATCCATGGGGCCATATGAGAAATACGGCGTATTGATATTTAGCTAACATTGCCAAGGATTGCTCGATACGTTAAACAAGCACTTTCAGAACACGCTTAATATTAACAAGTCGCGATCGTCTGGTCTTCAAGCCGCATATTTTGGGTATGTCTCATTTAACCTAGAGCCACGTGCACAATCGTTTCTTTTAACACCTACGGCAGCGCCTATCCTCTTGCTTCGCTCGGCCATGCCAACTGGATCTTGCGCCATTATGGCTATCGAGCTACGTTTATATGGGGTCTTTGCTTATACGGTACGTCGACCTCATTGTCATGACATATTTAACCTCGTCTAATTGGAAATATCATAGGCATTGGGGCACTAATCGCATGGCCCTGCATTCTGGCGAAGTCCTTCGCCGGATTCTGCATGGCTATCTTCGTTATTGGTAATGGCCTCGGATCCTTAGAAACCGCGGCGAACCCGTACATCACCGGTGAGTTACACTTCTCTCTCTCTCGTTCCGAGATAATTATACTGACATAGGGGGTAAAAAAAAAAGTCTGCGGCCCGCCCCGGTACGCAGAAATCCGCATCAACATCTCGCAAGCCTTCAACGGCATCGGCACGGTCGTAGCGCCGGTGCTAGGCTCCTACGTCTTCTTCACGTTCGACGACCAGACGGCGCTGCGCAACGTGCAGTGGGTGTACCTCGCGATCGCCATCTTTGTCTTCGTGCTTGCCTTCGTCTTCTTCCTCTCCGTCATCCCCGAGATCACCGACGCCGACATGGCCTTCCAGGCAACCGAGACGCACGCTAACGCCGACGACAAGCCGTTCTGGAAGCAGTACCGCCTGTTCCACGCCGCCTTCGCCCAGTTCTGCTACACCGGCGCCCAGATCGCCATCGCCTCGTATTTCATCAACTACGTGCGCGACACCCAGCCCCGTGCCGACGACGCCCTGGCCTCGCAGCTGCTGGCCGGCGCGCAGGGCGGGTTCGCCGCGGGCCGCTTCTTCGGCTCGTTCCTGATGCGCTTCGTGCGTCCGCGCTGGGTCTTCCTCGTCTTCCTGACCATGTGTATCGTGTTCGTCGCGCCGTCGATCACGCAGCGCGGCTGGACGGGAATGTCCATGCTGTACGTGACGCTGTTCTTCGAGTCCATCTGCTTCCCGACCATCGTCGCGCTCGGCATGCGCGGGCTGGGCCGCCACACCAAGCGCGGGTCCGGCTGGATCGTCGCGGGCGTCATGGGCGGCGCTGCCGTGCCGCCGCTCACGGGCGTCGCGGCCGACAAGCACAATACCGCGCTGGCGATGGTGGTCCCGCTGTGCTTCTTCGTCGCCGCGCTGTCGTACGCTATCTGTGTCAACTACGTGCCCGCGTACCGCGACCCCGCCGATGCGTTCTCGACGACTGAGGTCGGGCTAACGGGCCACCATGCCGGTGTGGATGAAGAGGCTGGCGAGGTCGGCGTGCTCGGGGATGAGAAGGTTGCTAAGTCCGAGATCGAGTCGTAGGATGGTGTGGGTAGAATGCATGTTTACGGGAAGAAATAGAAGAAATACATACGGTGATGGTTTTGGAGATAAATACCCAGGATGAGGAAAGGAAGCGTTGTTTCACGGGTTTGTGTCGCGTTCCGAGTTCGTCATTTGGATATGCTAGTTTCAAACAAGAGCTGTGCTACTAATTTGACTACTACGCTGTTACGGTCTTTGAGTGATTGAATTATTCATGCATTAAATTTCATCATCGATGTATCAACAAGAACAAGGTCCACCCAGAATGAGTGTAGGTATCAATCAACAAGCAAAACCCAGTATGCGCCATGCCAATGACTGTATCCTCCCAGGATTGAATGGTCGAAAGCAATTTTCCTACCTACCACTCCAACTACCCCGTCTCAGACTCCCGCAACGAAGTGTGGCAAATGCGGGTATAGCCAATGAACGCCATCCAAAAGAGAGCAAAATCATCATCATATGTGTGCTCCGGGATATCCGTCCCCCCTTGTCCTACAAGACGATCTGTCGATCTATCGGTGTAACTACTCCCGAGTATCGATTCTATACACATACTACTTGCAGATATCCGTGTGTTGATCCTACTTCCCTCGCTCAATCCGAATATGCGAGATATAAGCCGGGTGATAACAGGTAGTATAATCAGGTTAAGTCTTATGTTCCGGCGAAGAACCTACAGAAGAGCTTGCCCTCAGCCTCGCCGCAGTCTCTCCGGCAGCGAGATCTGGTGGTCCGTAATGGCCATGTAGTTCGCTGATTTCAAGAAGCGGCCCTAGAGGCATCCCTATCGGCGTGTTGTCGCTGTTTGCTCCCCGAGAGTTGCCAGACGGATCGCTAGTCCGCCTGACCAGAGTCTTAGGAGTTCGCGTGACACTACTGGAACGCCGTCTCGCCGCCTCCTCGTTTGCCGCGGGATCATCTAGTTCAGATACACCATGGGCGCTGACATTGCTACCGTCCAATTCGCTCGCATTGCTGTCGCTCCATTGTCGTGAGTGGGAGTAAACATGAGACCCTTGAGACTCAACACTGGGTCGTGGTGGAAGGGCTCCGTTGTCGTAGCGCGTACTTTGTGTATCTGGGCTGGATTGACGGCCATCGGAAACGCCTAAACCTGGGAACTGAGCAAAATACCCTACCCCAGCAGGTGGCGTTGACGCGTTGGAGCCGTATAAGTTGGGCGTTCGAGATGGTGATCGTTCGCCCAATGTGGTCGAATCGTCGGATCGGGCTCGGAAGTGCGCATTCCGAGTATGCGCGACAGAGTCCACGTCCGTCCCGTCAACCTCGGAAACTGTCTGCTTTCCATAGTCCGACTTCTGCGACCGCTGATTGCCGCTGGAGCTCTCGTGGCGGAATTCGGCTGCGGCCTGAGCGGCCTTTTCGGTTCGCTTGAGTCGCCAAATGATGACACCAGCGATAGCAATTATAATAACTAGTAATGCTACGGCACCCCCGATTATACCGCCAAGCTGAGCGTGAGTGAGGCCATCGCCATCGCCGCTACCAGTGCTGCTGGTACCAGTCTCAATCGCTGGTATTTTGGACACAGTACTGAGAACTAATTTTGGTACACCCGCGGCCGAGGCGGATGTGGCTGATGGGTCAAGACCTGGAGTGCTGACTTCTGTGCTTGTAATCATCGTTGTAATTGTACTTCCGTCCGAATTAGTAGTTGTCACCGTGTCGCTAACGGTGAATGTCTCCGGGGTGCCTGGGTAGCAAGTCAAGCTGCCGCATCTCATTCCATCAGGGCAGCAGCCATATGGAGAAGCCGTGCAACCAAAATACGAGGCCGGACATGATTGCGGGGCTGTTATACCGGCGGGAGGTGTGCATTGTCGCCCACAGATATAGCCTACCGGACAGCAAGACCCTGTGGGGGAGTATTAATATTTGTCTATAGAAGTTTGAATATGCTCTTGAGATTCGGTTGAAGCTCACCCGGACCGGCGGTCAAAGGACACTGATAGTATCCCTCGCTGCCACACGCTGACGTTGGCCCTGCCGTTGTTGCGTAACAAGACGACACGGCGCAAGCGTAACCCTCAGGACAACACCCTCCATTCACCGAAGCTGGACAAAGCGTATAGCTTGATAGTTGACAGGAAGCATCGCGCTTTGGGTGGCGAAGAAGATTATGGTTCTTTTCTAACCGGTGGATTTGAAACCCATTGTCGTTAGCAGCTACCGTCGTGGGAGCGAGGATAGCCAGGACCATGAACCCAACACAGCTCGAACAATACCAAAGCTCCCTCATGGTAGTGTGGTGGTGTCTGATTCGAATTTTCGGGGTTCCGCAACCTTAGGTGTTCTGCTAAGTGCGAGGGTACCTGCCTAATCGGGAGCCTTGTCGTTCCTCGTCTTGTAGCGCTGTCGACGTTACATGCAAAACGCTTCAAATCCCTCGAGTACGAGCCGCATATAGGTATCGTCCCAGCAGTGAATATGTCGATGTCCAAGATGGCCAGAAACCGCAAATTTGATGGAAGACAAACTCAAAATGCAAAAGTGAGGCTCTTGACTATCGTGTTGGTACTGCGCCACGCTGGCAGAAAAAGACCCAATAGTCGTAAGCACTACTTTGATGATGGCTTACAAGCTGAGACTGGCCGATAGCTCGAAAATAGCATTGCCCAGTCTCGAGATCGAGATGCTCGCACCAAACTGGATCATGGACACGCAAAGAGGGCGGGGCTAGCAGCGCAATGGATCAACACAATGCGTCTTTGGGACGGCAAGGGTTAAGAAGTATGGCCATCTCAAGATGGGATTCTAGAGAGAAGATCCAAACATATTCACTGATGTCTTCGCCGCTGACTTGCAGCAAAGAGCGGGAGGGTCTTCCAATTGCAGCGGACCCCAGCAACTTGCAGATGGTGAGGTCCAATGTTTCCGCCACTCAGCTTAACGGATGTGTCTCGTAGGTGTAACATCAGCTTTGAGCTGCATGTCTAGCCCCCAAGAAGAGTATATCTCGGCTGAGAGAGAACTAGAAGGGTAGCTTCGATAACTTGTGATTGGAAGCCGAAGAAGAAGGGTGTCCGCCCCTTTGGAGCTAGTGTGACTTATCTGCCTGGACTTTGTGTTACAGGCGTCTCCATGTTCGTGTTGAATGGCTATTCGTACTGTCGTCAGTGGTACGACAATTAATTCTCACCGACTTCCATGCCGTGCTTCGTGAATAATGCCGAGAAGCCTCACTTGCATATATCTTTTGCTTCTGGGGTCGACAAACCGCAGCAAAGATGTAAATCAGATGTACCGAGACCTATCATATTGGCATCGTTGGAGGACAGATGGTCTTGCATCCGGTCTTAGACTTGCAGGTGGCTGATCTGACCCTACCCTAGGGCTGACGGCTTAACGAGGGAATAAGACGATGAAGAAGCTACTAACAACTGACCTGCGTACGAATCAACCAGTGGGTATTATTTGAATGACAAGGTCTGGTAGGTAAAGGTTTGAATGGAAGGATTAATGACAGTTAATTGGGTATGTTGGTGTTTACCTGATAGGTACCTCCTACCGTGTGGAGCAAGGAAAGTATAACGGTGGAAGGGTCCTACTTCCACAGGTACATTGTCGGGGATTAACCCTATGGACGGCAGCCATCGGGCAGTTCAACTAGCTGAATCCGACACTGAGGGACCTAGCCAGCCTCTGGCGTGGTCCCAGCGCTAATTTGTACCCAAATAGGCAGTTAGTGCCACAAAATGTCACGCCTCCGCCGTCACAACATCCACTTTTCAATTAAGCGTGGAATACCTAATCGTAAAATCGAAGAGAAAGAATCTCAATTATCTGTTTTTTTTGTCCAATGTATACAGAGCACACCGGTGAGACGAACTAGATTCACCACAAGTTTCTATATATAGGTGAACATTAGCAAGACTAGGCTAATGCCTACCATAGTAATGGACAAGGCCCTATTGACCGAGGAGACTCCGTCCTAAATTTACAACACCAACCCGGACTTCTGAAAAGAAAAAGAAAACCAACATCGCAAAGTGCAAGTGGTAGCTCAGATTTGTCGACATGGAAAAAGTTTCGCTGCTACTATCCCCCAATCAACTACCTACAAAATAGCCCGACGACAGGATGGTTTATTCCGCTCTTCGTTAGAGGCCTACCGCTGTTGATATCCATCCTTTACCTCGAACTGTGTAAACTGTCAGAATAGCGTCAGACTAAATGCCCCATGTGCTGACTGTGTACAGTCTAAACGCGCTAAAATATCGGACGAAGTCGCCTACACAAAAACAAAGCAACGATATAGCGTACCTAAGAGACAATAAGGTATTTGATACAAGGCATGTTACAATACTTTTTTGTCTGTTACCAAACACCCCTTAGCGTTCTCGTCCCTAGTCTGTAGAGGCAAGGGGGCGATCGGTCGTTCTTCCTCATCAATCAGTTCAGTCCGAGATGTTATCAATCATCTCGATCAGGTGTCGCATTCTTCAGACCATAATTCTGGGGTACCGTCCCAGATGTTGCTCCGTGGAGTGGCTCTTCGCGAGCAAATCTATAATCGCACCTATAACAGAACCAAAGTCATGAGGTACAAGTTAGCCTAGCATGGGCGTTTATTTAATTCTGGATAATAATAAGGCTCAATTGCCGTCTCCGCCGACTTTAGGCTTGATCTTATTTTTCTCTCTCTACCTAGGTATCTTCCCAGTTAGGACGATTATATCATCGATAGGCCCTGAATTCATCTCCAGCTAGAAATCAGGAGAAGGATATGTACCTACAGTAACCAGCGATGCCCCGTGGGTTCCTTACCCGTTGCAACCCCGCAAGTTGATTTTAGTCGATCACCAAATTTCTCCACATTCACTTCGTGAGGAGTTCCAACTACCTAGTAGGTTGTTGCTTGGACCTTGAGTCAACTGAGGCGCCGCACTAATTTTGGCCTTCTAGTAGTTCTAGACTTCATTTCCGAAATTCTCAGTAATACAGGTTGTCAGGTGTCGCTCTTCTTTGTCCCTTTCGGAACCTGTCTCCGGCCACTATACATCTCGACTAGGTTAGGGGTTATTGCCAGGCTGGGCTATGACCTACATTTTCCCCACAGCGTCACGATGATGGTCGAAAGCTGAGACTACCTGGGTCCATTGTTTGTTACATTTTACGTCTTCCTCTCGTATTCGTTGCTTCCTCTCATTGGTATTGTCAGGAGTCTGATCAATCTACCTACATAGTAACATTTCTATTGCTATGTCTCCTATCATTTTACACCGTGAATAGTAGCCTTCTTTTAGAAGTATACACCGCACAACGAAGCCTCGGCCGCCTTGGCCTGAGTAGCGTCTTCTAATTTGAGGGGTAACAAATCCCCATGGAATGAACTTCGACGACCAAAAACGTCGGGGATGGATTTATGAAGGAATGACAGCGTTGGTCGCTCCTAGTTAGCAACATGTTGCTCTATACTAAGTTTGCGCCTCCTAAGGTGCCAAAGAGACGCTCTCGAGCAGGTTAGTCCGGATTGCGACTTCAATTCCTTATGCTAGTGTCTTTTACCTTCTTAGGGTTATAGCTGATCTGTAGGTTCGGTTTTATAGGCTGTACATTTTGGTATGTTAAATGTAGATCTTAGTCTGCAGCTATCCGTTGATCAAAACGCTGATTTTCTGACCCGATTGCAGCAAGGAGAAAGTACGACACCAATTCTATAGTTGACTAGAATCTGATTCGAAGAGCCCTCTCTAACTTTCTTGTCCAAATAACAGAAGAAAAAATGCGACGAAAAGCGGCCTAAATGCGCACGATGCGCCGAGAAAGATCTTCAATGCACATATGAAGCTGTGAAACCACGTCAAAGGAGAAAGAAAGAACCATTACAATCTGGAGTTGCGCAAGATCATGGAGAGGTTCAAGAACCAGATCTGGATCATTATCCGTGGCGAGAGACGACGGCCGATGAGATCTCCGAGACCGATTGCCTTAGTCCAATAGACACCAAGTTCAGCGACATGTCACCGATGAATTTTCCGGCTACGGTTGAAAGCGTGCTCTCCCCCGTCGACACCAGCTCCACCGTTTACAACTATAGTGTTACGGATGATAGTGATCAGATAAGAGATGTAGTACGGAAGAACTCGAGCATCAGCGTAGTGTCCCAAGCGCGATCCCTCCAGCCAGATCTCGCTATGATTGCGCCCTGTCCCGTCGGCTCCCCTACGCTCGAATTCGTCTTACCGACGTTCTCCGAGTTTTCAGAACGTCCTAATCGGCGCGCTTTAGTCGATCATTTCTGCAATGTATTATCACATTTAATTGTTTTTCGCGAAGAATCAGGGAACCCCTTCCAGCAGTTAGTGTTGCCACTGTCTCACAGGAGCTCACCGATCATGAACGCCATATACGCATTGGCGAGTGCCCATTTAGAATACCGTGGTGTCGAAACTCCGGAGAAATCGTTATATTTCCATAACCGAGCTATTCAAGGTTTAACAAGGTTAATCGAACAGGAAGGAAAAGTTGACAAAATAGAGCTCTTAGCAGCGATTATGCTTCTGGTGTATTATGAAGTTGTAAGTATTGGTCATAACAAAATTTTCATGGGCCACCAACTCACCAACGCTACAGCTTGTTCAGCGCGGACGGACGAATATAGTAGATGGGCATCTTAAAGGGGCCTTGACGATCATGTCGTCGTCCCAAGAAGAGTCCACCCCCGCTAGCCTCTTTTTAGAACGAGTAAGTTATAGCTGAAATACATCAGTTGAGCGACTGAATCTTGCTGACAGAACGCAGGCATTTCGATTTTATGATGTAATTACGGCGCTGTCATTGGGATCAGCTCCCCTTTCGACCGCTCCAGCTGCCGGTTGTCTTATTCCATTTCCTCCCTTAGATGCTCCTACGGCGTCTCCCCTGAGCAATGTAGACACCTTGCTCGGGATGGCCACTACCTTGTGGCCTATCATGCACCGCTTGTCTAATCTTCTTTCCTTAAAGAAAGACATCGAGAGAGCAACCCAGGAAAATCAAACTTCCAAAAGCGCCGTTCTCAGGATGGAGTTCGAGACCACTTCCCAAGCCATTGAGACTGCTCTCACGCAGTGGGAACCTTGTCTCCCGCCAAATATCATAGTCCAAAATGGAGTGCTCAGAAGCATTAACGGAGATGAGATACCAGAGCAGCAGCGACTCCAGTCCATCTTGCATAACGCTCTGGCATACCGACATAGTGCCTTTGTCTATCTATACCGCACTATTTACGGATATCCGGCACGGCGCGAGGTGGTACAGAAGCACGCTCATACCGCGCTTATCCATTGCGTCGGGACGGTTAGTCATAGAGGACCCATGGGAGCATTATTATGGCCTCTATTTGTAGCTGCATGTGAGGCGATCAGCGCAGAAGACAGAACGCTTTCGCAAAGAGCATTTGTCGGAATTAACCAGCGTCAGGGCATGACCAACATTGGGCAGGCTTGGAATATCGTCCAAGAAGTCTGGAAAAGGCTAGATAGCATGTGCAACGACTCCCCTGAGGCTCAAGATACCGATCTCTGGAGGAAAGTCAGCGCCGATATGGGTGTCAATATCGTCTTTGGTTGATATCCTAGCCAAGCTGACATTAAACCGTGGCACCGCTCGAAGTCACAGATGTTCTCGACGCAGCCGATCATTGGCGGGAGGGTTCTCGACTGCATCCTCGGCTCCAGCCCGCTATTCCATCCCTCATACTATCGTACCAACTCAGAAGGCTACGACGTAAGACTTGCGTCCTAGGCATAGTTGTCAGCAGAATGCTAAGAAATAAGTGACACCATTGCCCGGTCGCGGGAAGTCTTCGCAGAACCTAGCAAGCAACGGGGCGCACGGCACAAGAGCAGTCGATTTGGGCATTAAAACGTGGTTGGATGCAAGTAATCCCAAGGGTTCGTGTAACCCGCCCCGATCGGGTGTTGGTGAGATGGGCAGTCTGACATCTCAATTCCCTCATAATGATACGGATGTATAGCGCCGATCTTGAAAAGACAACGCTGCACTGGGTCGCTGTAAGGAGTTTGGTAATGCCTACAAAAAGTTTAGGCTATTCTCTATACAGGTCTCCCCCATTCGAGAAAACACACCCGAAGATTTAAAGTCCTATGCTATTCTTTTGAGCAACACTATATTGGGCAAAAAGAAGAATAATCTTAGGGGGAGATCACCATGATATCCCGTCTCATGGCGACCCCCTTTCTTTTTTTCGAATACTCACTCTTGTAACCTTTGTGCGCTTCTCGCAAAGTCTTGGGCCGTTGCGTGGCCCAATGCGTATGCGAGGTTCTTCATGGCGCCATCGTACCAAGTGGTTGGCCGGCCCCCCTCTCCACCCCATGCCAATTCTTGACCAAGGCTGATTTGTAAGTGGGAAGTTCCGAATCGCGCGCAAAAATGCCATGGCAAAGCTTGGGTAGCCCTTGGCCCATCCTTCAGGCTCCTACCGATCTGCCGTGTGATGAATTGGTAGCGTTATGCGTTAAATCAATCCCGGGGGGAGGTCAGCGTTCCAGGCCCCAGTATTGGCCGGTGGTAGATAAAGTCACTATAGCCAGACACAAGAGGAGACGCTACAATATTCCTCAGATAGATACGGAACCGTATCCGGGCACCTTCGATGTTACCCAACCAAAGTGCTAGGTATAGGAAAGGTATAGGAAAGCTATCGGAACATGCGACGGGCGATGGGCGACGTGTACGTACGCTGTAATAATACTATACGGTATTAGGTGTGACAGGCTAGGATCTGCACATATATCGGCCTTATCTTTATATAAAAGAATTTCTTGATTTGTTTCGTTGCTGGTTGGTGAGACGGGAAAAAAAGGATGTTGGTTTTGTAATTAGCATAGTAATACATATAATATACATCGTACATGACTGGGCGTTATACACTAGGGGATACTGGGGATTGCTGGGGATGCATCCAAATGGTGATGGTATCTCGGTAGCCGATAATGTATGAGAATCTTAGCGGCTTTTACTAGCGCTTCCCCTCCATCCTTTGTTGAACTAAAAAGACTGGTTGACGATATGATTCGCCATGATCAATCACTTAAAAATCTCCTTAGTCTGGGGAAGTACATTCCTAGATGGATATAGCTTCCAAGGTTTCGTATGAATTTGCACAGTGAGATTAATAGTTCCCCATAACTAATACAACAAGGGAAGACCGTGCCGTTCCGTTGAGCAACCCCGAACCCCCTTTTTATTTCTTGTTTCCACGGACCACGTTGTATTATCTGTCAAACCCCGCTGTCCCGCAATCTCGAAGTCGATCATCACCACCATCCACACTCCATCCACTCTCCCTCCACTGTCACGCTTCGCTTCCATCCTGTCCTTTTTAATTACTCTTCTCGACCTCTTCTAGCCCACGTAACCTTGGATATTTTCCGCGTTTCCGCCGTATTGGTTCCAAACGTAGACGTAAGGGCTCGGCGTTCTTATTATTAGCGATTCCCCAAATTCGATAGCTTCCATTCATTATAACACGCAACTCCTAAGACCTACCGTTCCATTATTGGCTCAAGTACATTAGCTCTCAGCTAGCTCTCGTTTCTCTATATTCTCACCTTCTAAAGCACGCAGCACCCGCAACTTTGATTATACCCGGTGGTGCCGGCTGCACACTACTAGCCTCGCACATAGCTGCCGTACATCATCACACACCGACTTACCTTAGGTCTCTTTGACAGGCAATGACTTCATCAAGAAGCTTGTTGCCGCAAGAGCTGTAGGAGAAATGAGTCTCGAGTTATTCCCCAGAGGAGTCGTTTTCAGCCCCTCGCTCTCGCTCCCGCTCCACAGCCCAGACCGTGGAGTAACATCCATTACGCGCACGTTGATCCCTGTTCCATTTGGTTGAGGTACAACAGCAACTGACTAAGAAAAACTCGTCCACAACTAACCAACTCAACCAAACGTTGGTTCGCTGCCTTCTCGCCAACCTGGTCCGTCATCGCTCGTGATCTTCTATTCGTACAGCCTGGGCTTGCAGCGGAGTGTTTCTTCGTTTTCCACGCTAGTTCCTTAGGTTCTTAAGGACGCCGTCTTATTTGCGACTCATCTGCTTCGTACAGCGCCACCTAGGATGCCCCATTGAAAGGCGAAACCCCCCACAAAGTTGATGTATGTATGCGCCTGTGAGACAAGCATCCACAAAAAATTGAGAGCAGCAGCTCGAATGGAGACATAGAACAATATTGGTTGAGCTTTGGGTTGCCTGCGATACTAGAGTTTCTTATTTTCTTACACGACACTTCAGCCGACGTCAATAAGATTAGCGTTAAGGATTGTTGTCATTATTCCAATTATTCTTATTCTTATTCTTATTTTTATTGTTGCTGTCGTCGTCGTCCTCCTCCTCGCCCCCGTCCTAGCGCTCATAAAAACCCAATATGGTAACTCTCATCAACAACAGCGGACCCGATCCGTTGCCAACGCCTAAGCAGATCCGCTTCGTCAACAATCAGGGCCAGCCACCAACCAAGAGGAGAAGGATAAACGCTGCGTAAGTATCGTTGAATTCCTTTGTCCGATGAAGACGGCCTGAGGAGGGGACTGAACAGTGATTAACACCTGGGGTAATTGACGACTCTTTTCTTTTATTTCCTTCTGTCTTGTCGCAATCCTCATATCCTCATTGGAATCCCGCAGACCCCGCCAGTTCAGTCCCATACTTCAGGGGGGTGGCGACATCGCGAACGTCTCAGCTGACACCGACTTCTTTCTTGATGTCAGATGCCTCACTTGCCGCAGGCGAAAGACGAGATGTGCGGGCGAGCATCCTACGTGTTCGACCTGCTCCAAGAATGGACACGTGTGTATGGGATACACGGACGGAATCGAGAAGACCAGTAAGAAAGATTCTAGCCGTGGCCTAGGCTCCTTGGACGGCTCTCAATTCGACCCCGACGAAGACGAGTACGTAGACGAAGAGTCGGAACTCGATCGCAAACAGTGGAAGGGCACCAAAAATGGAATCAAACAATTCGACATTTCTGACGACTCTCCAAAATCCTCCCATCGCATGTCCGAACCGACCCAGGATCCCGCGAAACCTGATATACCATTGAAATCAGAAACCATGGACTGGGAAGAGCGAAGCTCACAGCCAACACCACGCCCAGAGCCTCTCCGCCGACCGATAAATCCGCGCAATCCCTCGTTTTCGACCGAAGGCGGCCATAGCGATCCTGGTCATTCGCCAATACAATATCACAATGAGAGCCATCGAGTCCCGTATTTTCGCTACTTTGGTCCTACGGCCATAGTACCAGGATTCAAACAGATGGTGGTCAAAGTCCGAGATCGAAGACGAAGCTCCATATCAGCCACTTCACCGAGCGCCGGGAGCTCCATATTCGGCGGCATTATGAGCTCGATACAGCCAGATGTCGAGCTTGGCCATCTCGACGATATGCCCGTCTACGATCCAAACGATACGAACGAAGTACATCCCTTAATTCTCCACCTTGTCGACACGTTCTTTGTCCATCTAGGAAGCAATTACCCCTTTTTACGGCGCGATAAGTTTCCCAAGTTAGTTCAAGAGAAGCGAGTAGAGCCGATATTGGTGGATGCTGTATGCGCTCTAGCAGCTCGGTTCTCCGATCATCCCATTTTCCGAAAATGGAACGACGGTAAACTTGCGAAATCCGAATACGGCTATATCTATGCTCAGCGAGCCAAGTCGGCGACCGTCGACACATTTCCCTGCCCGTCGGTCGCGGCCGTCCAGGCTTGCTTGTTGATGGCGTACGACGGCTTCGGTGCTGATCAAGATAGTGCCTTGTGGATGTATCTTGGTGTAGCAATCCGTATGGCGGTGGACTTGGGTCTATCAAAGGAAGACGGTGTGCGATATCAAGGCGAGAGAGACCCTTTATATACGCGCGGCTACAATAGAAAAGCAAGCGAGGACTTTACCCAGCAAACCCAGCTAGGGGCGGATGGGAACGCCCTCACTCCAGAGGAGCAAAAGGAGGTCGAACAGGAGCGAATCGATACGTTTTGGGCTGTCTTCTTCCTGGATCGCGCCATTTCCTCTGGTACTGGTCGGCCCGTGACCCTCAAGGACGACGACTTCGAACTAGAACTTCCCAAGTCTTCTATCGACCCGGTGTCTGGTTGGCCTGATCCGTTGGCCTCGCTGCTACAAATCATCCATCTTTACGGTCGAGTTTCGGATGTGCTCAATAACATCACGCATGCCCAGGATCTCACCCATGAAAAGCTGAACAAGCTCGCTCAGATGGAAAACGAGCTCACTAGGCTTCATCAGAAAACGGATCCCCGCCTCCGATTTGATGCCAATAACTTCCAAGCGCATGTTAAGAACGGCCAAGGAACTACCTTCATCCTACTGCACTTCTGGTTCCACGCATTGATCATCGTCCTACATCAGCCGACTTTATTAACGAGGGAGGGCACCATCAACAGAGCTCATCAATTAAAGACGCATAGTCGAGAGCTGTCGATGTCTAGTGCGAAGACAATTGCTGATATCCTCGCTTTCGCCGAACTAGTTGATCCTAAGTGCTTCATTGGCAATCCTTTCACCTCTCAACCCATTTATATCGCAGCATGCGCATTCCTAAAGGAATCAAAATCCAGTTCGTCGCAGCCGGCCTCGAGGGATAATACGCCACCAGTTGATTCTAGGAGCCAAGGAAATAAAAACGGCTCTGCCGTGGTCGACTCGGGTGCCGCTTCCAGGCATCTCCTCCTTGCCTCTGCCGCCAACCAGAACTACCAAGCTTGCTACAAAGCTTTAAAACAAATGCATGCGTACTGGGGAGGCGTCCGGTACATCCTTACGGCTCTAGACCAGAAACTCGACGGTCAGTGGGACTGCGAGACGTATACGATAGAAGAATATGAGAGCGCCAGACGGTACCGGCAGAGTACCGCCATCAACCGATTTGCGAGGCATGTCGAATTTCCTGCTTCCCCCATTCCTGATAATGGCCCTCCTCTAGCATGGTCGTTAACGGGAACGACGAACTCGCCAAATTCGAGCTTAACTCTCCTCTTCCAAAACCCTGTAAACCATAACGGCGTCATGCCGGCGCAGGTAGTCCAATCGACCGCCCCCACGTCCGTAGCACCGACGTCCGCACCTACGCCTCCCGGAAACATGATATACGACCCTATACGCCAGAGCCTCCCGGAGACCACCGCATCCATCTACCATCACGCATATCCCCAGCCAAACACATCAGCCCTGCGACATTCTATCAGCCGTCCCCGTCGGGTCTCGGGCGGCAACTCGGCAATACAGGGCAAGACCTCGTATCTAAGGTACGAGAGCATATCGTCGCAAGACGACCTCAACAAGCCGCCTTCACAAGTCGCCATGAGCAGCATCGCGCCAACATCTTACACACCCTCGTCGCAGCAATCCGGCTACGATCACTCGGGCGGCAACAGCGGGTACCCGACCAACGACTCACCCAGCAGCACGCAGAGTCAAAACATGTCGAACTCGTCGTCAGACGGCGGGCCGTCCAACTTCGCCCAGAGCGGCAGCGGCCTCGCATCCAGCGGCTACTCGTACCTCGGGCCCGGCGCAGGGTCAAACCTCCATCTACTGACGTACGATAACGAGACCGATATCGGCCAGCATCTGACTAGCTTCGAGAGCACTGAGATGTTGAGCTGGTTTGGTGATTACTTTCCTGGAGATAGCACTTGGCTTTACCCTGGTGATTCGACGATGCCGTGATGTTGTGACGTGACGACTGATATGACTATAGGTTGGGGTATGATGATGAAGAGGGATGAGGGATGAGGGTGATCTAAAATGGAGTGGATTTACGACTACGACTATGTTATATGCCTACCTACCTACCTATTTATGAACCGCCTACCCACTTACCTACCTTCTCACGCGGATATCTCGCATTTTACATTTCTTAGTATTATATCCTATACGTTGTTTGAGATATATAGGTTTTATGGAAATATCTTTTGGAGTACAATGTGTGGATTCGAGTTGTTATTACGCAGGAGTAAAGCGAGCTTTCGGGACGTTGGATACCATGGTTCTTTTCTTCTTCTCTATCTATATTTACTAGATCCCGTTTCATTCCCGTCAAGGGCTTTTCTTCAGCACCACTTTCTTTGTGCTGATTTTGAGCCCCGCGGCTTTGGAGTACATACACATTTTGGGGCGTAAGGGGATTTCAGAGGAGATGGGGGGTTGCCGGAGGAGAGGGCCTCAAATTGAAGTTCAGTCGGATACGGATTGTCTGGTAACCACCCCAATTACTACTAGCTACCAGCTGTCCACCTAAGGTACATATCAGGACGGGAATACACGGGGATTGATTGACGGTTCCTCATGGAAATAAAAAGGGGATCGGGAGGATATGGTCTTATTGTGAGCTACTTGCTGCGCTTGAGGCAGTCCAGCGCAATACAAAAGATGACCCTGACGCCTCACGACTCTACGTGATCATGATGTCATAGGATAGACTCTGGGATTGTAAGACTCTAGGGGCATTGGATGAAAGTTGCGACCGAAAATGCTATTCCAAACTCGACTCTCAGGGTGCTGACGGGACGCGATCCTCAGCCCGCGTATGTCCATCCCGACAACTTTCTATGCGAAGAGTTACAAGAACTGATAGGCAACAAAGTAAGGGACCCCTTTTGACGAAGGGTCCTGGAGCCGCATGTGGAGCTCTCCACTGCTTTGCATGCATACGGTTATGCTAACCCCTGACTAGATGACATCAACGAACGACATGTCAAATTATGGGCATTGACGTAATAGCAGAAGGGCCCTCGAGCTGTGATTCACATATTAAGCAGTATAAGTTCAGGTCAACTCGAATCTCATAAGTTTTCCTCCTTTCCATCAGTACTGCCGTTTCTCTAACGCTGAGTTAACTGAAGAGTGGCCTTCACGATAAAGAACTACTACTCTCCAGTACTTACTTACACGCACTCTTGAACAAGAGAGAAAAATCGCAATGGCACCTTCTAAGACACCCGGCCAGAATGACGCTGCTAGCGAGACGTTTAAGAAGAGACAAGCTCAAGGTACCCCCTCGCCCATCCTGCTTCGACTCCCTCTTTACCTACCTCCTATCCAGCAATAGAACCTAGGTGCTGTCCCACACATACATCTGCATTTCCAACTCCCACGTATATTAGATTTAGGAAACACTAACTAACAAATCAAACCAGCCCAAGGCCTAGGCGCCCCTAATGCTCCAGCACACAAGGAGGGCCACGTCCCGGGAGAAGCGCCCGTAGCCTCCGACTCGGGCGTCACCGACGTCGGTATCGAGGGCGGTAGCACTAATGTTCCCGGCGAGAAGGGCATTAGCGGTCCGCGCGTTCGCGATGAGGTCGAGCGTCAGGGGAACTCTATGGTTTGATCTTGCTTTTACTTCCTACGATGTGTGACCATACTGTAAATTTAAATTGTAAAAGAATACCCCAATGATGACACTAGATGAATGCGACAGATAGGCTGCAAACCCTCTTCTATACACTACACTGCTATTAATTGCGACTAATTTACGGAATCATTCGAACTGAGCTTTTCTACTTTTTCTTTCCAGGATTGGGCAAGAGCCGCTGTCATCTACATGTGATTTAATTGATTATTTAAGGTACTTGACTTGGGGGAATTCTCGAGGACTTGATGGTACAACACTAATTCACATCAAGAACGAGACGTGCACTACCTTCGCAAATGTACAGGAACGAACCCACAACCTCTTCCAGAATCAGGACGCATCGAAGTCTCGTTGTGCATCACATCAAAAATTCTTCTCTCGTGAAGGCTGTCTTGAATATCGACGGTACCAAACAAAGCCTATCGTATGTTAGGCCAAATAGGCTCCTTGCAGGATCGATGCTCATCAGTCCAATCGTAAATCCGCTTATACTCCCACCCACTCATCCATCTCTCTTCCATCTTATCTGTCTTCTTAGCCGGCTTGCCGAACCTGAAGGACTTGTTGTACGCACAGGCACCATTGTGGTACGAGAACTGGAGGCAGCTACGCACGCTACTGCACAGCAAACTGCAATGCTTAAACGACTTATACGCATCCCTCTCGACGGCCGGGATGTGGTACTGCTTCATCAGTTTCTTGGTGCGGTCCTTATCCTTCTGCTTCTGCGTGTAGCGCTCGGGGTGGTTCGGGTCCAGGTACAGCACGTCCTCGCTCAGGTTATCCCAGTCGTAGCGCTCGGGCAGCAGTTTTGGCTTCACGAATTCCTCGTAGATGTCTTTGAAGCGTATTACGGGTCTGGGCGATTCATGGGATTTGTAGAAACGCTTCTCGAACTTCCAGAACGAGGATATCTCCTCCGGGTCCATGTGGTGCATCGTTACAATTGGGTGGCACCACTCCCGAGACCCGTAAGGGATGGTATATGGTTTTTCGCCATTAATTGTTGGCCACTAGTAACTTGTCAGTCTTTCTTAGTTTCTTGTTCACCTCTTCCTCTCGTGGACGTAGCCGGATGTGTAGTCTGAGAATGTGGCGAGGGAAATACTCACGGCTTGCTCAACTCCGATACCGATTGTATCGTTCAAAGCTAGAGCTAGCACGTAATCACCGCAACATAACTCTCGAGCTGTCTGGTCGTAATGATTCGCAATGCCCGAGTTATTTGCCGCAAACCCTTGCATCGTCGCCTGCGATAGAATATACCCGCTGCCGCCATGTGCGAAACTAAAGTCATCGATGAGACTCACACTGCCGATGTAGTGCTTCTTCGTTGACGGGTCTTCCAATCTGCTCAGCCACTCAACAAGGTTGTTCCAGAGAACGTACGTATCGGCGTCGATGAAGAGGTACCAGTCATGGTTGGGGCGCAGCTTGTAAGTCTTCTCAAGGATATGAACATTCTTGTACCTGTCCAACATCCAACCCTCGGGTTTCTCACTGTCGCTAATATCAACGCTACAGCTCTGTTGGTCCACAACGCATTTTTTCTGTCGATTGTAGAGGTCAAAGTCCGGATTTTGTAACTTGACTTGGGGAAGTACGGTGTCTAAGCTATCGTAAACGTGGTACCCGGCGATATCTTGCTCCATATCAGAGAAGATAAGGAAGTCCGGGACGCAGTTCAGTACTGTGACGAGCTGGGTAGGAATCTTGGCATATGACTCGCTGGCGCCGGTCTTGACAACAACAAGGATGTTGGATGCATCAGGAAAGGAGTCGCACGATAGGCCGTGGATTCTTGCGGGAGGTAATGCCAAATCGATAGACTCGGCCGCATCACCATCGAAACTGGATGAATTGCCATGAGAGGTACTGTAGGGGCGGCGAATAGATGGGACTCCGAGCGATGAGCTGCGAAGCGACCATTCGGTGAGGCGCTTCGATGTGATTAGGAGACTAAGGAAACACACGACCACCAGGACGAATTTTCCTTGGGAATATCTCAGGATCGCCATATTGGACGAGTTGAGATCGTGCCACTATTCAGACCGCCAGTTCTTTGACGAACATAAGGAAAGTGGTTGGGTGGACGCGTTTCCCAAGGAACGAATGAATTAGGGAAGGAGACGTAGGACATCTGAAGGTTGCCACATATACGTTAGCTCACTTGTAATCTTAAGGAAGTTGTAAGTTGAAGAGGGATTAAAATGACATCAATGGATCAGAATCGAAAGGTAAATGCACGGTTCTGCAACAAAAAGGGGAAGCGGCGACTTGAGGCAAACAAGTTACCGTAGTTGTGCACATATTAAGTAATCCAAGGTATAGACCAGCGTACAGTGTTTAATATGCATAATGTTGCTACTGAAAGCATATTATGTAGATAATGTAGACGCAATCGTAGAAGGGAATCTTTAACTGCCTATCAATATTCTAAGCACTTCTTAGGGTTTGTCACCATTGTCGCAAGGGAACTATTCCGAGAATGCACCCCTTTCGGAATTTTGCGCCCTCTCATTCACTAAATCAGCTACTTCATACACTATTCCGTAAATTTATAGTATTAGCGTTTACTCTAACGATACTCCCATTATACCCCCTATTATGTAGCAGGCCCAGAGCCAAATCATCGAGACTAATGTATGATTCTTAGAGACGATGGGTGGTGTTTCTAGGAAATTGAATAAGAGAAAAAAATGATCGTCCTGAATCTGCTAGGAGGCAAATCCTTTGGGTCATGAGGCATCTGAGTTTAGACTCCTGAAACGAGCAAAGCATGAGTTAAGACAAACCAGGGAAATTCCAGGCCTATGAATCGTCAGTTCAAGACCAATTAAGCCCCAAATAAATACATTATAAGGTGTTAGTCAAGGAGAAAGAATTAAACAAGTTTGTCTTGTCCATCCTAGAAGCACTCCTTTTATGTCGTTCATAGATGAGGTCATACAACTATATACCTCACTATGTCTCATATGTAGCGTCAAACAGACTAATACTGACTCTCATATTGATAACTTTGGTACTGAATTGCTGCATGGCGTGTTGTTAAGGCCTAAGTCACCTTGCTTGTGGGCGAGTAAGATGTAGAAGCTTTAGATAAAATACCTACCTGGTTAGGTAGCTAAGTGAGAAGCACCCTGGGTAGCTTGGTATATTGTTATTTATGAATAATCGGGCATTTATGAATCCTAGAATTAATTAAGTATGTTGTCGGTCAAGAACGAACCCCTATCGAGTTCGTTATTGAACATTTAAGGAGGTATTTTTGACTATACGATGATATATAAGTAATACTAGGATGCACATCCTTCTTTATATATACATACCTTAGGTAATCATGCGAGTTGTTTGATTTACGGTACAAATTTCCTGGTTATTCAGGAGACTTAACCACCAGAGGGTCGACTGAGGCTAATATGCTAGGTTAGAGGTTTGCACCTATTAGGAGGATAAGACTTAAGACATCTTAGACAAAGGGTTGTAACTTGTAAGGTAATAGATGTATACTGTGACTCTTATCAGAGAGGTGCGGGTTTCCTTGCACAAAACTGTCATCGCTCTCCCTCCCTGTCCTCCCACGAATGTGATTTTCTGCAATGCATTTATCTCTTTTTACATTACTTACCTGGGTACTTGTTCGTAGGGCAGGAATAGAATATTTTATAATACTAAGAAACCCCCTATGATCGTACTTCTGCTTTCATCTCTGAGACAGAATTACGTTACTTACCTATAAACCTTCTTTCTATACCCCTTTTTTGTTAATCGTCAACTGAATGCCGAGACTCTGGGTGAATATTATTGGTAGTAGATCATAATTAGGAAATCGGCCGGCCGAGCCTATAGCCTCTTATTGATTTCATAAGCTCCGGTCGGTCTCCGATACCGATACCTAGTCCCCAAAGCAAGAAGTAGCAGCCTACATGTATCTATATGCAAGTATGAATGTGCCCGCACTTTGTGCTACGTACGTACATGTATATCCCCACTACATCATCCTCATCCTTCCTCTTCGCAACTCTCCGAATCCTGAACACCAACAACAGACATAGATCTTGTCCCTTATTGGACACGCAATTTTGTTTTTGCTCGAGAGAAGTCTTGATCATAGAATTACTTCTTTCGAGTATTCCGGCATCTCAAATTCTTGTCTGTTCATTGATATCTAAACCATTGTAATCATAACAATTCAAACCACCATCTTCTCCCTCATCGTCACACCCAAACTTGTTTCTGTCTCTCATCCTGCGGGCAAGACGGTTAGGCTTCAAGTACAGCCAATCAGATCATAGGTCAACGAGACTGTCTATCGAACTCCTGCAGCTTCCCGCTATCCACCGATTGATCCACTTCTTTAACGCCCTCTTTAACACTTGAATCTCTCTTCTCCTACCCGCGCGCATGTCCCAGATACGATTAACTCAGTCTACCAGTTTCCCGAGTCTCGTGTGATTTATAGCGAATTACCACGGATATCTGCTCCGAATTCAAACATGGATGGACTAGAGGTCTACATACCCGACCTCCCTCGTGGTCTCACTGAACATGGTCTCAACACCAACCTAACTCCTATCATAACTGGCAGGCTGGGAATCACGGAATGGGTCTGTCAGAAGCACGGTCAGAAGACTTTCGGGACCGTCACCTTCCTCCACCGAAAGCAGGGCGAGAAATTCCTCACACAACCACGTTTTTTCTTACTCGGCCAATGGGTTACATGCCGAAAAAGTAGAAATAATCCAGACCCCTTTCTACTAAAGTCTATGCGCAAGACAGTAGAGGACTTACAAGTACAAGATGAAGAAGAGCAATTACCTGCTAGAGACAAAAAGGTCACCTTCGAAGTTCGCAGTCTTTCATGTGGCCATTATGAATACCCCGATGGTACCTTCACTTATACCACGGACATTGAATGGCCTATTCGAGGTGCGAACAATGTAGCCAAGTTTGCGAGAGATACTCTCATCATCACCTTCGAGTCTTCTAGTCGCCCATTCAGGATTGAAATTCCGTACCGAACGATTCATGAGATCATCGTTGCGGAGAGACCGACATCACTAACGCTAACACTTTGGGAGGCACCTCGATTCTTTCAAGTTATTAGTGATGGAAATACCATGCCACAAGACTTAGGTTCTCTCATGAGTGGTATGAGAATCTCGGTTCCTACTTCGGGTGCGAACAGAGCCGCGAGGAACCGACTGAGTCAACTACCACATATCAGCGGGAAACACGGAGAAATCCTAGGGCAGTCTCTCGTTTATCGCATTGAAGTATCGCCTTCAATCTTTAACTCTAAGCTTCAGCAACTAAAGGAGAAGGATAAGCTTACTGTTTCATACTTCGACTTCCCTCATATCTGGCAAAGTCGAACCTACATGGCCGATGGAATGAAGACATTCAAAGAGCTATTAAATGAGTGCTACGCTACTTCACTTGTTCCCTTCGATGTTCTCTTCCAATTCCAGGCCCTCGTTCAAAACGGCTATCTACTACCCCAGACGGTCATAGCCCTACTCAACCGTCTTTGTCAAATGATGCGTGATGCTCGCGCTAAGGCACCACCGAAAGATAAATCCAATGGAGCTAACAGGCACACAAGCGACCTTAATGGGGTTGACGGAATTAGAAAGAATGCATCATCATCTTTCCCTTTCTCTGCAGGCGCGGTCAAGAAGCTTTTCTCCCAGATACCTTTTCCCGGTCCGGACGTTGATGCAAGCACATTCAGTCCTGACGAGATTTGGTCCTATCTCGAGGCCAACGAGAAGGATATTCGGGAGGGCACTGCCAAAGAACTAATATCCGAGAGAATAGGTCAGAATCTTGTGATGGTTTACAAGGTGCAAGTCACCCCAACCCGAATTACTCTTCTTGGACCGGAACCCGAGGCGAAGAATCGGATTCTCCGAAAGTTCCCTTACCACATAGGCTTTTTCGCACGTGTCCAATTCTGTGAAGAAGATGGTCAGGACCTGTTCTTCAATGCTAAGGTGTCACTTGATTTGATCTGGAATCGGTTTAAGACCGTTCTCATGCAAGGAATCCCTATCGCCGGTCGGCGATACATGTTCTTGGGATTCTCCCATTCATCACTTAGAGCACATGGCGTATGGTTCATGGCCACTTTCTTTGACCATAATTCGGAACTCCAGGCCTATGCGAAAGTGATTGCGGATCTTGGGAAATTTAACAAGATCTATTCGCCATCCAGATGTGCCGCCAGAATTGGTCAGGCCTTTTCCGAGACACCATTCGCGGTTGATCTCAAAGAACTCGGGGTTGACATCCAGTACATTGAAGATGTGAAGTCTAGTGATGGAAGTCGAGTTTTTAGCGACGGCGTTGGAACTCTTTCGAGATCTTTGATGGAGGCCATCCAGGCTGCTCTCCCGCAAAACAGGGACAGCACGACGTGTTTCCAGATTCGATGGGGTGGCGCGAAAGGAATGCTATCGTTGGACGATACTCTCGAGGGGTTGGTTATGCGCATTAGGCCAGAGAGCATGGTCAAATTCGAAAGCGACGATACTCGATACTTGGAAATCTGTGATATGGGAAACAAGCCCATTCCTCTCGTCCTCAATCGCCAAATGATCAAGATCCTTGAGGACATGGGAGTCTCCGAGGAATGGTTCCTTCATCTACAGAACCACGAACTGAAGAGATTACGTGAGATAACTGCTTCCATCCACAACACCGTAGTGTTCCTCAAGAGACAGAAAGTCGCGGAGCAAATCAACTTCTCGAAGTTCATTCGCCGTCTCCATAAACGGGGAATTGATTATAGGCAAGACGCATTCCTCTGTTCCATCGTAGAGGCCGTCGTCCTAAAGGAGGTACGCCTCCTTAAGCACAAGGCCCGAATTCCGGTGGAGAAGGGCGTCACATTATTCGGCATCATGGACGAGTTCGGTTTCTTGGAAGAGGGCGAAATTTATGTCACGTTCGAGAAGAGCAAACTTCCCGGAAACAATTACCCAGACTTACATGACCAACTTGTTTTGGTAACAAGATCTCCTGCTCTTCACCCTGGTGACATCCAGCTAGCGAGAGCAGTAATGCCTCCACCTCACCACCCTCTCCGTTCTCTTTCTAATTGCGTCGTGTTCAGCCAGAAAGGGAATAGAGACCTACCTAGTCAGCTCAGTGGCGGAGATCTCGATGGTGACATCTATAACATTATCTGGGATAAGTTCGCAGTTAGATCATCAAAGCGAGAATTCGTACCAGCCGACTACCCCCGAGTCAGTCCCAAGAACATCGGGCGCGAGGTTACTCGTGAGGACATGACAGATTTCTTTGTTGAATTTATGGCCACTGACCAGTAAGTCCCTATTCTATTTTATAACTCCATTTGATTTGCGAATAATATGAACGGGTGCTACATGCATGCCCCAATTTTACGTTGTAGGGCAGTGATGTGATCAGAGAAGCTTCCGGGTCTATCGGGATATTCCATGTGTCTTATCCTGGATGAATTATGCGCTGTGGCTACTCCATGGAGTATTTGATTGTGTATGCTCATGCTAACATTAAACTTATAGACTAGGTGTGATCGCTACGAAGCATATGATCCTCGCCGACAGAAAGCCAGCTGGCACTGTTGATGGTGAATGTCAGCTTCTCGCAGAGATGCATTCCACTGGTGTAGATTACAGCAAATCGGGTATACCGATCGATATCAACAAACTCCGGGGGTTGACATCAACACAGTACCGCCCAGAATTGTGAGTGAATTTCCAGCAGACAGTGACCTCATCTACCCCTATATGATCGACTATGATTTCATGTATATCTTCGTGGACCATGCTAACTTCAGGACAGCTTAGCTCCCGCTCCTCCTGCGAATATCATAGACAAGACTATGATTGTCTTGGAAGCTCCGAGAAGACCTTCGCTCGAGGACGAGGATGACGAGAGTGGTCCAAGACACCATTACTACCGCTCAGACAAGGTTCTCGGCTTATTGTATCGAGCTATTGACGAGAAGAAAATATGGAAAAAGGATATCCACAAGCCTGTTGACAGCCACGGAGCTTCAGTATGGGAGCAATTACTTGTATACCTCAAGAAGAAGAGTATGGAGTTAGGCCTCTTCAATTGGGAAGCAAGGCTAGAGGAAGCTCGTCGCATCAGAGAGGCGTAGGTCCTTCTTATCGCCATATTGAGCGTAAATTTGCTAACCGAGTACTCAATTTCACAGGTATGACGATGCAATTTGGAGTGCGACAATGGACTATTCCGATAACTTTACCAAAGGCCTGACAGAACTTGAAGTCTTCACCGGCTGTATCTTTAACAAGTCGGGTGTCCAGACACGTCGGCAGCGAGACAAGTCGGTCCGACTCAAAGACGAGTACGACCGAATCGTAAAATGGGCCGAGGGCTTAATCCGTAAAAAGGAAGTCCCGCCGCGGGAAGATGACGAGGCCGAGGACAGCTCGGAGTGTGATTCCAAGACCCAGATTCAAGGGTCTGCTAGCCTGCAAATCAGCCATGACGATGCCTTTACGACCTTCGAACTAAGCATAGCCTGCCTCCATGTCGGTACCGAAAAGTCGAACAGCTTCGGTCGGAGCAACAGTGACTTCCAGAGCTTCAAGCTAGTCGCAGCTCAGTGCGCGCTGACCCAACTCGAGATTGCCTTCGCACAACATGAAATCGCCTTAGGAGCGAATCTCGTCGCGGCGAGCGCGAAACCTCCTCGACCTCTGCATTGAGGATCTATTACGTTAGAGGTGTTACGTTCATGGTGTGTGTTTTACGATCCCGGGCCAGAATTTCTTTTACGAGTCAGAGGTTGGCTCTTAAATTTCGATGCGACGTCTAAGGATATCACGGCAATGGAAATTATATCACGTTCGATCGGTGGGGTGTGTTTATGGTGTGGAGAGGATCGGGCGTCAATCCGGTCGTTTACTTTCTCGATCTGTAGTGTAGGGAGGCTAGGTTCCTGAAAGTGTGCTTGTTTATCCGAATGGCTATTGCGTCGAGGCTACGAAAGAACGATATCGATGATAATGACAATAACTGCTGGACGATGGAAAGTGAGTTATATTCTACTAAGCTACTATTAATTCCTACTTGCAAAGTCTTTGGCCTCATAGCCCTGTAAAGCTGTAATGATGAAACAATAGACGTAGAGTGCCTAGAGCAGAGTAGAGCAGGGCGAATCGATAGTTGGCAGAGTCGGGGAACGTCCAAGTAGTTCCAGTTCGATTTGACAATAACGGGCTGGTCGGCCCATCTATCTCAACTACCTCATGATGCATGTTCCCGCGAAACGGAGGGTGAGAGAAGTAACATAGGTATAGGTAGGTAGGTATATACAGCTTCAAACGTAGAGCCAATAACTAGCAGCCAGCCAGCCAACAGCCTACCTTCTCCTCAGGCTCCATGCATCCCTAACCGTCTTTGCCTCCCATTCCCGTTATGATTTTTATGCTATGTGCTTCGTGCTTGTTGCTTATTTATCTCTATCCTTCCCCTTGTCCCGATCCTTATCCCTGTCCGAGTTTTCCCTCTCCTTATTATCCCTATCCCGTTCCCGTTCGCGCTCCCGCTCCTTCTCCCCTCGGTCCCTAGACGCCGGCACCGGGCTGCTGGCCCGCGTCGGCATGTAGAAGTCGTAGCGGTCCGGGAACAGGATGATGTTCGCTAGCCGCACCACCTCCGCCTCCGCGTTCGTCGTCGTGCTGCTGCTCCGACTGTCCCTGCTGCTACTTCGGCTCGGCGCGTCCATGTCTACGTCCGCGTCTACGTCTCCGTTCCTGTCCTCGTTCCCGTTCTTCTTCTCCTTTTCGGATGATGCTGACGATGATGCGTGCTTGTGCCTGTGCTCACGGCTATGGCTGTGGCTGTGGCTACTGGTGCTTATGCTCCACGGCGCGAGGCCCATCGCTTGTAGCCCCTCCTCGCCGCCTACCTCGCGGATGTCCTTCTCGCCCAGACGGCCCGTGTGCGGCGCCTCGCTGCCCAGCCCTGTGCCCGTGGAATCGAAATCTGGACCCGGGTGCCCTCGTAGAAAGGCCTTGCGCTGGCGTGCAAGGAACAGGGCGTTGGTCTGCGTCAGCGGCGCGGCAGGCGTGTATACTAGCATAGACGTCATGTCGGAGGCAGGCCCGCCCTTGCCCTCGCCGGACGAAGACGAGGTCTGCGGCCGGCTGTTGGTGCGGTAGTTGGTGTTGGAGAATTGGTACGCCTGGTCCGGGTGCCAGATGATGTAGTCGCCGGCCTGCAGCGTCGGCGGCGTCACCAGGCTCTTGTCCAGCTGCAGGTGCGGATGCCACGCCGCTGTTACGCGCTGCGCGTGGCCCGGCACCGCCCCGTGGATTATCGTCGACGGCTCCTTTTCGAGCGCCCAGTTTGACGCATCGAGGTACGCATCCCATTCCTCGGGACTGGCTCCCTGTGGTGGCGGGCCTTCCTTGGGCGCGAAGAAAGGTCGTAGCAGGAAGTAAACTGTGGATAGCTTCGGCGAGGGAAGCAATCGGATCATGCCGGGCTCTACTACGGTCAATGCGAGGATGCCTTGGAAGAGACGCATCATGGAACATGCACCCGCGCCATTGTACAGATCCGACGTCGCGTTTATGCGTCCCGCCGGATCCCACGCATCGTACGACTCCCAGTCGCCCTTGAACACGGCATCGTACAGACCCGCGCGCCCGTACCCGTCCTGCTCCCAGCGCTCCAAGCTGCCGTTGTCTATCTGCGCGATCTGCGTGGACGACGTCGCGGCCGCCGCTGCAATTAAGCTATCCTCGTGCGTTGCCGCCAGGGCCCCGTTCACCGTCAGGTTCCCGTTCGACACCGACTCTATTCGGATCCGGTCTGCGTACGTGATTGGGAACCGCGTCGCGAGCCGGTCGTCGTTATTCGTGTTCCACAGCGACATGGCGAAGCGCTGCGCCTGCAAGACATGCGGATGCGCGCGCGAGCGCACCTGCGCAGGAGTCCAGAAAAAGTCGAAACAAGTCGGGTCTTGGGCGGGCGGCGGCTTGTACTCGTGCTTCGTCTCGAGGTACTTCTTGGTCTCCTCCACCCACCTGCTCGCATCGGCGGAGGGCACGACGCCCTTGATGACGCCGATGCCGTGGCGTTTCAACTGGGCGCCGAAGGGCGCGACTTTGGCCGCGTCGTCGATGTCCGCGTAGTCGATCGACGGGATCAATCCGGACCCGTGCTCCTCGATGTACTTTATCTCCTCGCGCAGCGCGGCCAAAAGCCGCGCCCACGACGCTTCGAGCGCGGATTCGTGGCCGGCGACGAGCCGCTTTTTTAGGCTGCCGAAGCGCGAGGGGAGCGGCACTGGCTGCGTGCCGTAAAAGGACAGTACTGGGGGCTCCATGCTCTTGGTAAACGTCCTCGTCCTGCTTTTGGAATTCCTGCCGTCTTTGTGGTCGCCGTTTCTCGTCCGTTTGATCCCGATAACTCCAATTTGCGGTGGTGAGATTGTTGGTGTGTTTGATGTCGTTATCGTCGTTTTTGCTGTCGTCGATGTTGTTGTCGTTGTCGTTGTCGCTGTCCCTATCGACGTTACAGAAGATGATATTGGTGTTGTTGTGGGTTTCGTCGCCATTGTGACGGCACTAACAGGAGTCGCTGTGGTGGTGGCTGTCACAGCGCCAGCGCCAGCGGCCGTAGCGGTAGCGGTAGCAGCAGCGGCAGCCATTGCGCTCTCGAACGGTGAGGGGAGTGCAGCGGCTGTGCGCTGTACCACATCTACGTTGGACATCCTCAGCCTTTACCTTTTTCCTTGGTGCGTACCCCGTGTCTTGTGATCTCTCCAGTGCGCTGTAACTCGGCCATTCAGATTCCGTGAATTCTCTTCGCCCACCTGGGCACCGCGGGGTCGAGCAGGGACTAAATAGGTATGGCAGTGGGTGAGCAGTGGATGGGCAGTGGATGGCGTGTACGGTATGTGTATGGGCAAAGCTACCAGGTATTGAAGAATCGTTTTGCGGATGGGGGCCGAGAGCAATACCCATGTCCATGTCAATGTCCCCCATTGCTGCCCCTCGCCTCCCCCATCATCAGGGGTCCTTCTCCCATGCGGCAGCGCGGGCCGAACAGGCATGGTTGCCGCGCACCTATTTAGATTGACGAGCCGGCTCGCAGCTCCGTGGACCAGCGTGGGTCTAGCCCTAGAGCCATTGAGGATGCAAAGGTCGCTTGACGGTCCGCCTTACTTGAAGCAATGCTTGGACGATCAGAAGCTGACAGTTGGATGAATGGATTGACAATAGATTACTTCTAGGGGTCCCTCCTGGCAAAAAAACCCAGCTCTTGGGACCCTTTTCTTCCTTCATCCAGACCACTCCGAGTCTCCGAAGCCAGTACTGTACTACTCGAATCAATATTTTTTTCTTTATTCCGCCCATAGCAGCCGTGCTTCCCTATCGACGGCCTGCTATTGGTCGGAAATTCACAACATGGGAAATTTCCCGTCGAATCTCATCCGGGTCATCATCTACTTTGCATGATCCCATCCAAGATGAGCTTTCTGCTTGAGTGACGCCCCGAAGCTGACCATTAAGGAAAGAGAATCGCGACTTACCAAGACGGGACAGCTTTTCTCCCTCTTCTTCCCTCTCTCTCTCTGTGCCTGTCGTGATTTCGCAATAGAATTCTACCGGGCTACGTACCGTTCGCCACCAAGCGTTCTGACACTTTACCCCGAAGCATCCCCTTGTATCTGTCTCTACGGCAGGCCTACAAAACATCACAAGCAAATAAAAGGGTACCTAGGTAATTTTTCCCGGGACACAGACTTTGACGTGGCTCTTTTTGCCTACGGCTCCAGCCGCGTTCGCCAACCCAAAAAGAGGCTCTGATTTCCCGGTTTTTTTTTGTAGCTTGCCGAATCTGGTAATCCTTTCGTGGGAAACGCTACGCGTACGCATCAACAGCGGAAACCCAAAGCAACGGGTCGCTGGGTAACGTTACGAAGTTGGCTACAAGGTAGTCAATCAGGACTGGCTTCGTGTACATAGTTCCCGTGCTATTCAAAACCGAATACGCGGGATCACCTGGACGATCCGCGGCGTCGTGATGGCGCGCCGAGAGATCCTACCGACACCGTGGGCTTGAGTCGTTTAGAGTTAAGCACGATGCGAGGCGAGGCGACATTCTGGAACCTGTCATGGAACACTTAATTGATAGGAAGCCTTATACATGAAGTATTCGGCTCCTGTTTCCCAAAACCGCCCAAATGACAGGGTTAGTAAGAGCGTTGCCGCTGTTCAATTGTTGATAGGTAAAGTCGCTTAGCAGCTGGGAGGAATACGCGGGTCCCATCGACCGTTTAGCCGTGACGCGGATAGTGACCCGGCATTAATTTGATTATTTAGGTATTTTGTAAGCTTCACGAGCATTTTCATGTCAGCATACCTAATGATTCCGACAACATGATGTCTAGCACCTACCCAATATACCATTGGCCTGGATTGTGAGCTTTACAGGACTTTACAGGTGAGCCGATAAGCAATATCAAAAGTCCACCGGTGTAAGCCAAAATATATTCATTCATATTCGAAGTAACACTTCTACCAACTGCGATTGAAATCTGGTTCATGTCATCCCACAAAGAGAGCGATGCACCACAATTTAAGAAATTCCAAGGAGTAGGAACTGCATGTGTGTCATTTATTGGGGGAGCGTCGCTCGCAGGCGGCTCCAACCCTCCCGTCGACGCTACCAGACCGGGAGCCTGGATATGCCTTAAGAAGCAGCCGCCGCAGGCCAAACATGATATTCATGAGATCGGGGATGGAGTTATCGTCCATAAATATACGCGCGTGGGGGGCTTTATCAGCTCACCAGCTCGGGCTCCAATTTCCAAATAGCCCGTACATACAAGAACGCAACCTTAACGGCAGCCGGGACGCATCAAGCAGACGGATTCTTTAATAACTGACAGCATTCTGACAGGTGGATTAGCTTCGCTTGCGTCACCTCGACAGCTTTCCGTACCTATGCAGTAACGCCCCCCAACTCACCTCCTTCCGTCGTCCCGGCGGCGTGAGCACATCCTTCGCCAAGGTGGGGGTCGCGTCGGCGACGCTATTATATATTTTCGGAATTCGCTTCCCTTCTTTTCACACGTGATCGCCGACGTCTTTTGTTGATGAACTTGATGAACTAAGCATCGTGGTTCGATGAATCATGGGTTAGTAATGCTATTCACATCGACTAGTATAAATCTTGATGGAATTTGCTACGAAGATATAAGATGAACGACCAAGATATTTAACTGACGCGTCATCCCCAAGCCGTCCCGTCCTAGGGATCGACGAGAGGAGGTTCTAAGCCACCTTTGGTCATGCATTTTATCATGGGATTGAAACCGAACATCTCGATGATCTTGTTGGAATCTGGACTCCTGAAAAGCTATCAAAACATCCCCATGATACTCCTAAGCAGCGATCTAGCCCGTTTACCGACTTTGGATTGTTCCGAAGTAAAAGAAGCTACCCCAAACGTCGATAAGGTCGCTCGAGGCGATTTGATCGTCGTGCATCCAACGATACGGTAGCTTCGCAGCATCGTGCATGAGAGTAAGGCTCGCCTAGTAGCGCTGCATATCGAGAAGTCGAAAGACGACGTCGGGGGGACACGGAATGTAGATTCCCATACGGATACTGGGTCCTCTAGAAGCTCCAACAGCCAGTCTCCAGGTCTTACAGAGTACAAGTCACGTCTAGTGACGACTCAGCTTAAAACGATGCTTTGCACGATAAATGCTGAGCTTAGCGAGTATACACGTATCAAGTACATCCTGTCTTCGTCTCTCATACCGGCCTGAAGCGACTGTGCCAACCACTTACATTTTCGCCCGCCCCAGGCCGTACAAGACCCTACCCGCATCCCGTCGTGTCACAACAAGAATCATGCCATACGAGGCGGAAGGACGGAATAGACTTCCCGTGCAGAAGCCCTAGTTATTTTAAGAACGTAGACGAAGGGGCATAGAGTAGAGAATGCTGTAATGTCATGTCCTAGTGTCTTGATACCACCTTCTAGATGCCTCACCTGAGTAGATAGTCATGTCATTGGGCATCAACTTGGCTCTGTGGGAGGTAGCAGCAGCTCGCCTTATCATGGGACATGCTTTGTGAGATAGTCTAGGCATAGTCTAGATTCGAGCTATTAATAGCCACTGAATATGCGTGCCACGAGTCCCCAAATCATACTCGTCGGCATGGCTTATACGGTATCTTCGAAGGAGAGCCTATTATTCGGTGTCTAGGTACCTAGATAGCTACCTGATAAGTTCGAAATACAGTCACCTAATAGGCCGTCTCACAAGAACTCCTCCACAGCCTTCCAGAACCCCTCCGGATTCTCACACATAGGCAGATGACCCGCCTCCGGCACAACCACCAGCTTCGCGCCGTCCTTACCCAGTAGGCCCTGGAACCCCTCCATGGCCTTAACCAACGCCCCCTTTCCATCGCCCTCCCCAACAACCAGTAATCCAGGGACCCGGCACTCCCTCATCTGGCCCTTCATATCGTAATCCCACAGCGCCTGGCACCCGTACCTAAAGCCCTCAATATCATTACTCGCAACCATATCCTCAATCCAGCGCGCGGTCTCCGGCTTCCTCTGCAGCGTAGACGGGTGGAACCACCGCTCCACCGTCTGCGCAGCCAGCTTCTTGATCCCGGGCGTCCCGTCCTCAAGCGGCGTCTCCGCCACGCCGATGCGCGCCCTCCACGCGTCCGTGTTGGCAGCGCTCGACGCCGCGTTGAAGTCGCACGCGACGAACCTATCCAAGCTTTCCGGATACGCGAGCGCGAACTTGAGCGTCGTCGCCCCGCCCATCGACACCCCGACCAGGGCGTGCAGCTTGGGGATGCGCAGCGCGGCGAGCAGCGCGTGCAGGTCGTCTGCGAGCTGGTCTAGGGTTGCGGGTTTGGGCGGCGAGGGGATGGCGTGGCGGCCCCGGAAGTCGTAGCGTAGGATGCGGTATTGGGGTCGCTGTGCCTTGAGGATTGCGACGATGGGGTCCCACATGTGCAGGGAGGTTAGGAGCGAGTTGCAGAAGGCGATTGTGGGAGCCTTGGGGTCCGGGTTGCCTTCGAGTCTGTAGGGGATGGAGAGGCCGTCCGATGTGGTTATAGAGGAGGTGATTGATACGTCGGGATCTGTGGAACCGGCCGGGTTGAAGCTAGATGGCGAGGACCCGAGGCGAGATAAGTTGTATAAGTCCCGTGGCGCTGGCCCGAAGATGTAAAATAGCGAGTACAGTCGTTGTGAATTCAACGATGCATATTTCTCCTGGACTTCATTCCATCTAGGTGTGCCAGCGGCAGGTTGATGCACTAGGTCTCCAAGCTCGTTCTCCTTTGCGAATTCGTGTAACGCGATGAGGGATACTGGCGTGCCGGTCTCTAGACTAGATGTTCTGAGAACCCGCGATCGTAACCAGCCGGGCACTTTGGATAGCATGTCTACATGTTCTTCGAGCCATTTGATGGTCCCAGCTTCGGCATCTGCCGTATCCCTCAGTTTAAGCTCTACCGTAAGCAGGACTATGCCTTCGGCTTCATCGTCCGTCAACTGCTCAATTGGAATGAAGAGCGGAGACTGCTTCGTGGATACTAAATCCCAGAAGTACCTCTTCACGTCTACCTGGCCAATGGTCTTAGCTTCGTGGGCTGATCGGTTCTCTCGCAAAGCTGTGTAAGTCTTAGTCTCCAAGAGGGACATAGACGTCACGTCATAGACGGCTAGGAACTCGGGCTCCTTTCCGTCAGCTGCCCGATAACGAAGACCATTCGAGAAGATATGGGGCAATCGGAGCCGAGTCGGCCCATGCTCGTTGTTGTACCATTCGTGGAACTGTTCTATTGGCAACCCTGGCTTCGGCTGCATAGTCACGTAGAGCATTCCGGGGACTGCCATGGCGTCTCTTGTCTGTCGGGGTCGGTACTAAAGGGGGCACCTCAGTATTGAATTATCCACGCTGATGAACTCGGTAATTAACTCGGTAATTAGGTAGATATCTGCTTATCAGGATGCGGAGATATTTGAATGGCCTAACCTTCGAATTTCCAAATGAATTTACTTTCGTGACACCTTCAATCACAAAATTTCAAGTCACGCTGGTCACGGCAAGCGGTCGTTCAAGAGAAAGAATGAGGTGTTCTAGAAGTGTGCCGAGCAATGCGCATCATATTGACAAGACACCACTTCGGCAGAGCCTCAGCAATTCGAACTTTAACCTACGGCAATCTCATCGGCAAATAAGAAAACCGAAAGTGGAGGCGAACGTCACAAATATGGAACATCGTGATCCCGAATCTAGTTCCTTGTAGTCGAGACGCGCGCCATCATGAAAAAGGCATCCTAATCAATTCATCTTGGCGTTTCGATTCTATGGCCAGTCTGACAAACACAATCTTGTTTTGCTCTTTGCCTCATTGCCAAGCCAACGTTTGAAAGGCGTAACATTAAAAGTGAGCATGCATACGACGAGGTAAGCCTTACTAATCTGCCAATCTCGAGAAGGGGAATACTCTTTTTCGGCAGTCAAATCCCATAACCATAGTGTTTGAATCTGAGTTGAATACCGATCATTCATCGGGAAAGAGACGAGACGGATGCGCGTACACGTACAGCCAGCTACCATTCAGTGGCTATTATAGCAGCATGAGAGCTATTAATAGATGAGCTCTTGAGAACACACAACCCAAGGGAGTAAGAGCAGGTTGGGGGATCTAGGCGTAAGGGAAAATATGAGCATTGTGTCGATGAGGAAAGCAATGACTCCGAGAGCATTGAGCAAGAAGATCTATCAAGTCTAAATATTCATTTCCGCATCAGCTCTGAAATAACTTCCGACGCATCGACTCATATGGTTCATCCCTACCTAATTTAGAACCGTCATCAACGAACCAGTCACCCGGATTTCATAGTTCCTGATTGGTTATAAGCCCCTAGCCCGTTTGAAGAGCCCCCAGGTAGCACATCCGGGGCGCAGAAAAAGGGGTCTGATGATTTTCGGTCGACGACAATGGCATGGGGGGTGCGGTGTCTCATCACAGAAAACCCTCCGATGCGGCCGGCCAAGACTCAAAAAAAAACCTTCCGAGCGGAAGTGTATCGCCTCGTATTAGCGGCACCAAACTCCGAGACTGACTTACCAAAGGTGCCGAGTCTGCGTAATTCGCAGTTTTCCGAGGGCATAAACTTTGCGACATTTGGAATCTTCTTTAAGATAAAATGGCGTCAGTCGCATGTGTCGCGGGAGCTCTTTATCATGATTAGGGTCGTTTTCGAGCGCGATCTAAACAAGAATGCAAACCAACCTGGCTCCAACAGCCGACTCGAATAACCAAGATTCGTCTCCTGAATGTACAAATGGCGATACCAATGCAGAAATACCTAGCGCCCTCGACGAGAAACCTCAAAGGGGTTTTAGATTCTGGGCCATCATCGTTGCGCTGTGTATAGTATCTCTACTGTCCGCTGCTGAGAATACCGTCGTCGTCACATCTCTTCCCACCATTGTCGAGAAGCTTAAAGTCGGCCAGGACTATGTTTGGATCAGCAATGTCTTCTTTTTGACTAGGCAGGTAAATATCATAGCTAGAATTGTCCAATTCTGAGGAAGAACTGACCCAGGTGGCGAGTAAGTGCGGCTGTACAACCCTTGTGCGGACAATTATCCAATCTCTTCGGACGGCGACATCTAGCTCTGTCTATCGTAGCGATCTATATCATTGGTAGTGGAATATGTGGTGGCGCTCGAAATCCAGCCATGTTAATCGCCGGTCGGGCCATTCAGGGGGCAGGTTCTGGAGGTAAGAGTTTATTTACGAACATCATTCGCATGCCCAAGCATGCCTAACTCATATCCCTTAGGAATCAACATGATAATCGATGTCATTATATCCGACCTCGTCCCCCTACGACAGCGTGGTAATTTCATCGCTATCATCCTGGCGGTATACGGAATAGGGACGACTCTAGGGCCATTCCTCGGCGGCGTCATTGTTGAAAATACATCCTGGAGATGGGTATTCTATATCAACTTACCGGTCGGAGCCGTGGCATTCATACTCCTATTCCTATTCCTTCGCGTCAAGTGGGATAGATCTCGGACGGCGTACGAAAAGCTCCGGCGACTCGACTACATCGGCAACGGAATCCTAATCGCATCCACGGTGTCTATCCTGATCGCTTTGACCTGGGCAGACGTGTTGTATACTTGGGAGTCGTGGCATATCCTTGTGCCTCTACTCGTTGGGGTTGGAGGTATGGTGTTGTTCGTCGTCTTTGAGAGCTTACCATTCGTAGCCGAACCGGTTATGCCTCTTCGACTATTCAATAACCGCACTGCGGTCATCGTATACGTTAGTACATTTCTGAATTCGCTTCAGAATTATTGGTCGTTCTTCTTCGTACCACTTTACTTTCAAGCCGTTAGATTAGCCTCGCCAGCGGAGTCCGGAGTAGACCTACTAGTCTTTAGTCTCGTGGGTATACCAGGGGCAGCTATCGCGTTACTAATTCTGTCCAAATGGGGCCGGTACAAGATTCTTCACATTGTTAGCTCCGGTATGTTCACCCTCGGTATAGGCCTTTTCAGCATCATGAACCAATACACAAGCACGGCTGCCTGGGTTTGGATCAACATCGTAGCAGCATTAGGAACTAGCATGCTTTCCAATACACTCCTCCCTGCTTTCCAGGCATCGCTCAAAGAAGCAGACCAAGCAGCTGCGACAGCAAGTTGGGCTTTCATTCGCAGTTTCGGGAATATATGGGGCGTGGCAATCTCTGCAGCTATCTTTAACAGCTTTACCGCAGCCTATGCACCAATGGTTGACGATCCTAGAGCTAGAGTATTATTAACGTCAGGGAACTCTTACTCAAGCGCTACTAAAGCCTTCGTAGAATCGTTTCAGGAGCCCGTGAGGCAACAGATCCGGACCGTCTTCACAAAGTCCCTTCAGAAGGTGTTCCTGATCGGCGTCCCTTTTTCTGGATTCGTCTTCCTCCTGACTCTTTTCGAAAAGGAGGTCAAGCTAAGGACAGAATTGAAAACCGACTTTGGTCTCGAAGGAGAAGATCGGGAGACTAATAATAGTATAGCCTAGGGGCATATGCAAACGGCTTACGAGTGTGTTGGTGTAGAGAGAAATAGGCCATTGCTATCATGAGTCTGGATCATCATCAAAGTCCCTGATTTCCGTATTAGATCTTAGAGAATTTCCCATTATGTATATCTATGATGTATAGTAATTAGATGTGATAGGGATATAGATTCCACTTTAATGGACTTCTGCATCTGATGTTACCCTTTAAGCGATTCAAGTTAGTAATAGATTAGGCAGCAGAATAGGAGAATAAAGACGGACGTGCGTGTGCGGGATCGTGTGGCCCAGCAGGTTTAAGCGCGAACATTGGGGCGACTCCAGTCGTAGGGCCCTCGGGTTTGAACCGGAACCGCGCCGCCTTACGAGGGCCGTACCTATTTTCAGTTCTGTTACTTTGGGACTTCGGGTTACATCATTAAAATTTGCCCTTTCGCGTACTTCAATTAAGCCAGCCTTATATCATGAGTATCTCATATTAGATCGTTCAATTTTATATCATTAGTTGACGGTTATCTGGGACTACTTAGGAGGTAACTTACATCTCAATTGCCCACTCAACTACTGTCGCAAGATGGCCACCGCGCCTCACGCGAGATCGAGTTTGCGACGCACTGCTTGTGACCGGTATGAACCCTATAATCATATAAATCAATATTTTATATAGTCCCCTATCTAACAGCTTTATGAGGGTAGATGTCGCCATTCAAAATTAAGATGTCTCCGTGACGAGAACCAGCAGAAATGCACTCGCTGTCTGCGACTCGATCTGCGGTGCGAAGTCGCACCAGCCAAGCCGCCAGGACGGCCCCGGAAAGTGGTCTCAACGCCTCCAGCTGCAGCAGAATCATCCAGTCATGCAGAACCCTCAACTTCGCGGTTATCTCCTGAATTTCTAGGAACCGAAGGCCAGAGCCCTCCTGGAGCACAGACTCCAGAATCACAGAATAGTGTGCCACCGGACCAGAGCCTCGAAAATATGTTGCCGAGACTTGATGACCAGGGACGGCCCATCGGCGGATTCGGTCACTCACCATTACCATCACACAGCAACATGAATAGCTACAGTTTAACATCCATGATACCGTATTCTGAATTCGGAACCCCAGAATGGTACGAAGCGACCAGTTTCGATGCCGACCCTTCCGCCAGAGACCCTCTAGAAGTCCACAGTCTCTTCACGGCGAAGCTAGACCGGCACGAGTGCCTCAAGGAGCTCTCCCAGCTCAACGTGGACCTGCACAAGCACTGGAGGGCCCTCCAAGAGCTGATAGACAGCGACAGGATCAACTTCGCCACGTTCCTAGAACACCCGCCTCCGCCGGCCGGCGACGGCGTTTCGCTCGCCGAGAAATTCCTCATCATGTCCCAGCGATTCCAGCAGGCTATTACGAATCTCAACTGGGTCGTGAACAACGAGCCCAGATCGCTGAGTACGACAACCCCCGTCGTTGTCGACGACGATATGATTCTCGACCCGCTGTTGAATATCGAGGGGCCTTTACCGGTGCCTCTGGGTCCGGACGCGGAAAGCAGCGATAGCACTCCCGAGGGGGCGGACACTGGACAGGGCGAGCCGCTGGAGACGCCGTTCGCCTGCCTGCTTGTGAGCTGCTACGTGCAGCTTGTCAAGTTATGGGAGCTCATGTTCGTGCACGTCCATCGGCGGGTAAGCGGTGTCGACAGGTCCCATTTCACGCTCTCGGACCCCAGCAAGGGGGTGCAAATGGGCGCGTTCTATATCTTTAGCGGGAGACTGCAAAGTATGTTTTTCTGCCAGGCTGTGTTATACTTCCAGGATAACATCGACCGAGGACTGGGTATCCTGCCGGAGCAGAGGGAACAGGGCGTGTCGGGCCTGTTGTCTCATCCCCGGCACTTCAATCTGCTGCAGAGAGAGCTCGGGGGCCAGGTCAGCAGAGGAGGGAGTGAGCGCGTGCGCGAGTTGAGGGATGCGGTTGAGAGAACTAGGGTCTTTACGTTCCATGATATCGGCTGGTGAAATTAATGTGGCGTCAATTGCCTACCTCGAACGATCGTTCGGCTATTAGTTCCCCCCAATGCGATTATTGACCGAGTTTTTGACCCGGCGAAAGCATCCGACTAAAACGAACCCTAGCCGAAGGAGCTCGCTACTATATCGCGATAGCAGACGAATTTAGCCAAGCTTCCGGCTGTCGCGCGTTCACATCATCGAGGGGCGGAGTTGTCCATCTTCACATGCGCTGGCTGTTTGGAGGATCTCGCTCCCTATATGGAAAGGGGCACTCCATTACATATGGCTCAAGACTCATCTGGATGGTACTGTTTCTCAAATCAACCTAAGGAATGCCCAGCATGTCAGTTCCCCCCGACTTTCGGGTTAATTTCAAGAGACTCGGTCGTTCCCCGTTTCAGCAACCAAGACGAGCTTAAACCTCCCACCGGCCGAGGAGATGATATGGATGACTTCCCTCCCACTTATTAGTGTTCGATACCGCTCTCCGGCTAAACTCCGATAGATGAATGAGATAGAAGTCGATGAAGGAAGAGCATGGTTGTCTTAGAACCGAAATTTAGTAGTCACCAGCCGCCACAGATACTTGCGTGTTATCACCATTCCGGGGCTGAATAGGGGATAAACCGGGGCGTCGCGTTCTAGGCGTGACTGAGAAAAAAAATGCGCATCGAATGATTTAAATGAGAGCAGCAGCCCACGTCTCCTCTCCAATACCCTCTATCTCGCGAAACCAAATTAATCAGAGCGGACCTCTAACGAAGAATATCCCACTATTTTACATTCATCCGCGGTTCCGATATCGCTTCCCCGTATCCGTCGCCTCCTACATCTCCCTCAATAAGAATACCATGATAATAAGGCAGGGGTGTAGGAGATTCAAGGAGGGATTATTATGAAGCGATACAGGGACGAGACGGAGGGCCAAAAAGTAGAAGCACTATGCTATGGATATGTCAGTATACACCAAATCATCTCCATTCTCTTATATGAAAGGAGTGGGAATTCAAAGAAGACACAAAGTACCTATATATCTAATTGTGCTTGAGCAAGGTATCTACCATCTAGCTAGTCTTAATACCCCTAACCAGATATATGTAAAATCAGTAGAGGGGGTAGAATGCGTCTGGATGACGATTTGTGACATGGCACAACCGATATGTGAGCCATAACATCACTTCTACCATTTAGTGTCGAAGATAATTGCCCAAATAACATATCGCATCTAATGATAAGTAAATGCCTAAGCTTGCTGGACATAAACTTCGGACTACATGCCATAAATTGCGGTATTCCAGGTATGTGCCTACTTTAACCATGAATCCTATGGGAAACAACAGCAGCGTAGCTGGAGCTGGCGTGTGTCGATCACTGTAATTTCAGCTACAGCAAAGGGGGTATGTGAACCCCAAAGACTTGACCACAAGATTTAGGTGCAAAGCTAGTGTGAATTGATTATTAGTATCTATAGGTTGATGCTTCGTGAATTTTTTTTCTTTTCATTACTCGTCAAGCTATGCTCCATAGGCCCCATCCCTCCTAACGACCTCATTCCTGACCGATAACGCCTTCAGCATTTTGGGTATCAACACCTGTAATCAGCAGAACAGAATAGAGCATTCCCGGGACCCGTAACACCTTTCGTGCAAATCTTCTACCGCCCGAGACTCGTGTGCAAGGAAGAAGAATAGTAACGTAACCAGCATAAATCATGCTACGTACGCGACGGATGGGGTACATCGATTGTGAACTCGAACTTCGACTGGCCACCATCACCAAAGACGACAGGAAGCCCACCGTACAATTTGGTGTCCGGAGCCGGGGTGTCGGTAAGATTCAACTTCTTCAAGCCGTCAGTAACATTAGCAAGTCGGGATCTGTGTCTCTTATTGCTGACTCGAGTCGGTTTTGTTTCTTGACGCTTGGGAGGAACTAGTTCTTCGGCATCCCATTCGCAAGTCAAAACCTTGAACTTGACATTCTCCGGATCTGCTCGGCCCATGGAGCGTTTCTTGCAGTGCGTGATGTAGTTGTCGCGAACCCAATCTAGGGTACGGAAGACATGGGTGTTGACCTTGCAAAACTGAGGGTCGACCTCGTAGTATGTGCGTCCTCCTTCACCACTGGCAAAATGTTCACCCTTGTCCCCGTACGCTTCCCTCTGTCAATTTCGACCAATTAGCGGGCGGCTACAATAAACGTACCTTGCTTTGCGTAGATACACGAGGTGGGCATAGATTTGTCACGCTTCTTGCGCACCGACAGACAGTCCATGAAGTAGAAAGTCTCGAGGTTCTTGAACAGCGCGGCAAACTCGTAGGCATGTCGCGGGCGTGTATTGTCATGATTGCGATGGAAGTTGTGGATAATGCCACAAGTACGACAGACTCGGCACTCCTCATCCCACTTGGTGCTGTAACGAATAGCCACGCGACGAATCTTGGCAAGCTGTTCTAAGTCCAGATGATCTGCCCAGTAGCCCAGGGCCCGAGACCACGTAGCGCCCGGGTAGTCAAAGCATACGATATCGGAGGACCTCTCCAAGAGGACCAAGCGGCCATTATCAAGGGTCAAGTTTCCAGGACGTGCAATCAGGTTATCGATCAGCTTCTTCGCCTCGTTACAAGTCAGTGATAATTGAGTGAACGTCTTGTTCATTGTAATATAGTAGGACTTGTCGGCTGCTGGGAAAGGGAAAACGGGCTTCCGAGTGCTGGTGAATTTTGTTCGCTTGACGTCTCGTTCGATCTGAGGCGATGATGGGCGTTCCATAATGCTATCCTCATCATCGGTTACAGAGTCCGAATCGTCCAGCTCGATGGCATTGTTGTGCTCGAACTTGAGGAAATGAATGCCAGGTGTATATATGATCTCTTCCCAGATCTGAAAGCGGATATCAAATGGGAAATCCGAGAAGCATGTGAACCGTTGGAGGCTCGGCGGAATGGCCAGGTGAAGAGGAGAAGACGACATGTTGACGAGTCTGAACAGTCGAAGAGAAACCAGAGGTATTGAGAGATGTAAATTAGGATTATTCTCGGTTGTAGGCAGAGAGCGGCGGTGACTAAAAGTGGCGTCTGACGATGGTGGTCCTGGCTTTCACTAGATCACTGCACCTTAGGCAACCCAGCTTCCAAGGTTATTATCACGGGAAAGAAGGCGCCCAACTTCAGGTAATAACCAGATAGTTCACAATCAGACCAATGAACGACGAGTTGGGTAACGACATGCAGTCGGTATCAAGGGCCCATGGCTTACTCTAAAGGATAATGGGCAAAATCACAATTGCGCAGTTGCAAAAAAGGAAAGGGATCGCGGGGCGGGAGTGTGATATGTGATGTGTGACGAGGTTCTGTAGGTGAAAGGATGACGCAGAATATAATACGAGAGGTCGGTAGGAAGAAGACGGAAGTAGGAAGTAAAGGAATATGTAAGGAAGGAGAAGTTAAGGTTAAGGTCAAGGAGTTGAGAATCTGGGAAGATTTGGGAAGTTGAGATGGATTAAGGTGCACGTCGAGGTCAAGAGCAGCAAGAACAGGGAAACCTTGGTGGTTGAACGTGGTTAAACGTGGTTAAGTTCGGGAAGGTACTGTGCTGTACATGGCGCTACTGCAACTCGTTAGGTACTTGGGCAGACGGGCAGGCGTACCTAGGGCAGCATTATACCAAGGGGGTAACGTCGTATCATATGCACCTAACGTACAGCATACATGTATAATTCATGGATGTTATTCACGTCGTGTGAGAGGTCAGAACTGATGAGGCTGAAGCTAGTAGTTCAGGTACCTACAGCACCCAAAACAGCCTGGAAACATTTGAAGTTCACCTGGATTAGTGGACTCCATCTCCATTCAAGAGAACCCCGCAGCACCCTATTTTGTAGGTGGGGTTAAATTGCCCTGAACCTTATCGTAATAGAATTCATGTGAAATGGGCTACAAAATGGCGGGGTTTCCAAAATTCTACAAAGACAAGTCTTTATTATATATGAGATAATTACCTGCCTATATTTGTGATTCGTGTTCTTCCGCTTGTTTATGGCTACTGTCTGCCCTACAAGCTCCAAAATACGCCTTTGTTTCATTTCCGAAAACTGGTGTCTCCTAGCTGTTTGGAAGAACGGTAACTCTAATGTTGTGTTACCTGAACTAAATCCACGGTCGGTATTGGACGCTGGTTTCAATCTCCGACGCCTATTAATTGGCAGACCGTACAAATAAGGCGACTACGTCAGGCTCGATTTAATACCCAACTGCATCCACTTACACTGTACCAACCTCTAGGTAATAGTAACATGAATTTGACTTCCGTCCCCTATTATTTATTGAAGTTGTTCATCCAAGAAACATGGCTAGGTACTTAATGTTTCCATCCAATGCCTATAAAAGGCACACAGGTAGGAGAAGGACCGATAAGATTCTATTGAATAACCTCAATTTGCCATTTACAAATAGCGTCGACTCCAACTCGACGAGGAACTTTTTCTCAATAAATGTCGATTAGCATCGGACACAGTTGTTGGGTGCCGATACAAACATCCCAAAATTCCCGTTTTCCATCCCAGAGAAAATAAAATAAAAATTCCTCAAATCTCTATTTCGACTGCCTCACTTTTGAAACGGCCTCTAAACGCGTCCTCACTGGCGCCAGCTTTCTCCAAGGACTCCTTAGTAATAGCGTCGGCCTCTGACGGCCAGACACTAATCCACTCTCCTTCGCAGACGACGCTCGCCCTTCTGCCACGTAGCTTCTCCAGTGGTACGATGGGCGCCTTAAGCTCCAGCTCTTGCTCCTTCGTCTGACCCGCCCCGACGGTAATCAGCGATTCCGGCCCGGGAGGCATCTTGCGCCTAATCTGGATTGACGGGATGTGAATGGGGCTTTCGCTGCTGCTGTCGCTTCCGGCGGGTACGAATGACACGAGGCCCAACTGCAGGGCCAGCGGATCGAGCGGAGAGTTCCATGACAGGATCGTCACAGCGCCCGAGTGAGTATTGGTAACAGCAATCCCCAGCTTCGGCGGAGATGCGCTGACTTGGCGGACTGACACCTTGAGCTTCGAGATGACGTTGTCGTCGCCTTCGCCCAAATCTGCCATTTTGTTGTTGTCGTCCGCGTCGCCGACTTGCGAGGGAATGATGATGATGCTGCTGCTGCTGGGTTTAGTCGTATACCGGAACGAGAGGATGGCGAATGCGAAAAGAAGAATTAACAGAAGTCTTCGACTGTAAACTGATTCCCTGCCACCCATAGAGGCTTCTAAGTTAGGTCGTAGAATTCACACCCAATTTCTGCGGCAATCCCACTTGCTTGAGCATAGGCTTAGGTAGGTACCTAGAAGTTTGCACTTGTACGAAATTATCAAAATCTCAATTGTGCTCCTGCCCTTATATGTAACATTCGATTAATGCGATCGAGAGCGGCGACGGTTGCGTCACCAGACCAGTTCAGAGCCGAAGTGCAGCTTCTTGATTAGGATACTTTCTTCCGACGTTCTGTAAATGCCACAGGCCTATCTATCTCGCTGCCTGCGGGACATCAACGCCGTGGGTAAATTCGGTGCCAAGCTGTCTCGTTAGCTTGTCGAAAAGGGCAGGTGTTCTAGAACTACGGGACGAACTATGATTGGATACCAATAAAAAGATAATCCATCTCACCTCAAGTCGATATAAGAATTTGATGGGGGCTGATGGTAATAGATATTGCTGCATATAACGGCGTTTGACAGCTATCTCACTTGTCTGGCTCCCGTTAGAATCGAGTAAGATACTACAGTGTTTATTAACGACGGTCCATAAATAAACTACCAATCTATATCAACTATACACAAAATGAAGGGGAGCCGGTACCTATCCCCTTGCCTATATCTAATGCTATGCCTTTGTACAGGTTTCCAATTTACATGCAATTTGCTAAAACCGAACTCGCATCGTCTCTTCTAAAATGAATTCGCTTCCCGTAGTGTGCAAGCTCAGTCAAATACGTCTGTAGCGTATCTCGTATTCCTCAGTCCTTCCCACCACTTCGCTGCCTGGTCTTCTGTCACCTCCTTACCCTCTTTCTTCGCCTCCTTCTTCGCCAGCTCCACGATCACATTCTTTACTCCCTCGCCCACGGCCCTCGATCCGCAGATATATAGCTTGGCCCCGTCGCGCCAGAGTTGCATGACCTCCTCTTCGGCCGCCATTAGCGCATCCTGGACGTACTTGCAACCGCCCGCCGCTTCCGGCTTCCGGCTGTACGCACGTCTCACTTTGACAGCGCCCTCCTTTTCCCACTGAGCCAACTCATCCGCGTACAAGTCATCGCGGCCCGGCTCGCGACACCCGACAAATAGTAGTGCGGGTGCGAGCTGACGGCCAGCGGCAACCATAGCCGCGCGCTCCTGGATGAAGCCGCGGAAGGGTGCCAGACCGGTACCCGCCGCAATGCAGACAACGGGGGTATTCTCGACGTCTTGGGGTAAGTGGAAGGCTGCGTGTGAGGGACGTACGGCGATGTGGAGCTTGTCGCCTGCCGCCAGCGAGGCTAAATACGACGAGGCGACGCCGACGTGGACGCCTTGGCCGGATTTAGATGGCGCTTCGAGCACGGAGAAAGTTAGGGTCACGTGGGATGGGTTCCAGAGGGGAGATGAAGAGATAGAGCTGTGTCATGTTAGTATACCATTTCGGGATGAATCATGCTACAATGGAATAGGACCACATACTACTGTCGTACACGCATCGGCGGGAGCATCGCAAGGAATGTGCCTAGCGGTAAGTCGACGGATGTGTACTTCTCCAGCAGATCCAGCACCGAGATGCGCTTAGTTGAGACCTCCTCGTACTCCTCATTGGCTAGTTTCTTCAACGCCTCTTTTTCATTATCGTCTTTTGCAGCTTCAACCAAGACACTTATATTCTATATTGATTGTTAGTCTTTTGCGCAAGCATATTGGTAAATGGAATACAGCTTATTAACCTACCCTCTTAGTTGCTGGTTGAGACAACTCAACATAAGCGCCGAGAATGCTGTGAGCAGGGAGCGATGTGTTCGTGGGGAGGGAAGTCATCCCTTCGCTACCAATGGTGATGTGTGCATCCCATGGCAGGTGGAATCTGCGCATAGCTCGTTCAACGATCCGCTCGGGATTAATAGGCAAAACTGCTAGATAATCACCAGCTCGGTATGTCTGGTCGCTTGGAAGCACAATCTCCATGTGTTTCTTAACGGGTTCTCCTTCAGCTGTCAATGTACGAGTCTCAACCACTAGACCTTCCATAACGTCCTGTCGTAAGGTAGACGTGCGAGGGCTCGTTATGGATACCTTGAGACCACCAGCTTGCGACAAATCCGTTTTATCGTCAGCCGTGCCATATTGTTTCTCCAGTGCCGGCCATAGTACATCATCCTCCCATGTTTCGAAGTCGGTGAATGCATCACCATTACCAACGTCGGTAAGCCCAAGCTCCGCAAGTCGTGTGGCGCCAACCTCTTCAAGCTTGGTATTTACCAATTTCGGTATCCTGTGAAAGGTTTGCGCCCAATCATGGTGTCCAACGCCGAAAACGGCGTAATGCACACCCTCGAGCGCTGTTTTGTCCTTAATGTTTTCAATCCACGAGACGAAATGGGCGGCATTGTCCGGGGGCTGCCCTTCATATGACGCAGTTATCACGACAACCGGCTGATCTTTAGGGAGATTTCCATTTGCTGTATCTAAGATATCAATCTTAGAAACACTGAATCCATGGCGGGACGCATCGCTAGCTACTCGCTGAGCAAGAGATTCGCAAGTGCCGCTATTACTTCCGTACAGGATCGTGATGGGTTTTCCGCTACCGTTAGCGGCAGGGCCTGCGGTATCTTTCAAAGAGAGCCCGCTGAGTGCCTCTGTTGGCATCTCTTTGCCAGCCAAACGATGTTCCAGCTGGCTTGGCGTCATTCCATCGCGGAGAGTTGCCCTCATGCGGAAACCTTTGGGTTTGATAGTTAATGTTTGCTTTATAGCTAAACTATATGAGGGATCGTCTAGGACGAAATTGAAGTTTTGAAGAAGCATAGCAATGGCTAATGTCGCTTCTTGCCAGGCAAACGGGCGGCCGATACACTAGAGAGCCGAATCAGTAATGTGCCAGTTGAAATATGCAATGAAGGCGAAGTCAAGATATGCATACCGCACGAAGTCCATTACCGAAGGGTTTCCAGGCGTTCTTGGGGAGTTTGTTGAATGGTTCATCTAACATGCGTTCAGGCTTAAACTCCAACGCATCGTCACCGTAGACAGCTGGGTCTACATGCATCTTCTTGAGAAGCATAGCTGCGGCCTCATCCTTGTATATCGGGTATTTTCCGGCGAGAAGAGTATCTTCCTTAGCCGTAACAGCAATCTGAGAGATTGGCGCATCTAATCTTAGGGTTTCGCGCATGACCTGGAATGGAGTCAGATAAATTGAGATATTCCGAGGATGGGTTCAAATTGTAGTATAGGCAAGTCCACTAGGTGGCTAAGAAGGAGATCGCCAGTCAGATAAATAAATGAAGGACTTCAACTTACAGCGGCGATATACGGGAGCTTAGACATGTGGTCTACGGTAATGGGGCCTTTCCCAATGACCGTGTCGACCTCTTGCTGAGCTTTTCGGTAGGCGTCAGGGTGCTTAAGAAGCTCATAGAAGGCAAACGAGAGTAGCCCAGACGTAGTTTCGTGTCCTGCTATGAGGAAAGTGATAAGATTGTCGGTAATACTAGAGTCACTCATATGTTGCCCGGTCTTCGGGTCTACACCGTTAAGCATCGCAGTTAGAAGATCTTTTCGATCAGATGGGTTTCGTTTCCGCTCTTGAAGAACTTCGTCGGCCGTTTTTCGGAGGGTTTCTATGTCCTTGAAATATTTGGCGTCTTCATTTCGATAGAACCAGGAGGGCATCGTTCTATTTGGCCTATTGCCTGACTCGGTAAGGAAATCGCCCATAGCTGCGATGAACGGGTGTAGCTCTGAGGTATAGTAGCTATTGAAACGGTAACCCATCGAGCAAAGAGCAAGCGTGTCCAGCGCGAGACGGGTAAAGTCATCCGAAACCTCGATCGGGTGACGAGGTCCATACCGAGCCCATTTCATTGCAAGCTGCGTCGCAATCTCGTGCATTTCATCAAACATACCCCGGATAGACATAGGGCCAAAGGCGGGCATTAGGACTAGGATCCAATGTGAGCAGGCGCATCATTACAATTCTGCTTATGACCAGACGAACCTCGATGAGCAATACCCCAATTAGGCTCTTCTATCTTGGCCTATCGACTTCATCAGAATTTCCGTTGGTTGGAATACGCCAAACTAACTCACCGTAAATAAGCCGTCGTGAACGCCATTCCGAATTTCGTAAAGGGCAGCCTTAGGGATCTTGATAAACCGGCTCTCATCGCAAAGCTCATCAACAAGACGATGGCTTGAAGCAACTACTATAGTTCGTCCAGGAAGACGAAGTCGGTATATCTCACCTATGTGAGGCGCATTAGTAAACGATCTAACCAAGAGCCTATTTCTTTCCTCGGGTTACGTACCATATCTATCGGCAAGTGAGACAAATGAATTTAGTGGAAGTTCTCGGTCGAGTTCAGCAACGTGACCTATGAAAGGAAGGCCTGGTGGTTCTGGAATGGGTGTTGTTCCTGGCATTGTCTCGCTGGTGCTGGTAGTGGTACGACTTAGGATTGCAGGCCACTCGATTTGCATGTTATATAAAGTCGTATTGTCTCTGAGTTAGAAACTCGAGAGACCTGCTTGTATAGATATACGTATTGAGTTGTACAAATCTATAAAGGACTCAGCCCCCGGAAGTGATCAACAAGTCCGAATCCCGCGAGATCGGTTTCGCGGTAGCACGAATCGGCGACTCGCAGCAAGGGATAAAGAGAATAAGACAGCAAAGCCGGGTTAAGCAGTTGAGGTGACGTTGATCGGAATTGGAATTTAGCTGGCTTTGCCTCTTGAAAGGAACGATAGCAGAAAAAAATTGATTACCTGATACGGTACCTTAGGTAGGTAGACTACTACGGAATGCGCGACTTGACGAGATTTTTTTGACATAGCTCACCTTCTTATGCTGGTGAGCCGAGGCTTGAGAGAATTGGCGAATTTCGCTGTCGATCCACTTGGACCCGGTGACGAAACAGAAACGTCGCAATTCACATCTTCCGGCCTTAACTTCATAGGTCATCCCATATTATCACCTCCTATTAGACAAACAGGTATTTTATTACCAGCCTAGGTAGGAATGTACTGTATGCGCTAAACCTAGCCGTTCCTTGTAGGTGCTATACCATTAGTGACCCTGGAGACCCGGGGACCCTTACGCTAGGAGATAGACGGTGCTACCGGGAGTCGGGTCGTATGTTGCCCTACATTAGTGCAGTAGCTGTTATGACAACACGAAGCCATGATCGCAAGTGATGGAGTCGCTTAGGACACTCGACGGCGGGTTGTTTCATAGGGCCGCACTGCACGGAGATGAGTAATCGGTTTTGGTTCTAGTACAAGTTGAACAGGATTTTTTTCATGAGTGGAGTGGTTTTTTTATCAGACGCTAGACCATCGGGATAGTCATCCTGTACCACGCCAGCACATCTTAGCTGGCGTCATTATGCATAATCTCCTTACGGCACGAAAACTCTATCAAGGTCCGAATTTTACCCAAGTGCGGCTTGACCGATGGTATATTTATAACTCATTTGATGGTGATTTTGTAGATGACATTTTATATCATGGGATGCTAGGGAAAAGTTGATTGATTTTATTTTTCGACTATATTGTTTGCGGAAGGATTCTAAAAGTACCCAAACAATCGGATGCTCTAACCATCTTCAGGCAACGCCAGTAAATCAAGCAAATGTATTCTATTTTCAGTTGACACCAATGCCGAATTAGGCTTAAGAGCTAGGCCGGACTAAAGCCTTCTGCCGGGGTCCCACCTCTATGTTCCATCGTTCATCCAAGGAACAAACTTCAATCTTCTCAACAACCCATATGACAAATATACCGAGGCCGATTCGCAAAATACTTCCATATCATCCATTATTTACTTATCTATCCTCGGTTTTCCTTATCGGACGTATCTCTTGTTGAACGATCCAGATTCGCGTTAAGTGGATTGGCGGACGGGTCTTTTCTTAAGCTACTTGCCCCTTGAATCTCACTCATCACCAAAACCGGTATGGCGTCTCGGCTTAGCACGGACGCTGACGATGTCGGCAAGTCGGCACCTCCGTTTTATTAAGTTATGCCGTCCGGGTTAGCAGACCGGACAGATTCTTTAAACCGTCCAACCATTGTGTGTGAGAGAACGACGTGAGCCCGACCTATGATTGTAGAAAAAGGTATATATCCGAGCCAACATACCTGAAATTTTTCTCATTATCGTGAGATCATACGTACCACCACACCTACGGCAATGAATGCCAGATGGACGCGCAATCATCACAATCCCGTGCCTCCGGTGATGTGACCCCTATCATGCGTGGCCGCCTATATCTACGGAAAGGACACGGAGATTAAAGCTTATTCTAATGACTCGGCTTAATTTGACTACTCGATGGGAAATAGTATACTTTCAATATCTGGCTTCAGATTCTCAGATACATTTTGCGGTTCCGTTTGACGATATAAACACCGTTCAAGGCAAGGACTCACGCATCGCAACGAGTCGTTTCATATAACAAACATGCTGTACCACTTTATAGACGAGGATAAAACGATTATTGCAGTTTGATACTATCTCGTGTAGAAACTCCTCGAGTGTTACTAAGGTAGAAGCTTTCATCGAGTACTACGAGATCATATCATCCCCTATTTCCTTATAAGCACCGCAAAACGGATATGTTCACTGAATAAACCGGATGCAAGTATCACAAAGAATGTATGAAACAATGTCCTTGCTTCACGGTGTCAACGACAAAGGGCCACAATACCATCGTATGCGATGATGGATTCAAGTCGACATAAAATGAACCCCTATTTTCGGGGATGTGGGGGATGCCAGTAAGTGCAATTGGCCTCCTAAGAGAACACTGCACTAGCAAGAAACCGTTATAACAAAGACAAGAATAAAGCATTTTGTATCGCCAAATTACATTAAACGATAATGGATGTTGCTCAGGAAATTCAGGCGCTAAGAGACCAGTACCAAGAGGGTCGTCTACGCTTACAGTGGCCTAGTCGTGGTTGGATAATCGGATTCATAGTCATGCTTGCTTGCCTATTCCTTCACAATCCGAAAGAGTGGGAATTACCTGATGGCGGCGAGATCCCGCCAGAACCCACGATAATTCCCATAGTTGTTGAACCTCAATACAATGTAGTAGACCTCACCAACGCCATGGAACCTCTCTGGAAGGGTTACCAAAGCCTCCTGTTCCACAATGCGTCCGGGAGCTGGTTCAACGAGGCGGAGGCTAATAACAAACTTATCTCTGACATGTTTAATGCTGTACCCTCTTGGGACGAGAACGGCACGGAGAATGCAAAAAGGCCACAGATTCGGGCAATGATGGAGCGGCGCGCAAAATACCTCGCCGGCGGCAATGCTGCGTTCAAACAATTCCTTGATGTTCGCCAGCAGATAATCCGTGACCTGATCAGCAACCATTATATGTGGCGCCAGTACGCTGGTCGGAATGAAGTCACGGAGTGCCTACTTCAGATCGCCGAGGGAAAGAATCCCCTAGAAACCAAGGATTCCGAGATGAAAGATTATCCCGCAGAGACGGTGGTGTACGCACATCATCTCGCATACAATATGTCCCGGTTGTTTAAGGATACATGGATCCCGGCCATTGACTCCATGGTAAATCGAATCGAGGACGTGCGCCATTATACGGCATCAGCACTACTCATGGAGACACCACTCATAGAACACCTACAAGCAGAGTCTACAAATGCTCATCTATGGAATAGTTCGCGACATGACGGAGTCACACATGAGCTACTTTCAAAGGTAGTGGGATTACGGGAAGTATCCAAAGATGTTCTAGAGCTCTTGAAACTGATAAAGGCGGGCTGGCCGAGAGCTAACACTGTAGCCAAGACATCCCAAGAAACCTTTCTGTTCCGGGCCCGGGTAGCAAGGGATCTCATGCAGCACTGGGCTATGGTAGTGATGTACTCAGAAGAAGGGGTCCTGTTTGGTTCGAGGAGAAACCAATACACGAAAGCAGGGAGAGGACCCGAATCCGAATACGATGCGTCGTGGAAGGAATGGAAGAAACGCAATTGCGGCGGGACATCTTGTTTAGGGGTTGAAAACACGATCGACATGCTCAAGATCATATGGGGCTTTGACACCCTCCCAGGTTGTGCTCAGGACGAGGCTGAATGGAAGGCTACTCCGAACGTACCCAAGGACCTCCCCGGGGTCCTTCCGGGAACCTACGAGGAAGCATGCTGCGTAGACGGCAAGCTGGCCCATTTTCTTAAATATGTACCACCAGTGATTCTTGATACTATCCGCGAAATTCAAGGCGGACATTAGATTACTAGATCGAAACACTGAATGGCGACTGTGTAGTATATTGTGATTTACCTATCCGTAGTATCTAAGGTATCGATAGCTCACACAGCCCAAATTTCGTTAATCCCCATTGCTATGAGCGCAAACTGAACCAGTTTGGTGACTCTTCAGGTGATTTGAGTGCATCCATAGCGAGTTTCCTCCTTACTACCGGGCTAAGCTTTGTTCATTCCCTTCTTCGTCTGCTTAGCAAAGCCAACCTTAGCTCCATTAGACCTATTTCCAACACCAGCTTTAGTCTCACTTCCATGACCGTTCTTGACGTCCTTGGCTGCGCCTTCATCCCAGACCTCCAACTGGACCGAGTCTCTGCGAAGTTCATTTATGTTCTTAAATGAACTAAGAGGGGCCGTCTTCTTCGTCTTCGATAATCTTGCCACCACAATGAGTTTGGAGCCCGGGGGACACAGTGCCGCCTCAAAGTCTGCCGGCTTCGAGCACGGAGGAGAGATCGCCAGGTAACAAGCGGGCCAGCGCGCTTCCTTCTCGTCACGCCGTCTGCTGCTGTAGTCGACTATGGGAAAGGTGATGTGGTGAGATGTGTTGGGGTATATGTAGACCTCTGGGTAAGCCATCTCCGGACGGGGGACCGTAGTTACGCCTGGCAGGTGCGAATCGAGTCGTCGGGGTCTATTCTGAGATTCCATGTCTGGGTTTCCGGCGCCGTTGTTTGGTCCGTTTCTCATCCGAGGAAGGCCGTGCTGAGGAATCGCGGCAGTATCGCCTTTAATGGATTCGGGTTCAGATGATGATGATCTTGGGTTCATACGTTGTTGGTACGATCTCGCCGAGTCGCACTCTTCGCATCGACAGGGATACGCTTCGGGTACAACTCGTGGGTTGAAGGGGGAGGGAGCGTAGTAAGCAGGAATATCCGGATATGTGTTGGCAGGCATCGTAGAATTGTTGCTTGATTTGTGTTTCTTGCGAAGTTGATGAGATGGTAGGAGAGCTCCAACGAAACACATATTTGTAGGAAATATTGTAGGGAGACAGCCGTATAAATATCTTAACAATTCCGGGCCCCAGACCGTGCACACAGTCCAGGCGTCGCTTTGTAAGTGAGGTCTCAGGCAGGAAGCCAGTGCGATAAAGGGGGTTATTGATTGCCTTGACGTAATATGAGATCGATTATATGAGCAAACACAGTCGATAATAAACAAGCTTTGAAGTATTCAAACATGCACTGTGAACACTGGTGGGGAGTTTCCTCTTAATCAAGGAGGCACCTACCTGAGAGTGAATTGATCCAACCTAGTACAACTGTGCGTGAGGCTGATCAGCTATCTAATACTATGCAAAGACACAGTCACAGTTCAGAATTCTGAAAGATCTATTTGTCTCTTCTCCACTAAAGGCCGTGAGAATGGGAGGTAATTGACTTCATCAAAGGGGCAATTGGCATTCAAGCTCAATACCTAGCTATGATCTCCCGGAGTAGCTTCGTACCTTAATCCGAGGAGCGTCTTGTCGAGGCTTTTGTTTGTCTGAAAACACTACCACTCTTGGTCAGTTTGTTCTACAGGCAAGCGAACTGAACTTCACCTAAATTGTCTTTCGAGTTCTTGGCCTAGGAGAAAGAGCTTTGACCAAAGATCTTAAAGTAATCTATAAACTGGTTTTGCTTCTCCGTAAATAATTGTATGTATCCTATACAATGTTACCCAGCGTCTCTTTCTATGACAATGAAGTAGATTTGAGAGACTATACTATGTCTTCGTTTCTTTACTCGCTTGTTCAGTACTTAATTTACCATACTTCGCAGATAGGTACATAAATAGGAACTTCTAGTTTTCATTAACGACGCGGTGATATAAGGCACATTGGTATGTATTCAAAGGGGGTTACTTGTATTACGCAAATCACGTGGGAATGAGTTTCTAGTCTAAGACCAGATTACGTAAACGCAAACAGCAAAGTCGTCCCCACAGCCCCACTAAGCCACTACAACGGAACGTGGCCAGAACTAGATAAGGTTCGATAAGCGCAGCTGGCAGGTACGGAAGAACCTTGGTCCCCTAAGTTTCCGGGTCCGTCGTCGCCGCAATTTGGATGCGACAGATTCCTGATTGCAAGTCGATTTTTCCCATCATTTTCTCAGGGCCGCCCAACGCATTCGCCTTCTCGACACGAACGTCGTCACACAACTCTGCTTAGGCAAAGTCGCCCTCTCTTCGTCATCACTCTGGTTTACTTCTCGTCGCTTTCTTGCAACAACCGTCAAAATGGTTGGGCTCAGTCCTCAAGTGTATGTCGTGTCAAATTTGTTTCGTTTGCGTGCGCCTGTAAGCTGCTAATGGGGTCACGACAGTACCAACATCATCATCATTCTTGGAATGATGCAGGTGTCCAAGCGAATCCCCTTCGAAGATCCTAATGTCCTCAACATGGTTCGCGCGCTGTACATTGCCAGCAATGTGATTATTGCTGCAATCTACCTCTACGTTCAGATGCAGATCAACAAGAAGAAGGGTATGCTTGGCCTCTTCAAACGGCAGGTTCGATAAACAGTGAAGCTAATATGTATTATTTCGCAGATCTTACTACCCTCAAGTATGTTGAGCCGGCGCCTATGGGATCCTCCGAGGAGGGCAAGCTTGTTACGACCACTGTCCACGCGTACGACTCGCAACAGATCAAGAACTCCTTCCGATCTCAGCTTATGGGAATTGCGATGATGAGCTTCATGCATTTGTACATGAAGTACACCAATCCTCTCTTGATCCAGTCCATCATTCCTCTCAAGAGTGCCCTCGAATCCAACCTAGTCAAGATCCACCTCTTCGGCCAGCCAGCGAGCGGTGATCTCAAACGTCCATTCAAGCAACCTGCCGGACTCATGAGTGGTCTTCAGAGCGGCCCTGCGCAAAGTGACAAGAAGGCTGTCGAGGCTGCCGAGCGTGCCGGCCGCGGCGGTGTCAAGGACGAGTAGATGCGCTACTATGTTCCTCCATATCCACGAATTCAAGGGATAAGGTTTGGGGCACGGTATTGGCGCTCTAAACTTGAGATGGGCATTGGTATCATTGCCCTATCACGAATTGTACAGTAATGTACTCCTACACAAATAGACGATGAGCATTGTTCATGCATACTATTGATTCATTCTAAGTGCTATCGTAGTGCTCTAGCCGTGTCCTTTATATGCTACTAACCCTATACGGTAAGAACTTTATTATACAAATTATTTTAGGTCTTGAATGCTTTTTATTGTAAGTCATAGCTACCTCTAAGCATTAAAATATCTGGCTTATCGTGGACACTACACGTTTTCATAGTGCTGGTCCTATAGGCCTGTACTAGGCAGCTAGGCGGGTTTCAGTGGCGTGAAACTTACCTAAACCACGCTGTTTTGGACCTCCGACGTCACCGATTTGTACCACTTACACCACTAAATTCCACCCTGTAGTTTATATCTCTTTAGAGGACCCTGAACAACAGCTCTTTCCATCATTGACTTGCTCGATCTTCTACCTTTTAAACATCGTCAACTTTCTTAACGCACATACATATTCCGGGTTGCCTAGGTAGAGATGGAGCGTCCTTCGACGCCGCCGCCCCAGGCTCGAACTGCCAATACAGTAGCCTCTCCTCCCACTCCCGAAGTCACACGGCGCATCGTGAGTCACCCTTCCGAAGACTTCCTACCTGCATAGCTTCCCTCCCGGGTAATTTCAATTGATGCTAACCGTCTACGAACCACAGGAAGAGAACCGCCTTCGATCCAAAGCATTGCGCGAACAAAACGAGTCTGCAGCCCGCGCAGCCGGTGCCCCCTCAGCCTCCCGTACGCCGTCCGGCTTCATTGCCACCGACGATGTCCGCCTGGCGAACACGCGCAAGCGCGCTTACGATGCGATATCCGGCGGCGCTCGAATCCGCGACACTCCGTCTACGAGCCGCGACGGCCGTGCTAATGGGGCCTCGCCGAGCAAAGGCGGCGCTGCTGGTGCTGACCAGGCAAAGGCAGCGGATAAAGATGAGGGGGCTATCAGGCCGGCGAGGAAGTTCACCAAGTTTGTCGACTATGACTTCGGGAAGATGACGGATACGAAGGGCGGATTCTTGAGCGCGGAGGACGATCCCTGGAATAAAGCTATGTCGGGGTCTACTGCGACTGGCAATGGAAAGGGTGCAGGTCCGGCGGAGGGACCGGAGGAAAGACCAAAAGGCATGACGGTGCAGGAGTGGGAGAGGCTACAACTACTGAGGAAGCTCCAGAGGCAGAAAGCAGGGCCGTTCGAACCAGGCTTAAGTGTGCTACAGGATAAGAAGGATCGGAAGAAGTGTCGGGAGTGCGGGAGTCTCGAGATCGACTTCGTGTGGGAAGAAGTGTTCGGTTGCGCTGTCTGCCACGGCTGCAAGGAGAAGTACCCTGAAAAGTACAGTCTCCTGACTAAGACGGAGTGCAGGGAGGACTATCTTCTCACGGACCCGGAGCTGAGGGACGAGGAACTCCTACCACATCTCTCAAGGCCAAATCCCCACAAGTCGCATTGGCACGACATGATGCTGTTCCTACGATATCAGGTAGAAGAGTACGCGTTCAGCGACAAGAAGTGGGGATCTGCAGAGGCGCTGGACGCCGAGTTTGAACGCCGCGAGGCCGACAAGAAGAAGCGGAAAGAGGCCAAGTTCAAGGAGAAGCTGTTAGATCTTAAGAAACGAACGAGAACAGACGCGTACCGGAGAGAAAAGGGAAAACTCGCGGGAGGAGGCGCGTCGTCGGGCGCGAAGGCTAAATTTGGAGATGCAATATCGACAGGCGGGAAACATGTTCACGAATGGGGACGGGTCATCGAGAATGAGGATGGTGCGACGGTTAAGACGTGTACGACTTGCGGTATGGAAGTTGAGGAGATGGAGTTTTAAGATGATGATACCCCCGTCTTACATAGCTGGAAAATAGGAGGTAGCACTCAGTCTTGAGCCGATTAGATTTGTCGCGAATAAGTTATCGTGACTTTGAAAGAAGCTAGTGTAACCAGTGTTTGCTACTTGATCCGACACTAACTCTGGTACAATCTTTGCGCAGTTTCAAGGCTTGTAGTGATACCCTTGACCCATATGATACTGTGTATTGTGTGAGTGTCCCTATTCCTTCCACCAGATGCCCACGTCCACCCAGAGTCTAGTCATTTTAAATCTAGAATGGAGCTGCTCTATAACACCACTTATACTACGCTTCGTGATAGCCTAGCTGAAATTTAGGCTATAATTACCAAAGCACCTCTTGAGACTGAAAGATGGTGATCCGTCATCTGTTTTGGTGGTGAGACACTATTCAAAGCACACTGCTTGGTTCATCTACGAGCTGATATTATGATAACTTGAGCCTAGAGGTTTGCTTGACGACGCGTCTAAAGTAGGGGTAAAACGTAGTTCAGTCGATTCTCGATTAGTTCGGAAGCTCGTACGACTATATTAGATGCATGAATTGTTTGACTTCGCTTTTGATCTTGTTCAAAGGCTTGACGGGCGGTTGTCTAGACCTGTTCATAGTTTTCACTACCTAGGTATAGTATCGATCTTCTAGGAAGCTTGGAAGCTTTTTCATCAAGGGAAAAGAGCCTTCGAGCCATGAATTCCAGTACAAGAGCAATATTTGCACAAGCGAAAGAAGAGCTAGTGTTGCCCGCCAAAGAGCTACGTTCTTCCGCAGAAGAGCTCATAATTCTGCCTATGAAATGCCTTGGCCCAACACCCTACAATACTATGATGATTGTCTCTAATCGTCTCCAATGGCCCATTCGTAATAGCAAATACCCACTATGCATGCATCCCGTTCTCCCCTCTGGGGCAACCTTTTCCCAGCAGCCTATCCCCTCCCAGAGCCGTTCCGTCTTCTACACAATACGACCCTCCCGCGGCTGCAGTGTTTCCCAGGCAACTGGAATGATATGTCGTATTATAAATTCGACTAGGCCTTCGCGATATCCCGCGTATTTTACGTCCTATCCCCGAGCAGCACAGCTACTGTTCTACCCTTCTTCATACTCGAGAACGAGATTTCCCTGGCTGTTAAGTTGAAACTAGATCTAGCAACTATAGAGTTAGTTTGCGAATCACCAACGGACTAGCCATGGCTTCACGTAAGAACGAGACTTGACCCCTCAATCTATAATACCGCATATTTTACTTGCTCGATGGCGTTCGCCGTCCGTACCGGCGGACCTACTCAGCTACCTCCTGGGTGACCTCCGAAGTTAGAACGCCTTTTCCGCGTTCGGGCCTCAGGCTTTACGAGCTAAGACGGCTCGGAGACTCGTAGATACGAAGCCGCTGATGGCTTCGAGTGAAGATCCATATTGTTGCATGATGCGCGAAAAGTGGCGGCATAGCAAACTACCTCTAGTTTCAAGACTTGACTCAAATAGGGGTTCAAGCTAGGACCGGTAAGGTAGTAATCCAGCATAAAAAGGCTCACTCTCCAGTCTAGTATATGATAGAAAACAAATGTCTTAGGCTTTAACCGTGAGTAGCTTTTTCAGGGGCGCTAATCAGATATGTTTGGAGGTAATCGGCTCTATATAAGACAAGGCCGAGAGGCGAGTGTATGTCGAACCACACTTTCAACGTCAGAGGCTTGATATAATGGATCTGCGGGGAAACAGAAACGAATTGCGTCCCAGCTCCACTACAGATTACTTGGCTACAAAAGCCGAATCTCGGATTTGAGTCTTCACAAAGTGCAGGACAACGCGCCTACGTATTTGGCTGGCTGAGAACAGTGCAGTGCATGGCACTTCAAGCGATGGGCACCATAAGGCAGCCAGTGAGGACGTTCAATGTTCGTAGAGTCCAGCGAGGTATTCGAATCAAAGTGATGACCATACTTAAAGCTGTTATTGGCTGCAGTAGAGAGGTAGGTAGTATTATACAAAGCAGGCATCAAATCAAACAACCCCTAGTCTAGCAAACCCCCAGACCCGCCACCTCGGACAATTCGGACTCATCTCCTCGCCGTCCACGACATATTCAGCCGACATACACCGGTATTGCTATCGATCAATGTAACAACCTTTACCAATCAATGATGCAAATCGCAGTCGGCGTCCGCGCGTCTGAAAATCTAAAGTTCGGTGGACCGAATTGCTCTCGGCATTTCGCTCCAATATGCCCTGTATATAGCGAGAGTTTTTCCATATAAGGACCGGGAATCCTATATGAGAAAACTGACGTTGCTTAGTTAACGCGGATAGAAATAGTACTAAACATATATTTCTATTTCCTATCACGCTCGTCTAGTTCTAACTGTGAATATCATTGTCGAGAATCACAAATATGGAACTTGGCAGCCTCGAGAGCCGCCTGCTTTTGGGCATTGCCATATGCGTAACCATTCTAGGCGTACGGCTATGATGTATTCCCTTTCAAAACAAAGTCTCGGGTCGACTGACTCCCTTGTAGTATGTTTATACCACCCTGAGTAGTCCTCTAGCGAAGCTACCGGGACCTTGGCATACGAAATGGACGGACGCAGTTCTAAAGTATACCACAATCAAGGGCAGACGGCCAAGCTGGGTTCATTCATTACATGAGAAATATGGTCAGTCACCCATCTCAAGACGTGAACATCTCCCGATACAGGTGTGCTAACCATGCTCAATAAACCAGGCCCTGTAGTTCGTATCAGCCCGATCGAGGTCAGCGTACAGGATCCAAGCGCCACGAACCAAATGTATTCGGTGAAAAACGAGTTCGTGAAGGCAAAATGGTATGATGATTTCCAGCCAGACTTCAAGAACGTCTTCAGCACAACAGACATCCACTACCACCGGCGGCATCGGAGGCTCCTCGCCTCGGAGATCTCGGAGTCGGGTTTGAATGCTCATAAGCCTGTTGTGGAATCCAAAGTCCGCCTGACGATCGAGCGTATGGCTGAGGAGATGGCGGAACGCGGTGTAACGGTGAGATTTGGCTCACACCGAAGTGGAGAAGTATTGAATACTAACTCGTCTCTTGCCGTAAAGGATGTCTATCGTTGGGCTCTGTATATGGCCACCGACGTCATCGGTGAGCTCAGTTTCGGGTCTTCATTCCGCATGTTGGAAACAAAGGAGGTGCGTACTATTCGCTCAGCTCTATTGCACTTCGTCGATAAGGGGTCTTGCTCACTGACGGCTTGCATGCGTCATCTGCAATAGGAGTGCCAATATACCCGCGATCTGAAATTAGTAGGCTTCACCGGAGGTCTCAGAGCAACATTTCCCACCCTCATAAAAATCAGCAAGTTGGGTATTCCGCTGCCGGTGATAAGCAAGGCAACAAATATGCGTATGCGTACGAGCAAGTATGCGGAACAATCATTACAGCGACACTACAAACTGGTAGAGGAGCAAGGTGATGATGCTAAGCCCACTCTTCTCTCTAAGCTGTACCGGGCGAACAAGAACGACAAGGACACGCTGCCCTTCGATGAGGTGCGCAACGACGCTATGTCATACATCGTAGCCGGCAGCGACACCACGACGAATACTCTGACATACCTCATATGGGAAGTATGCAGACGCCCAGAAATCAAAGAGAAGCTTCTAGCGGAGCTTCGGATGCTACCTGATGGCTTCGAGGACGAGGACCTCAAGAAGTTGCCTTATCTCAATAATCTTATCCAGGAGACATTGCGCCTGCACGCCGCCATCCCATCGGGGCTGCCGCGTACTGTGCCACCCGAAGGTGCCACGTTTGGAGGATACTTCATCCCGGGAGGATATACAGTCTCAGCCCAGGCGTATAGTACGCATAGATATCCGAAAGTATACCCGGAACCCTTGAAATTTGACCCGTCGCGATGGGAGAATCCGACCAAGGCAATGAAGGATGCATTCCTACCGTTCGGTGGAGGAAGTCGGAGTAAGTTAACATGATGATCCCTCTCTCCCAATCTCAATCCATTTCAAATCCCCTCTTGAAAATCGCGTCGCAGCTCACGTTGCTAACCGCGTTCAGTATGTATCGGGATACACTTAGCTAAGATGGAGCTGCGTCTTGCTACCGCTCGGTTCTTCACGCGATTCCCCAACTCAAGGGTCTCCCGGCTGGAGGGGTTCACTGACGAGGACATGGAACCCGCACTGTATTTCCTCTTGGCACCAAAGAGTCAGCGCTGCTTGATTGATGCTCGTTAAGACGTATCATGGCCAACTAGCTTGATGGGAGGTAAGCTTAGGCGGAACACTGGCAAAATTTCCAGCATGGATTAAATCGCACAGTAGTTGTGAACGAGGACTTGCTGGTATTCAGGGGACTAAAGACTCTCACTATCTGTCTATCTGAGGAAACGAGAAAATATAATGCGTAGCCATGCCATGCTGAAACCAGTTCGGAGTGTCGGAGATTAGGGGTTTGTATGAAGTACCCCATTTTTGTTTTGGCATCGTAGGGCTGAACAAATGGGTCCATCAAACACATGGCGTAGGGGTCAAAATCCGGATGGCGCAGATTATAGCAGGTAGCGGCCTAATCGAAGGTGTTGAGTACGAATCATCATGAGCCTTTCAATCATAATAAGCCATTGTCCTTCGCCATGTAGAGATATCCATTTCACTATGTCCCCTAGTAATTGGCTATAAATTAACTGAATATTAATAAGCCAATACAACCCAAGGTGTACATAGGCTCGACTCGCTTAACTAGATCCTTCGTCCCGTAGAGCTGGGATCCTCGGGGTCCAATTACAACCAACCTGATATAATATAAATTCAATGAAGCCCTGTTTGTCTCCCTTCAGCTCTTCCTGCGGATTTGATTATCGCCATTGAAAAGCTTCATTATGGCGCTTAGAGGAGTTTCCCTCATTGTGCTTCCCGTGGTGGGAGCACTTATACTAGATTTCTTCTTCCGCTTATATCGCCGCCGACGGCGCTTTAAGAATTTGGTATAGATTGACCTTCCGCTTTCATTTGATTCTTCGCAGCGTCCTTTAAGGAAGAGACTAATATGAGGCGTAGCCAAAACCACCACATAGCTTCTTATGGGGTCACCTCAAGCTCATGGGAGAGATTACGAGCGAGTTCCCGCCAAATAATCACCCCCAGTCGTATATCACCGCCATTGCGCAGAAGTATGACATGAAGGGCATTTGGTATCTTGATCTATGGCCCGTGGCGGATCCGCAAGTCATCCTAACCGAACCAGAACTCATGGACGCTGTACAAGTGACACGAGTATACAACCAACACCGGATATCGCAGGAACTGATGTCGAGCATTGTTGGCGATGATGTTGTCGCGACCGTTAACGGCCCTGTATGGAAGAAACTGCATAACGCGATGGCACCGGCGTTTTTACCGTCGCACGTCAAGACTCTCACGGGCGTCGTAGCCGACGAGACACTCATCTTCCGCGACAGGCTAAAGAGCCTCGCGAGTAGCGGCGCGGTGTTCTCCATGGAGCACGAGGTGTCGAAGCTTCTATTCGACGTTATCGGCCGGATCGTTTTCAACTTCCCACTTCACGCACAGACAAAGGGCAGCTCGTATCTTGACGACCTGAGCGAGATCATCAAACTATTAAACCAACAGCTGTCCATGAACCCGTTTGTGAAACTAAAGGTCGCGCTAAAGAAGCGGTCTGTTAGGAAGCGAATTGACGAGTCTGTTACTGCGAAAATTCGGGAACGCTTGGCGGCGCTGAGGAGCGAGAACATCGTACCCTCGCGTAAAGATCCTCTGAGCATTCTCGACTTGATGCTTCGTGAGACGGTGCTGCAAGATGGGTCCCACAAGGGAGCCAAAGCGATGGAACTTCCGCCGGAGGAATTAGAGCTACTAGTCACAAAGTATGTTTCGTCCCGTGGATCTCTGGTTTGAATATGACGTTGACTCAAGCCAAATAGTGTTAAAGGTCTCCTGCTCGGTGGAATGGGGACAAGCGTTGACACGCTATGTGTGAGGGCTTCTCACTCTACTATCACGTTGCTTCTACTGATCATATCTCGCTTAAGCACCTCCACATGCTCCTATCAAAATCGCCAGAGGTTGTCCAAAAGATGCGTGAGGAACACGATAGGGTCTTCGGCAAAGACCTAGAGACGACTCTAGAGACCCTGAAGGAATCCCCGATGAAACTCAACGAGCTGGAGTACACTACAGCAGTGCTTAAGGAAGCGCTGCGCCTCTTCCCCGTCGGATTTGGCGTCAAGGAAGCACCGGCAGGGTGAGTGGTCTCCACGCCTATATTCTGACCAGTATCTAGATATTGGATAAGTAGTGCTAACCTATTTACAGCGCAACAGTCTCGTACCAAGGCCGCGAGTACCCCATCGGCGACCTAGTCATCATCCCCTGCTGGCACACGATGCATTTCGACGCGCGGTACTTCCCGGAGCCTAGCGCATTCCGCCCCGAGCGATTCCTAGGCGACGGCGTCCCGCGCGGATGGTTCCGCACATTCAGTCGCGGACCTCGCGCTTGTCTAGGCCAGGACATGGCCATAGATAATCTGCGCGTAATCCTACTGCTGACAGTGCGGGACTTCGATTTCGAAGTCGCCGACCTCAAGCCGAACCCGAAGCCTAGGACGACGTACACGGACCTTGATACCGTCTTTGGAGATATTGTCTTCCCTGAACTAGCGATGGAGGCTAAGCCTAGGGGCGGTATGATGATGACCGTTAGAGAGAGAGGCGCAGTTCATAGGGAACCTACCTAGGAAGGAGGCCTGGAATATGGACATGAATTCAAATAGCTTTATAAAAGAATTCAAAGCCACTGGTTGTTGGCTTTTAAGTACTGTTAAGAGTTACAGTTGAACAAGTTCTGAAGCAGGCAAAATACCGCGGTATAGCTATCGTGTAGATATCACCTATAATGAGCACCTAGGCAGATATAACGGCTGCTTCCCATTGTGAGGATATATGTTGAATATGACAAGCTGCATTCGAATTACAACCTCCCTTCTATTTGTATTACCAAGGTATCACACACCCTAAACAGCCGGTAGTAGGCGGGCTCCTAATCCATAGCAACTCCATGTAGTGATCGTAAGAACAAAAGGGTATCATCCCCAACCAAAGACTGTCGTATAGTATCCATAATGAGAGAATATGAATGGGTATAAGTCGAAAAACAAAACCTAGAAACGCCGGATTCACTTTAACGCCCAAGAACCAATATGCTCCTAAACCTCCATGGTGCGGGGTATCAATGATAGTAGAGAATGAAAGAAGTAAGATTCGTCGCCCCGTCACTAGCTCCATGAAGCAGTTCCAAAGACTGTCTAAACCCTCTCCACGGGATCCACTGGTGTTGCTCCCACAACACTATCCACGTCATCGTCGCGTTGATGGTGCCGGATAGAGGCACCGAAGAGCCCACTGGGGTTGCTCTCGGCAACTGTTGCTGGAATCGGAGCTGTTACCGGACTTGGACCGCTCAGTTCCCAACTGCCGACGCGCTCGTGTCTAGCTCCAGACTTCGCAATTGAGACATCGTGATCCGAAGCCATCTTCTCGGCGCCCTTGAACCCGCCTAGGCTACTGCGGCGTTTAGCAGCGTCCAAGGGGTCCTTTCGACGAAGGCGTAGGCCGCCGAAAACAAACGCCGTCGTGCTGGCGAGACCGAGGACTGCAAGCGTTGTTACGGCCCCGATAACACCGGCGACGGGCGCAGACAGAGACGCATTGCTATTTGCATTTCCGCTAGTACCACCCAGCGATCCGGACGAACTTCCCGAACCGTAACTCAATGAGTCGCAGAACAGCGTGATGGAACTACAGAGGTCGCACCAAGTCGACACCTCCTGGATCGCAAACGCACTCATCTCCTCCTGGAAGTCAGACCATCGCATGCGCGTCTCCGAGTTCCCCCTACCGAACAAGGGGTACTCCATGAGCGGGGCATCCGAGCCCGTGCCGTTGCGGTATAGAAAGCGGACCCATAACTCGTTTTCCTGGGGATACGTCGTGTCGTCGACGGTGCTGAACAGCTCGAACACCATGGCCGAGCCGGGATCCGGGATCAGTCGGAAGAGTCCTGACGACGCCGTGCTGGAGAGGTCCGAGAGCGCGAAGAACGATAGGAACGGCTCGAAGGATCCGAACATTAGCGTCATTTTGTTCGCTGTGCCGCCCGAGTGGATGTGTGCTGATAGCTGTGCTACCACTTTGGCGGCGAGCGTGCGGCCCGAGATCGCGCGTATCATGTCGCCTTCCCGCAGGCCCGAAGCCGTGAGGTTACCGTTCAGGTCGAATTGCTGGACGTCGGCCAGGTTGCGCAGGATTGCCATGCGGTCTACGTTGAGGGCCTCGTGTACCGAGTCGTCGTGATTGTAGGCGTATTGGGCATAGTCGTATAAGTCATAGGCGTAGTCAAAATTCAGCATGGAATTCGGTAGTGTATTTGGGAACACATCCGCAAACGTCATCTGGTAAAAGGCGAGCGTCGCGTTATACATTTGCTCGGCGACTGAACTGGTCCTGAAAGCAGTGCTCGACGACCGATACTCGGCACATGCTGTATGTCCCTCCAGCCTAGCATTGAATTAGTAGGCTTACATATTTTATTAGATTATATACCACCCACCATACGGAGTTCAGATCCGTGCTCGGAATGGACTGAATGTTAGGATACTGATAGCCATTTAAAGGGTAGTCGATCATAGTACCATTAGCTAATGTGGACGCATTCTCGCCGCCATTATTGTAGGCGAAAGTTCGAGCGACTGGCGGATAGAGGCCTTGCATGAAGGCCAAAGCACCTCCGACTACATAGTCATCCGCAGTGCTATAGATGGTGAGTTGGCTATTGTCAAGAGCGAGTCTCTCTATTCCATCGATGGGCGCATTCGTCGTTATAGTGTTGTCTTCATCCGATAAGCTCGAATTGGACAAGTATCGAGCTCTGAAAAGTGCTCCCTGAGAATATAGCTGCTGCGCGCCTAGTGGAGTCAAGCTAGGCGAGAGCTCGCCCTGTAGAGGTGTGCGCTCGCCATAGAAGACGTATGCGAATGAAGACCAGACCGTTTCGTTGGTGGACTGAGTCAAGGCCTCGCTCACCAGTAGAAGGAGAGCGGCTAATGCCCTTAGTGGACGTGAAGCCATTCCTTAAGTCAAGCTAGCAAGTATCACACTCGTCTTATATACCTAGGTAAAGATACGGTACGATAGCACAAGAATGAAGGAGGAGCCGAGCAAGCTATCGAGCTCGAGCAGAGAGCAAAAGGAGGGGTAATAAAGGAACAAAGACATATAGGTAGATAAGCCTACCTTTGGACCCTGTTTACCTCTGCGTAGACGTGCATACATATCTACATATAGGGCTTCCAATGACACCAGATAACGTGCTTGTTTCTTCAAGGGTCCGTCATGGCATCTCGCTAGTTAGTACCGGCACCGCAGTCAGCTTATGACAAGCCATGTATGGGGTTGACCGCAGAAAACGGCGGGGGAGCTTGGGAACTCTCTCTCGAGGGCAGCGGGGTAGCTCGCCGGTGTGAAGAAGCACGCAAGATAAGAACAAAGCAAGGAAGGCTTGGCATAACTCTTTTCGGCCTTTGGGGCTGGCGGGCTGGGATGAGCTATCATCGGATGAGCAGCTACCCCTGTCGATTCGAGAGAAATAGAGCTTCGTCATAGGCTCGCTAGCACGTCTTGCAGTAGCAATATATACTATGCGCCTCTAGTATGCCGTGATGTCGAAGTGGTTGCATATGATAAAGGTACCCGTGACATCCGGTATGGTGTGTCGTTTTCCGACATGACCCTGACTTTATAAAGAGGGGAGTTCTAAATCCGGGAGATCTTGCTGGCTTATCGATACGGCGAGCAGGGTGATAATTTGAAAATTGAGAAGTTGTAGTTGAACCGTGGGATCGCGAGACTTTATGGTGAGATTAATGAGAGCGGACTTTGGAGCGGCATCTAAGATGACAGGTCGTAATTATCTACCTAGTAGGTAGACTCGTCTCGCATGCTGAATGATGGTCCTCCGCATAATTTTACCTTGGGCGGAATCATCTAGTAAAAAATCTAATTAGCTCCAGGGACAGCTCACTGTTAAATCTCCCAAGTCCCTAGTGAGATCCCAATTTCAGCCCTAGAAACAGATAAGCTCCACAGGCTGGCATCCATCACACGAATGTCCGTCATCTATTATCATAACTTACTCATTGATGTAATCAATATTTACATGGTATATTTTACGTCCTAGCAAGTGCAGCGATCCATCATAATTCCGCTCTGTAGGAACCATTAACTAGAAGTGTCTCAACTCATCGCCATAGCCGCAATGTATTACTGAGCCATAACCACGATAGCTTTAACCCACTCCTGGAGTGTTGCTGACGCCAACGTCGATAATAATTTCCTATGGACCTGGTACTGTATATAGGACGAGCATTCTAGAATTATTAATAATCCCCAGACGTCCCAGCGACAAAATACGCAGCTCGCATAGATAGAAACAAGTTACAGGTTCGATCGAATCTATTTGCATCTACGCTCACGTGGGCGGCCTTTTCACCGAATCCAGAGCCAATTATATGAGCGATAGCGAAGATGAAAACACCCGACGGGCTGATGCAATGTCCGCTAAAGTGTCCGCTCTGAGCGCGCGTGAAGCCGCAATCCTAGCTTCATCTGGATTAGTGGTCTGGGGATCGGGTCCGCATTTGCTGCGACTTACACTACCGTAGTCGTGGAGTTGTGCCGATAGCCATTGTTTGTGAATTTACCTGGTATATAAGACCCGGCTGCTCGCCCATAGCAGAGCAAGATGAAAGAAAAGAAACGGCTTATTTTTCTCTTTGAAATCTAGCTGTATTGTAGATTCATTTTTATGTACCTGCTCTAATAAAAATGGCTAAAGGATCTATTCTCGTTACTGGCGCCAACGGTGGTCTAGGTTCTTCCATTCTTAAGCAGATTGTATCCCGACCGGCCCTGGCGCGGGACTACTACGGACTATATACCGTACGCAAAGTCGAGAGCGCTCACGACGCAAAGAAAGCGCTTCAGAATGCCGCAAAAGTGCAACACCAGTACGATCTCCTTGCGGTAGATCTAGCAAGCCTCGAAAGCGTGCGCAAGGCTGCCGAGGACATTAATGCCCGGGTCGCAAGCGGCAAGATCCCGCCCATTCGCGCTCTAGTATTATCTGCCGCGTACCAAGAGCATGACCAGCAGAACTTTACTAAGGACGGTTTCGATATGACCTTCCAAGCTACTTACCTCTCGCAATTTCTCCTGACTCTCCTCCTGCTACAAAGCATGGACAAGGAGAACGGTCGCATAGTGGTGCTAGGCAGCTGGACACATGAGTAAGCGACCACACCTACCCCATGCCCATGCACATTCTAGAATCTTGATTATAGACGTATCCGTTTATGCCGGGCCTCAAGCTAACCTGTCTCAGCACCACCGATCCGAGGAACAAGATCGGCCCATATAGAGAATCCTATGTCCCCGAAGAATTTCATCAGATCTTTTCGGATCCCCAGGGAAGCACCGAGCCGATCGCCAAGGGAAAATGGGGAGTGCAAACGGGTCGCACACATGATCCCTGCGCTGGTATAAGACGGTACGGAGCTGCGAAGCTATCCCAAATCATGATGATGTAAGTGCCTCCTCGTGTCAACCAACCAACCAGCCAAATCCGAGCTTGTAACTAACGCTTGCCAGGCGTGAGCTATCCCGGCGTATATCGCAAGACCCAGCGCTGTCGAAGATCTCCGTGCTAGGCCTCGACCCAGCAGCCATGATAAGCGGCCTGACACGGCGCAGCAACTGGTTCATCCGCGTAGTCCTGCTACAATTTATAGGCGGTGTTCTCGCGCCGATCTTGACGTGGCTGAGCCCCAACGGCGACCTGCGGACGACGTGGAAGTCTGCCGGAGACGTGATACACGCGTGCTTCGACACCGACGGGGGTCTCGGCGAGCACCCGAACGGGGTCTACCTCAACGGCTCGCTCATCGCGGATGTCGGGCCCGAGGCTAAGGACGAGACTAAGTGCCGCCGGCTATGGAAAGAGAGTTTGGAATACGCGCAGATCAAGGAAGGCGATACCGTGCTGGCGGACTGGCGATGAGGTGAGCGTTGATAATCATTTGGAATTTTGGGTAGGCTCCTTTGCGAGCCGTCTTCTGTATATTAGGTAGATATAGGTGTTAAATCATATTAAATGGGACAAAGATTAGGGCGGCTCAGGTGACCGAGGAGTGATATTATACTAAGCATGTCGTACGTCGGTTACGGGGTATCCGAAGTCGGCAATCGCATCGAAGGCCAGGCCAGATTTGCCGAAGTATGTATTATTGAGTAGTGCCGCCAGGTCGGTATCGAGGGAGATTGCCGCAGCCGGAGACGAGGTTGGCCATTCAGCCATGTTACATGCCAACGCAGATAAATGACAATATATGATTATTTCTGTAGGGACCGTCGTAACGAGATGCATTATTTGCCTTTGCGGTGATTTAGAAGTTACCGTTATTGCAGGACGCCGAGAATGAATAAATCTGCAGCCTTGATCTGTACCACCGCGAGAACGTTACATGTGTGGGGTTATATATTGTGGCTATATTGAAAAGCTGCCGCCGCTAACTGCTTCCTGTGAATCCGTATGGCTCTTTAATGGGCCTAGCCGTTGTTCCGAGTAACGAAATCGTGCAGCTGAAACTACGATGATGTGCTGAGGGTGGCGTGGATTTGGTCTATGTATACCCAGGTAGGCAGGTTGTTTTGCTGCCCCTTAACCCCGTGTCTTACTTGGGTTGAGAATTTCAATAGATCGTCTTGGGGCTTACCCTTGAAGGCAGAAAGAATCCGGTAATTATCTATGAAGCTTTGCCTTTTTCGCTATTTATCCGCGTTTTTGCAAGTATGGGGATCTACCTAGAGAGCGAAATGGCTAACCTTCAATATTGCGGTTAAAGTCATGGCGCGTGACCGGCGCCGCAGATCTTGGGGAACCATGCAGTGTAGGTTGTGCTATACCGACCAGGTAGGTAGGACCAACGTCGTCTCACATATATTCCTCTCCATAGGTGCCGGTTCTTGGTGAGCAGTTCATTGGTCTAGCCCCGTCGTATGGGGTACATAGAACAACCGCGTGCAGGACTGATTCGACATTCCCAATGCTTACTAGCTTGGAGCACGTATCCCATTCTGCTTAACGGGATCTCGTAAAAGAATCCCGGAATTTTCGTAAAATTCCCCATAAAGTATTCGAGGCGGACCTCTTGTGATGTTATCGCCGGGGCAGAACTATGACCGGGTGGATGGAAGCCCGTATCTTGTGAGTTGTAAGTCATCTCTCCGGAGGCGACGGATGACTCGGACTTCCATTTCTATACAATGGCGCTCCTCAGTTTGCTCCTACTTGGCTTGTTGCCGTTATTATGTCTGTCGGCATCGCTAGATTTCTCACAACGTTACGGAGCACGCCATGGACAACGTTCGAAGGAGAGGCTTCCTCGCCCCCCTCCTAGAAACCATACATCCGACGGGCGAAGACATATTAGAGCTACTCTGCAGTCACGTAAAGTCAATAATGTAACTGGCGGCACTGTATCCACGTATACGACGTCTGGGGTATCGGATCGGTCACCACGGGAGCCATTGGCAAGATATGGGGAAGGGATAGTATATATGATGGAGCGTGCGTTCCAAGGTTCCCAATACTTAAATGTTGTCCGCTAATCACCCGAAGTAGTTGCCATTGGGACGCCTGGACAGACAGTCTCGGCCATCCTCGATACCGGGTCGTATACGTTGCTCGTGGATCCGGATTGTACTCAAGCGGCAGACCCGCAGGCTTGTCAGACGTACGGATACTATGACACGGCGCAGTCCTCCACCGCTAAAAACTTGAATGCTTGGTTCGCTGGACAGTTTGGTACCGGTTACATGGAGGGAGTATGGTATAGCGACACTGCTTATGTGGGCTTGGACAGTACGTATAAGACCTCCTCTATATTCGGCCAAGGACGTGAATAAGCGTTTTAACATTTGAATGCGACTTGATAGACTTGCCTCTCCCGAATCTGAGAGTTGGGGTAAGCAAATGGAGCCAATATATCTGGGCTGGTGTGTTGGGCGTCTCGTACGGCAAGGCATGGAATACCGGGTATCAGACTTTACTCGACCTCCTTGTCGCGCAAAGCTATATCGAAGTACCTATATTCAGCGTGGGAGTTGGGTATCAAGGCGGCGGAAGCCCAAGTGAGTCGGTCTAGAGCTTTGCAATTGGTTTTGAAAGAAGCCATAATATGACTAACTCACTTAGGTGACATAATATTTGGAGGAGTTGACAGACAGAAATATAGAGGATATCTCGAGCCGCTTGAGATTTATCCGTATCCAGATCAACAGTTAAAGCTATACGATCAAGTTGGGTAAGATGCTCCCAGTCCTAACGGCAGATGAAATGAGCTAACGATGACTGAATACTGTGTACAGCTATCGGGTAAACATGACATCTTTAGCAGTTACTCCTCCGGGACAGAACGAAACGATGATCACGGGTAGTGACTTTCAGCGCAACGTGTTGATCGACTCTGGGTCCACGTACACCTATCTAGATGCGAGTATGGTTGCTATAATCGCGAAGGCTCTCCACGCGTATCCAGATACTCATGGCGTCTACCGCGTACCCTGCGAAAGCCGGAATCTGGACGGTTCTGTGAATTTCGGGTTCAACTTCTTTAATATAGTCATCAGGGTGAACTACGCCGACTTTATTGTTGACTTCGACAGCTATTGTGCCCTCGGGGTCCAAGCCACAGATCATTCGGATTCGACGTGGGTGTTGGGAACCAGTTTCATCCGAGCTGCATACCGTAAGTACTAAATTTCGAAATCCCTAAAAGGACATTGCGAAAATAGTGGTCAACTGATAAGTCCCATGTATAGTGGTATTCGATCAGCAGAATGACGCTGTGTGGATTGCGCAATATTTGCCATGTGGTGACGATGGGATAACGGACCTGACCAAAGATGCTGGTAGGCAGCTGTGGTTAGAAGTTACAGGCCTATGCTAAGACAAGAGAAGCACAGGCCTTGTTATGCCCCCTTACACTGAGCGTTTAGCGAGTGAGACATCCATGGATGGAATCAACCCGGGAAACTGAAGAAGGAACTAGTGAATCCAAGAATGCATAGCGTCTGATTATACTATACCTACAGAGATGGTATGAGTTAATAAATACCTAGGTACTGAGCTGCCTATAGATTCTAGGCTTAAATATCGTACCTCATCGAACCGGCCCAGAGATATCGTAACATAAATTACACGTCTGGTCCCCGAATATCCTCACTTAGAGGACCTTGCCTCGTCCAAATGTTCATCTGTCAAAATCCAGTTAGCATTTTCTCAAATGAAAGGTACCTTAGGTATGTAAGTATTACAGCAAGAAGTAATGAATTGGATAACTTATTCGGCCCTAAGTAGGGCAGACGATAACCATAGGACTTATTATTCAAGGGTTTAAAGGTCAAGTTACTTACCCCAATCTTCTCACCACTGGTAACCGGCAAACCAGCGTGCAGCGTCCGCTGGTCACCCGTGCCGTCTTCATTTAAATTCTGCCAGAACACAGCGTTCCCAACAACAGGCCGGAACGTGACACCATTCTCCCACGGCTCATCGCAATCGACGAACTTGCACCAGCGCTCGTCCAGAGGTGCCGATACCATGGGGAAGTTGGTGCCTCCGCCCGTGATATCGTCAGAGGCGGAAACGTACGCGAAGAACGAGCTGAGCCGGTTACCACCCAGCGCTGATGTCGCATGCGCCGCATTCGTGTACCAGTCCGTGTGGAAGTGGTACCGCTCGCCCTGGCCATACTTGACTAACTGTACGGGCTCCAGGTGTGTTCGCGGCACATCGAAGCCTTGGAATAAAAGAGCCCGCTCCTCGATGCACCGAACTATGGCGTCGCGCGGCATATTGGTCGACTGCGAGGTCCGCGTTTGTCGCAACCCTTGAGCGCCTGATGAGTCGGCAACGGCTGAGTGTGTGAATGTATCTCTGCTGTTGGAAAATTGTCAGCACTACTATTTTCTTGAGCGACATATAAGTATGTGCTAGTTCTCACGTTATTTCTTGAAGATGGGCTTGCTCTTCGGGGGTAATGAAATTTTCTAGATATATGACCAGGGGAGATTTAGATACAATGTGGCTCTGGTAGGCGGGATGTGTGCAGGTATAATCGCTCTCGCTCGATGTTAATGGTTTCTGTGCGGCACCATCGTGACTGTGAGCATTGGCCGACCCGGCGGCGAGCGCTAATAGCAATATAGATCTTAATGAATTCATCATAAATCTAACAACAGCGCAACAAGAACACGTATTTAATTATGAGAGGAAGAAAAGATGAAATAACTTCGTCTCCTATGAAGAATCTCCACGAGAATGCTCTTCGACCCCTCCATCCTAGGATTCGTACATCATCGTAAGGAGAACATGCAGAGTTGAAACACCAATTGTTTGCGCAAAAGGAGCTCCCCCTGTTTAGCGTCGCAGCAGGCCCCTGGTCGACGTCTTTAGTGGAGAGCTCTAGCGGAGATCCAGGGTCTTGGAGTCGTGCATCGTTAGATCTGAACCCCTGATCTGCAGGGTAGCTCAGCTATCAGACCATTGCTTGGTATTTGACCCCGCGACGTCCCCCCATTCAGCTCGAGATGAAATAATTTACAAAACATTTAGTTAGGTAAATAACGACGTCCATAATGAAAGTCAGAAGCATAGAGTTCTTATTATCTCTCCTACTGGGGACTACAGTAGTAGCCTGGGAACACACTAACGAAGATGAATTCCGTCGAGCGATATCAGGTCATAACCATGCCTTAGTTGCTTGTAAGTCGCTAGCCAATGTGCGGCCATCGCCAACTACAAAGCTCGAAGCTAATATTTCAATGTAAAAACAGTTATAGAACCTTCAACGTAAGGCCACCTTTCAGCCTAGGAATTACATTAGACTAATAAGCACCTAATTATTTAGAGCCGCCAGCCAAGCTTTAGAGCCAGAATGGACATCCGCGACAGAATCGGAGAAAAAGACTCTGATAAGCATCGACTGCTCCTCCGCGTCGAGCCTATGTCGAGAATTTGACGTCATGTCATACCCGGCTCTACGTTTCTTCGACGGCCATGGGAAAATGACATCGTATCGCGGGCCTAGGCGGGCATCTTCGTGAGTAACCTTAGTCTTTTAAAAAAAAATTACCTCCGACTTCAACTAAGATCAATTTCTCGCCATCAGAATTCTTTCATACTTGAAACGAGCAGTGCGACCGTCCGTCACACCCCTAAACTCCGAAGAGAAAATCACAGCCTTCCAATCCAGCGATGATTACGCTGTCGTGGCACGAATTAATGCTCAAGACCCGCACATTAAGACTATATATAACACGCTAGCTTCGCAGTACCGCGATCGTCTATCCTTTGGCTCAGCAGAGACACAAGCGGCTTCGGCTGTCTCGTGCTACAATAACCGCGATGGCCAGCAATTTACCGTCTCGGATCTTTCCAGCATCGATGCCCTGCCTAAGCTTATTGAGAGCTGCCTCACGCCCGTCATCGGAGAGTTCACTCGCGCCAGCGAGATGAAGTACTTGCAGGTAAGCCTCCTGTCATATCACCTAACAAATTTTTTAAAGATATCTCTTTTGCTCACTGTATTTATTCACAGTCCGGCAAGTCGTTAGTTTTCTATTTCACCACGACGCCCCAAGAGCGGGATACCTACGTAGACCTGATGCGATCCGTGGCCAAGATGTACAAGGAGTACTTAAGCTTCGTGACAGTGGATGCGGGCGAGTACGGCGACTTAGCGGCGCCGCTGGGCCTGGCGTCCGTCCCCGGATTGTCAGTGCAGAACCCGATGTTCGGGCAGGTCTTCCCGTATCCGCGCGAGAAGAATATCACGCCCGAGGCAGTGGGTGGGTTCCTCATGGATATCGTGCAGGGCAGAGTGAAGCCTTGGGATGGCACAATTAGCACAGATGAAGCGAGCAGGTATGGGCATGATGAATTGTGATTAAGAACATCTGATCAAAATTGGGTTGAGCAACAAAATTGTACAACAAAGGGCTAAGTAGCAAGGATGTATTTATATCGACGATATCCGTGGAATTGGGTATAAAATGCAACGTTCATCATCTCATAGATAAGACCATATAACGCACATATCACACCCTAGATTCTCTTAGGCTCATCAATAGCTAAATAATCCAGAAATCCAACCCAGTCCCTACGGTAGACTCATGAAGAGTTCCAAAAGCTTAGGATAATCCGGAACACTACACAATCCATAACTCGTTAGTATATTTCCCAAGCCATGCATACTTGTCCGGGGAAATACATACCCCATGCCCGACACAGGATCCCAGCCCTCGATAGCCGGGAACCCCGTTGTCTTACACGCGCGGTTATCGCCCTTCGTGACATCCTTGAAGACCTCAGGGTGCGAGTACTGTTCAATCCGCAATTAACCAAAAAATCCATCAAGCTACAACTGGGGCGGATACAGGCACAACCAAGACTTACCAGGACCTGATGAATAAACCCAACCGGGCCCTTCCCAACCGCCAACCTCTCCTCGTTAACCAGCGTAATAATGGACCCCCACAGCGGCGCCGAAGCAGACGTGCCGCCAATACGCCACAGCTCCCCGCCGTTCGAGATGACGAAGTGGTCGCCGTTAGCCGAGACATCGGGGTACGCCCTGCCCAGCTTGTTGAACCTGCCGATGCCCGCATGCGCATTGCTATAGTTTCCGCCGCCGCCCTCGTAGCCCTCGAACGACAGGTTGGCCGCCGCCAGGTACTTGGCGACGGTCTCCTTCTGGTAATCGGGCTGCTCGTAGATATTCGAGAAGCCGCCTCCGGAACGGAACCTGTCGGTGGCCTCCTCGGGGTCCACGCCGGCGGTCTTGTTCGCCTGCAGGACCGTCGACCCAACGGTCAGGATGTACGGGCACGTGGCGAGGAACTGCGGGTTGAACACGTCTGCATTGGGGCCCAGACATCCCGAGGGCGCATTGGGGCTGGGGAAGCTGCCTACGCCGTCGTCGCCGGACGAGATGATGATGGTGGAGCCCTGGAGGCCGAGCTTCATAATCTCGGCGCACTGGCGCTGCTGGTACGACTCCGGAAGGTCGACCTCAGCGCCGCTGTACGAAATGCTGATGACGTTGGTCGGCTTGTATACGCCACACATGAGCTGCCCGGAGTATCCGGCTCTGTCGTGCGGGTTCGGGTACTCTGGATCGCGGCATTCGGGACGCTTGCAGTTGCCGGTCTCGCCATACGCTTCGAAGGTGCAGTAGCTGCCATCGATTGCGTTCCAGAGGTCTAATACGATTTATTAGCAGGGAAGAGTTGAGCGAGTGGGCGTGTGGGTAGGTGAAATAGTAAGAGGGGGTATATTACTGTTGAAAAATCCTGTGTAGGCTGTTGGGTCTGTCTGGTATATGCTCTGATACCACTCGTCGTCCACTTGGTACAGCACAGTATTCTGCGGCCATATTAAGCCGTACGCCATTTGGAAATCAAGGTTAGCCTCCGAGCCTGCCATCCTAAGGCTCGTGGTAGGTCCTTGTCCGCCGTCCACAGAGAAGAGTTCCGGATGAGTTCCGTTGGGAATTTCACTACTTTTCGTCAGCAATTTTCACAGTATACGAATAGAATATCAGAAATCAAATTTACCTCGAAAAACTCCAGAAAAAACTGTTAAGATCGTATTGTGTATAATGCTGTCCAAGCGATTGGAATATTCCCATTCTGTTGTCTGGGTGCTTCTTAGTCCCTTTCGGGATACCGTACAGCGCTAAGTTCTCCGTTAGAGAATGCGAATATTGGTTTGGGAAATATGGGCTTACCCCTGATGCAATCCGGCGTAACATATTCGTCGCAATTTCCCGGTAGTGTGTAATTTCCACTTGCTATTTTCATAGATTCTACGGGCTCTACGGGGTCCGCAAACCGTAAAGGTCCCTCTACATTTACACCCGTGGTCCGCTTGGAGGTTGGAACATTCCGCCTACTCCTCTCGCTCATGAGACTTCCAAGTTCGCTCTCGGAGACTGGCTGGCCAAAGCGAGGACGAGATCCTACGCCCCCTTTACTTCGTTTCTTCGGGGGTTCTTGTGTGTTGCCGTAGCCCATCAGCTTGATGCCGGGGGTAATGTAGTCGATATGCTCTTTCACTTGTTTTGGAACGTGATATCTCCGGACTAGTCAGCTTGCAACATGCCTCTAGTACTAAAGCTGCACTCACTCATCGCAAGCAATATTCTTGACGCCGGTGCTTACGTGTTCCCACACATGATAGTCCGCCATCAAGAGCTCTTCTACTTGGTTAACCGGAGCATCAAATTGTACCCACTATTAGAGGCATGTGTCAGGATATTTTCATGCTATGAGAATAGATGTACAGCTCACTTGTTTATTGCTAGATTGCGAGATGTTATACGAGGGTATGCCCACCCCGACAAGCCAGTCTTTTACTGCCTTGAAGCTTGTTTCCGTCGGTTCAAAAAATTTAACGACCTCTTCTGCTGAGAGATGTTTACCATAGTTCTTTGATTTGGGATTCGATCTTTTAAATTCCCATTAGCTATTCTGTAGACGTATTTGGTGCTAAATATGAGAGGTACCGTACATGTCCATCAATAGTTCATGCCCTAACTGAAGGTTCTGCTGCTTCAACCCTATGCGCATAGGTAGCACAGCGTCGGGTATCGCCCTTTGAACTTTCGTCCATGACCTTGCTTGTAACTCCGTTCTCCTCTCATGTTGAATATGGGTGTCTGGGATACTGCGTTTCGATCTAGAAGGATCGGCGCCATGGAAAGGAGGAGCAGCAAGAACCTCCAGCAGAATCAAACCCGTTAGGGCAATGAAGCCGAATAACTTCATGATCAACGACCTCTCTGAAAAAATAAAAGAGGAAGAAACGGCGTACGCGAGGACTATGCGGCACGCACGAGGTTCGAGAGAAGCCCGAGACGCATATTATATCAGCACCCGTGGTAGAAGCCTAGCTCCGTTCCGCTTCTAAGTATGGCGCGCAAGTATACCATGGCGGCTTTGGTCCCGAAGGTATCTTTCGGCATTGGAGGAGCCAAGGATGGAAATATAGGGTTATCCACTCTCACTGGGTGCGGCTAAATGAACCTATAAGTGAGATAATTAGCTCGACCTCGGTCTTCCTCATGACCAAGGTGTAATTAATGGCCATTAGCATGGGTCGACCTAGAAGGCCGATATTGGAGGATTTTATTGTTCACTGATAACCATGACTATTAATTCTTCTCATGAGTCTTGGTCGAAAATTGGCAATCCCCTAAATTGGGAGTCCCTCGCTAGTATTTCCCCAAATTCACTTTAATGTAGGCCACGAAAGTTGATTAGAGCGAGGTTGAGCACGGTATCGAGACTCGATACCCAAGAGACCACCGCGAAAAAGCAACGTCTTGGCAGACTGGCGGAGCTGGGTGAGAGGAAATGGGGAGCAAGCGGAAGGTATTGATTAGATGCTGCATGATGCAGATGCTATCCACTTTAGATTGAAGATCGCGGGGATTGATTGACCTGGCCATAATCTACCGGATCGCATTGTATATAACCGGCGCTTACAAGAGTGGTAAGTCATGTAGGGAGTTAGAGCGGCGACAATCCCTCAAGGTGCGAAGGTAATTAGAATCAGCCGTACTCTGCAGTTCCTCGTAACTGTTGAATATAATATTCTTCAGTCTTAACCAAACTACCAGGTTTTCGATACGGCCTAGATTTGCGGAGCTTTTGACTGCTTATCCTCGACTGGGAGCCGCAGAGGATAGTAGTTGAGAAGATGTAAAATAACCAGGCTAATGTTGAAAGCATTAGATGTGGTTCTTCCATTCAATTATCGCGGCTAAGAATATCGCATTGATTTTGGTAAAGACTTTAAATAAGGCCTCCGTCTCCCAAAGTTCCAGCACTCTTCATTTTTACTCGATCGATGATGCTAAACGCTGTTGTTGTAAGTAGTAAGTGGGCAGCGCCTGATGTTATTGTTGACTAAGTAGTCACTCACATCCGCACGGAGGGGATCATCGATGGCCTCTGGAACCCCAAGGTCCCAATATTCTTCATAAAACGGTGCCGTCTCCTCTTGGCCGTACAACTCGCCACAAATACAAGCATCGTCTAGGTCCATCGTCCTCCTAATCTTTGGGAGAAGTACCTGCCACGAAGTACTTCTTAGTTGAATGTCCCGCAGACACAACTCCTTGAGAGTACTTTTGTGTCTCTTGAGCATCGACAGCAGGTCGTGTCGCTCACATGAAATATTTCCCAGAGTTAGACTGTCAAGATATTCCCATCTGTGTTTCGGTTCCATGATATTCTCAAGCTTAGCGGCATATCCGTGTTCGTCTGAATGGAAATCGAAGACGATATAGAGGGTTTGGAGCTGAGTCAGCGACTTGATGAAGTCACGGAGTAATCCAGTTTCCAACAGGCGCCGGCACTGAGGGATCTCTGTGCCGGTTTTTATCTCACGCATACCGGGCTCCTCGATTTCTTCCATGCCAGTTTCGATACATAATTCAAGGCATGTAAGATTGGAATAGAAGGGGATGGCACGTCTAAGTTCGGCGGGTGGTTTTTGGAAAAACCGCCAATTGAGTTCGCCAGCGGTCAATTTCTTTAGCTTGATTTCGGTTTCAAAGATAGCAGAGAGAAGTGAGTCAAGCTGCCGACATCCCACTGGCTGTAATTCGTCGCCTGGCTTCACAAGGCAATCTTGAAATGGAGTTTTCACTGAGCCTCTCCGAAACCAAAAGTCGCACGACAAGGTAATTTCTTGAAGTGATGTGAAGCGAGAGATGACTTCTTTCAGTAAAGAGAAGTCTTCGTCGTTCCGTATTATCCTCTCCTCTTGGTCTAGGGTAGCTTCATAGTTCTTATAATGTTCGATGAGTTCTTCTTCTGTTTTCTGTGGTGGAACTGGCTCCTTCATGTGCCGAGCGGTGATCTCCTCAACATCCCGGATCGAAGCATAGGATCTACGGAATTCTTCCATAGATTGCTTAGGCTGTCCCAAGGTGTGGCCGATATAGACCAAAGACCGAACATTCCTCGAGGCTATGGGATGCAAGGAAATGCGTCGAAGCATTTCAAAGTCATCATGGTGAAGATAGAAGACTATCTCACGGTGTACGAAACAGGCAGCGGCATCAGCGAATGCTCTGCAACATAGGCGGAATCTGCGTACGTCGTCGATATTTAGAAATGAGCAGATTATGCATAGTATCTCTGGTACCATAATGTCCATGGCGGTAACCTTGGTCGTCATTTGTGTTATTGTTCCGTGGAATATGAGAATTTTCGATCATGTTCTTGGATTGCTATTGAGAAGAAGACGTTGAGTTTGTCTAAATGTAAAAGCATCAGTTGAATCTAGGTACGTACGATAAGGAGAACGGGGGGTGAAGAGGTCCCGAAGACCCTGCGAGCTGGAAATGGGTATCGACCAGCTTTAGTGGGGCCTCGAGAAGCGTGGCGCCCCTGATTGTGGGATATGCACTTATGCCCTAGTTTCACCGTATAGTTGCATAGATTGCAATAAACCAGCGTAAATGAACAGCCGGCGAAAGGAAGGACGTGAAGACATAACCTGGCAAAAGGAGGTATCATTACTACCTAAGGTAGACGTCCTTATTCATTTCTAGTCTCTTTGGTATAAAGCTTCATCACCTATCCCATAAGCTCGCAGCCTTCTCTTATTACACCAACCACAGCACCTGTCTGAATAGCCTCACTTCCTCCTGCGGACACTCTGTACTCAATCTCTGCGAGACCATCAAGCCACCGAATCATAGCTTCAGGTTTAACTTCCATCTTCATCAGCTCCTCTGATAAGGCCGTGATTATATCCGCCAACGCAAGGCCATTGGCCACTTTTAGGGTGTTGATCGTCGAGAGACAGGTGGTTACGTCGCTAGTCGCAAGCAGCGTACTGGCGATCTTTGTGATTGCATCGGGAGGTGGTGCTGCTATGCAGTTGTAGATGGTCTCTGTTGTGATGGTTTCTCTAACAATGTCCTTCTCGGGTATCTTCGGGGCGTCCTTGTGCTGTAGCGGTGTGCCTATTAAAAATCTAGTTAATATTGAAACAGAATGAAACCTTGGGTGAGGGAGTTAGGACTGACTAGATGCGTGACATGCCTGAAGCACGTTCAGAGCACGTCGCATATCCCCCTTGCTCAGCTTAACTAAAGCGTCTGTAGCTTCACCCGTGATCTTGACACCCTCCTCTAAAATGACTTTGTCTACTAAGACCCGGATATCGCCCTCCTTCAGAGGGCTAAACCTGAAGCGTGTGCATCGAGATAGCAGAGCAGGCGAGAGCTTATGTGTATAATTGGCAATAATGCAGAATCTGGTGTTTGCCGTGTACTTCTCCATGATTCTTCGTAGAGCCATTTGGGCTGTGTTGGTCATCGCATCGGCCTCGTCCAGAATGATCAGCTTATAGCTCGCCATACCATTCGGACGTGACGCGCCGCCCAATGTGAAGATCTGCTTCGTCGATGCAAAGGTCTTGATCTGTTCACGCACGACGTCAATACCTCGATCATCCGAAGCATTCAATTCCAAGACCATCTGGCGCATGTTATCCGCTCCATAGATTCGTCTGGCGAGTGCTAGAATGGTGGATGTTTTTCCCGTACCGGGAGGGCCATAGAGGAGGAGATGGGGTAGGCGATTCGAATCGACAAACTTGTTAATGGTAGCTAGGATATCTTGATGGCCCGAGACGTCGGATAGAGATACAGGTCGATATTTTTCAACCCTGAGTCCGGCTTAGTATAATCGAGACACAGGCGGTAGTCTTCAAAAGCTTACCATGGCAGTGAATCTTCGGCTTCGACGGGCAGATTAGCGGCACTACGCTTCCCTTTAGCCGTGTTGTCGGAAGAAAATGTGATGTCGTTAGATTTTGCGGGGACATCAATGTCCATCTCATCCTCGAAATCGGACATAGCGAACTTCCTGCTTCTAGGGATTAGATTGTCGCAACTTTTGTCGACTCCCGTTTGGCGTTGAAAGGATCCCCTACTAGTAGTTACCGTTGGCGATGGAGGATTCCTTTTGGTAAAAGCAAATTCCCACCAATATATTAGTTTTATATGGCGACAATAAGAATTAAGTGCAAGATACTCTACCGAAATGCGTGCAGCTTTTTAGTATTCACTTTTTCATGATATCATGTTCTAGATGCAGAGCTGGGGGAAGACGCGTAAATTGAATTTCTCAACGCGTCCAAGACCGGCGGGGCTAGGCCTAGAAGATTGAAAGGGTACGTATAGTGTGGCGTCGTAGCGCTACCTGCTAGCTTTGTCTCGACAAAAATGCGGGTACTAGGTCCACCTTATGTCCGACTGCAACGCCAACCTTACGCCAGCTATGGCGCTGATGACAAAGAAAAGCATCAACGCGCACTTAATGATCCAGAGGCGCGCCCCGCAGGGGTTTACTGTTACTATTCGGTGATGAAGGCAGATAATCGTCGTTTAGGTATAGTGTTTATGACGCCTCTACGCCATGGCACCTGACCCGCTCGTGAGCTTCTCCTCGTCAGAAGCAGTTATTTCCATGCTTCAAGATGGCTAAAGATGGCCGCCAGAGCAAAAAGACAAAGTCTCTTTACATCCGCCATCTTGGTTGCGTGCCTGCTCTGGAATCTCTGGGCCAAGGTTTGGCCGGCCAAATCGCTGCCGAGCATTCCGTTTGTTGAATTTGACCGGGTCAACTCAAAGACTGATACACGAGTGACGCTGGAAGCCTTTTGAGCAAGGGCTATGAGACAGTGTTCTAGAAGCCTTCATCGCCGCCTTTCTCAAGCGTGATTAGTGACCGTTTCTACAGTACATAAGACACGGGCAACATATTTGTATATGGGATTTTTTTGAATCCTAATCGACCGCGCGTCTTTCTACCCGTCAGATACATGGAAGAGCTCAGGAATGCGCCGCAGGAGAAGCTGGGCATTGCTGGCGTCTTAAACAACGTCTGTAAACATTCCCATCCTGTACGTCCCCGCCGCCACCGTCGTGTCATTCCCCAACCTGCGATATAACACAGAATACCTAGAGATCGTCATGCACTGGTCCTTGGCTGCCACCACATTGTTAAGGACGGCATCGGAACTAAGGTCTTCCTCTCTGATTTAGAAAGCGTATATAGTGAGATGTTGGATACCTTCGCGCCTGACATTTTATGGTACAATTACATGTTTTAAGTGATGAAAATAGGAAGAGCACTTACACTACTAGCACAACCAATTCACCAATCTTCCGCCTTCGTTACTACTAATACACTTATGCCGCAAGCCGACGCAGTCGGAGATTACCACGTATGTCTCACATTGGGTCAAAATCTATCTGGACGCCACGCTAAAAACCTGCGTCCGTGAATGCGGCCACCGCTTGGGTGTCTCTAGGGCAGCTCTCTGAGCACTCCCAGCCTGCCAGACCCACGATAAATATTGAAGTCAAATAAACATGTGTTAAATGAATGATCCTATATATAATTAATGGCCTAATATATGGTCTACCCAAGTCGTTATTTGTTATTAAAACATACTAAGTCATTATCATTCCGTACCATGGAGTAGCTCTATGCGATTAATCCCGTAAGAACGATTTATCAGCTCTGATCATGGCCTCCAATTCTCGTTCTAATTCCTCTTCGAGTTTTCTGTCAATAATATAATCACCGTCCTTGGCAGGAGTTGTCTGGCCACTAGCCGGAACCCATTCTCCTCCGTCCAAGGATGAGGCCGAGGATGGAGGCGGGGAGAATGGCGGGGAGCTATCGTCAGTGTCGCTATCTGTTGTGTCGTCCCAATCCTCGCATCTATCTGCATAAGTGAGATTTCGGACAATCAATCTCTTGCCGTGCTTGACACGTCCCTGTCTGCAGCGCCTCGATTCCTGTTGTCGACTGCTGTTATCCGGTTGAATCATTTCCAGAGGCATCATGCTCTTGTCCTCTTCTAATAATCTATACAACTCTTCCGGATCCATACCTTCAGCATCGACAGCAGGAGACTTGGCATTCTCTTGCCTACTACTAGACTTAGTGCCGCTAGACTCCCCGTTCTTTCGTTTAGATTTAGTCTTACACTTCTTGTCTTTCCTCTTAGCGTTTTCCTGTTTCTTTTTCTCCGTCTTTTCTTCGTCTGAGTCGTTCCAGAGGAAGCTGGTCTGGCTAAGAGGGCTTTTAGGAAGAGTAGGACTATCTGGCAGATTTATTTCCTCCTCGTCCTCTTCCTTTTCCTCTCCTTCCTCCTCCCCTTCTTCTTCTTTTTCTTCCTCCTTCTCCTCCTCCTCCTCCTCTTCCATATCCATCGTCTCGACCAGCGGCAGCCCGTCATCATGTCTTAATAGTTCGTCCCCTACCACAGGCGGATACACCGGCTCCTCCACCAGGGTCTCCATGTATCTTGTCTGAAACATCTCGTTGTGGACCGTGTGCCTTACATAACGACACTCGGAGGGAAAATCGCAATCGGTTTCGCAATTGTGCGTCTTAGTGACGAAAGCTCGCTCGCGTATCTTGTCTCCTGCCGGGCCGACGACTTCCAAGCCGAGAACCTTGCGGCGCCACGCTCCCCACTCGGCCCATCCCTTGTAGTCGAATTCGGATTTGCACATCTCGCTGCGGCGGCGTTTCTTACCTCGGCCGCTTTTGGGCAGGGCGGCGGTAACGCAGAATTCGTGGTCGCAGACGAGACAGCGACGGGTGCACCCGAGCCGGTAGACGGTTTCGCATGAGTGGCACTCCCAGATCAACGAACATGGCAGGGGAGGCGGAGGTGGAGGCGTCGGCATACCGCCTGGGGAAGTGGGGAGTATGTTACGAAGGTGAAGACGAGCTGGTGGTGTTATAGGGGCTGATGAAATTCGGATAGGCAATTGTTCTGGCAACGTGGATGGCGTGACTATAGAACGACGTGAAAATACTCTAAGGTCCGGTAATGCCCTGCTTGATGGCATCACTTTCGTCCTTGGTGTTCTGAAATGAGCGGCTCGGCCTGCTAACTAACGTAGGAAATAGTATGTTTGCTTGCGAATAATGAACAGAGTATACAACTAAGGATGGTCTATCTGAATCTCGATGACTCAGGTGAAAAGCATATAGTATTGTTGTAACGGTGAATCGTCAAATGATGGCAGGACCTCTAGGGTCTGCGATATTGCATCTAGGCAGAAGGAGAACAATATGTTCCAATTACGAATGAGACATACTACTTAGTAGCATCTGGAAAAGATCATATGAAATGAGTGAGTTGCCCAAAAGGGGGGAGAAACACAATTAGAAAGAGGACACTTAAAGAAATTAGAGATAATAGGAAATGGTAAAACGACTAAGGAGAGTAGAGATATTCGATGCCCTCGATCGAGATTCTATATACCCCTTATCATCCGCGGAAGACCCTTCACTACGGAGCTACCGACCCTTATACAGAAGGCCCGTACTTTGTCTATTAAACAAAGGCATATAATTACGCACGTATACCGATTGATATCTCGCCGAAGTGTCGAGGCGGCAGGCAGACTTGGAGGACTTCTGAATCTCCGAGCTACTGTGCCCCTTTGTCAGATCATGGCCCTTCATTCACGGTTTAAATAGAGTGCGCGCATGATACTCGTGAGGTGATAATTTAATGCTTCTCCCATTGACTAACGACAAAGAGAAAACGTGGAGGAGATAGCGCAGATCGATCGATCATGGGCTGGCAAAGCGGCAGGACAAAGGAGGGGGATATAGGATGGAATATAAGGAACGAAGATAGGTGTTGTTGCGGGCTAATTATGGCAACAAAGCCGCCTCAAGAGTCGGAAGATTGGGATGAGCGATAGAAAATAGCAGTGACGTATAAGCGATACCATCTTCGTCGTTATAGGCATTGTGATATTCGAATCTACCAGTCTATAGGGTCAGGCTCCCGTGACCTCCATAATCACTCTCAATATCAGTCCTTCTACACGATAAGAACAACCATCATATACTTCGTAATTACCTCTTACTCTGGTCTTAGTTCCAAAAGCGACTTTGAGGTAACAAAACCGCAGTAGTCAACCAGATAGATTCATCTCAGATTATCCAGAGACCCAACAGCTATTTTAGAGAATTGAGCAGACAGTCACTAGTATTGTCTTAAGCTAATCACCTCTTCAAATACAATGCTTTTGAACTTAGTAGGTGTGCCATATAAAAGGGGTCATTGTGCCGTCTTTAGTGTAATACTATATACATACAGACTTCATTCATCTGGGCTTCATTAACTAGGCACCTTTGTAAGAACTCAAAATGCTTTGTGTGATAAAGTTAAGCAGATATCATTGATGACACAGCTCTGCAAAGGCTAACAGGGAAACTAAATGCCAATAGAGCTTTGCTACTTATGTCAAACCACCATGTCAATCGGCTGCCTTTCATCATGGTCCGATACTGACGGATCGTCACCAATCTCTACCTCAAAAGATATGCATTGAGATTTAGGACAGCCAGCCTCATCTACGATTTGTTCTAGTATAATTCTACAACGTAAGATACACCGTGTGGCTATGATCTTACAAGTTTTCATGGTTATTGATATACTTTATTTTGCTACGAAGCCTGTGGGCAACGGACAGAGTCATGCTTCAAGAATACGTACCTATATCTTAAAGACTAGGAGCACGTAAGCTCAAAAGTCGATTAAGTACTTGTGCCTAGGGTTTCGTGATTAAGGTGCCTTTACATACCGGGCATTAAATCAAAATCGAAGCAATGTGGTATTATTTGTTGCCTCTGGCAAGGTCTCGAAAGGATAGCAATACAGTCCAGTCCACGCTTCATCTCATCCTAGCTCTGGAATCGTATAAGCAAGCCTGTTCCTCTGCTCTCCTTGCCAGCACCTCCTCTTGAGCTTTTTTTTGACCTGTCTTCATCTCCTAATAAGAGATGCTTCATAAACAAAGTCCATTCAGAGTCGGACAAAAAAAGCCCAGCGCGACCACGGTTCCATTAGATACCTAGAATATGCCGTCGTGATCAGCCGTCTCAGGCCGCAAGACCGCACCACCCGTCTACCGAAGGCAGAAAAAATCTCGTTCCACGTAACAACAGCTAGAAACGAAGAAGCATGAAGGATGGAAAACCAAAAACAAATATCGCGAGCCATTTATGCCTCGATTGCCTTGTTCTTCTTCTTCTGCTCGACCTTGAGTAGCAGAGCTCGGTTGATGTGGGGTAGGACACCACCAAAAGCGATGGTTGCGCGAATCAGAGTGTCCAGTTCTTCGTCGCCGCGGATAGCAAGTTGGAGATGGCGAGGGGTGATACGCTTGACCTTGAGATCCTTGGCGGCGTTCTAGGCAGAAGTGTTAGTTTCTGGCATTAGTTGGGAGGGATGGATAGTGTAAGGTGGTTTAAGGTGGCAAGGTGGTACAGAAGGCGAAAACAAAGGGGATGACTCACTCCTGCAAGCTCGAGGACTTCGGCAGTCAGGTACTCGAGAACAGCAGTAACATAGACGGCAGCCTTGGCACCAACGCGCATCTTGTTCTGGGTGTTTTGCTTCAAGAAACGCTTGACACGACCACAGGGGAACTAGTTGATTTTATGTTAGACCATATTCCCCATCGAATAGAATAAATCATATATTAGAAAGAAAAGTAATCATCAACACGCGGTGCATTGATCTTATGAGTGCATCGAGCTATGTTGTAAGGACTGTGGTTGTCGCATCCTGTTCGTTATTCAGAAATATTTGATAAGCGTGATATAAACGCCGCGTCGAAAGACGGAAGAGGTAAGCGCAAAATATTTCGCGTATGCAAACTCTGAAGTCGAAGCTGAAGTTTGTGTGATATTTCGAGACAGGTTATCGGTGGTACGTGTCGTAGAAAGAAAGGTGCGCGTCATTCTCTGAATCGAGGGGTTCGGCAGCGGTCTCGACGGGAGCTCGAAGTTTTCGGATATGGCGACGTTTTAATAGGCCAAGAAAATAAACATAATCACAATGCATCACGATAAATGACATTATAATTAGCTTACCTGAAGTCCGGCGCGGGCAGAATGGCTCTGTTGCTTCTTGGGACCCTCAGCCGCCGAAGTCTTTCCACCTGAGCTCTTGCCGCCAGCCGATTTGCCTTTTCCGCCAGCCATTGTTTATATTGATGCGCGCAATTATCGATATCTGATCAATGTTGGTAGAATCGAAGTAGTTAAGATTCGGCGAGACAAAATGGTGTCGGTTTCGGTGTGAATAAGTAAATTTGCGCGTCAAAGTTGTTTGTCGGTGAAAATTGTTTTTTTGATGTTTGTGTTTTGATTATTGCAGCGTTCGAGTCGGAGGCGTCAGAAAATCAAGAGGCGGCGCGGTGTAGTTGGGAAAGAAGCGGGCTGGGGCGGAAAGCTGTAGGCTTGCTTGTAGGCTGCTGCTACTGCTAACTACTGCTGCTTCAAGGTAAAGGTTGCCTGTTTGGTTTGACTCAATGCGCTATTACAGTAGCGTCGTCCTACACTATAGTGCTGAAGGAAGGCACAAATCCTTTAGATTGGTACTCCAAGAAGGCCTAGGCGGCCTAGAACCCCGCCTCGTAACATTTGGTTTTCTTTCGCAATGCTAAGCCATATAAAGTTAGTGCACACTTGTTACCGGCAAATCTCCGGCTATTGTAGTCAGCCGCCTGCCTGAGGAGAAACAAGCTGTCTCGATGAAGCGTCCGAAGGCCATGATATCAGAGACGTGCTACATTGATCAAATGCAAAACCAAAGAATAAAGGGGGTATAAAGATACTATATTGAAATACTCACATCATTTTGCCAAAAATTAGCCCAACGAAAGCCAAGATGCGGCTAGAGAGCCAATCCATAACTTGCCGTCAATCAGCAAGTTAGTCATAAGGATGGCGGCATAACGTTTGACGAAGGCCACGGCAACATACATGCTGCACTTCAACGAATTCTAGAGTCGCTAAGACATTCCAAGACGGAACGGGCAATCAAGCCTCTATATTTTAGGCAACTTGAGCCATGTGTTAACGAGTTGTTGGAAAATGATGGCATACCAAAAGCAGACTTCTGATATTAGAATCAGAGATTAGCTGTGGTCGCTTGAACGGCGACCGGATCGACGTCAATGTGGAAACCAAGCAACCGAACCATTGTGGCTTGCATATACGCACAGCCACTGGCTAAGTACGGTACTCTAGTACCCTGTGCTGGTATGGGATCCCCAGTGTTTCAGCTTACATAAGATGAGATAATACGGTATCTGTCCAATGAAACCGTCACAAACCAAGACAAGACTACAGTACCGATGACATTTCATCGTATCCAACGCTGCCAGTTTATTATTCATCTTCTTTTATCCAAGATAATTGAGAAGACCAGGAGATCATCCCCTAGCTGATATATGATACCAATGAGGCGAATTTATCGTTCATCCGAACGGTGAAACGGCATCGCTCATCATGCTTGCAAGGCCAGTCCTGAGATGATCCAACTGATAATCTGGAACAATGATAGCCAAGACCCAGCAGAGGCGACAACATCCGGCCAACTCATTGCATAGCTCTGGGTAGAGACTTGCCGCTCGAAAGTTGGGAATTGAAGCCATAGAGATATAAAACAAGGCCCCGTCGCTGGATTCTTATCAGACCCGTTGTCGCAGCGCATATCTAGGGAGGGAACAGTCGACAATAAAAGGTCATAATCATACGCCGGAGGTTTCCCCCGGACTTGTCGGTAGTTCAGTCCCAGGTTGACTGAGATCATCCCGTTTGCGTTAACAAGGATGGGCCGCGTGTAGTCGTTTTCTAATGCCTCCTCCAACGTGAGGGTGGGGTCATATACCGCGACCCAGAGACTTGGCGAGAGGAGGCGTGACGAGTCATTGATGGCTTTACTAGAATCATCTAGCGTTCATCTATCAACATTCACATGCCGGAAAATCCGAAAGTAGATCAACGTACACCATAGAAAGGCCTGCGCTAACATGAGCGTAGTAGGCACAGTGCATAAAAGGGCTTCCGACGACACTAATGTCAGTGTCCGATATGTGGCTCCATGCCAGGTGAAAGTTCCGATGGACTCCTCCCAACGATCTTCGCAGCGGCATGGTAGGTTTTGCGACCCACTAGATTCGCAGTTCGGCGCGTCTTGATTTGCCCAACCAATGAAGCATTTTGGTCGAGCTGGTGATACGACTAGAGATCCTTGGGACGTCCAGTCCTCACGTTGAAAGAGAGTAATGGAAGGGAAATATGCTTGGTCCTATAGTGAGTGATGCATTTAGCCGTAGTTCTAAGAGACTGAGGAAACATGATGAACGTACTATAGTATCCTTCGTGGTCGTGATGACATCTGTGTTCAGACCAGGATACCAAACGTACCGATACAAGAGAGGGATGGCAACCAGCGTGATTATCGAATTAAGTACGGTGTTCCCTAGGTTCCTGGCGTATGCTGGTAGGGGACCTGACTGTCTAGTATTAACTCTTCGACGTTTCAACCAATCCAAAAGCCAAAGGGAAGTAACAAGAATAACGAGTATGCTTGAAACTATGACCGGGATCTCTGGTAACTCTTTCTGCACGGCGGCCACGGTATCAAGTAGCAAAGAGAGAATGAAACTCGTCAACGAGACGAGGAGTGTTCGCGTTGAGGGCAGACCATGATCGTCATTGAGACCTCTAAGGCTAGCAAAAGAACTACCAATCCTACGCATAGCAGGGCGTGTTGGAGAAATCGCGGTCTTAGCCATCGTATCTGACTTGGATGTTACCATTTCACCATAACTAGGCCCTCGATTTCAAAGGAAATGGTTCAAGTTGAATTTAGTATTGATATAAGTTAGTCTAATCATTGCATACCTCTTAAACCACTGAATACCCGCCCCCTCCGTCCACACCTATCGAGTCCTATCGGGGCCACCGTATCTTACCGCGTTTCGAAGAAACAGACCTCACAGTCAGATTCGTCGCATAAGTGCAAGTTCAATGGCTATTGGCCTCAGCCCCTGTATCAGCTGAATAACGACTGGGGGCCATTGGAAGTCCTTACATAAGGTAGCCAATGATCAGAAACCTACGGTTCTAACTAATAATATACGGCTCGGCTCGACCCTTAGGACTTCCAATGGCTATGTTCGCGCTATAATTGGATACTGTTAATTGAAGTCCTAGAGAGAAGGTGAAGCTGTGCGGCCACACTTCAACAGAGTCGCATATTAGAATACGAACTCGTCCGACCTCAATTGACTCGCCTACCTAGGGAGTCTGTTAAAATCCCGCTAATCGCCTTCTTTGGAACCCATCTTTTCTCCGTTGATATTACATTATTTTGATAACTGCTCGCATATTTTGTTAGAGAAGCTCTGCCACCAGATACAATGTCGTCCACCAGGACCCTTTTCCTCCACCTCATCTTCGTCACTTTAGCCGTCTTTGCTGCCGGCCAGAGAATCTTCATTGACACAGTACCGGCTTATGCTTCACTCCCTCACTGTGCTGAAGTGCCGCTGAGCTTCATTGTCCGGGACATGGCATCCGGGTGTGGCGACGGCGGCAAGACGACCTCGTACTCGTGTTTCTGCACGGACAGCTCATCGAAGATGAACGGCGTGATCAGCACCGCCGTGGCTTCAAGGTGCTCGATAGGTCCCGTAACTGCGGCCAGCCAAGCCGTAGACGTCTTTGCTTCGTATTGCGGTTTAGGAAATCCTGGCCACCTGAGTAAGTTAAACTCCTGCCAGTAGAAAGGACCCCAGCAGAACACAGTCCTGACCAAGAGGGCAATGCTGATTAGATCACATATCATAGCATCAGGAAATAGAACATCTCCGGTCACGGCTAATGCTACTGCTACCCTTACTCATACAGTGACGCCAATTCCGTCGAGATCAACCCCAGTAGAGACGGCCCTCAGCCCCATACCTTCGAACTTTGCTACAGGATCTAGCGGTAGCAAACAAATATTTATATGTGCCACCATAGCAACGATACTATCACTTAGTCTTTCATGGTAGTTGGCTTGTCCGGGCTGAAGTTGAGCGACTGTGTTGCGAGGCTTGTGTATTTGTAGTGTCTTGGTACAAGTCTAGGAATTAGGCAATGGTCATAAGCCCGAGTCTTAATTCGATACTTGATAATGAGATGGATTTCTTTAATTTGTAGGATCTTGTTCGTGGACTTCACCGAGTAAGAATACTTGACTCTCCATGAGGACGCCCTAAAGATATAGAGGGAAATTACCAAAGCACATGTGTCAATACTTACTAAGCCACGCAATGCTAGTAGTAACGTTCTACTCATACTTCAACTCATGTAAACTTACCTATGAAGCTTGTAGCCAACAAACGGTCTCAACCATAACAGAACATTGCCCTTAGCTTATTACGCTTGGAAGATTTCCATGCCACAGTCGGTTAAGTATTACCTAGTACAGGGCAGTGTTAAGCTGGAATTGAATAGGATTTGAAATTGTATCAGCAACTTAAAGATAGTGCAAGGAATCAAAGGTGAAACAAATAGCAAAAAGGGGGCATAGAGGCTCCTCCTCATAGATTCAAACGTCAGGAGAAAAATTAAGGCGTATCTTAGATACCACTAACATACTCGCATTTACAAGGTCTTCTCTAGCTAGAGATTACCACATTCATATTATACATATTATTCACCTATACAATACAATTGCACCACAGGAAATGTTCAAAGCAACTTCTGATAGTTATCTGATTAAACCATGAGTAATATAAATAAGCTTCCTAAGTAAAGGTTGTTGCTAATGTGTACTGGCCTTATTGGAAGTGGGCTCATCGACTGACCAGGAGATAGCTACCTAGCTAGCCTTCATAGATGATCATATGTTTTCCTCGACGTGCTCTACCACAATGCTTTGCTGTAAGCTTTGAGATAACGCATCATCCGCCTCTTGCCAAGAGTTCTTACCAGAAGTTCCTGCTATCGTCCGTGTTCCTTATGTTCTCATTGGGAAGGCATATGCGTATTTGCTAAACGTTTGTGAGTTCAAGTCGTACCTAGGACCTTCACGTGGGTAGAACAATTGTCAATCTTAGCTTAAAGGAGCCTTTGTACGTGTGGACATTGTAGACGAACTAGAGACGTGAAGTCAATAGTGGTTAAATTCGAACACAAAATGAGCCGCTGTATTCATGTTTGCTTCGTAATTATACGCAATCTATTTTCTGTGTAGTTTTAACCTTTATATTTGTTGTTGATCGTCGGTGTAGTTATAAGTAAGAAAGGTTGATGCTCACGTATACAGATCGTCAGATGTTGGACTGAAGGAAGCTCTGCGTTCCACGAACCCACCCGCGTTCTAGAAGAACACCACGTATCATACGAGAACGAGAGTCCGATTTAGAGAGACAAGCAAGATTGGATCGAATATAAAAGCTTGAAGATCCGGTCGTTCCAAGTATCTAGTCTCTCAGCTAACAACCTTCAATAACTCCTGAAAGTTACTGCTAGATTTACTATTCTTCGCGACTCAACCCACCATCATGATGCTATCAGCTCAATTCGTTGTTGCCGTTTTGGCTCTCTCTTCCGGCTTCACGCCCGTCAGTGCCATGTATGGATCGCCTCAATCCAAGCGAGAGCTTCCCCCCGAGACCAGCGGCCTCGAATGGCAATTCAAGACATCGAACTCTTCAAAACTCAACGGCACTCAACTTGCCGTACGGAAGATTCCAGGGTCGCCAGACAGACTCCTAGCCGTTTCGGATGAGACTTCGCCTGTCGCATTCACAAACTTCCATGACGGGGAACTGCACCTCGGGTCTGGGCATCAGAATCCGCACGATACCGGGCCCACGGCTTACATGAACCTGATCGCCTCAGGGTCAGACTCCATGGAGAGGTACGAGATCGGATTTGCCAACGTGACGAACTCCTTCAATGCCACCACGGCCAACGGTACCGTGGACAAGGGCTGGGTGCTCTCGGAGCTGGATCCCGCTTTTCCTGCGAGAAAGAAGCTCACCCATAACTTCAAGGCGGACAAAATGGGCTTCTCTCTGTGCTATGGCGGCCCCCTGGGCCGCCTCGGCAGCTGGTACAATATCTACTTCTTGGCCGGCTCGAAAGAGCAGACTTGGGATAATAATGGCTGCGAGAACGACGTGACGATTTTTACCTTGGGCCCTTAGGTACATAGGTAGTGATGATGGATGCTGCATCTGAGGAGATGTGATATTGAAAGATGGGCAATGGGACGTGTTAAGATTGTGCGAGGCTTGGAACGGATGGTTGGAAATTTTTGATCAGCTTGTGTGAGAGCGTCCGATAGTGATGCTTGGCAATAGGCTCTCGCACTGGGAGATTGGCTCACAATCAGCTGTAGCCAATTCCATTCCATTCATTTAATAAACACATTCTCTTCTCTGATATCCATTGTTCTTAAATTAGACTGGCCACTGTGCGATTAGAGATAATTGATAATCCTGCAAACGACTCCTGAGGTTGTAACATCGTGTTTTCGTCGAGGAATGATTGTAGCGAGTATCCCTCGATGTAGGAACCAACGTATGAAACTTAGTCTTAATCGAATGCCGAATACCAGCTACTGTTAACGATTATTTGGGACTGCGTAGTCCTCACATCCTGCTTGGGTACCCATCTAAGATACTGGCAGGCATCATGCTTGAAGCGGACGTGCCACAAGCCGCGGATGCAAGATGCCTATTTAGATCCTGCCGGGACTTTCCATGCATGGAAGTGGCTCGTCACCGATTCACCAGGTAGGACAATTGGGTATAGCACGTTTGGAGGTACACGCAAACATATAGTATGTCCCCCATTAGTGACAAATATCTTGCAGTGATCCCCACCAGGAAGTCTTAATCCGACCGGACAATTTGCCATCTGATATCTAACTGCATGCCGTTTGTTGAACTTTACGCCCAGAGTTTTGTCTCATAGTCCAAATTTGTTTACTCGACCTTGTCCGCTAGGTATAGTTCTTTACGACCTTCGTTACCGGCAACCATGCGCCGTCCTCCCTCGGGTGCGTAGCCGAAGTCTGTTTGTGCTTTCGCTTCGAAGAAATTGCAACATCGTGGAATTGGGAATATGGGAAAGGGTTTGTCGAATACGTCTGAGATCGGTCCCATCGTTTCCACACCTAGATCGGCTGAAGAAGGTAATATTCTTGACTTCGCATGCAACGATGTTACCATTGTGTCAATACTTCGCAGGATGCCCGATACTTTCAAATAGCGATAGAAAGACTAAACTTCATGATTCTCAGCCTTCGGACAAAAGCTACCCAGTCGGTGACAGCTTCATGGACAAGGCCCTTATGGTCGGGACTATCGAGGTTGCAGTATAAAACAAACAGTCGTGCGGCGGTGATGATTCATACGGCCATGTAGCATATTCAAAGTAACAATATGTTTATAGATTGTATTGTGTTTTAAAAATAGATTGATTCGCGTTGACGAAATTCTGATGCATAGAATAGAGTTGTTACGTTCACGAACTTGTACCAATATTCATTAATTACCTTGAGATTGAAGGGGACCAACAGCAACTGGGGATTTTAGCATGTTATAATAGACCCTGTATCCATGTCTATTTCAACTGCGAGTAATTTGTATCCCTCTTCGAAGTGGCTTTAGCCTCCTTTAGCCCAATCTGGGGTTATTAGGTAGTCAGCTGGCGGATGGTGAGACAGATAAGAGAAGGGCCACATTCTGTCGCTCGGTAGCCGGCAGGCTGTCTCCAGACATACAGCGGCCGCCTGCATTCCGGCACGCCTCCTGCCCCTTGCGTGACTGTCTGGAAGCCGCTTAAACAAACTACCTACGAAGGAAAGGGGTAATTACAAGTAGGTGAGAGAATATGTGGCATCCGGGCATAGTAGATAGGCACATGTCAACTGTTGGGTAGCATGTGCATAAACAATATAATGGTCAAGCGTTCTACGCCATGACGACAAAGGCACAGTGTTTGTTAACATACCTAAGATACTCGATCTATTCCAACGGAGCAACCCGTACCCAAGAGGCGTCTTCGAATGCGAGGGCAGCGGACCCGGCTGATATTGTTGCTTCATACGAGGGAAAAGGAGTCTCAGCTTGATGGATCACTCACCAACCAGGAGCACAACCGATGGTCTAAGATATGAGTAAGAGCTGATATATTGCCTTGGCAGAAACCTTTCGAAAGAGTACATATCCTTCTTGTCGTTTGTGTTTCGCTCCTACGGGAGAGCTCGGTCCGAGTTGACAACATTACCCTCCTAGTAATCACTATTTAGTGAGCGTGGTAAGCTAATAGATTCCTTCGAGTTGTGACGACGTCGTTTAGAATGTTGATATTAGTTTATGCAGCCCAATTCTTCGCCTCACATTAGGATACCCATGGGAAACGAGAGGGGATAGTGTAGAAAACACGGGATGTTGCCGATTGGATAGCTGTCTCAACGTTACTTTCACGCTGCCAGTTCCCGAGACAAAAAAGCTTAGTGCCTCCCCCACTGAGACCAGGAAACATGACTCCTAGAAATTAGTGACATCTTAACCATGCGTAATCCTGGTTGAGTTGTTGTATTGAGGTAACCAGGGTGTTTGTATAGCTGCATTGTATTTACGCTGTCACCTAAAAACATTCAAGGTTTCAACACTTGAATTGTTCCCACTTATCAACGAGCCCAGGGGTGCCTCGGCACGGCATTCAGCTTTCCAGTCACCCGTAGGAACACAAAACATGGTACACATGTTGATAGCAAAAGCGAGGTAATCATCGATTGTTCTCTGCAAAGAGATGTCTTATGGCAGTGTCGAGCTCGATGAGAACCATCCCAATACAAGACTTGGATCGGGTGGCCAATTACTGCTTCCTTCGGCTGTCGCTGTGATAATCTCCTTTCTGGTTTAGGTACCAATTATCCCAGGTGTTTAATCTTCCGTAGGACAAACGGAACCGGGGCGGAGCAGTTGATTGATCTGTTGGAGCCAGCAAGGGTGGTTCCTCACGGCTAGTCTTCCTCGTAGTCGTAGCAACCAGGAAGCTCATATGAGAGAACGTGGTGTAATTAGATCCCCAACGGCCGTCACGGATTCCGAACGTCATTGATGTGACACTGGAGAGAAAACCAGGGGGGGATAAAACGGTAATGATGGGTGAGAAAGGAAATGACGCAGACCTTTAAAAGGAGAAAACCTACGTAATTGAGGGTTCCAATAATGGACGAAGATGAGTTCCAGAATACGCCAAGATTCTAGGTCCCAAGGAGGTTGCCTCGATTTTCTCGAAACAGACGCAGGCCCGCTTCTGATTTGCTGAACACGGTGAACGATCATTTCGAATCCTTAGGGGTTCGACGGGGGAGGCTGGGACCATCATGCGATCTGATCTTGGAAGAGACCCTGGAAACTGGGAGTGGTAGGCGCACAGACAGCTGCTAGGCTGTAAATTTGGTAGGATGAGAAATTCTTGGAATTCCGTATATTTCGAACGTTGCCGATACCATGGAAGCGAGATGGTTCAAGAAATCGCTTGTTATGATTCTTTCATGTAGAATAGGGTCTCTCGTCTATTTGAGCAAACAGAAAGCGATGCCGTTCGACATGTTAGGTTGGGCATTGCTGCTGCATGAGGTTGGACCGTAATGATGGCCCTCTCATTAACGCGCGCGGGGAGAGGCTGTCCTGTTGTAGGATTGCAGATTAAAGAACTTGCAGAATGGTGACATCCGCTGCATGTTACGCTTTGCGCGTTGGGTAGGTACCTCAGATCAGCGGGCCTGCAATGCAGAGTGCTTCGTGATCTACATGAAGAGGGTGCATTAGGCACATTTCATCACCAGATACACGACCGCAGGGTGCCAGATACATCATTTGCCGGAACAAAATAATCCAAAGGTTGGGCCGTGACGCTGATCTGATCTGATTGGCGTTTCTGGAATTGTTCTAGTAGAAAATTATGAATATCTTCAGATTCACCGGCAGGCCCGGTATTTTCGCGGAAATAGGGGTCCGAGACATAGTAGCAAGCGAGTTGAAGCTAATAATGATCTGACGTACTGGCGTACCTAGACTCTTGGGATAAATGGAAAGGGTTAGATCAAGAGGTCTGCTTCCAGGTCTGCCAGGTCACGCTAGGCCTGGCACGCGGTTCAAATAAAGAAGATATGTTGGCAAATCTTAATTCCTCACCCCTGTGGAGGTTTATCAATGTCGGTTTTTTGTTCACCTGGGTGGCCGTTTTGGGGGTCTGCAATGATCGAGACGCTATGCATGCATGTTTCACGTCTTTCACTGATCTTGTATGGCTACTATAGAGGCCAACGACTCGCGGCAAAGCTCCACAACCCCCCCTTTTCACCAACAGGGTACGTTTATGCGACTGAATAACTTCGTACGTAGTATATATGTCGGCTAGGGTAATTGGAGATGTGCAAGTGAGGCGATCCCGTATATTGCTATGTCTGTATTAGATGGATGATTAATAATACAGTAGACTTGAAGCTGCAGGAAAATAAGCATCCGAGGGTTGATATACACTAGAGTATGCTGTCTCGATGTATGTTGGATGGCAAGTTAAGTCACTTGATGTAGTGCTAAAAAGCGGAGAGCTCGAGAAAGAGGGTGTGATGGGAATGCTCACGAGGCTTTCGATGTTGCGGCCGATAGCCTTGTCCCGTGATAGGTCCCGTCATGACGGGGGGAAAGATGGAAAATTGTATTGTTCAATAAAAATACTTGATTCATTCAGCTGAGCTTTTGTGGACTTGGAAAAAAACCGGGGTGTTGTCTACAGTAGAATAGAAGGATACGAAAGTGATGGATTATGTTGTTACTCGATAGTGTAGACGGGATCTGGCGGGTCAAAAAGCTTGGACATGTATACTCGGGTAAGTATACCTATACTCACGAATCATGATGGTGTTTAATATGTTGAATATAGATCGTGTTGCTATATTCGCGTTATATGCGTGGTTAACATTGATGACGATGCTGGACGATGATGGATATTGTTGATCTTGTTGGAACTTCTTGTTGCCCCGTGCACAATGACACATTTTTATGACGGGCCAGCTTAGCAAGCCTAGCAGTTTTACGCGTGTAGGTAGCTTAGGGCTACCTAGTTCACAGTACAGAATTATGTTGTGTTATACTGTGCGGAATAGCAAGGTTAGGGATTTTAGGGCTGGCCAATGCTCCCATCTGTACCCATTTATACCCTGAAGAATGGACCAATTAATGCTCCGAGCACAGTGTAAATCTAATTTCAATCCGAACTCTATCCATATGGATGTTACCTCGTACTTGCCTGCTAGGTAATACCCATCGCAAACTAAAAATCCCCAGCAGCTCCCCCCCGGTGCAGTTGGCAGCTACGCTACGCCGATAGTGTGCAGTGCGCCTAGGCATGTACCTACACCCTTACTCCTTATCACCGCAGCACCAATAGTTTCTCTTTAAACTTCTGACATTTGTTTTTGTTAGTCTCCATCGTCCCCCGTCAACCAACCTTGAACCCACGATCCACCATATACCCAATCAGCCACTTCGCTCCCCTGGGAACTTTGAGAGTGCCAAGTTTTACATACCTGCTTCGCAAAGAAAAAATCTAGCTCGACATTATTTTCAATCTTCTCGAAATTCTTCAATACCACCTAACTAATAACATATCACTTTATCAAGCCGATGCTTCTCGTCGTCCTCTAAGGCATATTGCCATAATTCCCTCTTCCTTCTTTTCCTCTTTTCTGCGAAATTCATCCCGCGGTCTTCTCCGAGTTGTGTCCCTATTGGCCTTATAAGGTGTACCTCCTCACTTTCTGCCGACTCTGATTGGTTTCCCGTCTTCGTCTAGTATCTCGTTCTGCCGCACCAAGATCTCGACAGTAGCTTAAGGGCGCAACGCGGATTAAAGTGAGGCACATAGCCGGATACTTTTGTCTATTCCCCAAGAGGTACCTAGTCCAGGGTTTCCCCCCCTAAAGAACTAGAGCGGTGGACGGTCCCGTAGTTTGGAGCTTTCGCCCGTCCGCCCATCGACCATTATTATTCCATCCCGTCCGATTCTCAACTTGATAGGCACTCCTTCTGCTTCGGTCAATATCCAATCTTTTCATATTTTCATTCCGCCGAGACTTCTCTAGCTACTTCCAGGATCGCGAGAGGTTCCCCGGTTGACCCATTACCGCCTTACGTACCCTCATACCCTTGCCAACTACCCCCTAAGCCTACTTACAAAGTCGCTCTATTGGACCTAAAGGCTTCGCGTGTCGCGTGCGAACACAGCCTCCATTTGCTCTTTCTCCCAGTTGCCAAAAACTCAGTTAGCCATAGCCCATTTTTAACCTTTACCTCCGACGAAGTTTCTGAGCCAAAGCGATTCTGAGTTTCGGAGGGTTCTGTCAACAAACTAGGCATCAAGGATAGCCCTACGTTTATTTTGGTGGAAGGGGAGGAGGAAAATAAAACAGTAAAGAAAAAAAAATTTCAAGTGAAGGAAAAGAAAATCCTAACTTACCTAGGTTGGGAGGGTCCCTGCGGTCAAGCCCGCAATTCTTCGCCGCCTTTTTTCAATCTGCCCTCGCTGCAGGCCATTTTTTTTCTCCACCGCAATCACCTTCAGGACAGGTCCAAGTCCCCTTTCTAGAGGTTTTAGGACCTATAATATATACCTTGGAACCCTTTGGCGACCTGGTACACGAGCATCTACTATTCGGTATTTCAGCTCCGTCACGGCGTACTACCCGACCTAATTCTCGGCTTCCTGCATTCCTCCTGCACAAGCCAATCCTGCCTGATTTTTCAGCCAACCAACCACAGCCATCACTGTCTTGTCGACCGACTCTGCCTATTCTTCCCGTCGACCTTCGCCTTTGCAAAGGATCGCGATTTTTTTTTTTCGACGGCGCTTTGTCTCTTGCTTAACCTTTCGCAGAGACCAAAGACGAGTCGATAGTCTAATACGGACATCACCTAGGCGTTTTCGCCCATCTATATACGCGTAGTAAGGGAGCTGCAGCCTGCTGGCTCCCATCAGCAGCTGCATCAGCCCTCGATACTATTGTGGCAATCATGAACCAACAACAACACGACATGTATTACGATTATCCGACGACGGCAAATAGGTCGCCGGGATCTACAAGACAGGGTTATGCTACGGTTGGCCTACCTTCGGGCCTTGGTAATCGGTCGGGACAGAGACCGCTCGAGTCTCTTGGTCAGCATATAGGATCTCCATCCTTATACGGACACGATGATCGACTCGGTGGCGCTGGAAACTATGAGTCGATGTCTAGGTTTGACCGTATTGCACCAAGCGCTATGCAGTCTGGTTACATGTTGGAGAACAGCCAAACGTGGGGTTATAATGGCGGAGTAGCCACTATGAACGGTCCTATGAACGGTAATGGTAGGCTAGCGGTGAGGGCTGTAAATCGGCGAGCCGCTCTACCTACGGTAAGTAACTGCTTTGATGATACTGGTATACAGAATTTTGTTGCTAATCGAAATATGTTCCCTAGACGTGGACTGATCAAACCGGATTGGGTGTCCATTCCATGCCTCAGCTATACGATCCGAACATGTCGATGAACGGGAACGATCATGACCTATCGAGTATGGCTGGCGCTGCCGCGGATTCCCGGGGGATGATGGCTACTCCAGGGGCAAACGACTCTGAACAGCTTATTCCAACAGCCATCGTCATTAAGAACATTCAATTCCAATGTCGAAAGGAGATTCTCCAGGGCCTCATGGCATCCATGAACCTCCCTCAACCATACGCTTTCAATTACCATTTCGACAAGGGCGTTTTTAGAGGACTCGCCTTCGCCAACTTCTCGACAGCCGAGGACACTGCTATTGTAATTCAGAAGATGAATGGATTAGAGGTCATGGGCCGGAAGCTGCGCGTGGAATATAAGAAGATGCTACCGCAGGACGAGCGTGACCGAATCGATCGGGAGAAGCGTGAAAAGCGAGGACAGCTCGAGGAACAGCACCGAGCCCCGCTGCCTATGCACCAGCAGAGCGCGCTACAGGCCCTTGGTGTAAGCGTCAACAAGCAACCGAGCAATTCGCCTTTACGTGAGTTTCCCCTCGCTAACCACCTAAAGTCTATTGCTAACCTGAATCGCAGGTGATGTCGATCTGAATGACCCAACCACTCTCGAATTTTACACACAGCTTACCCTCTTCAAAAATGACCCATCCCGGGAAGTCCACATATTCTCTCCCGATGTCACCCCCGAGCAACGCCGACAGATACACATTCTTGCCCATAACATGGGTTTGGAGCACAGATCCGTTGGCGAGGCTGATCGAAGACAGATTCAGATCATGAAACGACCGCAGAATTCGCCTCCTGTCCATGCTCAAAGCCAGCTCCCCAATGTTTCATGGGAAGACCACCGTCGTGGTCTAAGTCGTGCTGCCACTTACGACTTTACTGAATCTCGGATTGGATCTAGTGCTTATCATGCACTCGGCCGACAAGGCCCTACCTTGGAACTTCCTGGTAGCCCCGACAATGGGATACCAAACAACCTTAGGGCGGCCAAGAGTTTTGCAGATCTGCGAACACACAGTCCAAGTCCCGCGCCTTCTGGCTCAAGTTATGCTGGCCTTGGAAATGGCCTCGGGGCACGCTATGGTGATTTTTCCCAAACCTCGCTGACAACGCCGCCCAATTTAACCCCGACATCAGGTCAAAATGCTGCATCAAGCACCGAAGCTTTACTGGCGAGCAACATGAGCTCCATGAGCCTGGGGTTTGATTCGAATGCCTCTCACATGCGCGCTAGAGAGACCCCTGGTGCCATCGGAAGTCAGAGACCTGGAGCAAATGGAGCAGCGAACCGTAACGCTCCCGACAGACAGCCACGTGGTCCAGAATGGGGAGAAGCTAGTCAAGGTTTTGGCGGCCGTAGCCGCGGCCATATGCAAAGGGGTAGCGGTTAGTGGCCATTTTAAAAGTTTTATATGTAGTATCTCCCGTACTGACTTTTTGTTCCTACAGATTCGTCGGACGCAGGACGCAGCTCTGGCACTGCTCGCTTCCATTGATCTAACCGGCTTCGATAAATCCATATGGGGGTATACACCAAGCAGTTGATAGTCTCCAGCCGTACGGCCTCGAGCGTGTCTCATATCTTTCCAAACACTAATGACTGCTCTACCACTAGTCGCTACGACGTGGGCTTCATTTTTTGAGATTTGCGAAAAGGCTAAACGGTTACGATATCTTAGGGCTCAGCTTCTTTTCCCAACCCCCCCTCCGACCCATCTGCCTCCGTATTGAGCGTTGGATCTCCGTCATCACAAGCATATCCCAACGAGAGACGACTTATGACATAGATTTATTGCCTTCATTGACCTGACGTCATGGTTCAGCCTGTCGCAGCACGATTTTCGCACTTCGATTGATCGACTTGCATTATTGCTTTCTTGCCCGATTTCACTGATTTGAACTATTAATATCTTGTAATATGAGATTTGATTTGGATTACTATTTTATTCAACTTCCATCTAAGTTTCTCCGGCCGTCCTGGATTGGGAAAGAACTAAACATCATGGAGTTTGCGATGGTGAAAGGTTGCAGTGTTGCATGGAAAAGAAAAACTAAGGGGAACATCGATGCACATCGTTCCAATTTTACAATACCCTCTTCACGATGATCGACAAATGAACCATCTCTGGATACACCATACAGCAATTTATGGGCAACCATTCACGGCATCACGACTTGAACTCCTATACCCTCCGAGGTGTTTTGAGGTCTTGACGGCTTCCGAGGGGGGTTGTCAAGCCTAGAGAACCTCTTTACGATGGTTACGCTGTTATGACGCATATGCACATCACTAGATGGCAACGCGATGCTGGCTGGCCAACTAGCCTAGGCGATTCCCTACTAATCACTGTTCCGAGGAGCATCTACTCTACGGGGCATCCCTAGTGATAGCGCCAGCATAGCTTCGAAGCGACTGGGAACGACGAACGAAGCGATGAAGACGAAGACCGGCAAGAGTAAAATTCATTGCTGAGCAAGGAATTTGTTTTCACTGGAGGACAGAACAGAACGACGGCAGACGGAACACAAGAAGATCAGATAAGATTATTTGCATTTGTATATGGTTATTTGCGCCGCACCAACCACGCTGTGCTGAGGTTTTTTTCGTCTTCTCCTTAAACCGACACCATCGCCACCTCCATCCCACATAATTCAGACACAGTGCTTTCAATCTTATGAATTTATAGCCCGTCGATGACGATGCGTTATCGTCCGGGAGGTAGCAAGGACCTGAGGTGTCGGATCGGGGAAGAAGGGTTTAGTCAAGAACTGGGGAGAGACACTCGCTATAGGCGCTCTGTTGCGATACAAAAAAGTATTTGATCGTTTTCAACTTGATTATTTTTATTGGTGATTATAATTATGTGGCTTGCGCCTTTGATGAAGAAACTCTAACCGAGACGAAATCTGTCTGGATCCTGTACAGGAGAAGACATTCCAGGCTAATATAGTCCAGACTGTCTTCTTTCTCCTACCATGCTTCATATATGCCTCGGTAGGTCCCAAGGCCATCTGATCGTGATGAACCAGCATCATAACTTCCTTGATCCAAGCAATCAATTTGGATCGTATTCAAACGGGTACCATTCTCCATTGGACCACGCCAGGTGAGCAAGTCGTGGAGCCTTCGACACCATTGCGTCCGCCCGTCGCTCGGCTGGCGTCAATGGCGGACCCGAGTATGTCGACAATATCGGTACCACCAACATATATCTGTTCGCTGGACGGCGGCGTTGCCGGCTTGACTTGAAACGCGCAAGCGCCCGATGTGAGCAGCGTGTTGAACTTGTCCGTCGCGTAGTCCGCTAGGAAGAAGTCCCGCTGCGAGGACGCCTGGGCGGAGCGTAGGGACGCGCACGAGTCTAGCCAGGATGACGAGGTCGCGCTCGCAGAAGCAACAGATGAGAAGCTGCTGCTGCCGCAGTAGTCACTTGGTTCGGACGTCGGCGCGTACCATGCCCAGCACGCCGGTGGATTGTTGGGACTCTCAGGATATTTGTAAAGTCCACAGGTTTGGGCTGTGTCACGCGTCGTCGGTGATGAAGCTTCGTTGATGCTTGGACTTCGCGGACTAGTTGGGCTTGGGTTTATGGGAAGGCTGAGTGCCGTGGTGGGCATGATGAGCGATGTGAGGATCTGATGAGGACGCATGTTGGCTATGAAAGAAAAGTACTTGGGACGAGTGATATTGAATTTTATTAGCCTGAGTGCGAATCTTATGGTTTATAAAGCTAACCGGATTGTAGGATGAAGAGATGCGATGATGTGTGAGAAGCCAATTATACATGTGTCCCCCTTAGTAACCTTTCCTGCACTTTATATGACCATCTTGTACAACGAACCAAGCTGCCTGAAAGTCATCACCGCCAGAGTAGCTCCGAACATGTCAACGTGATCACATTCAGATCCACGATCCGGCACTTCACCTCCTAATCCCATCTCGTCGCTGGCCCCAATGGCCCCCGGTTGGCGTCCATGCACGGACTCGTCACACAAATCAGGAACCTTAGGAAAATAAAAAGATCTCCGCTGCAAACCTGGGAACCGGATCACCCCGTCCAATGACGAGGTAAATACGCACTTAAAACCCCCAAAGAGGAAGAGGGCGTGGCGTGCGCCGTCCAATCAAAAGACCGGCCCGATGATCGACGTCGATGGTTCTCAATTCGAGCTCGGCGGCTAGCAGGAAGCAGCACGCAGCTGTAGCACATCTATTCGATGCCGTTGGTCGGACGCAATGGGAACGGCCCCTCCAATAGTAAAAATCAATTAAGACGTTCACTTGGAGAATTGATCACCGGTATGGGTTAGGTTTGAATCCTCTGGAGAGGGGAGAAAACAGATTGTGCCTTGACAGCGGTGCATGCCGAGCCACCCCTGGCCCCCTTGGGCTTAATGGCGGATTTTTGCTTGCCTTTTTGGGGGTTAAAAATGTGTGACTTGCCATAGCGAACGCGCATGACCTCACACCGATATCATCTCTTCTCTTCTCGTGTAGATACGTCTCTATTATCTACTCAGAAGTTTCTGGATACTCCGAGATTAGGCGTTTGACCTGCACCAATTTACTTGAGGACGGTTTCAATCTGCCCCCATGGCTGTGTGTCATGTATATAGTAAGATTTAAAAACGGTAGGCGGGGAATACTAACCGCGTCTTTAAATATCTCTCCATGCCTATGGGCCGATGCTGAAATAGCAACGAAGATGCAATGTCTAGTAATAGCTAACTCAGCTGCGGACGTCACATCACGGCGCACAGCTCATTTTGAAGACATTTAACATTTATTCGTATATATAGATTTGCATATTCTATTTCATATTGCCCAACCGGTACCAGATGATGACGATGCATCGACGCCTATCCGTACAATGCCCGAGGCCCCCCTTATTTCACCAAACTCGTACTTCAGCCCCATCTCATTGACGCGCCAGTCTCTATCCCGGCGCTTCATCGTACTCAGGCCCTCGAAGCGGCCCAGCATCCATGAGTCACACACATAATACATGGCGCCGGCAATGGTGCTTGGGTCGAGAGGCATGTGAGGCCAAGTGACGAAAAAGGAGCCCACGACAACGAGCACCATCACGCCCAGTATGCCTACAGCGGCCCAGGTGCAGATTGTGTGAACTAAGAAGGTCTGCGTTACGCGATAGGGGATGTTGGACAGGAATATGGTTAGGAATTCCGACAGGATAGAAGTCACCGCGACAATGGCGAGGAAGCTATGTCGCCGCCGTATGGCAGACCAAAGGCCTGAGAAGGCATTTGTTGGGGGCGCAAGTAGAATTGACCGCCGCGCGTCTTGGGGCGATTTGGAAAGGAGGTGATACGGGCTTAGGATTGCAATACCTATGCAGACCATTAGAAACTGAAATTTGATCCTTTGATAAGAGGCTAGGAAGAAAGAAGGGTTAACGGAATGGAAGAAAGGGGAGCTTACTGCTGAAAAACGAGGCCCAGAAAAAGCTGATGACTACACCGACGGCGGTAAACAAGAACCGCACTCCAAACGACTCGCTATCCATAAACCTCTCGAATGATGTATCGTCGCCGGTGTTGTTATAGTATAATATCAGAGCTAATAGGCCGCACAAGACGAATAAGAACACCAATCGGCCTACCCAGCCTAACATCAAGAAGGGTAGGTGGTGCTTCGGTTTCGTGGGCGCAGCATGGTGGTCTTGGGGTTCCTTCTCCTCGCCATCGATCTCGCTCGCGTAGCCGTCCCCATCTGCATCGCGGAGCATGATTCCATACTCGACCGTCCCATTCGAGCCGTAGAAATACCCAAGCTTGAACCACCGATCCTCCAGCACCGATTCCAGCAAGCCCTTAGGCATCTTCCCCGCATCGACGCCGGCGGGTAAACTCGTGAACAAGCGCCGCACATCCGGATTCAGCGCCAGCGAGGCCGTCCCGCAGATACTCCAGGGGTTCGTCCCTACGCCAGACCGCCACCGCGCCATCAACACGAGGATCATCAGCGTGGCCACGCCCATAAACGCCAGCACTGCGATCGTAGCCTTCGTCGCCTGGTCGAACACGCTAAGCACGTACGCACAGTTCCTTGCGGTCCCGCTACCCTCCGCACACCCCATGCCCCTCAGATCGAACGCCACGGCCTCGGCGGACAACGGGATCAGCAGCCCGGAAGCAAGCACCAGCATGCTGGTAAGGAAGACCAGCGCCTGGCCCCCGAGCAGCGAGCGCACGCCCGCGACCACCGACTGCCACCCCGAGGTGTCGAGGCACAGCGACTCGCGGCCGGAGCCGCCGCGCTCGTGCGTCAGCTCGTGCCACGGCTGCAGGATCTTGGCGTTGGTGTCGAGGATGCGGATGGGGATCGCGAGGATGATGGTTACGAGCGTCGGGAGGAACATCCCGATGAAGTACTGCCCGTAGCTGATGTGGTAGGTTTTGATTACTACGTTACTGCTGTTGCCATTGCTGTCGTCGTTGCCGTTATCGCTACCATTACCAATACTATTTCCGTTGCCATTATCAGAGGGGAGGACTGGGTAGAAGGTTGCTGTTGCGGTTGGGTTGCCACTGGAGTCGGTTTCGACTGTGACAGAGGGCGTGACGAGGATGTGTGTTTGCTGAGTAGCTGTGGGGTGGCCTTGGGAGTCTGTTAGAGTGACTGTTTGCGGAGTTGAGATGGGCGCCGGGACGCTTGTGGAAATCGTTGTTCCGCCGTGCGAGTCCGTGAAGGTGGTTACGGCTGGCGTGACGAAAGTAGGGGTCTGAGGTACCGCCTTGACCGTCTCCGACTCCGAAATCGTGACGGTCCCGACTTTGCCATGATTTGAGGGTGGGACGGTCCCTGTTACTTCCGTCACAGTCTTGGATCCAACATTGCCGTAGTCACCGCTATCCTTTGAGGGCATTATTATCGGCGTACTCTCCGATATAGTGGCGATCCCGCCGACGTTGCCGAAATCACTTTCCTGTTGGGTTAAAACTGGCCTTGTAGTTTGTTGGGACGTGCTGGAGACATCCCCGGTTGTGGGGTTGTTATCAGAAGGCGGTAGTGTCGTCGGTGTCGTCATCGGTACATCCACTGATTCCGAGACGGTCTGAGAACCAGCGTGTCCAAAATCACTCTCAGCGCGTGTCATAGCTGTAGTTGGTTCGGGCATAGGCTCAGACATAGGCATAGACGAAGACATAGATGGAGACACAATTGTGGTCTCGTCGCGGCCAGCAATAGATGCAGCAGGCAGTTGCCGCCCAGTATTCGGAAAGTCGTTTGAGGCGGCCGTGTAGGAGGTCAAGGATTGGACATCTCTTGCGACGAGGCTTTCAAGGTCCTCAACAGTGTTACTAAGGACCGGTAAAGCATGTAGAGCCCACACCATTAAACCCACGAGTGCCAGAATGACACATAATAAAGTAATTAGAAATGGCCATCTTAGTGCCGATGGTTTATAATTGGGTGGCTTTTGGTCTACGACCGGTGGTACACTCAGAGGACGTTCGTTGTATACTACCATGTCAGGCTTGTAGCCGGTTGGTATTCGACTATAATCCGTCGTCGTATGGGACCATGTCCGATCACTGCTGTAATCTGGGAGGCTCTCGTCTTCATTGATTCCATGGACTTGTCTCTCAGCATACTGGAAGTTTCCTCCATCGTATCGTCGCTCATATCCTTGGTTCGCATGACTATCATACTCATACTCATATGGTCCATCGTAACTCCCTGAGCTCCCATTCCGAGCATGTGACTGAGGAAGAGCACCGAAGCCCGTTCTCCCTATACGCGGTGCCGTTCTGATGTGCGACATGACAGCGTCGCTGATTAACGAGTCGTCGATATTTTCCAAAGCATGGCGGAGTAGACGCAGTCCTGGCTTTGGCAGGACGGCTGAAGTTTAGAGGAGAGAATAGAGCTCCAGCTCCATCGCGTGGTAGTGGAATATACATGCTTGATATTCCTTTTTTCCAATTGGTGGCGGAGCGAAGCCATTAGGTACCTACCTCACTGTTAAAGTACCGGACATGGGGCTTAGGCTATCTACCGTCTTCCCTCGCCTAATTCAGAGGCTGGGTGGCCTTGGCAATTTTCAGCTCTCTCTTCCAAAGCCTGTATTTCACCAGATTATCAGCGTCCATTAGGCCAATCAGCCCAGCAAGGTCGCATAGCTCAATGTCGATCAGCGCCTCAAGCTGAGTCTTTGTCAGACTTACTCGCGCACGGTCTTAAATATTAATACCCACGGTATTCTCCGTTGATTAGTCAGAATGATGTTTCAAGATGCTTAAAGTTCTGTGAATACGACCCTGTCAAGAAGTTGTTGGAATTGACAATGTCCAATGTCTAACTACCTAAGTAGAGTATGATTCGATAGAGAGTAATCGCTATGCACTAGACCTCTTCGGAAGAGGGCCTTCTGAAGTCTGGGGATTAGATGCTGAGTCGACGCCGCTCCGGGCTATTCCCAACTAGCACCAGATCACCCATCCTCGGGCCAAAATGGCGTTCTAGGGGTGCGATAGCATCAAACCACAGTGAACGAGGGCATGCTTAGCAAACATCGAACGACATTGGAAAAATGCGGCTGATTGTAAATGGGGTGAAGATCACGAGACGTCTTGGCGTGAAACGGCAGTGAAGGTCTAAATATATTTTGGGGGCTGAGCTCTGACCCGACGTTACGAGGCAGTCAGCAATTAGGCGAGACTAAAAGGAACTCTCCCTTTTGATTAGTCACGCAGTCGACTACGGCATGCCTGTTTTGATATCACTCGCGTAGCAGTAAACCATACCTGGACTAAGTCAGGTACGTTCAATTTTCCCCTTAGGCTATACATTAAGTAGGCCTAGGTAGCTGTTACGTTCCTAGCCGCGTCTACTAACTACTCGCGCGAACTGAAACGCGAAGAGTCGAGGGATTTATGTTAACCTGAGTCGCAGGAAGAAAGGACCCTCTTAGCTAAGGCACAATGTCTTCCAAACCTGCTTCTCCATTGAGGCTTCTATTCTTGACTGAGGGCGTCATGAAACTGTTAGGGGGCGCTGTATTCATCGTTTCTCCCCAGACCCCCTTGGCCGTCGCGGTGGCGGCGCCCATTCCACCGGCAGCCCTGCTGCTGACTCGCCTTTTGGGCACCCAAACATTAACACTGGGCATCTCCATGCTACTTGCATCCGCGAGAACACCAAAGGCGGTGTCGAGTCGAAGGATCGTGTATTGGACGGTATTCGCGAGAGACGCCACTTTAGTCACTGTGCTCGCGCTGCAGCTCTGGTTGGGCGACAATGTCGACGCTCTAGGTTTCTCGCCCGGGGGACTACGCGCGTGGCTTACGGAGCTGATGCCTTTCTGCATAGGCCATTTGTGGATTCTTAGCACGAAACCTCATTGGTTCTGATCATGACGGCGATCTGTCCTCGAGCTCAGCGAATTGACCAGCGTACTATGGATGAGGGGTCATCAGTGTATGAGACAATCTGCACCATCGACATATCCGGCATCCATACTAGGTGTATGGTGGATGTAAACGCGAATGGAAAGAAAGCCAGCCGAACGCTCGCTGGCTCTCTAATCAGGGTTATGAGACCATCGTCTACGTTCAAACGTTGACCGCGTATGAGACTGTAGGAGATTCACAATGAAGCTCGAGAAGCTCGCGCTAAAGACTTGTATACTATGCCTTAATAACGAATAAATCGCTCCTTAGCATATTCACAATCTTTTCTGGTATCTTAAATGAGCTTGTATAGTTGCAATTGGTCGGGATGGGAATACTAACATACCTATGGTTCATCCACCCTTGGTTCTAAATGACTCATTGCCGCTTATCACGAGAGTAATAGGAGGCTTTCCGGTTTGGTTTAGATCGGCAAGATCTTCCTACTCAGAACTTAGCAAGCTCATTTACACAAATCAGACAATTACGGGCATCGATCCATAGTATTGGTAACGCAACCCCCATTAATGTCATTGTCGCCGCCTACTTTTCGACAACACTACCTATGACTAGAGCAGACGCGTGCTTTTTTCCAAGCTCTTCCTATATAACATAATCTTAATCGAAATTTGAGACTGCACTTTGGAAGTTAACCAGTGGCCGGCAACGAGAGCGAAGTCCTTCATCATGAGATTTTAACGCGGAGAAGGACGATGATTGAACGAGGAAGGAGAGATCAGAAGTGATAAATCTAGACTAAGGAGACGGAAACTACAACCCTACCTAATTGATCGCCCTAGCCCCGTAGTTCTCGCCGGCACGGCCGTTCAGCCCCGCTTACGCCTTCGTCGGCGCGGACGGAAGCAATTGCTATCCTGCGATGGGAAGGAGCAGACCATTGCCCGTATGAGGAAAAGCCGGATCGGGAAAAATACGACGCGGAAACCGTTCCGAATATGAAATGTACTTCTAGTAAACCATTATATTAGCCGGAATTAGTGGTTTCGATTTCGGATAGTACCAGTCGCCCGAGAGAGCTAGATCCCCAGATACTCGCGTAGAAAGCGCATATAGAGGTTGTCAATCTCAACAACGCCTCATCGGGGCCCTCAAATACCATATTTACGGCCATATTCGTGGATATCGGAGCTATGCCAAGCCATTTCTTACCTCTTAGAGTTGATCTTTTAGTTCAAATGGACCCTATCCGTTGCGAAATGTCTTCGGCAAGTGACAAACGCGAGAGGATACCCTAAGCAGTTAATACAGAATGGTTCAGATGACTTCGAATCGTCCGGATACCCACTATTACATCACTTGCATCCGCATATTGTGCCGTCCAGCACTTTTTGACCACCTCCCCTGATATCAAGTTGCTTGTTTCCGGGTACTGATCGGCCCCAAACAACTTCTCCAGTTCTCCGTCATTTTTATCGCGATACACCTTAACAGTGGTCTCCATCTCATACAATAAAGAGCCAAATGCGAACAGCTCAGAGTGTATCGATGGTTGCGTGGGGGACAGCCTAGGGTGTGTAGCGCGTGTACTAGGTGCTACCATGGGCTCAGAATCGTCGATGGAAGAAGCGGCAAAATCAGATAGCTTCACATTTTCATTTCAGTCGAGCATGACGTTATATGTGCCAATATCTACCTGCTTGACACCATGTGAGTGGATGTGTTGAAAGGCCTCTGCGATTTGCAATGCCCATCGGACAGCATCGCGCGAGGCGGGTCGCTGCAGGCTATTGCGAAGATCGAGGAGACGCTGACGGAGCGGGTATTGCAGCCGTTGCCGTTCAAGAATAAGCATATCTCCATGTGCCCCAAGTAGCTTCGTGATATAAGGATGTGAGCCTAGACGCTCATAGATCTGTTTCTCGATGTTAAGTTGCTTTTTTACAGAGATCGTCTGCCCTAAGTGGCTTTTTAATGACGGCAGACTTAGAAACAAACAAAAAATACAGCCCCGACAGGCCAGTACTCCAAGGAATCCCCGCGAAACTCTTAGGGATGTGTGGTATTTGGGCCATGCTGGCTAAATAGTTATTCAAGATGGGAATCGGGTAGTAGAAGATTGGTTAGCAATTGGAAGATGGATTTCTCGAATAATAGGTAGATATCCTCGATGTCATGGATATGAGAATTTCAAATTCCGATTTTGCGCAAGGGATACAAATCTCTCAACGCACAGACCGACGGACGGCGGTCGAAGAGAGAAGATTAACTACATTCCCTGTAATTAGATTGTATTCCCCATTATGAAGTTCCAGAGGAAAGAAAAAGCAAACACGTCGAGAAAAAAGAAAAAAAATTGTTGTGTGTCGTTATCACACATGGGATGGAAGCTTTCATTACTGAGAGCATCCTACGCCGGACTCGAACCGGCAACCTTCAGATTTCAATTCATAGAAGTCTGACGCGCTGCCATTGCGCTAGCAGGACTGGTTCTGTTCTAGCAGGCCTCAATGGACGTGCCAATGAAAGAACAGCAGTTGAATTTTTGCCAATTAAAACGATTTATTAATCTGGCGCTCGAGCTCGAGCTTTACTCCGCTAACCCCGAGCCCCAATAGCTTAGATCATCTAATGGCACTAGTCTCAGAATTTCGGCAGCGCGTACTTTACAAAAAGACAGCTACACTGTCGAATATTCATACTATATCGAGGTACATATCTGCCTTCACTGAGAGAGTAATTGGACGTCATGTAATAATCTACTTGATTCTTTATCTACCTACCTCCTACATAGGTACCTACTAGTAGGTACGTGCGAAGAAGTAGGAAGACCTGTCGGTTACTTACTTCCGGTGGAGGACCCCCTATTTAGACAGAAAAAGGTACAATGACAAGTTGCAGCACAATGCCTTCAGTCTTAAGACAGGTTGCTTCTTATAAAAATCCACAGTGCAGTAGTAATAACTGGATATATCATAGGTAGCCTATTGCCTTTATTGCCTTCAATAAGTTAGGTCCCATATCTACTTCAATACGGCGAGTACATAAGACTGTCGTTTTAATCTTATATTATCAATATAAAGGAGAGACACGATTAAAACGACGGTACACCAGTCTTATTAGCAACAACGCCCGGGGCTCTTTCAACCGGTCCATTAACATTGATTCCTAGTTCAATAAGTACCTACTAGGTAGGTAGCTAAATGGGATGCGTTCGAAGTAGAATCTAAACGTAGGTAGGTAACCTTAGAATATATTTCAAAATCTTGTACGCTTACGTAACCTAAGTCTTTCCTGATATTCACAACTCCAAAGAGGTTTCATAAATAGCAGGTACTATGATAGTTGTCAACCCTATTCATCTCATAGGATCCATAAAGAGCTCTATGTGAAATTCAAGGAGGGGCAGTCTCAAGCACATGAATACTAGAGTCCCAAGGTTATTCCTTCCCAGCTCATATTAATAAGTGTACGTTTTTGAAGATATGAGATTGATTCTGTGTACCTAATATCAAATGCTTGAACTTCGTCTCATCACTGATATCAGGTACCCAGATTACAGAGGTAGATATGCTGCTAAGGACAGGTACGTAGGTATATTTTACAAATTTAAGCGTACCATTCATAATGGCCTATTTGAACCGCATTGTATATGAGCACCTAATACCATTTAGATCACACATTTAATCATGTTTACCTATCTTCTCGTCATGAATGTCTTACAGGCCCTTTTTCCCTTCTTTTAGTATAGAAATTAGTTGTATGGGTTCATTCTAGCTGTCTCCTACTCGCCGCCTAGAAGGATATGGACGAAGACCCCTGCCAGTTGGTAGTTATATCAATACGGCGACGAGCATCGTATAAGATTCAACGGACAGTATTGAAACAAGGAAAACCCCAGTGCAGTAATGAAATTCCATGTTGACTACTAACTAACATAAACAAGGGAGGAACTAATGAGCTCCTACTAGAGGATCTAAAGATAGTAGGTAGCAACTTCAACACTCCACACTCATATCCTAGGCATAATAATAGAAAGGGTAAATTATCATTTTAAATATGGTAGGTTTATTAACAGATCCCTCATCTACTTGCGAATGTGTAGGAGTTTCTAGAGCACCTACTTAATTAGGTAGTTGTTTGGCAGCCCTAATGCCTCTTAGGTTGCTTAATTCACTTGAAGTTGTCCGTAGTTAGAGAAGAGTACAAATCAAATTTTCTCTCACAACCGACAATATAACATGATGAATGTGCAGGTGATTATTAATCTCGTATTAGAGCAAGGCGTTTCCTCCCTTTTCGGCCTCGCTGTTACTCATAGATTTTCCTCTACAACGATACACCTTAGCAATTCTCCCCCCTAAGACTGTCTTTTTTCCCCTCTCAAAGTGTACACGCGTCCTTCTGCGCGCTATAAGCATAACATGATTCTGTCTGTTTGCTTTCCTAGGGAAAAGAGGGGAAGTGGATAGTGCATCGTATCTGACTCGAGGGCTGAGAGAAGCTAACGCAGGCCGAGCCTTGATGCTGCGACATCTCGTTATCGGCTTAGCCAAGGCTGATTCCAAGATTTCATGAGACATGTGTTGGAACATATGTACTCGATACATTATTTGCTATAATACATAAAATATAAACGTAACTGGACCTCAGATACTATCATAGTATGTGCATCCATTCATGACAGCATGTGCATATGTAAGAAATGAACTCCGCTCATTATTTCCATATATCGTTGTGAGTGCCGATGTACGCGCCTGGTAGTAAGACGGGTCAACGGTAGACCTAGGCCGCCATTGTCATTGGTGGCGGGTGGGTAGCAGTCGGCTAATGAGCTGACATAGGATGTAAGACGGCACTCTCCAATCAGCTGAGGTCATCGGGTCTGGAGGTGGCGAGGCTTTTTAGGCTACATCTCAGATTGTGTCGTTTTGGTGTGTGCTCAATGCAAGGGAGCAAACATATAGATGTGTTCTCCGAGGTCCTATTATGTTGCGATGCTTTAGAAGCGGGTTACATGAGGAGATACTGTACCACGCTCTAGGTCCGCCGGTGGTGCGCGAACGGTCTCCAAGGTAAAGGTGTTTGTCCTCAAAATCTTGTTTTCGTCTTTCAACGAAACCAGATTTTGAGAATCCGAGCTCACTTTGTGCTGGTACCCTGCCCATTGATGCGATTTACCACTGCTGGAGCCTTTGCCGGACTTCGACCCTTTAGAAAGCGCAATAGAACGGAAATAGGACTTGGCAGATTCCGGTAGGTGGTGTCTCAGGAAGGCCGGTAGCAGCATGAGACAAGAGCATATTAGACCGACGTTTATTTCCAAAGTCCTAGGTACTCGTTAGTTCTTCCGCGTGACTTGGAAACTTGCATGCGCAGGACTTACGCCCAGACCGAAACTCGCGCGATATTGTAGGTAGAATCTAGATCGCTTTGTAGGAGTGGCGTCATTCCCAAACGGACAAGACTGGCCACACAGGCACTAGTTGGAGGAATATCAGCAAAAGAAAAACTTTCCACGATAGACGCCGGTTATGACCTACAAAATACCGATTCCAAAAACAGCAGCAAGTCTCATCTTCCTCCTTGGTCCCATATTCAATCCCCACAGGAGAGGAGCAGGGAGAATAAGTACGTAGATATCCACGACTGCATTCCACACCCCGGAGAGGTAGGATACAGGGGCAGGAGACGAGCAATGTCCAGGGATAGAGTCATCCCACGCCTTCGCGACTGGAAAGCAAAAGAAGATGATAGCAAGCAAGATGGCTATGCCCATGAGGGTAACGACGATAATGCCGCCATTAACAAATATCTTGGCTGTTTTCTGGAGGTTGAATATCCGACGGTACAGGAATAGGAGACTGAGTTTGATAAGAGTGGTTGCTATGAAGTATATCTGTGCCGCAATAGTTTGAAACTGTGTATTCCAGGTCAGCATCAGTGGTGTCTGCCGCCCCTTGAAAACGAACCTTCAAAGCTGGAATCAGCCAGACGACTGGTTCGTCCCAAATATGTCGGCCAATCCCCCAGTGGAAACCTGTAGCAGAGTCGAAGTCAATAGGCAGTTCAAGAAGAGATGGCACAGATACATCAACATACACTCAAGTAATAGACCTGAATATGTCACCGTTGCAGCCTATTAAGTAGAGATTAGTCCATAGCCTAGAAACTAGAGGTTTGCGAGCGACTTGCATATGCTACCAGACATAAATCTGTAGTTCGCAAGTATTAGCCATCGTTATATTCAAGTCGAACGTCGTCCCCAAACCTCGGGATAGACTCACAATCATCGACGCCCAGCTTTACTCGAGAAACATGTAGGCGCGTATATATCCGCATGATAACACACAACGTGCTTAGGGTAAGAAAGATCGTGTGGACCGCGATATTCCCCGGCAGCTGATTAGGAGGGTCGACGAAGTTGGGAGTGACGCCTTCGGGAGGCGGAACGACGCCTTGCGACCACTGGGACGACATGATGCCTCTGAACTTTTCCTCTAGAGACTTCGCGATAGGGACGAGGCGAAAGGGAAGAGGATGTTAGAGCCGGTGGAATGGTGTCTGACAAATATTGCGAATATGAACGGCGCCTAGCCAGTATTCGGAAATCCTCAGACGGATCTGCTCAGGTTTCCAGTTTTGGTAGATGGAACCCGACCCCTCCATCAGAACTGTGTGTGGTTGCAACGCCATGCTGACGAACCCTTACGACTAGAAAAAGCATGTGGTTGCAATGCATGCTTCCTCCAACGTAAGCCGAGGGAAGGATTGGTTAATACCACAGAATCATGCAAGCCATTAGGGGGATTAACTACTTGAAATTCGACATTCCTTTACGCTAGACTATATTAAGCCACGTGTTGGCGTCTTACTGAGGCGCTGTACGTCCAACAACGGTCGCTGGGCTGGGTCGTGAGGCGACATTCGTATAGGGAAGAAGCAAAAAACCCCCCTCTAATTCCGCCCCCACCATGTCCGTTCCCAGGTTGCGGTTGTAGAAATCCCTCATTTATTCAATACAGTAAACATGAGATAAACATGAGATTTGTTCTCACGGTCGTTCCGAGATCCCTCTAGTCGGGACTGATGCGCATATCGTCTTGGATCCAATGCCACCTAATCCCACGCGAAGACGACTTTCATAATTTATCTTCACTGTTACCGTGGTATAGGAAATGGGACGACAATGTAGCACTCTGCTATGCTATTGCCTTTGCTGGGAACGCTCAAAATCGAACGTATTCATTTTTATATACTTCCAATCTGAATAATCACATGTGCTATATCCTCACAAATTTCTCTCTACCCTATTATCTATCTACTACGCAAGCTTAGAGAACGCGTGCCCTTACACCTTTAGTGTCCAATTTTGGCGTTGCAACCATGAAGTCGTGTACCTGCGTCACGTCGCTTTCATCTGTTTCGAATAACTCCAACTTGGGACCATTAGGGCGGAAAAGAACCGCCAAGGCATAAGTGACTTCCGCCATTGCCAGACTTAAATAGTATCAGTGCCGAAAGCAGTATAGAGAGACAAGAGGAAGATAACGAGCGCTTACTGGATACCCAGACAATTCCTAGATCCCCTGGCAAACGGCACGTAGTTTCGGTTCATAGCCGGGTCAACATCTCCGATCCACCGTTCAGGGATAAACTCAAAAGGCCTTTCATAGACGGAAGGATCTGTGTGCATGAGATATGACGACATCCCTACCGGGACCTAAAAAGGTGGTTAAATGTGGGTAGGTTCCCGAGGATCGTTCAGGGGTTACATACCCCTGCCGGAATAGTATATTGCTTGTATTGAATGGGGACATCGGGCGAGATGCGCGGCAGTCTGTGCATAACCCCATAACTGATACTGATATCCCGAATGTAAGCATGACCTGTCGGGTGAGCGGGGATGGCGGGAGTATCTTACCGTAAAGCTTCTTTGATGATAGCCTGCAGCAGGGTTAGCTTCTCGAGCTCCGCCCATGTCGGCACATATTGGGGCCAAGCGGCCATGAGATCTCGAAGCTCCGCCTCGACTCCGGCTCGTAGATGGGGTTTCGATAAGATGTGATATGCACAAACTCCAATCGTACGACCGCTGGTCCAAGTCCCTCCCGCAAGGATCAACATCGCTTCCATCACGAGACGTTGCTCAGATTTTTCCGATTCTGGCATATCGCTTTTGACCACATGGTGGAATAGGGACGAAACGTTCTCGTCTTTTATGGAATCAGTCGTGAGAACTTTGCGGATATTCTCTCTTGCTTTCTATATTGTAGATTAGCCTTCTGAAATCGGTTTAGTACAGGTGGGAGCCTTGCTAACATGTCTCAACTTGCGAATTCCCTGGCCGCGAGGATATGCCCATACAAACACATTCTCCGGAAGATAGCTGAACATCCTGCTCTGAGGTTAGGTGTGATTATAACGGATATTGTGGCCGTTGACATACAAGACGAGTAACGGGAACGCTGTGGCGATGGGTATAGAGCGGATAATCATGAGCATAGCATCGAACCTTATTGTCTAGGTATTAAGTATAATTCACGTTGTTTGCTCTGGGAAAACCATACCAGTCTGGCGAGAAATTCGGTTCGCTCAGAAAGCGATCCCGCCGGTCTTTAGTGTCAAGGCACATTCTCCCCACAACATCACCAGCATAGGCAGAAAAGGAGTGGTCAAGTCGGATGACTTTCCCAGTGCCAGAAAACTCTCTGATCCGAGATTCCAGGTGCAAAGCCACCTCTGCAATTACCGGCAGCAAGCGATTGATCCCTAACTTAGAGAAGAATGGTTCTAAGGCCTTTCGCCTTATACGATGAAGGTCGTGCTCCTTGGTAAATAGATGGGAATCTGAATAGGGGGTGTTATTACACACGCGCGTTCTCAAGGGTGGCGCACTAACCTTCAAAGCCAATTCCCTTGCCGAAGGCGTCATAGTGATCAGTTCGACGCCTACTCTCTATGACATACAGCTCGTTGTAAAATTCGGGATCGTGTATTGAGAGTTCATCTGGGTTGACTCGGACAATTGGTCCTGAAAATACGTTCAGCTACTTAGCTCTAGGGAGAGGTGGTATTAATGAAGCTTTATTCACCATATTTCTTGTGCATTTTTTCGATTTCGAATATGTATTTGCCATTGAGCCAGCATTGGTAATAGAATTCATACCAGCCAGTCGCAGCCGCGATCTTGGGCCCAGGGAATTTGGCAAGTGGTGAGAAGTAGAGACGGTAGATTACTAGGGAGATGAAATAGATGCATTGGGCTAGGACCAAAGTCGCTATAACTCTCACTGGAAGACCGTCAGCAAGATCTTGGAGGGCCATCCTGTTTCCCGGGAATCGGTTGAGTGCTCAAAGTCAGACGAGAAGTAAGTTAGATGCAGGAACAGGGAGTGTTGGAAAAGCTCAGGATGCTCTCGAGAGTTGGACTCTTTGAAGGTCGTCACATGTGGTCGAATTTACACTAACTCTATGTGCTTCATGTGAGAGCGGGCCGCCACAGCGGCAGTTTGGGCATTATGCATCGCGGGTACAGATAAGCATATTTCTTTCGGCGCAAGATTCCTCTTTAAGGATCACGGCCCCTGTAGCAACCCTAGGCTAAGACCGAAGCGCGTATTGGCATTGCCGGATTCGAGATAGGTACACCGCTGATCCAGAATATCATATTGCCCTAGTTGGCTAAATCGACACCTTGGATATCAGAGTTGCCGCGATTGTGGAGAGTCATGCTAAGTCAGATGTGCTCCCCCTCATATATTTCAGTGCAGCCAGCACTACGGATATGGCCCCCAACGGGATATGCTGATATCTGGAGATTCGTGCTCTAATACGTACCTGTTTAACTTCGAGAATGGAGTTTCAGTATTCTAAAGAAATCGACCCTCATGCCTACGAGACAGATGGACTTGGCTACGGCATCCCACTTCGCATGCACAAGGACCAAGCCGAGGAGATCAAGGGTACGCTTCGGGCACAAAGGGACTGGACGAAATACGTCCAACCTGTCCATGGTTATCATGGAAATCTCGGCGACCCTTACAGCTTCCTCTGCGTAACGGTTCCGGAATGTCTGCCAGACAGGCTCGAGCTCATTTCTTACGCAAATGAGTATGCCTTCCTCTACGATGGTAGGTACTTGTCTAGTCCGCGACCGCGACTAACGATTATATATGGAAGACTAACACGAAAATAGATTGGATGGAAACCTTCGACCTGAAGAATGACTTGGGCGAGACTACTGGGTTTTTGGAGACATTCGGGGCCGGGGCTCTCGACCTGAAAATCGACCCCAAAGCCCGACCCGAAAAACGGCTCCAGGCACAGCTTCTCTCTGAGATGATGGCCAAAGACCCCAAACGAGCTGTTACTACAATGAAGGCATGGGCGCGGTTCGTCCAGTCAGCTGCTAAAACGAGGGCAGAGCCGTTCGAGACGTTGGATGAGTATATGCCAGCACGAGCGGTCGACGCCGGGGAGCTGTAAGTCTCGGGTAATCTGAGGAGCGCTCGTCCGTTAAGTGCTTACATATTTCTAGCATCTGGTACGGCACTCTGACTTTCGGTATGGCTCTGACCATTCCGGATCATGAACTTGATTTGTGCATGAAGCTAGCTAGACCGGCTTACGTGGCGCTGGGCCTAGCAAACGATTTGTATTCATGGGAAAAGGAGAGAAGTGCAGCCATTCGAGCGGGCCAAGACTATGTATTCAATGCCATCTGGGTTATTATGAAGGAGAGGTCCATCGAAGAGGATGAAGCGAAAGAAGTGTGCCGCGAAGAGATCATCAAGGCCATCTCGACGTATTGCCAGACGCTGGAGGAGACGAGGAACGACTTCTCCTTGTCCCGGGATCTTCGGGCTTACCTAGAGGCTGTGCTTCTAAGTTACATCGGCAATCTTGTTTGGAGTATCTATTGTCCTAGATATCGAGACTTCTAAGCCAGTAACAGTAGGTGTCGACTAGTAATTTCAAGAGTCGGTTGCCGCTTGAAGGTAACGGCAGTAAGTTCCGAATTCTGAGTCAGCAGGTTCCTAATCAGATGTGGATCCGTTCAAAACAGCCAGTTGCTTGAAGGATCACATAAGTTTCCGAACCCACTCCCGGTCCCTCTAAGTAGTAGTTGGGAAATCAGGTGTTGATCAGTCCCCGCATGTATGCCGAATATGTTGGTAGAGAATTGTGGTGTGGTGGTTGTTATAGCGGTTGTTATAGTGGTAGTAAGATTAGCACCTAGTACGTGCCGAGTGACTAAGCAAAGACGTTGGAAGGATGTTTTATTCGTCAATTGTTATTGGTGGAAGCTTTTCGGCTTTTAGATAACTGCCCGTGAAGTTTAAGTGCCTAGGTGCTTATTACGCACTAACTAAAAATATGATGATGGTCGATCATTAGATCGTCGTTATACCCGTACGAAAACGGGCTTGTCTATCGCGCTATTATGTATATTGCTACATATGTAGGCTAGGGATCAACTCTGGAGATTTTTGCTATCACCTATTAGGTAATCATTATAGACTTCGTTGACTCGTATATAGATGCACGTGGTTGGGTTGTATGCGAGCGCGTTATGCAGCCACTCAGAACCTACCGTTGTACCACGCAAGCCGTCCACTATGTGGTTTATCAATGCTGTTAGTGTTACCGCTGCCGTCAGCTTGGTGCTACATCAATAAATTGAGTGCATCGGTGACGATGTAGGTCTTTTCTCTGCTATTGGTTGCCTTCTGTAGGTGAACAGCCGATCCCTGTAGATACGGCACAGTTAGTCTAATAACATTCGATGATCTGTTTCCGGTCGTCCAATGTTGCCAAGCTACTGTTTATGGAAATGGGAAGTTCATGATTTGGAAAGACTGGGTTCCTGGAAAACCAAGTCGGACCAAGACGATGTATAAGAAGGTTACAGTCCACAGTTGCACCCTATGCGACTAGCATGCTAAGGTATCACTGGCATTGGAGCGGATGCTACTACGTAGGAATCCTATAGTCTCCATATATGCGTGTGAGAGTCCTAAAACCCTACCTACCAAGACTTATCTAATCGAAGGATTCTCGCGCTGTTCCATGGGAAGTAGGTGAATAGTTTTATGTTGTTCTGTGGCATTGCATGGCATTATGCAACCCTGCCGGCAAGGGAGAAAAGAAGGAGAGAGACGGATTGGGGGCCATGCAGGAAAATCAACACCGTAATTTTAAGAAAACATCTATCATTGAATATTCGAGTTATGCACTTCACAGAATACAATCATCTAATAATTACTATGTAGTAAATAGAATTATATTACGTTTCCGATCCTGTATCTTACGTGCATATCTTCTAATTAGTCGCTAATAGTTGTGCTGTATGCTTATATTGTAGCCGTCGCAAGTCAGATTGGATTCTTCCTTCACTGCGCTATTACCTCCCCTTCATTTTGTTGATCATCAGAAACCTCCGAATCGAGATTCAATAGTCGCTATCATGGGCGGGGTGGCGTCTATACCTACCGATCCTTCCAAGAAGGTTCAGGTCATTTCTGCTGGTTACTCGCGAACCGGGACTGTGTCCATGTCCCTGGCTTTAGAAAAATTGGTGGATGGTCCAGTACTCCATGGTGGCACTCAGATATTAGTCCGCGATGATGGTTAGTTCGATGACTAGCAACTACCTATAGCAGCTGATATGTTATAGATTATTGTTCTACGTGGATCAAGGCGTACGAAGCCAGGGAGGCGGGCGACAAAGACCTGACTTTGAAGCTGGTCCGCAAGGCAACCGCTGGTTTCGTGGCAACAGCAGACCTGCCGCCATCCGACTTCATGCCTGAGATGATGGAGCTATATCCAGATGCAAAAGTCGTCTTAGTCCGAAGGGACCCAGAGAAGTGGTGGAATAGCATCGCAACCTTAACCAGCAGGACTACGCCATGGTGGCTAGGTCCCGTTCTTGCACCTATCCCCGGATGGAGGTATCTTGCCAAGTTTGCAAGTTATTACAGTCGTTCAACGCTGCGACTTGCTGGCCTGGATAAGAAGGATGCCAGTCCAACCGAACTTATCGAAAAGGGCGGTCCCCGTAAGTTCTCATCAACACTATCCTTTGGCGCACTTACTAATCATTCCTTACTTCTATCTAGACATCCTCACGGCCCACAACGACAAGGTCAGATCCCTTGTCCCTAAAGAACAACTTCTAGAGATGGACTTGAGCGAGGGATGGGAGCCTCTCTGCAAATTCTTAGGTGTTCCCGTCCCCGATGAACCGTTCCCTAGGGCCAATGATGCGAAAGCGGCAGATGAATATGCTACCAAAGTTCTGCTCGGAGTCGCCAAGGTCTGGCTCGGTATCTTCTCTGCCATCGGGCTTACCGCCTATTCGGCATCCTGGCTTTGGAAAAACAAGTTATCTTGATGCAGCTTGTGTGGATGGTACCTTAGCATTGACGAATATGACCGTTTTGGGACATCGCCCCGGGAGTTGAGACATCTCAAGTTGCATATGCCTCAATCCAGCCGCCACGAGGATCCAGGCGGCATGTATTACTAATACTTGCGAGCGAAGGGGGGTTGATTTCTTGTTAAACCAACTATAGGTTAGGGCTTGTATCGACTTACGAAGGGTCTTGATGGGAGTCAGGAATTTGGATAATAGGTAGTGTACGGCAGTACTAGGTAGGTAGGTAGGTACACAGTACAGCCCACTGTTGGCATGGCATTCTCTCGCTATACACCAAAGTGAACGTATGGAATCCATTTCAATAGACCCATATCCTCATCGTCGCATAAAGTGACATCTCTCTGAGGGAGGTCGCTTCTTTCATACGAATAACAACTCCTGATCCTTTCCGGGTTTTCTTCCAGGGCTGGGTCGGTATTTATTTCCTGGACGCCTTCGGGGCATTCTTCGTCAAGCCAGCGATTCCGAAGTCTTCTCGTAGCCAGATGGAGTCCCTTGCAAACCGACTCATCCGTCATCCCTTCATCCCTTATGACTTCGTAGAAAACGCGCGCCATCTCTACGCACGTCTCATCACTAACTTCCCATAGAGTGCCAATGGCATGGCGGAATCCTGCTAGCTGGCAGGCGCTAATCAGGTGGATGCTCTCATCAATCCACGTATCGTCTTTTACTTGACCTGTCCCGCAAGCCGAGAGGTATGCGAGAAATGGAGCGTGTTTGCGCAGATTCATATCGAGGAGATTCGATACTGTTAACGGGTCGTCTTGCCAATCCTCTAGTAGTAGGTGACTCTGGGAGGGATCATTGAGTATCGTCTGACAATGTCCAGCAAAGTGGAATATCTTGGAATGCGGTAGGTATGATATGACATCTTCCTTACTCTGGCCCGGGCATATAGGATTGACTGCCATCGATACGCAGAGCCTACGGACCATTTCCACCTCCTCCGTTGCGCAAGGGAGTCTACTACTGAGGCCTGGCGTATCCTGCATGGCGACGAGGAGAGCTTGAGATGAATGAGATTGCGTATCGTTGGAGATGTCGCGCTGACGACCCTGAATGATTGCTTTGATTGAAGAGCTATAAGACGACATAACTCTATCAATGACTGATTTAGCGTTGCGTTGACGGTGATATCCTGCTGCATGAAGAGGGAATTTGCACAAAGGCCCTGTGGGAATCCACCAGAGATGTGGCCAAGGGCCATCGGGTACGGGTTCTACGAACCCCAGTGCGTTAAGTATTGGAGCTGCAACAACATCCCATAGCCATTCCAGAACCTGCGGGCTTTCTCGATCCTGTTGTGCCTTGGTCTTTATCTCGTTTATTTGAAGCTTCGGCAGTGCGACAGATCGTATCTGTGACTGCTCAACCAGTATTGCATCGCATCGGAGAATGTTAACATTGATTATAGCTATTGGGCCACGCAATGCAGCTTGCCGTAAGTCATTTTCTAAGGGGGCGGATAGAATATCTTGAAGCCCAGTTTGTTTGCATATTTCATGAATGATTCCGTCTAGTTCGATACCGGCCTCGTACCGGCGCATATGCTCGGCCTGCCAAGAAGACTCGTCAAAGACTTCCGGGACATCATAAGTACTAGTCCTGTTCTTGATAGGTAATTCGAGTTGATCACGAAGGATAGTAAACCGCTCGATAAGCTCGGAGTTTACATCTCGTAGGTCGCCAACGTCCATCCGCATCTCTTCGAGGGAGGACGCAAGTACACCACGACCTCGGTTCAGCAGGTTTAGTGCAACAAGGGGGTTCTTCCCTGCTTGCAGCGCAGCAGCGGCCCCATCGGAGGCTAGCCCAGCTACTTCGATTAAGACGTGCTGTTTGTCAGATGTCTCGACTGACCGCATGATGAGCTTCGGAATCAAATCAACTGCCATATTGAGAGCTTCGTAGGCTTGTTCCCAGTCCGACGTGATTGTGCAAATATCGAAGATTGCTTTGCTAGCTTCTATGCGAGCCGCGATAGGCGAATTTAACTGTCGTAAAGCGGCCTGATAGTGAGATAGAGCTTCGATGAGGTCTTCCTTTGATGGAGCTTGTAAGTATTTATGGTACAGATTGTGCCCGAGGTTCACACAGGACCAAGCCCGAGTGGGCCATGTTGACAATGCTGTATCAACGGCTTTCCGGTCGATTTTAATAGATTCGCCAAGGTAAGAGATGTCTCCGGTTCTTTTATATTGGTGACTAAGTCCAACTGAAAGGATACTTAACCATTCCGCATAATTAAAATGATTAGGGTTCTCTTCGGTAATCTCAATCGTAATGGAAATAGCTTCGTTGAGATCATCGAGGCTACCCAAGTCCGAGTATCGTTTAATAAGTGCTCCCGCAAGACGTCCCTTCTTGAGTTGATCATCCGGGCTACCATCAATGGTGAGTCGTGCGATTTGGATAGCTTCGTCGAGGTCTTTGGTAGACCCCAGCCTAACATATCGGTCTTGCAAACTTCCCCCAAGACGGCTCATATAATCTCCGAGCCTAGAAACTTGTTGAGAGGAACGAGTAATATCCACGATTTTCCGTCTGAGCGAGATGGTCTGTTCAAGATCGGCTAAGGCTGATGTTCTAGCGTATCTTTCTTCTAGACAACCGGTGAAGCTATTTAAACACTGTATCCAGTCTTTCATACCATTTCTAGGACCTAGTTGGACAGCCTCGCACCCAATCCTGATGGATTCGTTGAGATCCTCTAGGTTTCCTGTCCTCAAGTATTTATAGAGTAGTCGGTTTCCAAGCTGAGTTAAGATTATCTGTCGTTGTGGAAGATCTTGGGGTGTCGCATCGACGGTCTCTCGCTCGATTCGGATGGCTTCTTCGAGATTTCCAATTGCTTTCCTTTCGCCGTATTTCTTTACGAGGCTGATTCCAGGACCATCTAACCAAGCCTCGAGATCTGGGCGATCTCCTGATACAGCATCAGCCTCAAATTCAGCCCTGAGGGTATCGCGTACAATTCGGATGGCCTCCTCGAGATTAGGCATCGCTCCCGATGTCTTGCGGTTTCGAAGTCGCGTTCCAAGGCTATTAAACCATCCCCGCCAGTTAGATTGGCCCCTTTCGTGCGGATCCATCGTTTAACGATTAATAAGTTTGCTGCCAGAAATGTTAGACGTTGCGCTCAGGTAAAAAGAAGTCGGACAGGCTTGCATCCTTAGACGTCTCATGCAGCTCCTACATGTGCGTACGACCTTGGCCCCCAAACTTTGTACCTAGGTACCTACCAGGTATGAACACGGCTACACCTTTTCTACGCTGCGTCGTGCCAGTTCCGCAGCAGGAACAGCATTTCATGGCGACTAGGAGTAGTGAAAAGATGTATAAGAGAAAGGGCTAATAATCCTGCCTCTTATAGTCCTATATATGACAATGACGAGTTCGATGTTTCGCTCGAATTCTGGTAATACGTAAGTGACCGGATTGCGATCGGTCCCCTCAGCTTACCTACGTCGCTTCTTATGTAATAAGCGTGGGGTAGACCTACTCAAATACCGTGGTGAACATAAGGAACCCAGTGACTTGTCGGCATGTCGTCTTCATCGTCCGATTCGTATACAAGCACATCTCTCGGTAATCTACCGGTACCCATGGTACTCTCTCTATATCCAACGGGCGACATATCTAGGCTTCTAGCTGAGTTGTTTCCACGCTTCCTTGTAGCTTTCATGCTATTTAATTCATTGTCTCGAAGTTGCATCGTAGCCTTGTGAAGACCGCGACACACTGACTCATCAGTTAGTCCCCCGTCCTTCAGCTCCTCATACGTGACTCTTGCTATATCAACACAGGTTTCGTCGTTGACTTCCCATAACGTGCCAATAACGTGACGAAACCCCGCAAGCTGGCACGCGTTGATTAGGTGTATTCCTTCGTCGATGGACTTCTCGTCCCTGATCTGGCCCGTTCCGCAAGCTGAAAGGTACGCAAGGAAGGGCCGGGAATCATGTATATTTGTTTCCAGGAGACTAGCCACTGTGAGTCGGTCACTCTGCCAATCTTCCAAGAGTATGTGGCTTTGCAAGGGGTCATTTGTATCGGTATCGCCGTGGCCGGCAAAATGAAATATTGTACAGCCCGAAATATGCGATAGAACATCTTTCTTGCGCCGTTCTGGTACGGTCGACTCTAGTCCCATCGCTCTGCAAAATTTATCAAGCATAGCTACCTCGTCCCTTGCAAAGGGCAACGTTTTCTGTTCGGGCGTGTCGGGCATGGCAACGAGTACGGCTCGTCGGGAAGTCAGCGTTGCCGGAGATCGTAGCCGGCGGCCGTCGATGATTGTCTTGATAGACAAGCTGTAGGACGACATAACCCTGTCAATCACAGTTGTATCTGACCCTTTACCGTGATATCCAGCGGCGTGTAGGGGGAACCTGCTTAGTGCACCGGTAGGGATCCACCATATCCGCGGATAGTCCCCGCTATTAAGGGGGGCTTTGGTAATTTGAAGGCTGTTGAGAATTGGACCTGCGACTGCATCCCAGAGCCATGATAATACTCTAGGATGCCAAAGGCTACCCGTACGTTCCCGCTGCTGGATATCCTCGAGCTTTAGCTTATGTAAGTTTATCGACTGAATGGAGTTGGTCTCTATGAGTATAGCATCACATCGATATGCGCTAACATTCACAACAACGATAGGGCCCTTCTTCGCAGCGGCTTTGATTTCATCGTCAGTAGGAGCCAATAAAAAGCTCTCAAATCCGGGTTTCTTGCGTATCTCGGAGATCAGATTATCGAGTTCGACGGCTGCTTCGTGCCGCACCTTGCCTCTCGTTTGCCATGGAGACTCGGCAGTGTTGTGGGGAGAAGTATCGTCGGATGTAAAAGACAGCTCTACAGCACGTCTAAGCCTCACGAAATTTGCGGCAAGTTCGGGATAATCTTCTTCTAGACTTTTTATCGTGTCTGTTCGGATGTCGAGTAGAGATGCCGCAAGCACACCTCGTCCCTGTTCAAGGAAATTCAGTGCAGTAGACGCATCCGCCCCCACACGCAATGCTATAGCAGCAGCGTCAGATGCTAAACCCACTATCTGTCCCAAAATGTATTGAGCATCAGAAAATTCAAGTGAACGTAAGTCCAATTTTGACACAAGAGAAAGGGCAACACTGGCAGCATCGTAAGCAATACGCCAGTAACCAGCCATAGCGCAGTCGCGAACTAGTAATCTCCCGGCGTCTATACGAATATCCGGTGACGCAGTCGGATGCCTCAGAGCCAATTGCCGGCTTTTAATAGCCTTTATGAGATAGATACCTTTTTCTGTTTTGGAATAATGATCGTAGAATCGTGCACCTAAATTTCTCTGTATTATTGCTCTGTCGGGGTGGTCTTTCGGGGTTGCCATGAAGGAATCCCGCGTCAATCGTAAGGCTTCTTCGAAAGCAGCAGTATCTCCCGTCTTTGCATACAATTCCCCATACCGATTGCCCAGGTTATTCAGTGGTTTCGCCAAATCCAAGCCATGTTTTCGCGAAGCATCAACAGCTTCCCGCCCAACAACAATCGCCTCTTTTAGATCGGCTATGTTTTCCAGTAGTGAATACCTCTCACCAAGTCGAATCGAAAGGTTATTCAGCCACAAAGGTCGATCTACATGGTCACTGGATACCGCCTTCAGAGATGCTCGTGCGACTCGGATAGACTCTTCGAGGTCGGCTACAGCCCCCGTTCTCAGGTATCTATCGCTTAATCCAATTGAAAGGTTGGCCAGCCATTCTCCAAGGTCAGGATCATTCTGTGGGGTTGAGTTGACCACTTCCCATCCGACTCGGATAGCTTCTTCAAGGTCAGATAAGGCTCCGGTCCTTACATATCGATCGTTGAGCGCGCTTGCAAAATTATTCAATAGACTAATTCGATGGGGTGTATCTGGTGATAAGGCAATAGCTTCCTGTACATGTTGAAGGGCCTCATCGAGATCGGCCAAATCACCCAATTTGTTGTACCTGTCTGAAAGCGCAGTGCCAAGCGCATTCAGCCGGTCTGGTCTACCCAGATCGTCTACTGGTGTATCGCGAACAAAATCTCGTCTAATTTCTATAATGAGATCAAGATCTTCATCGTTTTTGCCGTATTTACCGGACCCTGACATTGTTTTGCTAGCCTTATCGTCTCAAAGCTAGGAGGCATCGGGTATGGTTGAGCACAACATGAGGTCTGAACACCCTAGACCGATAAGGATCTGGCGTTCGAAGGCCTATGGCGCCTGGACCACAAACAATTTATTCTTCGTAGAAGAGAACAATCAACAATACATCTATAAGAAATCAAATCAAATCTCTTCGAGTTAGTAATAATCTAGAGGCGCCATGTAGGAAATGATGTAGATAGAAGATATCAAAGCGTAGATCAGTGCGGATGGGTTAGATGAGTGGGTAAAAGTGAAGATAGGTAATGTTCGATTCCAGGTATCAGTGGAGCTATCTGGTGATTTCACCTTTCCGCATCTTCCGATCACATTGATTTTCCCCTGATTGGTTAAATAATTACAGGAGCCACCATATGCGCTATAACTCATTATAATTACAGTAGGTAGCTTTATAGCGGTATATACCCTGTAATTATAGCGCGCCCTTATTAAAATGGGTCCAACATCATGGGTTTTAAAGAAATCATGTTTATTAGCGATCTTCTTCATACGTGTTTTCCTTCCTAGAAGAACAATCGAATATGCCTCTCAGACCAAGATAAAAATAAAATTGTTCATATATCTAAGAAATTTACGAGATAATACCTATCCATTTATGAAGGTATGCAAATTCTAGGCACATAGCTTCAGCAATACCTTAGGTACATGTATGTTACAAGGCGTCAAAGCCACAGGGCAAATATACAGGTACCTCTCAAACAAGGGGCGCTACGGCTTCATTACTGCCAATTGGTAACCAACTTAGTGGTTGTCTGCGTAATATAGCTCATAACTCGTAACTCATCCCACAATTCAACAACTCTCTCAGAGTGAAGTACGGATATAAAAGTTCAGCGCATTCCAATCGGGCGAGCAGGAGATATCTCCCTTACCAGCTCTACTAATAAATTTCTTCTTGGCCGATTCGCTTCCAATTTTACCTATTTCAAGAATGTCAAACGATGTTGGCTGGGAAGTGACAAATACCTTGATAATATCTTCGCAGTGACGGTGCCCCTTTTCTATCATCTCTGCCGGAATCGTCGTCTTAACCTTCTTTTTGAACAAGGGTGCCAAAGGAGCTGCACGATTAACAGCAGGGACTACCTCGTATGTTCCGCGCAGGATGTTCTGTATCTGCTTGTAGGGGCCAAGGTTGTACACATAGACATATATGTCGTTCGTGCCCTTATTTTCCACTTGCAGCTCAAAATTAAACTTTGACGTCTCATCCTGCTTGGTCTCGATGAGAATTCCAGGGTTAAAGTGTTCCCGTGTGCGACTGATGATCTGTGCCTTGAAGGATTCTCGGAAAGAATCACCTTCTTCTCTATTGTTGGCCAATTCTCTGACGAGATTGTATCTGGCTAGATGTTCCAGGATGTCGCAAACCTTATCGTCTTCCGTCTGGCTTGGCAACAGGACAGGTATGTCGACGATCTTATTAAATTCATCTAATACTTCGTACCTGCCACTGTCGTTTAGTGTGAGATAGAATGAGCAATTGCTGTCTGCGGCACTGTGAACTCCAAGTGATCGTTCTTGCAACCCTCTCAACAATTCACTTTGGTTGGGAAGGCTTGAGCCGAGTCGTATCGTGAATTGTCTAAGTGAAAATCTGGTGAGAGCGGTGGCAATCCAACCAGTCTGGGGTCCAATAGAATTCAGCTCCAGTCGCTCCAGGTCTGACACAAGACCTCTAGCACACACAACCTTGGCAACCACTGAATTCCTAGCATCTTCTCTAACAGACCCCAATGGCCACAAGGCAAATTGATCGCCGTCAGAAACACCATGAGCGACGCCGGCTTGTAATTCAAGCTTCCCATCGCTTCTAGCGAGGATTGGAATCGTCGGGGAAGACCATGGGTTGGTATATCCAAAGAAGCCTTGGTTCTTGTTTCCATACAAAATGGGATGATGGCGTAGCTGGTTCTCGCGAAATAGAGCACAAACGTGGTCATATATATCCTTGTGTGCCATTTCAAGGCCATCATGATCAGCAAGGGTCGTGAGGAGGAAATAAGACAAAGCGCCATGTTTAGGACCGCCATTGAATCTACGCTCAATTGCGAGCTCGTGAGGGCCGCATGCAACGAGTATGGCATATCCATCTGGATTTATAAGCCAGTTTGGTGACATAGAAGTATCACGGTCCGGCTGGTCACTGTCTCCAGGGTCGACTTCGCGCTTAAAAATTTCTGGAGGGTACATGTAGTCGATCTTGGGGTCGAATTGGAGGAACCTGACGTTGGGGTCATCACGACGGTAGACAGTTGCAGAAAAGCAGCAGTCCAACACCAATGTGACCACCAAGCCCTTATCCACCATGGCTTTTATGGAAAATGCCAGCCTTGAACCCCAAAGATACCTGATATCATTGTCCTTGCCTCCGCTAAAAAGCACAAGCGCTAGATCTCCAGTGGATCTGTTGGAGAACTCGCTGGATGGTGTTCCTCGGGTTCCATGCCCAGAATAATGAATATAAACGCAATCCCCTCTGCGTCCCGCACGAATGACTCTCCCCAAAGCATTGGTTACGTTCTCGTATGTTGGCCAGGTCGTGAGATCCTCTTGACTTGGTAATCCTAGGCGGTTACTACTAGGCGCGGTAAACGTCTCTATACGGGTGGATTTCGAATTATTCTCCAAGTATCTTTTGATTTCTTGAATGTCTTGGACACAACCTTCAAGGGGTTTGTCTTTATATGAGTTAATCCCAATGAGGATAGCGTGGTGCGCGACGACAGACTTCGGGTCGCCCATGTGGTGATTTTCCGACCGAGACTCGAGGTCACTGTACTCTATAGGGGCAAACCGAAGGACTTCAATAATTATGAAGAATAGTAATATTCACCCAAAGCTTCTTATTTCGTCTTGTAGATAATGTGAAAATTAGGTAGATAAATTGAAAACGCAGCCCTTCTGATCAGGTATCACTCCCACGTCTCACGTAAGCCTAACAATAATCGCAGCTGAGATTGAGAAATAATTGCCCATGACCTGACTATCCATAGCGAAGTTCCATAGACCCTTAATTCTTAGTTACGCGCAAAGAACCTAAGCTTCCTCGAGCTCATCACCGCTAATTTCATCTCCGTTTCGCACTGAAGCCCCTGTGTCAAGGCACAGAGTGTAGTTTCCAGTAGAAGGCACAGATGCAATGAGATACGGCCCGTCACGAGATCCATCGGAATTAAGCAAGTACACTTTATCGCCGACGTTGAATGCTGGTTTCTATGGGACAGTTCGGTAAGTATTAGGTACCTCGCAGGAGGATCATGTTTTCAAGCCACGAACCTGCACGTAATCTATCACGAATGGACGCTCGCCATCCTGATCAGAGGAGGCCCTAAGACTATAGCTACCGGCCCCGAATGTTATTGCATGATCTCCTTTTATGCAAGGGTTGGTGCAGGCTCACTTTGGTGCAGTAGGCATATTTCGGAGCTGGCGATTTCGGTATCCGCGTCGTAGGAAGTGGGATTTCGGTCCTGAAACGGTTCATGGCAGGGAAGCCTCCCATTAAATTTTTCGGTGACCACGGTTGAGAGGGGATCTTATATCCCGTCTAGGCAGCTGGTAGTAACACAGCCTGCTTCTAAATGCTAAATTAATGCATATCGTATAGCGCCCTAGTCGATCCTGTGTCCAGTTGTAATTGAAAATGAACGAGGGCTCCGTGGCTGCGCAAGATAACGTGGTGCAATTCGATTTGTGGATCTCTTAGAGCCTCATCATATCTCATCTTCTGGACAATAAATGGACATGTCCTGGCCAAATGATGTAGCATCTCATATCACACAATTCCGGTTGATCATTCTCCCACCTTAGAAATATGAGAAGTTATGAATCTACTTCCGACTCGGGCCACGTCTGCATCCTCGAATAGTAAAATTAAGCGTACCTCTACCTACTTCTCACATTTTCCTCTTATATGAACCGGTATATACTAACTCAGCTCAGTTGACGATTTCAAGCCTGGATATCCTCGTTTTACCGCACTTTTATCAGCATATGAACCATATTTTATATTTCGACGTTTCGATAGACTCCGAGCAAGAATTATCCTTCGAAAGCAAGATAAGCTCTCCATTCTGGAGCAGAGGCTCAACGAGCTTGACCAACAAGAGACCTCTCTTCTCTTTCTCGGGAAGAGCCGATGCGATAATAACCCCGATCGACTTGGGCTTTTATCGGAAATAGAGAATTGTCTCGGCGACTATGGTGGGTGCCTACAATGGTTGAGGTGGACACTCAGACATTAGCTAACAACAAGGAGACCAATTTATTGAGAGGACTTCGCGAACACTAAGTTACGGTCGTGCCCAAAAAAGGGATAAAGAAAGCCTTCTCAACTGGCTAAGCGGCACCGGGTCTATCGCCAGGGACGAGACAGCATATCTAACACATAGCCAGGAGCTGGTGTCGCTCGCTCCAACTGGTGACACCGCGCTTTCCCAACTCGAGACTTGGATCGAAGATAAATTAATCTATTTTGGGTTTCTACAGGTATTCAAGCAAGACTTGATCACTAATCACAATATACTAACGCGATGAATGAAGAGTCGATTCCATGCTTCGTCAACTGATAAACATGTGTTTATTTATTCCGGAACTTTCATTAAGCAATCGGCCAAAGCGCTCCTATTATTTCTTATCACGTTGTTGCTCATGATGCCCATCATCGTCTGCAACATTGTCAGCACTATCTCGGTCCGAATAGTTATCGTTATGGCTTCTACGATTACTTATCTACTCATTCTATCAACCTTAACAAGAAGTAGGACGATGGAGTTAATTCTAGCTGGAGCTACGTGAGTACCTAATTCTCCCGTACCATATACCATACCTTCTATCTACTTACTTATATGATGTGTTCTTCAGCTATGCCACTGTTCTCATCGTGTTTGTATCCGGAACAAGCGGGATTATAGATTAGAAATAATCAAGAACGAAAATGCCGAATTAATCTGCTCAAACATGGCCATTTACACCTGTATATTTACCTAGGTACTCAAGAATGCTCGGAGCTGAGTAAGTAACATAACTTGAGAAACTGTAACCCTTATACGTACGGTCGTTCAGGGGCTACCTCATAATTCGGTTAATCGGACCAACCCAACGCCTTGCTCAACTTCTGGAAACCGTCTCGGAAAACCTCGACACCTTGGGCACCAAAGCCAACTCCAATCTCGTTCTTGAAAGAACCATCTCCTTCGGTCTGCTCTAGAGCCGCAAAAAATTGGTCGATATACTCATCGAGGGGCATAGGTGGAACTGCTTTATCCTTGCCCCCTTGCAAAGCATCCGTCTGCTCTCGGTGTGCAACATCTAAATTGGTGTCGATATACGGTGGTACAACCTCTACCACATTCATATCCTTGCAGCCAGTGTACTGCAACTGCGTTCGCAGGATCTTGGCAAAGGCAGAGAGGCCAGCTTTGGTGGGGCAGTATGTCGGATAGAAGGCCACCGGGAAGTATGCCAAAGCGGAACTCGTAAGGAAGATGTTAGTCTTGGTACCTGACTGTGCTAGGGCGAGAAGGTGTGGCGCGAAGGATTGAGCGATCAAGATTGGCGCCGTGAGATTTATTGTTATCTCTCGCATGACTTCCATCTCGGCGGGAGGCTGTTGGAACATGTTGTAGTGGGTTTGGATACCGGCATTGATGAAGACAGTATCGAGTTTAGGGTAGTCGCTTAGAATACTATTGACTTCGCTTCGTAATTTCTCAAGTTCCGTCAGTTCCCACTGGTGTAAGAGATGGACTGTTAGCAGGCTAACGCTAAGATGTATCGACAAAGCCTACCACGCGAAACTCGAGGCCTGGCAGCTCTTGAGCTAACTGGGTTAATTTCATCCTACTCTGCTCACGACCCGTAGCAATGACTTTCTTCCCCAAGCTGTGAAATCGGCGAGCCAAGGCCGCGCCGATACCATGGGCAGAACCAATAATCAAAATGGTGTTAATTCTAGAAGACATTGTGTCAGCAAAAGTGGATATGAATCGAGCGCTAGTAATCGAAGAATATGTTTCGAAGTACGAGGATAGGCAATTGATATATTTGATTGTTCTATCGAAACATCTACTTCCTTTTTGCTGGGTGCTGAGTAAGGCATGATCATGATAGAGAGGTAGAACCTAGACCGCTACCGCCCCTTACTCCTGCGGCAGGATTCGGTCCTCCGAACGGGTTTCGCAACAATTAAATCATCGGCTGAAGTGTTATTGCATGAATGATCGCTATGCCCACATATGTGATTGAAGCTACTTAATGTTTGTAGTCTGTTACTCGTTGAAAAAAGGGGTAACATATAAGCTCGAGCCATAATCAACGATTGACGTCGCTTTAGATGGACCACAAGACCTGGCACATCGGTTGATATATCTTTGATAGGTAGGTACCTAAGGTAATCTAGCTTCCTTACTTTAGCCATGGCCATGGTTTTTGCGAACCGGTGAAATTTGCAGGAAACTTTGTACAACACGAAGACGGGTAACAAACACGTCGGCTGTTAACATCGGCTGTGACGGTTAGGTCGCACCCCAGAAAACATATCAATCGCTTATATAAATAGACAAGCCATGAAACCCTAGCCCGACAGTAGAGTATGTAGAGTGACATGGAAGGAGAGATTAGCTGAGGCCGCCTCAGTTCCCCTTCAGCGCCACCACCGTAAAAAGCCACTCAAATAATAAAGATCCCAGTCGAGTCGATCGAGCTGACTAATCCTAATCTCCTTCGGAGAACAACTCAATCTCAGGGATATTATCTCCATTAAATCCGTTACTGACGGCAATGACGTCTCTCTCTTCCAAGCCCCGTGCATCTATGTAGAATAGAGTAGGCAAACTCCAATCATAGTTCACCAACAACTCTAATACCCCTGATTGAAGCGTTGAAGTTGATCATCTATAGATTTTCGCCAACGATGAAGTCGAAATTCCACCGAGCACTCACGAATTCTTCAGTGCTGAAATCAACAATCTGCTGAAAATGGATGCTGAGTCTATCTGCTTGGGAGATGATACAAGATGGAGCCGCATTGTCTAGATTGACTTGGTATATTACCCCGTCTAGACGTAAAAGAGATGGAAGCGAGCTCTTTGCACCCGATCCTCAGGATGAAGGTGGATTTACAGTGTGTCCTAAGTAAGTATTTCATCGACTTGCTGAATAAGGTCGCTGGGGAGAGAACGGATGAAGAGAATTCGGATAAGCGGGTTGTGCTTTTGCCGCTAGAAAATACCTAAACGAAGACGAGGGGGGGATATAAAGCAAGGGACCAGCTAGAGCAAGCTGGTCTCGTGGGTTTGGAACGCCTCCAAAGTTACCTAGATTACCTCGATACTTCAGAAGAGCAGGAGAACCCCAGCTCGAGCAGGTATTTGGAAGGACCTAACATACTGGTGTCGAGGGTCATCGCAACGTCTAAACCAAAGGGGTTACGTTACATTGTGGGATGGGGGCTAAGAAATTGAAATGTTTTTACTTCTCCCCCCCCCCTTTTTCCGTGGTTTCGTAAGGGAAATTTGGTTATTGTGCAGTCATGAGACAGACGCATACCTATGGTTCTTGTCGGGAATTAGGTCCACACGGTAATTGTGGGGCTGTAGCCCCCACACATCTCTTATTTAGGGATTCCTCCACTTGTAGCTAGATCTTGACTCTACACACTCTAATCAATCCACAACCACCTATTACCATACTGCTGTACAGCAACGTCTAACCTCTATTAAGTGATTAATAGACCTTGTCCATCCAACAGTTCTACAAGAAACGTCATATCCTCTCTCATCAATTATAATCCGGCGGGTACCTCTGTTCGACACATTGAGGGTATGTCCAATAGATTAGCCCTGCCATGAGCGAATTGAGCATTCTCCTTTTGAGAGACTGTTGTGGTGCGTAATGCTTCGTTATATCGTACTCACACACTAGTATGATATTGCCGATGAAGTTTAGCAACCGAAATATGCTATATTTGTGGTTAGCTAAGCCAGCTTATCCTACATAATAAGTAAGTCCGGACTGAGATAAAGTAATGATCCTGAAACTATCCTACTTAAGGTGGACGTCGGGTGTATGCCAGCAGTACTGGATTAAAGGACGTCATAAATAGGGTAGGTGGTAGATAATATCGCGAATTACACAAAAATGATTTCACTTACACGTTTATACCATAGAAACCCAGCGCCGCAATGGCACTCTTTTCAGGGGATCCGCTATTTATACCCCTGGCGACTGCATATATGGGGGGAACCCACAAGCCTAGTATAACAAGCTCCAGTGCACCAACCCAGTGGTACGTCCTTACGCGGTTACCCCTGAATACGAGGAACGCCATGCACACCCAAAGCAGCACGAACGACACAATGGCTGGCGGGAAAACTAGCGGATCGCCTCGGAAATAAATCAACGACAGCACCGCGGCCACGACTCCCACGGCGAACTGCGCAAACCCGAGCCATAGGAACCCCCATAGTACACGGTAGTACCGGTCGTAGCAGCCAACATGGAACTGCTCGTGGGCCCAGCTCGGCGCCGCAGATCCGGAGATGGGCCACCCGCACCATCGGCACACCCATGCTGACCGCGTGTTAGCTAGCTGGAGGTGCGTGCCGACGCGTAGGTCGCGTTCTTGTACTGAGCACCGGAAGCACTTGGAGCTTGGCGGCCGGCCGTCGGTTGCGGGGTATAAGATCAAGCTGTGACGTCCCGGCCGCGAGAGGCACGACTGACAATGAGACGTTAATTGTCGTATAAAGAGTTCATCGCCGCCGAAGTGGGCTCGGACGAAGTCCGGGTTAAGCAAGATGCGGAAGTGGCGGCAGGTCCGGCGTAGACGCTCCATGTCGCCGAAGCCTAGGTACGTGGCGATCATGTAATGAAGTTCATTTGGGAGCTCCAGGAGGCGAGACCGGGGCTCGATCGTAGATGCTGCTTCCGAGTTGGAGAGATCGACTTGAAAGCATGAGTAGTCGCCGCTCCGGGCTCTGGACCGGTAAGACCGGGGCGATGTGGGTCCCAAGTCATTTTCCTGTGTCGGATTCGCGGTCTTCTCCCGGAGATGCTCTATGCCCTGTCGGACTAGGAGGTCGATCCCGCTTGTCGGAGTGATAGTGTTCATATCCATTAGGGGTAAGTCTCCAAAAGTCTGATCAAGTCGAGTCACAAAGATAGGGCCGAAACTAGTATTGTTTCAAAGTCGGGGTTGAATATTTGGGTATCGGACGAGTCCTGATCAGGGATATGGGCATATTCCTGGTTTAATGTAGTTTTTGGCAGCCTGGTATTCGAGGGTCGCCTGAATTGATTGGGCAAATATAGGGTTCGGTAACCCTTCTGAAAGAATTTTTGCAATTCCTTAGGACAGATTTCCTTTCTTTAGGAAGGAGAGCTTTCAAGCACTCGGGATGGCTGTGAGGATTGAGACCTGTTGTGTCCAATACGCGCGGGTGTAGTTTTTTCTGCTGGGGCTGCTGTTTCGGCGCTCTCGTTCTCTTCTTCAGCTCTAGAGTGAGTAGGATGATCTTAACCAAGATCACAAACCACACGAGTAATAGAGAATGGACCTAACAGGACTTTATTTAGCTTCTTGTTTATTTTACTATTACCTCTCATATTTCAATAATCGTGCTTCCCACATCGGGCGTCGTCGCAATGAGGGGAAACAACAGTCACGGCCAAGACCTTGGCTACGCGTTTCAGATTCTGAGCGACAAGGACCGTGTTGCAATAACCACCGATATGGTAACCCGGTGATCGTTCTATCGTGTTCATCTCGTTCGACTTTGGGACTAGGCGGCGGGAACTCAACTTGTGTTGGAAAATGAAACATCTAAACGAATAAAGTCTAGATCACTACATTTGCTGGTAAATACTTAGATTTGTCACATGACGCTCCTAAGAGGAATATTAGCTACTGGCAAAACAGTAGATGTTGGAATTGATCGTAATTTTAATATCAGCCTGCTACTCTTTTGGATACACATTCAGCTTTTGCACCCCTTTCCGTCTATCTGGTATCGTCGTACAATTATCACACTTCAACTTAGGAACCACCCGGTCCACCAAGCAAAGCGAATCTTCGCACAATTCCAGGTCCATATTCTTGGTACTGCGCCAAGTTAGCATTTAAATAGTCACAATTCTCATACTTGAGAATAACTCACCTCGGCCTTCGTATGGCAATAGGATCGGAACTCAGGAGTCTGTCCTAACAAGCTGCCACCAAACCACGGTCCGTGTCGTTGTCGCTTGTGAGTGATAACCTGAACCTCCAAGCCACCACTCTTCGCTCCTCCGCTGCGGACCTCGCTAGCACGGATTCTTGCGTCTACCAAATGCTTGATGTCTCGTTGTAGTCTTCGCCCGAAATCTTTGTATAATGTGCTCCCTCCTGATAGCACAATGTTCTTATACAATCCTCGTCGGACGTCAATCGGACTTGACTGGATAACACCGTCAACGACAACGGGGAGTGGCGTGAGGAAGTCGGAAGAGTAGATTTCAGGGTTGAAGAATATTTCAGGTGCGAGGAACCGCTCATATCCAACGTCAACAGTAACTTGACGACCGCCTGGCTGCGTAACCACGTGCTTGGCGAATCGACTTCGATCCCGGTCAAATTTCGAAAATTCCTTGACGATATCGGGACATACATAACAATACTCCTCCTTGATTTCCTGGGCCGTCTTCAACGAGCTGTCAGGCTCTCCTCGATCACGTAACAGGGATTGGACGAAATAGGTGATGTCTCGGCCAGCAATTGGGATAGACTTGATGGAGGATCCAATCACGTAACCTTCAGCAACAGGAATGACGTGTGTAACACCATCACCAGAGTCAATGACAGTGCCGGTAAGAGATCGATCCGATACTTTCGCCGACGTCCAAGACGCGGCAAGGGCGAGGACGGCTTGAACTGCAATGTAAAGACCGGCGCAGTTGAACGATTCGAAGAAAATCTCGGCGGTGTTTTCTCGGTTTTCAGGGGGGTTCAGAGGCTGAGATATGTTAGTTGCGTTTTAGAATGTTGATTTGGTGGGTGCTGCGTACGGGTTCGGTCAATAGGAAGTAGTGGTCTTCGGGTTCGACGCGCAGGTACTTGAAGATAGAGTTCGACCAGAATCTTTCCATATGATCCTATAGTTGTGTGTTAGTATCGAAAGAGACGGGCGGTGAATTCGGAGCTTGTACCCAGTTCTCTATTTGGCCATGTCGAATTGGGTAGTGTAGACCATAGCCTATGTCAACACATCAATATCTCGGTAATTTTTGACATTAACCGCCAACGAACTAACCTGGCCCATTTGCGGCAGCTATGGCTTCATCACCAATGAAGAAATCCAAGTCCTCGGTGCCTCGTTTTGTCGATAAGTGACCAGTAGGACCAGCACCCCCTGTTAGGAAAGATGGCTTATTTGCTACAGCAGGGCGACCTGATCCAGTTCCTCCTGTCCCGGCGGCGCCTTTCGTTGCTATCGCGGTTGGAAAGACGAATGAAGGCGAATCGTTACCGGCGAAACCTATCGTCGCAAAGGAGCGGTGGGTTAGTAGGACTCCAACAGGCAAGGCTCACAACCAAATATCCCAAGCCAAACCAGAGACCTCGCTTACCAAGCTTTGAGAATCCCGTGCCGCTATCATCACACGTAAAGTTAGTATTTGCCTACTCCTCATTCGAAGTCCACACAGCTCAGGGGAGAAGCTCTTGACTGCGGGGTCGGAATACATACTTGTCCATGACAACGGCAGGGGTCTGGTTCGCCATTTTGTACGGTTTAGGAGCCGCACGAGCTGCCTATAGTGTCAAGTAGAAGCTAGTGCAGCAAAAAGGGAGAGATGTAGTTGTGGTGGTGAGAGGAAGAACCCGCGGGGTAGCTATTGGAATTGGTTAACAATGATGCGGCCTAGAAAGTCCAAATTACGTGCCTATCGTGAAGTTAGGTACATAGGTGCCCGGCAAAATTGTGGCTGTGCACGCTAGCGATGCGGGACGGGTGGGGTCTATCTGACATTGAATGAGGCTAGGGTAGGTACCTCTTAGAGGTACATAGTATGGCTGTTGCGCCGGATAAGATACAGGCGGTCTCGCGGTCCCAGCTGTCTGGCACCTGCATCCAATCTAAAGACTTCAATTCTAATTCATCTCTATCACATTCGCATCCTGTCTTCTTGAACATATTCTTTATGTATGCATCGAACCGCCCAGAATTGTATGTCTTACTGTACGAGTATTAATCGCCTTGACTTCCAGTTAGTCTCAACATGGATCGCATTATCGTCAGCTATATTGCCTAGAGACTACCCGCCTCCTGGCATGTATTGGTCAACTAGGTAGATATAACATCAGGCAGTGACGCTTCCCGTGAGGGACTCGAAGTCAAGAAAGGTCGAAGAGAGTGCTTTCACTTTAATTCCAAAGAAGGTACGATATCAACTTATATATCATCATATCCTCAATGTCAACGGCAGGAGTATACGGCCTATTTTCTACCCAACCCACTTATATCTCACTATCCTCATCACTTCAAATACATATATTCAACCGGGAAGACACTCCCAACTAACATTAACTTCAACTTTAACAAGGCGTCGACTTCCGTTTTCCAAATCGCCGCCTCGGTATCATTAAACACCACCCCCACAAGGACATCGCCGTAGAGGTATCTACTTCTTACATATATCTTGCCAACCTCCCCTCTGCTCCTCGTTTCATCTCCTTAAAACCTCCCTACATGTGCTTTTACTTACACCACAGAGTCCAGCAGGGATACTATAACATATCCCCTTGATAATAATTGTATACATTTCTCTCTTTCTCTCTTTCTCTCTTCTTAGCACTGGTTATTTGGTATCGATCCTTCTATTTTTGCCCGCGGCGAACCCCAACTTTCGAGCCGGTGCTTCATTACTCGAATTCGTCAATTTGTCGTAAAGTTTGAATCCGACAAGGTCTTCTATCCAGCATCTTTCTCTCGTAGATTAATCCTCGCCGTCATCGTACCATACGTGAACCAGCCAGCGTCCAGCTTCTTCGAGCCCGTTGTATTCGGATCGTCCAACCCTTCGTCCTAATGCCAGGAGCTAGAACATCCCGACAGCTCCAAAAAAGAACCTCGCGGACGTTCCTAGTTGTGTTCCAGCTCTAGAGTAGCCACAGTTACTAGATTGGACAAACACTGGGGTGCTCATCCCTTAGCAATCGCCGCGGCCAATTAATAGAAAACCACATCCGTGTGTGCAAACAGAAACCTACACACAAGCTCAAGAGCGACAGTAACTTATTTAGCTATTGTGGAGTCACATATTGACAAGTCTCGTTCATTCTCAGGCCCAAGCTAGGCATTAGCTACCAAGTCTTATAGAAATCCATATCTTCCACGGCATCTATACTCGCATCGCACTATGGATTCTAGAGGTCTGCAAGACACTGATGACCTAAACCGGTGTGACGAAGAAGATAGAAGTGATGACATCATTGACGGCCTGCCTTGGGTCACAAAGCGTCTCAGACCTCCTTCCCCGGCGGATACAAGTAACATTCCTTCTATAGATGGAGCGGCGGATCGATGGGTGAAGCGTAGGAAATTACCGGTGTCAGCCATATTCATCCATGCTGGGGCCGGATACCACAGTACTGCCAATGAGAGAATACACTTGGAAGCCTGCAATGAGTAAGTACCTGGGTTGTCTCCTTATGTAACCCGTAACCCGTAACCCTTTCGATATTCAGTGAATTATTCTAACTCCGAGTAGGGCTGCTCGTCTGAGCATCAAACTTCTGCGCTCGGGTCATTCGGCTATCGACGCTGTAGAGGCTGCTATAAAGGTCTTGGAGGACAAAGAGATCACCAACGCTGGCTACGGGAGCAACCTGGCAATCGATGGGACGGTAGAGTGTGACGCTACCCTCGTCGATCATCTTGGTCGAAGCGGAGCTTGTGGCGCGGTCCCTAGTAAGTGAATTAAAATCGCCCTAGGAGTTAACACTTTCACTTGCTTACAGTAGAGCTTTGCAGATATCAAGAATCCTATAACTTTAGCCAAAGTCATCCTTCAGCGAAGTAGTAAGCCCCTCTCTTTACGCCGCGTCCCCCCGAACCTACTTATCGGGGAAGGCGCTAAAGAATTTGCGCGTGAGTCGGGTATGCCGCTGGTTCCCAACGATTGGCTAGTATCAAGAAATGCCAGAGACCGCTATGTCAGATGGCGTGAAGATCTGAGACGAGCTGAAGGCCTAGGATCCCCAACTCCGGTACCCGGTGCTTATGACCGTGCTGCCAAAAGCGAATATGACATTGATGTGCGTCAAACCGTGCATCAGGACCACACGAGCGCCATACTTACCGGTACTTGGAATGAGGGCCAACCAGACTCTCCAGCTTTACCATGGCAAGGCGGACCATCTATGCCCAGCTTCCCAGAGCTAATGAATGTCGACGTCTCGCCTCAAGTTTCGCCCAAAACTCCGCTCGAGCGTAGCCCGTTAAATTTTCCAGGCTCATCTCTTCCAAGCCCCAAAAGCACAACTAGAAATACAACTTCAACCGCACCGAAACGCACGCGCTTCGTTTCTGGGCCAAGCAACGAATCTTTGAAGTCGGATTCCTGCAAATCTACTCCCAACGATGCAACCGGGCCTTCACTTCATGATGGCGCCGGCCCAAATGTCTTCCTGCATTCTTCAGCATACCCGCCTATACAGGCTCCTTCTCCGGACCCTGCATTAAGACTCGCCGAGTCACCATCATCCTGTGCCGTCGGTCATGGCGAAAACGATGATGGCGGCGATAAGATCACAGACACTGTGGGTGCGATTGCAATCGACCAATCTGGAAAGATTGCCGCTGGATCGTCCTCGGGCGGCATTGGCATGAAGCACCGAGGACGGATTGGACCAGCAGCTTTAGTGGGGATCGGAACAGCCGTCATCCCAGCTGATGAATATGACCAAAATGGTGTCGCCGTCGCCGCTGTAACGAGCGGGACTGGTGAACATATGGCTACTACCATGGCATCCCAGAAATGTGCAGAACGCATATATCAAGGTACACGACGCGGGCCAGGTGGAAAAGACATACCGGAAGATGATGAGAGCGTGGTTCTTAATGGCTTTATTATCAATGACTTCCAGGAACATCCAGGCGTCAAATATTCCTCCTCGGCTGGAGCCATCGGTGTCATGGCCGTCAAGAAGGGTCCCGCGGGCTATTACTTGTATTTCGCGCACAACACCGACTCTTTTGCCCTTGCTTCGATGGGTTCCAACGATCGTGAACCAGCTTGCGTCATGTCACGCGTTAAGGAAGGAGGCTCCGGCATTGCTCAAGGAGCCCGAAAGATTTACGTATAAATTGTGGCATTGACGACAACACCCGACCATGGATTCTTCCCATAACGACAGAATGGATGCAAATTCCCTATTTACAGACTGCCAGCTCTATTTCCCGCAGGCAGTCGTCCACTGTCCACTATTCTATTCACCCACATGATTCAGCCTTCAACCTTACTCGACCTTTCCTATTCTTATACCTAGATTGAGACGCTGCATTGCATTGGGACCGGTGTTTCTGAGATACCCACTTGGTGGCCGTTTTTCGTATCGACTTCTTTGTCTTTGATCAGGACAAATTCTGTTAGCCTAGAGATAGGCAACCTCAGGTCACAATTAGAGTATGAACGCAGCAATAGAGGCATTCAATAAGCGCGGGCATTAAATGAGAACAATCGGTTTACTGGTGATGACGGTGGGACTGCCTAGACAACTTAAATAGAACATAATACGAAGATTTAAACCACTCCCCTGGAGCATTAACCGACTTCTATGCTTTCTAGATTCACGATGTTTTCCCCCCATTACCAAACGCCGCCTCTGAGCACCTAAGTATGCAAATCCAAAGCTAGTATGATATACACCTCACCCGTTGCCATTTTGTTATGATTTCTTTGGTAGTACAATGAACGTAAAAAAGCATCCCAAAACATCCCTTATATCACCCAGGCACAGGCGTCCCCGTAGCACTACTCGTCTCCCTCCCTCCGACACCGTTAACGCGGGCCTTCTTTTTCTTCTTCTTCCTCGGGACGACGGCGGGCTTGGCGCCATAGTTTCCGAGGGCCAGCTTGGTGCCGCAGGTCAGGCACTCGGCATTCTCCGGCACTTCGCAGAAGATGCTCAAGCATATACTGCAGACGAAACCCGTGTCCACTACGTTGCGGTGGCAGAAGCAGGCCGCGCGGAAATCGACCGAGTCTTGCGTAGGCGTAATGAGAGATTTGCGGGCTTCGGCGTCGGCTAGGAAGCCGAACATTAGGTACGAGAGTAGTCCGCGCGGGTTTGAAGCCGCGGAGAGAAAAGTGCCGCCTGTGATGAAAGCTGCTTGTTGCAGGAAGGTGGGTGCGCCGTAGAGCGAGAGCGTGTCAATGGGTATGCGTGCGTGCGAGGCCGCAAAGACGGCGTTCATAGTCGGGATGTACTGCGCCGGCTCGCTGTCTGAGACGGAGAGCACGAAGATGCGCGAGTGCAGTGTCGCGGCGGAGGCTGCTGTCGGATCGGAGGCGGTAGGTGCGGATGTTGGGTTCGCGGGGTCGGAGGACGTTTTGGCGGGCTCGAAGGCGTGTGCCATCTTGTGGATGTAGGATAGGGCTAGAGTCAGAGCTCCTGAGACAAGGGTTGTGGGGTTGAGATCTGAGGGCGTGGTGCTGTCGATGAGGGACCGCAGAGAGGTCAGGATCGAAGTCTCGACCTGGGCGAACTGCGGATACTTGTTGGCAGAGCCGCTTAGTTCTGTTGTCTCACCATCCTGCTGCCCGTCGACGTCCGTCATCTCCACATCTTGCCCATCGCCGTTGCCGTTCTTGGAGTACCGATCTGGGTTCGGGGACTTGGGATACAACCATACAGCGCGGTTTGGGTGGGCAGCGAGGATGGCGACATGGTTGTCGTTGCCAAAGGCGAGGTGGGCGTTGACAAAGACGAGGAGGTTAGCGATGGCCTTGGAGATGGGGAGCTGGTCAGAGATGGCCGCCCAGGCACGCGGGTTAGTGTCGATAACTATTGTGAGTAGAGAGGGGATCTGGTTCGTCGCGGAGGGGGACTCGTTATAGTGTTCCGAGGCATCGATGCGATTCATCGTGTCGGGTCGTTAGAAAGGGCTCGAGGCCGTTTTCTTTGTCGAGGATATGTACCAGTATTCTATCCTCCAGATTGTTGGCAGTTAAATCAAACGAGACAATAAATTCATGAGAGAAACTATTGTATGAATGGCCCCATTTGTGGTAGTATCCAGAGGACTAAGCATACATGTAGTAAGTCGTAGTAGACAATAAGATGGAATGAAGCATCGAACATTGATGAATTTCCGAAACTGGCGTAAGAAGCTGATAGCGATTAGATTTAATTAGCTCCCTTCACCGTAGCTCACCGAACAAAGACCCGTACCAGGTACCTAAAAGCTCCGACCCAGGCTGCCAGGCAACCGTGCTTTAGCGCGCCTGCACTGAATGCCGCGCTGAGCCGTGGGGTTAGATCACCCACTAATAAAGACGCCAGCTCACATGACTAAAAGCTAGACGTCATATTTGGGCAGATCTTACGGCAGCCACCCCTGCAGCCCACTAACCCTCCCACTACTGCCCACTTCATTAGGCGCGTAACTTCAAATGTTCTTGGTAACTTTATTGGCAACTTTATTGGCGTCGATAATTTCGGCGGGGTAATTACTGTGATGATTTCTGAACGAATGAAGTTTGGGGTTTCCTATCCTGTTCCTATTTCATCAATGTCACTTTCAATACAAAATTCTCCAAACCTAACTTATTGTGGTCAAGCTGGTGCATTCAAGACATTCCATCTATCCTAGACTTCCATCCTGACTTCCCATCCTAAACTAATACACATGTGACAGACCTCTCTATTCCTAGGTCTTGTATGAACCAGCAAACAGATGTAAGTGGTTATTCCCCCACATTCCTTCTATAATATTCCCTTCTGGCACACTGCATTTGGACAGACCAGGCCACCTGCAGTCCCAGTCCAGCCAGCTCGCTTTCCTCCGCATTGTCTCACATGTTATATAAGGTTAGGCTAGGTTGCAGTGACTGACACCCAGTCGATTTAGCTCATGTGAGTGAATTTACAAGCGGATCACCTTCTACCTTGAAACAGCCTTGGATAAACGACCCAGAAACTAGGGAAATCCTTCGTGATTATCCTTACAGCTAACCAGGGTTCAAGCGATTCTACCAGTCGGATTACAGACCTTCGTAGGTAAGAAGAGGTGTGTGTGTTTTCTTTGTATCCAAGCCTCTTCTGTGTCTATCACGCGCCAACACCAGATTACTACTTGTACCTATTTCCGACTCATAACAAAAGCGCCTTTAAGCGACGGCCAAGCTGTTCCATCCATTTGAGGTTCACAATCTAATTCTGTTCTCTTTGATATAAATATTAGTTTTCTAGACTTGTCTAAGTTTTGATGAGGTGTCAATTTGAATGCCACGCCGGCGATTAGGTTACTCCATTACTGACGAGGCGTAGGCCTTTTTACAAGCCACCACGCCACCATCTTCCTTCATTTGACTACCTACCCTACCTATATATTCCTGCCAGAACCCGCCTAACTCATTCCCTCATACGCTTCATCCAATACATTCCACCAAGCGGACTCTGAATAACAACTGGTATTCATTCATAGGAGACAATGGATGAATCGCCTATTGATGTCACTTCTAATCGCGAGGAGATGGCCAAGTTGAACAACATCGAGCAAACGCAGCTCATTCTTGCGCGATTAATGGAAGGTGGCCAAGAAGACGATGATACTTGTCGAGAACTTGATCACCTTACTAAGCTGTTGAATGATGACGCTGAAAATAAAAATAAAGAGCAGTCCATCTGTGATGTGATCGACGATGTATGCGTCGATACTATACTGGGCTATCTCGACATGAGACAAGCCGACTTGGTCCGCAGCCACGCAACCATGACTACTTCTGCGTACCTCAAGGCGGCAGGCGAGAAAGGCAACGAGGCTCTGCGAAAATTCTTCTTCGACCGAGTCCAGAGAGGCACTTATGACGACTACATCGTCGCATTCTGTGTCGCCGCTGCTGTCTTCCCGATTGCTCCGGATATTACAACTGACATATTTCTCAGCGAAGGCTTTTTGCCTAGTCTGGACCCGCTAATGCGACGGAAATGGAAGAGTAGAAAGGTCGAAACCGCATGTTTGGAAATGCTTAATGCTGCTTCCATGAATTCGCAGTGTCGCGAAGCCATCCAGAAGTACTGTACTGATTGGTTAGAAGAAGTCGTTGACCAAGATCCGAGTGAGTTGTCTAAGGCTATCCACTCAGCAGATCCTGAGATCCAAGTCACGGAGGGATCGATTGCCATGAGGAGGCACTCTGAAGCAGTTCAGAATCTGGCCGCAGTCATCCTAGCAAAATTGAGGGTAGGCACTTTAAAGCTTCCGCTCGCATCACCACCCAAATTCGAAAATCTTAGGTGGCAGTGATTCGGCGCCGTGAGGAATGGAGCTGGGCTGACCTGAAGGCTTCAGGCAGTGCCATCGTCGGCGCAACAAACAACGGAAGGTTCTGAACCCAGAATTCAACAAGCGACGACCAGTATCGAGGATCTATCTAAGAAATTCAGTTCGATGATACTTAAGGATAATCCGGAGAGTGACAAGAGGCTCTCGGTGGAGGGATTGGCTTACGCAACCATCCAGCCCTCGGTGAAGGAGGAAGTTGCGGGCAACAAGGAACTTTTGAAGACGTTAGTGAAGATTTTGGGTGAAGCGCCTCCGAAGTCACCACTCACGTATGGTGCTCTAAGCATCTTCATGAATCTCACTCGTTATCAACCAACACAATCCGAGGAAGAGAAGAAAATGACACAGCTCAAGGCTTACGCTAATGCCAGCGGAAAGTTAGCGCCGGCAAATCCGTTGAACGACGACAAACACGTTGCGGAACGATGTAAGCGGGTTTTTGAGGCCGGGATTGTGCCAGTCTTGGTAACCCACAGTCGGCATGGTTCTGTTGCCTCGTTGAGTCTGATCGTATCTATTATCTCTGCATTGTCAGTCACGACTAGCCTACGAGGTCAACTTGCCCAACAAGGAGCTGTTAACCTGCTCATTGCCGCTTGGACGGCTTTGCCAGACTCAGAGTCACAGGCTAAGCGCACCGCCGCTCAAGCACTCGCCCGTATTTTAATTAGCACAAATCCGGCTCTTGTATTCGGTGGGACACGTGCCCGTCCGCAGAACTCGGCTATTCGCCCTCTCATCTACATACTTCCTCCAGATCCTGCTGCCGAAACCAGGGATCTTTTGCCAACATTTGAGGCGCTGATGGCGCTTACCAATCTAGCATCAACAGATAACGATACGCGGGCGACCATCATCCGAAACGCATGGTCGGAGATTGAGGAGCAAATGCTGTCCTCGAACCATCTAGTTTCTAAAGCTGCTGTGGAATTGGTATGCAACCTAGTGCAGTGTGTCGAGGCCGTTGCCCTATATGTTGCAGATAATCCACAAGCAGCTAATCGATTGCATATCCTGCTCGCTTTAGCCGATGCTGAAGACGAAGGAACTCGGAGCGCGGCCGGTGGGGCGCTAGCGTCTCTGACAGCATACGAAGAAATTGTGACCGGTATCGTTAAGAGGAATCGTGGGGTTGAGGTGGTGTTAGGTCTGTGCAAGGAGGAAAGCGAGGACATACGCCATAGGGGCGTATTCGTCGTCAACAACATGGTCTCGTGCGAGGGCGAAGCAGGCAAGGCGGCACGAAAAACAATACGTGAGAATAACGGGATCGAGATTTTGAAGGAATGCGCGAAGAGCAGTAGGAGGGCAGAGGTTGTTGAAGTTACGATTCAGGCTCTGAAGATTCTGCTCGAGCAAGACTGAGGCTCCCTGGCTTTTTAAATGGAGGAACATGTTTAAGTTGACGGGTCTCACGAAAATTGCATGAATTATTCTATAGTGTGATGTTATGGGGGTTCTATGTGTAGCTGTCGTTCGGCTTAAAAGTATTTTGGTAAATTGTCTATATCTAATACTGAGCACACATTCGTCATGTATTCTTTTTTTCTTTCTGCCTTCAACCCTGCTCCGCGTAGAACAGCCCTCTCATCTATTACGTAGTATTTTTAGGCCACCTTGAGAGGAAAATCCCCTTTTTAACAAACCCCTAAGTTTACCAGATTATAGCCATCTGACTCGACCTATTCATCAACCCGGTTCAAAACGGCAACACCCTCAACATGTCCCGTCTGTGGGAAGAAGTCGAAGCCACGCAAGCTTTCGATAGCATACCTCGTCTTCTTACCTCCTGTAGGACCTTGCCCCATCACCATACCATCTTTATCATCCCCCTTAGTCTTCTCATCCGAGCCATCCAAGCCGCTCCCCGCCGTCTCCCCACGCACAAGCACGCCCACATCCCGCGCCTGCGTATGCACATTGCAGCTCACGTACACGACCCTCCGCGGCGCAAACTGCAGCAACTGCCGCAAGAAATCCGCATCGCATCCCTTCCTCGGCGGATCGAGGACCACCACCGTTTCATCGGCTGGATACGCGGAGCGCACCTCGGGCGTGAATAGGTTACGCGCGTCGGCGGCGATGAAACGGGCGCGCTCTGGGGGCAGGTTGTTGGCGAGCGCGTTGCGCGAGGCGTACTTGATGGAGGCGTCGGAGATGTCGATGCCGACGCTGCCGCCGGGGAGGAGCGGCGAGAGGGTTATGGTGAAGAGGCCGGAGCCGGAGTAGGCGTCTATTAGGTATTTGATTTTGGGGGAAGGGGTTGGCGATGAGGTGGAGGCGGAAGTGGAGGGAGGGAGAATGTGTTGCCGGATGTAGTCGGTGAAGACTGGTAAGATGGAGTTGTTGTTCTGGAAGAAGGATCCCGCGGGGTTGTGGAAGACGTACGGCCCGACGTATTCGGTCGACGTGCCGTTGTTGTCTGTCACGCATGTCTTGAGGTCTGTGTACTCGTCTGTTTCGACGCGGATCACAGCGTCTTCGGGTGGAAGGGGCGAGTTTTCTTTAGTTGCTTCTTTTGGCGATGATGAGTTGTCCTCTTGCTTCTTCGGGATGCGCTTGGTGCTCTCACGGAGCAGGATTGTGGCGCCGCGCGTGTACTTATTGTACTCGACGGCCATACGCTCGCGCTCGCGCTTCATGCCGAGGCGCACGGCATCAGTGCCAATGGGGCAATCCTCAATATCTATAGTAGTACGTTTACCCTTCGGCATAAACCCGATAGGCGGACACTTATCAAAAGGCTCCTTGGTCTTGCGCCAACCTTGGGGACCGTCAAAATGCGGCGTTAGCTTGGTGCGGTACCCGTACTGCAGCGGGCTTCCAATGGTGTCCTGGATAGCGGGAATGAGCTCGGGTGGTAGCTGTGAGAAATTGCGGAAGGCTTTCTCGACAATGCGCTTCTTAAGCCGCAGCTGCTCGGCGTAGTCCAACATCTGGAACTGGCACCCCGAGCACGTCGCAAAGTACTTGCATTGGATGCGGCTATCGTCGCGGGAAGGTGATGGTGTCACGACTGAGATGAAGTCGGCGACTGTGTACCCCTCGTCTCGTAAGTGGCGATACACTTTCACTTTGACGGTGTCGCCTGGTACCGCGAAAGGCACAACATAGACTCGTTTAGAGCCTTTTTGTAAAGCCAAGCCTTCTCCTGTTGATGAGAGTTCCACGACTTCGACTTCAATCTCAGAGCCTTCTTCTGGTAGGTTTTCAGCGACTGCGTTGTTCGCATCATTTTCTATCGCTGAGTCTCCTTCTGCCCCTCCATCCTCACCCCGGTTGAGTGACTCGATGAGATTTTGCACGTCGATAGCCAAGATCTCTTCTGCGGAGCCAGTTGTCATGTCCCTCTCCCGCTTACGAGCCTTCTTCTGATTCTTCTTATTTTCTCTCTTCATCCCGCGTTTAGACTTGTCTTGAGAAAAAGGTCTTTTCCCATGGTTAGATCTTGGTCCCTGCTGCTGATGGCCCTGCATTTTCACCCCACCGTCCGACGAAGCCATTCTTGGTGAGTCTTGACCTTTGATCATACGTATCACCTCCTCAGTGCTCAAGATATCTGAAGTGCCTGTTCTGTATTTATCGGGGCCCTTGTTACCAGCAAAACGATGCTTATGACGGGCGCCTCTGATTCCCTCAGATGCATAGGTAAGCGGCTCAATTGAAAATATTGGCGAGATGGTAATCGAGGAACTTGCAAATCTCTTTCTAGCAAAGAATCGCGGGACCACCGTGGTGTAGAACCGCATTGATTTGATAATTTCAAGTTCCCTCGTTTTTTTCGAGTTCGCCTCTTTTTAGCTGGAGAATACTTGAAATTGGAAATTGACGATTTTTTACTGGATAGTATTTTGGCGCCATACCGTATCTTATCGTGATTACTTAATACCCATCTCCTCCCATACATGTACCTTGCATTTCGAGAGGTACCTATCTGTACTCAGCTCACTCTTCTCTTCAGCTCCAGACTGCAATCATAGGAGGTATTCATCTACAACACCTATACACATTGCAAATCTACTCGACATCATTCATGTTAATAAACCAACGAATGCATATGTGTGTATATGTGTGTATGTGTATACAGTCTATAAATCGCTTGATATGAACCCAAATATAACTATGCAACAGACATCAGACCGTTCATTCCCTTTCCATCACAATCTTGAATAATCGGATTGGACCAATTCAAGACATTAACACCCTCCGCCACCGCCTGAATCTCCTCCTCCGCCGCTACTACCGCCTCCACTGTCTCCCCCTCCACTATAACCGCCACTATACCCTCCACTATCTCCACCACCTCCACCATGTCCGTGGTGTCCTCCATGATATCCGCCGGAACAGCTGCCGGAGTAGCCGCCGTGATGATTGCTATGATGGCCGCCACGATCCCCATTGTCGCATCCGTTATAGCCCATCCAGCTTGTGTCGACAGGCACAGCTACCGCTACATTCGCTCCACTAGTCGGTCCGTTTCCCGATCCGGATGTCCCGCCGAGCTTCACGGGCCTCGTAGACCTCGCGGGCTTTTCTTTCAGTTGTTTCTTTCTTGACTAAACCAATCAAAATATTGTTAGCGATGATCTGTTTTTTTTTCTTTTCTTTTCTTTCCAAGGACGAATACTTACCCCGAAGCACATGTTGTGAGATGCCCTACTTTCTTTAAGAAATGAAGTTAGATGCTCGATTACATTATACTGTTAATAGAAGCATATTTATATTGGAATTCCGTCACGAGGTTATTCCTTACCAATCTATCTTTCAGCCTGTAAACTCTTTAGTCTGCCAGCGCTAAACATAGCCTTCCGTCGGTCACGGAGGCTGCGGCAGTGACGCGCCATGTCTTACAATTCAGCTCGGTATCAGAAATCGGTATAGAGGTCGCTAATTCGCCCATGCGGCGGGTAACCGGAATCGGGTGAGGCTGAGATGGGGCGCCTCGCGTATGGGCACTTCTGAGCGAAGGAGTATGTTAGGTATGCACTTAACAGGTAGTGCACCCAGATTGGTAGTAGATTCCGTTTAGCCCCTAACTAAAAACCTCCAAGGGTGTCTAAGACGAACAGCTGACCACAGTCTTCGGCTACAGAGGGTTCCTCCTTTGGCAACTAGATCATTTTCCTTCCTTTCTTCTTGACAATGCCACGAGTCATTTTAGCGAGATAGCCTAAAATGCATCCACCCATGGGCGTTTTTCTCGGTCTCGAGAATGGATGAAGCCTAGTTCAAAACATTCATCTTACTTCGCTCCCAAAGTCATAGGTTCCCGGGACCCGGGTCAAAAGAATGCCTTGATATGGTGTTACCACAGAATCAGAATCGGCTAAGGCTTGGATTGATATCGACCGAATGCTCCAGATACCAGATACCGTTCAGGCAGGACTTGTCACGAGGTACTTGAGGAAAGCCCAAACTGCCTCGACTCTACACCCGGGTATAGGTACCTAAGCCTAACAGAGCCGGAAAGAGTGCTGCACATTAATCACGACAGGATGAGTTTTAGTGACAACAACGCCAGTCGCCTAGGTACTTACGCCCGTTCTGATTCAGCAAAAGATGTCTTCTATGAGATGATTTGTACCTGAGCGCTCAGTATGTCGTCTATCTTACCTACCTAGGTACCTACCTACCTAGGTAAAGTATCATCCAGGTGACCCAGAATCTTAGAAATCTTTCTTATATACGTGATACTTTAGGTACCTATTACACAAAGGACTAGTTGTATACTATGCTAGATTACCCCAGGGTGCTAGAAATGCTTGAACACAATGTTCTAATATACACGTGGACAATTAAATTTATCCAATGCTTTTATGTAGGTATATTACCGATTTGAGCATTTCAGCTTCCCGGCCGCGTTCTAATGAGACATTCGATGTAAAAGACCATGGTATTATGTTGTGCAACATAGGGTAAGCCATGATATTGAGGAGGTGGTTAGATATTTGGGCCAATCTACAGGAATGAATCTACATGCACCATGATTATATAAAGAAGACTGCTGTAATGAAGGTCAAACAGGGAATATATGTGAGGAAAAAATCTATCTTTTGATCACATCATATAAGGGTATTTATATTCAGCTCCTTTTTAAGTAGTCGACTATCTGCTTCTTGTCAACAAATACGTACCTAGTTGCCCAACTTATAGTATCATTTTCTTCTTCCTTTTTACATAATGGAAGCCCTCTTAGCTTTGAATGCCTCTGAGTTGTTCAATATCCGCACCGATGTTTGGACAGACTGGTCTCGTGATCCAATTTTCGGTGCGACACTCACACTTCATCTACAAACTGCCAATCTTCTAATAGCATTGACGACCACTTTTAAAGAATCATTTGCTTTATCCTCCATCAATATCAATTGTTGTCAGAGCCACAGGATGCCATCTACTATCAGCGCCGAACCATTCTTCGTAACTCTGCCTCTGCAAATTCGAGTATCTGGGCACTTATGAGGGTGTTATGGACACGGCGTCATACGACAGAAAAGCCATTTGGCCGCATATTCCCTTTAATTATGGCAGCTGCGAGCTGTATGGCTGTATTCACAATCGCTGGTGGCTTGTTTTCTCGAATGTCTACTTCAGTTGGCAACGAGGTTCTCATCGAGAGCGCTAATTCTGGTCTTATCAACGTTTTTAAATCCTCGCGCAAATAGAGTTGGAGCTGATTCCTACTGGGCAGGCCAAATTCAGAAAGCTCTTAATTACCTATGTACGATGATGCTATTCCCCCAATGGTCCTAGAACTCCGAATTGCTACCTCTATGTCGTCTAACAACTTCCTGTGAGGACAAACTACAAGGCTCCTTGCCCCTTCTCGAGAAGTATATGTCGAAGCAACTCTTCCAATCTAGTCCTCGACACCGGTCTTTTGGACAGTCATGACCACTTTGGGATCAACTCTCTGGTTATCGAGAGGGTGCTTTGGAGACAAGTGCTTTCTTGCGCACCTCTTATCACTTCCGGGTACAAGAGTACTGGTGATTTGGTTGTCCTATTTTTATCCGGCAACGGCGTAGTTTTCAAGGAAAGTTCACACGATGATTGGTATCGTGCTACAGTTCCGTATGGGGACTACTACTAATTACCGCATGTCGGAAGCAGCTTCGCCTTTAGGGTGTATTAAACAGTATCAATTATGCACGAAATCTCGTGCATGGTGCAGCCCATTAGCTAGCATTAAGTCAACCCACCATTGTACGGTCATACCTAGTGCGGACCGGCGATTTTCCATACAAAATCGTTAAATTTAAGTATTTATAATTAATTAAATAAAATACTTAAAAATATAAGGTTTTAAAATAATTAAATTATATTTATAAATAAGCTTAAATTTTAAAGTTATATAGTTATAATTATTTTTTTTATTTTTAAATTAATTAAAATAACTTTTCGTAAATATGTTAACACTTTTATATGTAAAATATACGTAAAAGTATTAAGGCTTATAACTTTATAAATATTACGTAATATATTATAATATTTTAATATTATATTAATAAAAATATAAGTAATATAAATACGGTTTAAAAAATATAAAAAGTAATTTTTTCATTTAATTATATATAAAGGTTTATTAAAATATTAAAAAAAATTAAAAAAAAATCAAAAAAATTAGAAATTTTTTTAAAAAAATTAAAATTTTAAATATTTTATAAGTATATTTATATAATAAATTAAATAAATTATTATTTATACTTTTTAAAACGTATTTATATTACTTATATTTTTATTAATATAATATTAAAATATTATAATATATTACGTAATATTTATAAAGTTATAAGCCTTAACACTTTTACGTATATTTTACATATAAAAGTGTTAATATATTTACGAAAAGTTATTTTAATTAATTTAAAAATAAAAAAAATAATTATAACTATATAACTTTAAAATTTAAGCTTATTTATAAATATAATTTAATTATTTTAAAACCTTATATTTTTAAGTATTTTATTTAATTAATTATAAATACTTAAATTTAACGATTTTGTATGAAAAATCGCCGGTTCGCACTAGGTATGACCGTATAATGGTGGGTTGACTTATCGACACTTATGAAGGAGCCTGGGGGAAATTTGGCAACACGACAGCAATGACTACAATTGGCAACGCAGCGGCGAACGCAACTTACTAGCGCCTGAAATGGGTTGTCCGGTTTCAGAAAAGTACTTTAGGTGTTTTATTTCACGTTGTCAATGCTCCTGGATCCCGCGGCTTGGTGTCTCAAAAAAAAGGATTTTTGGTTCTGGCCAAGATGCTCTAATGGACAATATATTAGATGATCAGCTAGGAAATGTCTTTAGTTTCTTTTAATCTTGATCAAGTTTGATATATACCTCTGTCTCACTACCTTAGGTACCTAATATATGATACCTTATGACTTGGTTCGAAATCGTTAAGCAGCTTAAAGGGGAACTAGGATAATTTCGAAGAGGACAATTGGGTCCCAGACTTCAAATTGAAGAAGACCGTGTACCGCAGGTATGAGCTTTGGTAGGTACCTGACTAAAATGGTGGGGCTTTATAAGTCTTACTAGTCTTACTATAGGTTACTGGGCTTATCTTGCTTTATAATCTCGAACACCCCGATCTGTCCGAGATTACCTCAAAGTACCCGATAGGTACGCTAAAGACAGTTCAGCGTATTCCTGTCATCGCTATTTCTCCTATCATTTTTACTCTCATTCTTCTAATCATCATTATCGTATCGCTTCCCGATGTGTTGTAGTTAAGGTCTGGGTGTGAGTTGCTAGGGCAGAAGTGCGTTACTAGTAGTGAGAACCGACTCTCCCTTTTAGGATATGCTGTTGCTTGCGAGTACCTCGTGTTAGGAACTTGGCGATAGTTGGAAGGATTGCAACATATCAGACCCAGATTACAACATCCATAACAACTTATAGGCAACATGAGTGAGTAGACGCTTTCCTCACCGCCATACCATTCTCCATCATCATGCGACTCACGTTAGATTCTTAGAATCCATTGCGAGACTACCGCGGAGTCTTCTTTTACTCCTTCTAGCTGTCGCCCCCTCGGTCGCGGTCCCTTCACAATGGCAACCAAGTGGACAATCTGTGTTACAACAGCACTCGAGCTCTAGCTCAGGAAGACGAGGCGCTGTCGCTTCCGAGAGCAAAGTGTGCAGCCAAATCGGCATTGACCTTCTTTCTCAAGGCGTGAGTATTGCTATTGAAATATTCCAAACTTTGTCGCACTGCTCAACACTATACATATCGTAGGGCAATGCCGTCGACGCTTGGGTCGGTACTCAATTATGCGTAGGCGTGATCGGCATGTATCATTCAGGACTTGGTGGCGGGGGTTTCGCTCTCATCCGAGATCGCACGGGCAATTACACCGTCATTGACTATCGCGAAGCTGCACCTAGTGCCGCGTTCGAAGATATGTACAGAGACAACATAATAGGCAGCGTCTTCGGCGGTCTTTCAGTGGGCATACCAGGCGAGCTCCGAGGCCTTGAGTATGCGCATAAGAAATATGGCACACTGCCTTGGAAAGATGTTGTGCAACCTGCCGCCTCCGTAGCTCGCAGCGGATTCACCGTTACGGAGGACACGATACACTATATGGAAGCTGCTATCATGATGATTGGGTCCAATTTTCTGGTCGAAGATCCCTCATGGGCTCAAGATTTTGCGCCGGATGGTGAGATCTGCCTTCTTATATGTCTTGGCTGCGATGTGCCTACTGCAATGTTAGCGATCGCTAATCTCATAGTGTAGGGACCTTGGTCAAGTTAGGCGATACTATGACTAGGAAACGCTATGCGGAGTGAGTTGGGAACCTATCACGATATGTAGAACCTCCCGAGACCTGCTAACATTTCAATATAGAACCCTTCAGCAAGTCGCCGAGCATGGCGCCGACGTATTCTATACTGGCCCAATCGGTTCGTAGCTTCATATTCCCTCATGATACCTTATTCTAATTCACCTCAAGCCGAGGCAACGGTCAGGTACATCCAACAGAACAACGGTAGCATGACCCTAGAGGATATGTCTAGCTACGAGGCCGTCGTCCGCGAGCCCGTAAGCATTTCCTACCGCGGGTACAAATTATACTCGTCTGGCGTGCCCAGCAGTGGAGCCGTCTGCCTTAGCACGCTCAAGACAATGGAAGGGTACTCGACCTCCGAGCTCGCTGCCGACACGAATCTGACTCTCCACCGCTTCGACGAGTCGATGCGCTTCGCCTATGGCGCGCACCAGGCTCTCGGCGACCCGGCCTTCGTGCGCGATACGCCGCGCCTAGAAGCCGCGATGCTAGACCCTGAAAACGCGGAATCGATCCGGAGGCGCATCCGCGACGACCGCACCCAGCCCGTCGAGAACTACGATCCGAAACGCGTCTACGCACCCGAGGACCACGGTACCTCGCATATTTCGACGGCGGATGGATCGGGCATGGCCGTGTCATCTACAACAACGGTCAACTTGCTATTTGGTAGCTTGCTCATGGTCCCCGAGACGGGCGTCATACTTAATGACGAGATGAACGATTTCTCGATCCCCGGTTTCCGCAACGAGTTCGGATACGCGCCGAGCCCCGCAAACTACGTGCGCGCGGGCAAGCGCCCGCTCTCGTCTATCACACCCGTCATCGTCGAACGGCCTAACCCCGATCCCAAATCGAGCAGTCTCGCCCTCCTAGCCGCCGTCGTTGGTGCAGCCGGCGGATCGCGCATCATCAGCTCCACGACACAGGTGGTCTGGCACATGCTGGAGCGCGGTCTTTCGGCCGAGGACGCCGTTGCCGAGCCACGGTTCCACGACCAGTTGATGCCGAACGTGGTGACGTTCGAATACCCGTTCGATAACTCGACAATAGCTAGCATGAAGGATAAGGGACACAACATTACTTGGGTGCGCGAGGGTTACAGCGCCGTGCAGGCAATCCGTGTGCGCGAGGACGGCGCGCTTGAGGCCGCGGGCGAGACGAGGCAGAAGAGTAGTGCTGGATTGACTTTATAGATGTATAAGATACCTGCGTGTCTAGGCTGGAAAGCGTGTATGTATTTTGGGTAGAATTGAATAGAAATATATATGCTTGATTTCATACCGGCATAGGTGGATTTTAAGGTCGTATTCAGCGATCTAGCTTACCCTTTGATCGGGAATACCTGCCGCCTATCCCTTGAGATAGCTGGACGACTTCTGCAGGTAATCTCGTACTGACTTATATTGCGAGGCGGTTGCAATTGGTGACCAATCAATTAAGGAGTAGGATATGAGAATGCCTATGCAAAGTGAAGTTTGAAAATAATATTTATTTGTGGAAACGCGAGCTGGTATGTACTCAGGCGACACCTACAAAAGTCAACGCACGCATCTCTCTTGTTCACTCCGCAAAGCAAGGTAACGCAGTTCAACGCAATGCAAAGCAATACAACTCAGAACCTGCCTCCCACCGTGCATTTCGCGCAATCCTGGGGGTATCGGATGTATATCTATATCTATGTATGTAAGAGTAGGGTAGTAGGCGATGTGTTATCGAATTAGGTAATGAGACATTCACAACTTCATGGCGACGAGCTTCTCGAGCTCCGTAAGCCACTTCCTGGCAAACTCCTCCTCCGTGAATCGCTTAGAAGATAAGCGGGCTCTGCGTCTGACCGAGAGGGGATCGGGGTGTGAGAGGGCTTTTTCGAAGCCCTCGGCGAATTCTGATGGGGTCGAGGCAAGGAAACCTGGGAGAGTTTGTTAGTCGTTGAAAGCGCGAGAAATTGAAATGCTATAATTAGCCTACCAGTAGGTTCACCGTCGACATCAGTAACAATGTCTAGTTTCGGACCACCACTATTATGGACGACGGATATCAGACCTGCCGCAAGGTACTCGACCACGCCGATTCCAAAGTGTTCATTCCACATGCCGTTTACTCCCACGAAGGCCTTGCCAAGCCACTGGAGGATCTCAGACCAGGGGGCGTCGAGCTGGAAGATTACCTGGTCCTTGATGTGAAGTTCGTTGACCAGCAGACGAAGCTTGTAAACGCGTCTTGAATCGTTGTCGTCTCTAACACTTCCCAGGAGAACCAGTTTGGCCTCTTTTGCCGAGGGAGTGCCAGTCTTGACAAATTCAGCGAAAGATTGTAAAATAAGCTGGTGGTTTTTCTCGGGCCGGAATTGGGCAATGTACACTAGATACTTCTGCCGTCTCTTCTCGCTTTCTTCCGAAATCTCAACTGCTCGCTCGATTTCGTTGACAGCACAGGGGGGATACACCACAGCGATAGGGTTTTCTCTACCCCTCTGCTTTCGACGTGGTCCCCATAGTGATTGGATATGCCCTTGAGTCCAAGAAGAATTTGTCATGACAACGTCCACAGAAGCGCCCATCCATGAGTATATGAAGGCGAAGATTTTCCAGTAGTGTCTCTTAAGAGCCCCCTTGAAACCAACTCCTTTTCCGGCATTGACACCTTGGCTTCCAACAGGAGTCTTAGGGTTTAGGGAGTCAAGCATGTCGGTAGAGATGGTGGGGTAGTGCACATAAGCGGCAGTCGGCATGTCTGGGAAAAGGATCTTGCAAAGGCCAAGTACGAAAGCGTAGCCCATAGTATCAACGAAGATATCGGGTACTATAAGAGAGAAGGCATCAAGTCCCATAAACAATGACCCAACGGATTGTCCTAGCAACGTCATATGCGGCCATGTCGAAGAGAGAACCCAGTGTCGAGTCGATAGGTAGATGAAGTGGATGGTAGGTGGATGGATGTCGATGCTGAAGGTATTCTACGGCACTGTTAGCAATTCTAGGCCTATGCTCCCTGTAGTGGGAGCTCAAACCTTGACGCGAGAAAGCATGTTCTCCTTAGATACATCATGATCACCTGTATACACGACGATCTTTGCGTTGGGCCATCTCTTCTGGGTAGCACGAACTGCAGCCCATAAAACTCGCTCACCACCGCCTCCGGCATTGCAGAAAGGGTGAAAGAAGCCAACGATACCGTCCCAATCACGGCTACCCTTCTCCCCATTACCAGATGATCCGACTATAGAACCTTCAATATTCTCCCAACTTTCGTCATCGCTGCTAGTACTGGCACCATCCTTCTCCTGTACTTTGCTCTCTCTGAACTTGGCTTCGTTCTCGGCGGTAGCGCGGATAAGTAAAGAGCGGCGACCTTCGGCTCCCTTTCTCAGAATCCAGCCGAGTAGAGATCCAATCGTGAGGGAGAAGATGCGGAACAAGAATGGGAGGAAGAAGTTCCAACATATCAATATCGCAAAGGGTGTACAAGCGATCGCGATGGCCGTGAAGGCTAGAGTCTTGGGCTCCATACCGAAGGAGAAGGGCGCGTCGCCTTGGGGACGAGCTGAGCAGCTTGAACCTGAACCGTGGGCAGCTTCTAAGAAGCCTGACATTTGCCTAAAGACCAGAGACTTATATATGTTGAATACTGTGAGAACCTAGGCATACAGTGTTAGAAAAAGAATATCTTTCTGGCCTTCTTAGGCTACACGGAAACCAGTCCAGTTGACCCATTGATGTGACTGGGTGGTGGTGTAAGTTAAGCTCGTGGATGCTGAGAATCCAGCGTGTGACCAAGGACGGAGGACAAGAATCAAGAACCAAGAACAAGGTGTTCCGTTACCATCCCACCAAAGAAGGTACGAGGTAGCTTCGTACCCGGTGCAGCAGCCACACAGTACGTCATAGCACGGTGCTTATCGGTGCTTATCGATAGTGATGATCATCTTATTACCATTTTCCGTGCAATTCACATACTTTGATCACATACAATTAGTTAATTACCTATACATCTACCTACTCATCCAGGACCTGGTGATGGGTTAAAATATGTTCAATTTCACATTCAGTACTGTATAGAAGGTTTATAGGATACAGGACTGTGCTTGAGACAATATTCCAGCTAAAAGGTTGCTCAAGTACAATGCCTGTTCCTTTATAAAGTTCACTTATACTCTATACTGAACCATTCGATTCGTATCAACTTTTTAAGGTCTCAACATGATCCAAGATGAGTTCAGCTCCTTGGTCTCACCCTCTCCGAGCAGCTAGGCCATTTGGCTTACTATCGAGGACTAGAAGCCAACTTCCGTTTACACGATCAAGCCGAATATTGCCCCTTCGATATGGACACCAGCCTGGTGTGAGATCTTTTCATTTTGCGCCGACCGCTGTTGCTGTCGTGCAAGCAACTCAAGATGCAATCATCAATCTCCATAGTATTACACACATACCGTGGTTTCTAATGATTCCTTGTGTGGCAATTGGAATTAATGTCGTCTTCAGACTTCCATTCAATGTTTACACACAAAGGATCACCCAACGTCGAAGCAAACTTGGTCTAGTCCTACGGGGATGGAGTTGGCGTCTTCAACGGGATGTCAGTAAAGAAGGAGTTCCGGTAGACCGGCATGAAAAGGAAGTGTTGAAGAGGTATAAGAAGGTGTTATCGAGGGTACATCGCAACACGGGCTCGCAAGGATGGAAACTCTATTCTAGCATCCTCGGCTTTCCCTTCTGGCTTATCGGAATCGAAAGCGTTAGGCGGATATGTGGTAGCCCAAGAGGAATCCTTGGGTCTTTAATTACAGGGCGAGGTGAAGAGACAGCAGCAATTTTGAGTACACCAGAGGATGTTGAGGCTGCTACAACCCCGGCCGATATCTCAACAATGGCTACCTCCCAAGTTCCTACAATCGATCCTTCCACAGCCTCCATCGTCGCTGAACATACTAGACATCTACCGGATCCCAGTATTGCAGTAGAAGGCTGCCTCTGGTTTCCCGACCTATCCGCTGCCGACCCGTACCACATTCTCCCCCTTGCGCTATCCGTAGTGATGGTCGCAAATATACTCCCAAAAACTAAAGCAGGATTACAGCAGTTAGCTGGACTCGAATCCAAAGAGAAGTCTATTATACAAACACCAGCTATGCGGAGACAGCTCAGACTTCGTCGAGGTCTTATACTCTTAGCTTCAATGATCGGTCCTATTACCGCAGACCTTCCAGCTGCACTGCATCTTTATTGGTTAGCATCCTCTACCACGCACTGGGTCACGAGCAAAGTATTATCACATTTCATGCCTCTTGAAGCGAAGGTCGTTGAGAGGTATAAAGGGGCCGAGGTTAACGTCATTCGACCAAAACGAATTGAGAAATCCTCACCACAAAATGAGCAAAATAGGACCAAGAAATGAAGTAGGTACGAATTGACAAGCACTTTGGCTGCACACATCATATAAATTCATAAACTTGGGGGGATAAGATGAGCTATACTGAATATTACGCAAGCGACGGACTTCTGTCGTTCGCCAGAAATATCTTGTAAATATGAACCACATAAAATATAATATTCATAGTTGAATAGTACAGTATCCGTCGCATCCCAAGTGGGTTTCTCGTGGCGAGACTGTCTTAGTAAAGATGCGGCTATCCACCGTCTTAAATAACCTCACTCAAAAGAATATATGTGCCTGAAAACCTCAAACAAAAGGATAATCAATTCATATCATAGCCAGCACAACCCTTCTTTAGTGAACTACCGTAGTGACAATGTGTGAATATGTCCACGCCAACTCCGGAACGCCCCAAATGCCGCTCGTAGAGAATTAAAAAAAAAAAGACTCGGAGACGCGACTTAGCCAAGGAATACGGCCAAGAGAACAATAGCCATGATGATGGCTAAAACTAATAGCAAGCAGCATGCTTTGCTTCGAGCGTTCTTCTGATACCTCGCCGCACTCCTCAACTCATAATCGGCACCACGGGTATCATCGCGAATGTTAACAGCGTTGCTTTCAATGGTCTCGAGTACCTCGCCCTGCTCGCTGACAATCTGCGCCACCTGCTGGAAGAGCACATTCAGATCGCCAACGCCCTCCTCAATTTGACGAATCTCCTCTTCCCGTTCAGTGATCAAGGCCTCCTGGAAGTCAACCTCATCTTGAGGCGCCAAGTGTACCTGTTCCTGCTGCTGAAGTTGTAGTTGCTCGCCCTCAACACCAGACGGAGCGCCTTCAGTAGTTTCATGGTCAAGCGCCGCTTTGGCTGCGGTAACTGAAGCTCGTTGCTTTTCGATGGCGGTGCGCTGCAGGGATTGGAATTCACCGAGGGCAGACTTGAACTCGCGCGATAGCTTCTGCTGGGAGTACTTTTGGGTGGGCTTCATTACAAACGGAGATTAGCGATGCGCTACAGTAGAAAAATGGTGCGGACAGGATCTCCCGATTACTTACCGTAGGCTCTTCCCATGTCTGGATCTTCTTGATACCTTCACCAACCTCCTTGAACTGTTCTGTAGACTCCTCAATCACAACGTGAACCCGCTCGCGCAATCGTGGATTGTCCCGTCTCGTGCCGAGGAGGCCGATGTCTGTCTTGAGCTTCGATATGTTTCCCTGGAGATGAAATAGCTTGTTCATGAGACTTTGCGATAATCGAGAGAACTCCGGGTCATCCGAGTAGGCGCCATTGTTCCCGCGACGACCACCCCCGCTGCCGGATTCTATTGAGGACAACTGATCGAAAGACATAACTGGAGTTGGATAGGGCTTTTCAATTGAACGAAGGACAACGCGCAATACAGAAACCTTGATGGAAAAAAGGAAAGATGATTGTTTGAATGAAGGAAGATGGAACGTTGAGGACGTTGAAACGGCAACTGCTATGATACAGTAAGGTGGATAAGTTCCAAACCAAGTTCGATGTTCGGCAGGGGTCACCTGGGACCGATGAGCTACAAGTACGTAACGTGCAAGGCAACCGAATTGGGGGGGGGGATGGGGAATGGGGAATTGGGAAGTTGCACATGCACTTGCTTATGTCAGTTCAACCTAACCTAACAGCCAGGACAGCTTAAGCCACAGAACGCATGGGATTAGGTACATGCAGCAAGGTACAGATGTACCCCACGTTAGACCCGCTTTAAGTAAGATACACCCACAGACCTGTGGCTGGTGTGTCGAGCTAACGCACAGCGGACACCTTAGTGGATCGATGCCCTGTAAGGTTTTTTTATTTACATTCATTCATTCATTCATCTGATAGCTAGCCGTTTTTTGCAGAGCAACCGCTTTTGGGTTCTGCCATTCCTTTCTCAGTAGCTCAACATCGCGCATTTGCGCACACCCAATTACATTTTCCAACCTTACTCCTACCTTCAGATGATGCGCTAATCTGAACATTTCATTTCGTCACAGTTGCGAAAATGCCTCCCGCAGCTACGCGCCGAGCGCCATACAAGGATTTCCTACAGCCTGCCCTGCAGAGACGATTCGCCTCAACTGCTGGACTGTTGCTGACAATTTCCTATGCGGAGGCTCTCACTCTCTCCAACTGGGGTCATTGTACGTTAAGAACATATCTTATGCTTCTAGTTGTTGTTATTGTCTAACGTCATATTATAGTGGTTTGGCCATGGTTTCCACTTGGACTCCCCGGCATACGTACGTTGGGTATATTCATCAGTATCCTCCCCATCATCATACTTCGCATCGCCCATTCCCATATCGGTATTCGAACTTCTAATTCGCCCATCGAAACACTACGATATTACGCGATCTCCTTTGCGACCGTCGAGACAATAATTACATTCGCCATCTCGGCGTGGTTGTTCAGCCAAATATATCTACTCTCAACCCCAGCCGACGCAAACCTTGGTTGGATCACGTATTACAGCGGAGATCGCGCGAGGCTCAACGAGCGTGCCCTATTCTACACTGTCAATCTGGTCATTCTGGGAATTGTCCAAGGCATTCTACATATTTCCCTGGATTCTGATCGAATGCTTTTGGGGACAGTGAAGCCGAGACGTGAAGGAGAAGCCAATACTCAGACAGCAGGTGGCTGGGAAAAACTAGGGGAATGGATTCCTGTTCTTATCGTTCGCGCAGGTATGCTATCGATTAGCGTTGGGTTGACGAACTATATTGTGCTCTACCACTTCGTAAGAAGCTTTGCCTGGGGTTGGGCTTTGTCCTTTTTCCGGTTATTCTACAATCTCCCCAAGTCCAATATCCCACCGAGCCAAGCACCATGGAGTATCTGGATGCTTGGGCGATCGATGTGGGCAGGGTTTTTACTATGTCTTCTGTGGTATATTGGCGACATCGCATTTAGGCTACAGCTTGGAAGGCCACCTCTCAAGAACAACCAACCACTCAGCGCTGAGTCTAAGGATCCTAATGGGAGCTTACTCAACGGATTGAAGAGCAAGAAGCCGCGCATAGCAGTAAGTCTATTCCTTCATCCTGTTATTGATCTTCCCGCTAATAGTATAGGCTTTTGCCATGTGGGAGTTGGCCTTGATCGCAAGAGACTTCGATGTTAGGAGGCGTAGTATCTTTGAGGACATTGATCGAAAGGATGGTCCACTGTGGTCCCAGATATACGTCACGTGCCTAAATACGATCAAAGCGCTTGAGCAGAGGATCGACGAGTACGGAAAGCCGCCTGCTCCGCCCGCTGCCCAAACAGCAGCAGCTCCTCCCCAACCGCCTGCTCGAATTGTCCCACCTCCGAAGAGCGACAACGTCTGGGCACCAGCACCACCACAGAAGGGTCTCGGAAGTTCTATAGGCAAGCTTGTCAGGAACGTGGCGACTTCGCCGGGAAAGACACCAGCCGAGGCCTACTTTCCCGAAGCCAAGAAGAAAGCGCTAGAGGCAACGGAACATTTGCTTACGAAGGAGCAAAGAGAGGCGCTCACGCCTGAGGGTGTGAACAATATTGCCCGGTCCCTATCGTACCGTGTCTTGAGTATACCTACAGTCGGCTTGCTATTTCAACAGCTCTTCCCCCGCCGACTGACAACCGTCGTACTTGGCCGGCCGTACGGCGAGCTCAGCGTATACACCAACGCGGCCTATGCTCTATCGAGACTGGCAGTTTGCAGCTTGACAGAGGACCAATATGGCAACGTACAGAGAGATGTACCAGCTATCATACGGACGTTTACCGTGGTCATTAAGAAACTAGAGAAGTTCAGGGATGAACTGCCGATGCACTGGACTGATCTCCAAAAGAAAAGGGAGTGCCCTGAGGTTGATGAATTATTGGATGCTTTGAAGGATGGACTAGGTGAACTCATTGCAGCATTTGGGCAGTACAGTACTGACTTAAGACTCACCCGGGCGGACATGAGGTTAGCGCGGGAGGCTGCTCAGAAGAGACAGGTAGAACCGCAAGAAGAAAGATCAAGACCCGATGCAGCAAAAGGCACGGCAGAGTCTCGACCGGAGATGGAGGAACTACGCTAGGCGCGGCAGTTGCTTTTCTCAAGTCTTGCGAGCCGCGTAATTTCGGGCGTATTCGGGTTTGCACGCTCTATTTTCCGTCGAGCCTTAGCTCTAAAAATTCGCAGTAGCTATAATGCTTAGCTGCAACTTGTATGATGATAGGGAAACCTTAGTAATGACATCTTCTTGCGGGAATTGCGTTTTGCTACTGCATACGTGTATGATTAAGTGTTTACGTAGAGATATTCTAGCACTCAGGCCTTGGAGGTGGTGTAATTCATGGGAGTTCTCAATCAGTTCTTCGGGTTAAATCCGACGTGTAAAGCCTTACGTATCTACCCAAGTAAGCGCCATTGAAGATTATTCATTGGTTGTCACGCTTTGGAAGATACGTGAATTCTTATAAGGCTGTTGATGATGGAAGAGGCTGAAAGTGGCTCTATAAGGCGTCCAATCACACTAACTTCTTCGAGTGGGGAATTGCATAGCCAAGCCGGGAGCTATCCCTCAAACGGCATCATACAATCTTATCGGGGATATTACGAAGGACAACCGCGGGAATATCAACATCACCTTTTCTCCCTCTTCATCATCCCCTTTGGGTGTTCTTCTTGCGACCCTCCATGGATCCTAAAACCGACAATCCCTAATCCAACAATGTACACCACCTAGGGAACGCTATGGATTCATACTTCCTAATATGAGCCTCAATTGCGTCTTTTCAGCTTTTCCGCGGTCGCGCAATAGCCGGAGCCTTACCGTGTTGAACTGTGTGACACAAGAATGTACTATCTCGCCATCCTAATACCTTTTGTACCACCATAATGAACACCAAACTTGCCTTTCGCATCGCCTACAATTCTGTATACGTCCTTCTGTGTCTTCTTCTCGCCGCTCTACTTCTTGTTGTGCCTGGCGACTTTATCCGCCAGGTTCTTTTTCTCAACAATAAATACATCAACTTAATCGTCCTTGCGATAGTTTTCGTCATTACTCTTCTCATTATTTTATTTATCTATGCGCTGAGGCTCTATGTCACTCGCACTGTACTGGCCTCGATCCCGAAGACCTGGATTCCAATCGAGAAAGGAGATGTTCCCAAGGAAGTTCGCAAGATGGTCGTCACCGACCTTGGCCGGAGTGCTGCCATCGCATGGGCTGCACACCCCAAAGTCATAGCACCGTCGACTGGAGCTTCGTCGCTTGATAATGGGGCAAGGGAGTCGACGGCGACAGATGGACATGCGAAGGAGCACAGGAAGTCTCTTCAGCTATTTAGAGCAGCAACGCCTAAAACTGCAGAAGAGCTAATGGGCATTTCCTTCCCGCCCTTGAGACCTGTCTGGGGTGAAATTGAACATGATGGCTGGGGCTCTCCAAATTCACCAGACCTCCCCAATGTTCAATACAGCACTGTCCTATCTGAGCTACCAAATCTCATCGAAGCAAAAGCGGTCTCTCAAGCGCCACCGGACCCAGACTCTGCTACGGACCCGCCTACCTTGGATGCTGAAGCCGTCGCGTTACTTCAGCGCCCTCCTAACATGACGATGAGAGACTACGTCGTTCGTCTCATAAGTGTCGGCGTGCTGCCAAGTTCCCAAGAAGCATCTGAGTTCCTCGACAGCTACGAGCGCGCCCGTTTCTCTACTCGGCCGTTATCCAATGCGCAATTTAGGCAATTGATGCACCTTTTCGCAGAGCTTCTGCGTTCAATGCGGCCACTAGACTCTGGCTCTATATACGAGTCCCAGGGTCCCGACGACGCTTACTCCGAAAGCGACGGACACATCGATGACGATGCGCCTCGGGATACAACTCCCACCACACCGGCACGAAGCGCATCCATTTCTCTCAGTCTCAGCAGTAGCACGCGATCACGTGCGCGCAGACCAAACCTCCCTGTTCGCAATTCGTCGGCCAATACCTGGCACCAGTACCGTACTGCGCCTACGACTCCGAGGAGCAAGGCTGGTGGTAGAGGTCTGTCGGATTCATCCAGCATGAAGAGCAGCAGCAGCAGCAGCTTTGCGCAGACGAGGCGGCCTTACGCCATTAGCCAGACGTCGAGCTCGAGTCTAAGGTCTACTTCCCAAGCGTCCGTTATTCGGCTCGCGACAAGGGAGGATCGCGGCGACTTGCCTTATGTATTGCGAATCGGGGAGTCTTTCTAAACTTGGGCAATAGAAGGGTTGGAGTAAAAGGGGCATTAAGGAAAAAGGCGATCGCATTTGCGCGGCGTTGGAGACGGTTTGTATATGGACTTTTGATATTGTCTAATGTAATTTTTTTTCATTCCTAGGTCGCGCCCCCATTATGTCAGCACTATTGTACATGTGCATGCCGTAATGTTGCTCTACATAACGGCACACGGTTACTTGGGGTACACGGCGCCACTCGGTGGAAAGTCAATTGACCAAGCGTGACCTAGCACGAATTCCGAATCAGGTGTCCCGACACGCCGTAATACAGAACGCCGCGCTCCCACTACTAAAGACTAGCTGTAAGCTTTTATAGCACCTCACATCTCGCCTATTCGTCGAGTCAAAGACCCCACCTATCAGGGCGTTAGCATGCCTTCCATTTATTGAAAAGAGGAAGCGACACATACTTGGCTGGCTCCTGCTTAAGTTTATTCATGGCATCCTCAACCTCGCGCTGGACCTTGGCGCGTCGAGAAGCTAGCTCTGCCTCAATACCTTGTTGCTGAAGAAGGGTTGTGATGGGAGCGTCGCCTTCGGCTACAGCAGTAGTGTATGCGAGGATGCTCTGGGTTTGGAGAACGACTCGATCGGTCTGCGCAATGAGGGTGGTGGTCTTGGGTGGCATGAAGCTAGGACGAGGACGAGGCCAATATCAGTCGACATTGGCTTAAGTTTGAGAGACAGGAAGAAACAGGGGAGCGATGAGGATTATGGTTGTTGGGGAACAAGGCTGAGGTTACACAAGGTATGGTGTGGCAACTACATATAGTTATAACCCTGACACCATACTTGATAATAATCCTCAGCCAGGAACACCTAAGAGAACTTGCTTGGTGCTTACCCATTTGCGCGGTTCTGCGGTGAGTTGGTCATGGCTGCACAGGGTGGAAGTGGAAGGGCGCAATATTGTAACACGAGCGATGAAGAGGTGGTATAAGCTAGGAGGTTGAAGGAGTCTCTGACGGTGAAGCTTGGGCTTCTTTCTTCTATCCAGAACGAAGAGCAGAAGGGGAGTGGGTTATTTATAGAATGTCGACACCTCTGTCTAAAGGAGTACGCACCTTGATAGTCTTCTAGAAGCCTCATTGCGTCTACAAGGTATCTCGCGTTGGTCCTGGAGGACATCAGCTTTCCACGTCTAACCACCGTAGCAGTTCAGATCTACCCGGCGGCAGTCGTGAGCAATATCAAACCATGGGTATTGGCCCGCTTACTCTGGTGTGCCTGTAGAAAAGAGAGAAGAAAAAGGGCCCCAAGCCTGATTTTGTGTATATAGAGGTACCTATGCTCGTATGCGCGGAAGACAGCTTCATTGACGAATGAAATTGCGTAGACACTTACTAGTTGTAGCTGGACACAACTTTACCACAGGATCGGTGTTACTTTGTGTTGATTTACCTCGAATGTCTATTTTATAGTGTACCGTGCTCAAGATTATACATACTGTATACCTCGTGCGGACCGCGGTCCGCACGCCTGCCTGAGATACATACATGTCCAGTATACATTATGTAGTTCGCATAGTTCGCCTACGCCCACGTAGTCCACACCTCAGTGTAACGTCGGACAAAAAAGGTATACTATGGTATATTTCACATTTCGTCTTCATGCACGGATTGCATTACCCATTTTGAAACTAGCTCCTAATAAGGCGGTCTGGTGCACAATGCATTAGTAGGCGTAGTAGTAAATATGGAGACATGATGTACCAGAAATGCAAAAAAGATCGTACCATGTCGTTTACTATTTAATCTACATATCTAACTGAGGCCTTATTAAACAAGCCTCCCGGGCTAAAACGACTTCGTGATCTCAGGAGAAGGGGAGGTTAAGAGACTCCTGGTAAAATGCCTGCAACTGATCGGGCTGCAAGCTATTATCTAGCTTCCCGGAATAGATGCCATCAAAGAAGTTGGCGCTGTGTTGAAGCTGCACCGTACTACCATAACTACATAGCCTAGGTAGCTGACACTTTCCTATGCCCATCTGAATAAAACCCATTCGACAGGTTGAATAATTCATGAAAACACCCCTCCGTAGATAGCGTATGCCTAAGCGGGACGACAAGACCAGCGATTCCGTAGCCTTGTATGCGTCGAGTTCCTCTTTTTGATACTTGAATGTCGGGGCTAGGATCTATCGGCTGCTTCTCATCCGAGTTCCACGCCCATTCAAAGCGCCAAGAGATCGCTAGCAACGTCAGCGCGTAGCTCATTGTCGAGCTGCCAATACAGTCAGAGACATAGGTGGCCTAAAAGGCCGGAGGCGCAATGACCTGAGGCGCTAACAACATTACCTACCATACACACGCATCCCAAGCACCGACCGCCCGCGTTGTGGCTTAAATGTGTATGAGAGAGGCAACGTGCTAACAACATTGAAGTACGGTGTTTAGTATCCATAAGGTTACGCATGGAGGCAACATTTCAACCTATCCGAGATTTAGACTACCGTAGCGTTGTTCGTTATCATCTACGGTATGATACGAGTCCATTCTGATTAAAGATTGTGAAGAATTGTCTCTCGCCTTATTGCAGCGACCGCTCGGCATTGACCTCTCACCCTTACACGCTTCTTCTACCGTATGTATAATCCCGGAACGAGAAAAACGTCATAACTTCTCAGCTGGGGGATCGGTATTAGCCTTCCCATGCTCGCATACAACTAGCAGGGGACCCTCTCGGCCGTCCTCTGTAACCGCTCTCATCTCGCCCCTTAGTGCACACAGGTTGCGGCCGGCATGCAGAACCTCGCATTTGATGTGTACTACCGTACCGACTGGGGCGGGTCGGAGATACGTGACATTAAGAGTCCGGCTGACTCCCGTGTCTAGTATGTCAATCAGCGCACATTTGTTAATAATTCGATACCTTGTATTTTGCACGACATTCGTTTTCCCCCTTACGGCGCCTGCCGAACTTGGAACTCGATATGGGGATGAAGGAAATTAGGTACTTTACGTACTACGAGGTGTTAGCCAAAATCTACTAGAGAGTGAAAGGACGCTGGGAAGTGAGGCGTGAGAGCCAGAAAATAATAAGAGTTTATACATACCATTGCCAATAACCAGGTTTTGATATGAGATGGAGCGGTAGTGACGTACACACGTCGAGTATGGTTGAAGAGCATCCTCCGTGTAAATTACCGAGGCCGTTATCGTGAATAGGCTGTACTGTAAACTTGAAAGTGATGCTGGGATGCGGTGGAGAGGACGAGTACGACACGATGGAGAGATAAGGCGATATGTTTGTCATCCATTCCTACGATGTGGTTAGTAGACGCTAACGGTCACGAAATTGGATATGACGGCGGATGAGGTGTGGGTAATATTTCTTTCGCTGCAGACAAGAGCGTGACTCTGTTCTGTGGCTCTAGGTTTAAAGCCATAGAGTCTCTTATAAAATTTTTATTCCTAGCTAAGGAGCCTCCTATCTTCGTTCTTTATGAGATTATATAACAATATGTTCTACTAGAAGTTGATAGCGTGGAATCTCCAGGCAGGCACAAATACAATATTCCGATAAGGCGCTGTATTGAATGGAGATTTATGAGAAGTGAGCTTACGTGATTTTTGGGGTCCTTGTAGGCTTCCAGGCCCCATTTCAAATAGGCCTCGGCCTTTTCGATACCTCTCAGTGGTTTCATTCTTTCTAAGAAGACCAACCCTAAGGGTAAGTCTTTATCCTCTGACGGTCTAGACATTATGTATGGTCGGTAAGATTTCGAATTTCGACGTATTTCTAACTAGGGTACCGTGGTTTAAGCGCCTGGAAGGCGAATGCGGCTAACAACTGTAATCTAGGATATGTCGTTGAATGATATATTTTGGTATATAAAGTTGGAGTGTTTGATCAAAGAGTTTGACAATCAGTAACATCCATGTCTTTTATAAGATCAAATCAATGTGGGTAACTGCAGGAACGATTACGACAGACGAGGATACCCGGCATATTATATATATATGTACATACCAAGGTAAGTAAGATAGCCACATGGTTGCGATCCAGGAAATGGGGATTGGGGAAGCTGATAGCCTAAACAGACCTCGGTTGTGGCTTTAAGTAATTTTCTGCAGCGGCTATCTTGATTATGTCACTTCATTGCATATCGAGTGGTTCAACATTTAGATATGCGACAGAAGAATCAATTGTGGTTGAAGCAGATCACAATCCTCGAAACCAACTCTTCGATATAAAAATCTTGGGTATTACTCGCTAATTCTTATTTCTATATAAGATTGCTATAAGTTGTTAATATTAGAACTAGGTATCTAGGTAATTATATGACGTTAATAATTATAGAGAATTTGCGACTTGAAAACGCGCGTAAGGGGTTGTTGAAGAATTTGGATTGGGTAAGCTTGAATCAGCTTGAGTGATAATAGAGCTGTTCTAGCTTAAGTTTGGACGGGTAAAAAGCTTAGATGGAAAGTGGTCTGAGCGTCTTTTCTCAACGGTACACAGCTTCAGTTTTCAGGGGAAGTTTTACCTTAGCCTTCTGTGGCACTGCGGTTCTGATTGGTAGGCCAGCGGTGGCTCGGGGTGCAATGACCTAATTTAGCAGGAAGTGCAGGGTACGTACCTCCCTTCTTGCTCCTTCAGCAGTTGGCCGAACATGTACTTTGGACCTAACAGCTTTCCAAATCCATCACGTCTCAGAAATTCCCAACTTCTGCCATCTGGACAGAACGCCAGCGAAACATCGAGATATCCTATAACGCGTCAACAACACGAAACCGAATCACGCTTCCAGGCAGTTTACCATCTTGTGCTGCGTCACATTTGTGTATTCGAATCAGGCAATTCTTTGAACTATCTTGATTCTCTTCGCTCATTACTCGCCCTATTTAATCTTTTTTTTAATCTGCCACGAATAAAGAGCTGTTTTACTGCCTCAACATCGCGACGTTTCGATATTTTACTATTTCGCAAACGAGAGTAGTTTCCACAATTCCCGCGACTCCACTTATCCTGTTCATGACACGTCAATAAACCAATTGATATCGCACCCTTCGCACTGCCGATCCTAGATACAAGGTTGTATCTTTCTACGGTACTTGCAACGCAAATGCGCATGTCGAAAAGCCAGCCTCAACTAAAACGGTGAAGACGGCAGCGAGGGCTGAATACCGTCGATCTGGTGAACCGGATATAAACTACCCATGAGCTGGCAACAGGTCTCCGCCATGGCCGGTGGGAATGGGTCTGGTATCCCGGGTGGACAGGATATGTCCGGAGGGGGACCGTCTGGCAACCCGTCAAATCAGCCGCATGCTACCGAGTATACACTACAAGGTATAGTGAGATTCTTGAACCAACATAACTTCTTATTTGATTCCTTGACTAACTTGAGTTTGTCAAACAGGTGTTATGCGCTTTCTTCAGACCGAATGGCATCGACATGAGCGAGACAGGAACGCCTGGGAGATCGAACGCCAGGAAATGAAAGGCAGAATAGCCGCCCTCGAAGGTTCCGCTAGGAGGGCAGACGCCACACAGAAAGCACTGAAGAGATATGTCACAATTCTGGAGAAGAAGGTCAAAGACCAGGCCGCCAAGTTAGAGGCTGCCTCGTCAACGGCTTCCACTACGGATCATTCCGTGAAGCAACCCCAGAAACTCGACAGGGCTGCTTTGATACAGGAAAAGTTGAAATGTACGTATAAATTGGATAATTGTCGATTGTAGGAGTCCCCCAAAACACAGTACTAACTCCGTTTACAGCAACAAGCGAGAAGCCAAAAGAGTCGGTACCCGGCCTTGAGGGTCTCTTAGGAGAGCGTGTGCAGGAGGATGAGGAACGCGAGAACCTTAGGGTTTTCTTGGATCAATGCCAAGCTGAATTCACTTATCTTATGGTCACCCCAGCAAATCCCATTCCTCCTCGAGAATCTCCGCCCCTACCTCTAATGGATGATCTGAGGGAAGGAGAATTCGGACTATCTATTGGCCAACAGCCTCTAGACTCGGCTTTCCAGGCGTTGAGACTCAACCAGAACCATGTGAACGACCCCGGTGCCCGGCCCGGGGCAGCGAATTTGAATATCCATCACGCCCAAGCGATGCCACAGGCAAATTCCTCCGCTAATTTGCCTCCAAAGAACGCAGACTTGCAATCCGCGCCCATGGTCCGGTCGGGGGAAGGTCCTGCTCCGAAGTACTCGCATCCCGGTGAGTGGGCAGCCTCTGGACAGCCTATGGCTCGTATGCAGGAAGATATGAATGCAAAGCTCAACCACTCTAATGAGTCCGCACGCACCGAGTTGGGCGAAGGTCCCTTGGAAAGACGAGGATCGACCGAAGGAGACGGTTGGGACTTCGGCGAAGGCACCTTTCCCGATCAAGCATCTGTACAGCAGCTTCAACCTCTCACACACCGCCCAGACACTGATGCATTTCCTAATGCCGAAAATCTCCCCAAGTCGCCTAACCGCGGCCCTACGTCGCATAGACGAAAAACTTCTATGTCGCGCAGGAAAAGTGCGGAGCAGGAGCTTTCCCTTAACGGCATATCGCAGAAAGCAGAAAACGGTAGTTTTAAATTGCGATACGGACTGCGTGGCCATCTCAATGCTGTCCGGACCGTGATATTTTCCGGGGGTGGAAGTCCTGGTGAGCCAGAGATCTGCACCGCTGGCGACGATGGTTTGATAAAGCGTTTCCACATCCCGCGCGAGAATCCAGGCCACCATGGGAATATGTCATCCGATCTTGACGTACCTGCTGACTTCACCCACCGTGGACATACAGGTGCTGTATTATCACTCACGTCATGGTCGCCATCCCCCAATTTTTCGACCGGCGGACGTGCCCAAGGCGATGGTTGGATCTTCTCAGGTGGACAAGATGCGACTATCAGAGTATGGGAGCGCGGCAGAGTGGACCCTAAAGCAACACTTGAAGGCCATAGTGATGCAGTCTGGGCTATCTGTGTCTTACCCGCAACTCTCGGTGCCGTCTTCGGCCAGACTAATCCCTATGGCAGCCCAGATCGCATCCTAGTTGTTTCTGGAGCAGCTGATGGTGCGGTGAAGATCTGGGCTGTCAGTGCCCCGCCGCAGCTTACATCGCCACAGCCAGGACCACCCCGACGCGCCACAGGTAGTGGTCGGGTTAGGGGCAACTCGATGAGCTCCGGATCTCAATTTCCAAGCTCGCCTCAACCCAACATGGCTTCAAATTCGCCTTTCCATTACACTTTGGTCCGTGACATCCGCCGCTCTAACGGATCGCAGGCTTCACCAACGTGTATTACCCCGTTGTCACCTAGTGGAGAAACTTTTGTAGTTAGCTATTCGGATGCTGCTATTATCGTATTCGATACAAGGACCGGCGAGGAGATTGGTTCCATGGCTAGCCTGGAGACCTACGACAATACCATTAATACAAGTGTCAACGCCGTTGTTGCGACTACAGCGGGTCTCGATCAAAGTTCCGGGACAGGCTTAGGTGATGAAGACCCAAGTGGCCCTACTGGCGGTAGCGGCACAGCCAGCAGCGGAATTGAAGGCGTCATTATATCTGGGCACGAAGATCGTTTTATAAGGTTCTTCGATGCGAATAGTGGTAAGTATTTATTTTTCTATGATTTATCTAGCATATGCGTAGGCGCGTATCACTAATTTTGTTCAAAGGCCAATGTACATACAACATGCTCGCGCATCCAGCGTCAATATCGTCTCTTTCCCTTAGCCCCGATGGACGCGAGCTCGTGTCCGCTGGCCACGATGCCAGCCTTCGATTCTGGTCTCTAGAGAAGCGAACATGCACTCAAGAGATAACCAGCCACCGGATTATGAGGGGAGAAGGTGTATGCGCCGTTGTCTGGAGTCAAGACGGCCGATGGGTTGTTAGTGGTGGAGGGGATGGAGTTGTCAAGGTCTTTGCGCGGTAACGCTAACCACTCGAAGACTTTTACGGGAAACATGAAGGAAAGTTTTTGGTAATGACATTCACCTAGCTGAGGAGTTGGTGGAAGTGTTCTATGACAGGGAGTATCGCACGTTAGACGGATGATCCTATCACGATGTGCTCGACTATTACCTACCCTATCTGCCTGCTTATTCGAGAGACATCCACGATTTTGGAGAAGCCGACCAATGCATGTTAACCGGGTTTACACTTGCAGTTATGTTTCGAGTCCACGGTGGAGAGACTCGTGTACAAAAATTACGAAATTTCAGAATAATAGGAGAGCAGTGTTGTTGGTGCAGTACGATTGCAGGATTGCAGTGGATATACGCCCATCACCAAGATGACCAGGATAGTGTGGAAAGCGGTCTAGTTCATTTGACGTACGATAGGCGATCTGGATCCATACGGGCCTAAGCAGGATTGACTACCTACCTACACAGTAAGGGATCCGGAATGGAACCAAAGGAAGCTGCGGAATTCTTAACGTGTAGATATGAGCACCCCCCAAGCCACCTAGCTCGCTTACTTTGCTTGGTACTCGCGGCACGCAGCCGAGCTAACGCACTTTCATGTAAAAATATTGAAGCCCGAGTTGCATTCCAGCATGAAAACTTGATCCGCGGGAAGCCATTCTGCTTCCGATGAGTAGCGTTGTGTCGTCAGACGTGCGGTATAAGAAAACCGCCTTTATGCTGACGTTGAAAGCGAAGAAGGGCGTTGGGGATAGGTAAATCGATTGGATGCGACACTCTGGTTGCGATATGATAGGAGGCGTGTTCGTCAGACCAATCGTCGTGGTAGAGGGGCGTGTGCAATAAGATTGACAAGTGTGGACGAACAAAGATTTAGGAGGTGACGGAGAGTAACACGCAATATGCGCTTCCCCCTCACTATCTCCTTTCCCGAACCCCGGTCAACGTGCAGGTCATCTTTACCGCTAGGTGTCTATTGCAACACTGTATGAGGAGTACTTCTGGATCAGCAGAGTACATGGAGTAAGGCAACCTCTGTAGATGTAAGCTATTTGGCTATAGAGAGTCCAAGAGTTGTAATCTCCCGCAAATTTTGCTCATGCAACACATTGTGCTGGAGCTCTAGCACATGGTGCTGCAGCTCTTGCACATGTGTTGCAGCTCTTGCACATGTGTTGCAGCTCTTGCACATGTGTTGCAGCTCTTGCACAATGTGCTGCAGAATGCAAGCTGCCAATTTTGACATGCCGTGCGTGCATAGAAGCGGTGTGAGCTAAGTCTGTTAGCGCCACCATAAATATATAATATCAAAGTGCACCAATTTTTCTCATCCAATAAGCTTCAATCCGAATTGGTGTAGTGGCTAACATTTGACGCTCTCATGGTTTAAACATCATTAGATCCGTCAAGCCCGGGGTTCGATTCCCCGATTCGGAGTTCATTTTTCTTTTGCTTAATTATTTCGTCAAATATCTTCAAGATGTAGTTCATTTTAGGAGCATTGATTTTCTCTTTTTATTATTTTACCACAAGCCTCACTCAGGTTGAGCGGGGTTATAATAGCTGTTGTAAACGTAAAATAGAATGTTCGGTAGTCAGTATGGACGAGTTAAGACACATGTAAACTCTACAATCCGGTTGAAGAATAAGCTCTGAAATTAAGACATTAAAGACGATCAGAAATACATATTACCAACACACAAAGTCTCACGAGCACATACATTAGGTAGTCACTCAGCAGTAAGCCGCATTGATATATTTTTATCTCTGGATCTCGGCTCTGTAACAGCTTGGGCGCGCCACACATTTATCTAGCTATTCATTCCCCTATCGAACTTGCCTCACTCACTTCCCACGTCTTGCGTGACAGTAAAAATAAAAACAAAAAAGGGATGCACAGTCAAGCTAGAACACAAGCCAGGTGGTATCGCCTCATGCTTCCCAAGGAACCAAACATATGTAAAGGCACCTAGACATATTCACAGTGTTCGCGACCCTATATCTCGTCTTCTCTGTTCTGCTCTGCTCTGCTTTGCTTTGCTTTGCTTTGCTTTTCTTAAACTAATCTCTACTCCTTCGACACTCCTTTCCACAACGTTCGGATTGCCCAGCTATGCATAACAGAAAGGAACAATAGTGCTGTAAGGGGGTATCATGGCCCAATCTCTCTAATAAAAAAGGGGGAAAAAAACAAGACGAGAAGCCAACCGCCTCATGTGAGTTATCTCAACGATATCAATGCAAGGCACCAACTGCGATGGTAACAATGCTCCTCTGCTCAATTCTTTATGCTTCGGAGACAGATACTTCTTCAACCCGAAGGTTTGCCCACTTTCCTCGATCATCACTCCAAGCGCCTCTCAACCTAGCCCGAATGACGTCTCCTCTTCGGCCGGTGTGGAAGTCCTCACGCTCACCGTGTCACCGCCTTCTTCTCCGTTGTCCAAGGTGCTCAAGCCGGCGACACTACTGCTCTCACTATCATCTTGCATCGTCGGACGTGGCGCCGGGCTCGGTAGCGCAGATGCACTGGCTTCCGTCACGAGCGCAGGCGCCGATAAGGCCTTCTGGCTCTTCCTCAGGGCGTTGCGCTCCTCACGTTCCCTCATCATCTGCTTGTCTGCCTCGATAGCCTTGGCCCTCCTCTCCTCAACATCCTCTCTCCGGACGACCCGTCTCAACCCCTCAGAAGCTTGAATCAACCCGTCGATACTAATGGCGTGGTTGGTCATCTGATGGTTAATGTAGGTGTAGATAGCCGCCGGGGTGTCGCACTGTAGGAGTTGCCGCTCGTTGAGCTTGAGAAGAGCTAGCGCGACCTGGAATAGGAATGTACTTCCGTCATTTATACAGAGTACCACATCCCAGACGCGGAACAGTGCCTCGGCTGACAGGCAATCTGTGAAAACGCTCAGGAACCATTGGAAGGTCAAGGCTTCGAGTTCAATGCTTAGCGCGTCGAGGTGTTGAGACAGCTTCGGAAGGACCTGTCTAACATACTGGCGCAAGACGTGCTGGTCTGCACGGGATGCCATCAAGCTGTGGTCATAATATCCCTGGGGTAGGATACGTTCGACTATCGACACAAAGACCCAGAAAGCGTCCTCGGCAGACGGCATGATGAGCAGCAAATTTGCCGCAATAAGATTCATGCCTTGACAATATCCAACTTCGGGGTTGTGCCTAGCATATGCCCGAAGAACTTCGTTGAGTCTGGCAACACCAGGGCCCTTGCGGAAGAATATGTTGTCGGTAAGCGTGCGGTTAATATCCATCTCGATCTGCGAGATTACAACCGCGTCGTCCGCATCGCTGGGTCGCGACACGAGATCTTTATAATAGCCAGGTGTTCGTCTAGAAAGAGCGCCGGAGCATTCCGCCCAGATCTTAGGACGATTCACCACAGGGATACCGCCAAGCACCAGGTTCCTGAATTCATTCCACTTTGCACGCCCGACTTTACCCTTCATACCCAGATCTGCGATACCAATGGTCTCGCCATCGGTAAGCTTAGCTTCCGGAATCATAACGGGCGCTGTCTGGAAGCGAGCTTCGGCTGCGGCAGCAGCAGTAGCGGCCGCAGCCTCGCCCTCGCGTCGACGCTCGGCGCGCACCTTTCGAAGGAACTCGTTCCAGCGGATAGACTTTTCTCTTTGAAGATTGTCATGGACGTCGCTCAACTGCTTTAGTAGAAGCTTCACAGGCTCAACATCTTCATGCACGAGAGTAGCGGTAGCAGATTCGTCTTCCTGTTTCGGGCTAGCTTCTCTACCGGAAGCCGAAGTTGTGGTCCTTGCAGATGGGACGAAGCCACGTTCATCTGGGCTTATGAGGCTTGGCGACTTAGGCTGTCCATTTCCTTCCAGGACCTCTATATTCGAGGCTGTGATGGAGGGAGTATGCGACAACAGCTCTGTCGGGAAAGTGGCTATCTTGAGATAGTCCTGCCATCTCTTCGCCTTGCCTTGGTCAATAGGGCCCTCAATCGAGGTTGGGCTCTCCGGACGATCATCGTTTCCAGTGTCCTCAAACGAGCCTGTCTCGTCATCGAGGAGATTAGGAGAAATGCCAGATCTTCCGCCAGATAGCATTTCATGGCCCTTCTTCATCTGAAGAGCGACTTGGGCAGCTTCGCGCTGCCTCTTCTTTCGGCGTTGGTCGTATATAAACCCAAAGCGATCAATCAAGTGTTCGCCATCATAGTTATTGTATAGTTGCGATAGAGCCGGCGGTTGGCCCTCGGGGGAAAATATGGTGTCCATTTCGACAGGGCCATTGTTATCAGGCCTCACTACCGGCGAACTCTCAGAGTTTGCGCCTATACCTTCCCATCTGTCACGCGGTCGCGAAGATTGCAAATTTGTAGGTTTCGGAGTTGCTCGTCGCATCGACATAAGCGCTTTAGGGCCCCCTTGTGTGGACACAGCTCGGTTCGAGTTGCTAGCATTCGATGATGACCGTACAGAGCCGCCCTGGCCCGCCGAATTTGATCTTCCCCTAGCAGAGTCAGAATCGCGGATCGAGGACGCCTTCCCAGCTACTAGTTGCAAAGCCATACTAGCAAACGACGCCGAGGGTTTTCTATTCGTATGTCCGGAGTAGATGCTTGAAGCGCGGCTAGAGCTTCGTACAGAATCTGCATCCGGTGGGACGAATAGATCTTCCTGTATAGTAGGCCGACGATCTCCAGGTGTCGATGCACGAACAACCGTCTTTGCAGCTTCGTCATTGATGCTGCCAGCTCTGCTGGCTTTTCTGCTCGAACCGCCCCAAAGATATTCCCTCCATGCTTTCATGGTGCCTTTGCTAGTGTTATTTTCCTTTGGAACGGATGGGCTACTCGCTCGGATCGTGGCGTCATTTACGTCATTGATGCCCAGTGCATTATAGGATATCGAATCGTGAAGCGCATCGCTCATCATACCAGAAACATCCCCGTTTAAACCACATTTTATCTTGTCTTGCGCCTGGAGCTCTGCCTCAACCGATCGGAGCTTTGTTTCAAGGTCTAAGCTTGACAGTCCACACCCGCGTATTATCTTTCTAAACGCCCTTTCTCTTTCATCGGCTCTTCTTCTTATCCTAGCAATCTGGAGATCACGGTGTGCGAGATCCTCAGCAATCTGGCGTACGAGATTAACAGCTCCATGCTTTGCGATTAGACGTTCAATATGCTCGTCGTTGGCGTGGTGAAGGGCACCAGGTATCTTCTGCGGCGTTAATGGAGTGTCGTCGAATAACGCATTGCGCGCTGTCTTTTGGGTCTCGGACGAAGTTAGACTATCGACGATGGAGGTTCTAGTGGGGACTTCAGATGGTTTCGTCCCGTTGTTAACCATAGAAGAATTGGATTCGGGAGTGGTGAAGGAGTGATCTTGTCGCGGAGATTGAGGGGAGAAGGATGGGAAAGAAGTAAGCGACTTGTCTGACGCAGCGATGGACGAAGCTGAGCTTGAGGGCTGTGAGATTAATTTCCTCGACTTGGACTTTGCGCGAGTTGAGTGAGCTCGGGTAAGCCTCGTCGAAGCTGAGGCGGCAGAGAGCTGTGACGTCGATCGCTCCAGGGGCGCATTTGACTCGGAATCCATGTTGTCTTCCTAGGAATCATGGTCTCTCTCTGTTGTGAGTTTGTCCCCCGTCTTTAACTCTGCTTCTCAGTAAATTTAGCGCAAAAGAGTAGAGCATGAGAAGTTCAAAACCGACAGTGATGATGCAGTCGTGATGATACGGAACATGGTTCATGCAAAAATGCCGATATGGAGACAGTGCAGGTGGCATGCCCAATACATTGTATGCATTGTATGCTGTATTATTATTATGGATTCATTATGGATTCCATCTTTCTCCATTCCTCTGACCATTCCCCATAATTATTACCTGCAGCGTGTTGTCTTATCGTTATCTGTTATCAGTCGTCATCTTCACTGTACATGTATGTGTTTCGTCACAATTAACCGAAGAATAGCCATGATTGCTCCACTGCAAGAGAGCTAGGTACGTACCTGACAGCCTGAGATACATGTTTGTATGTATCTTCATGCATTCAATGTTCCTCAGTACACTGAACAATGAATTGTCAACTTCAACACTACCTACGCGATATAGCTCGAATAATTTCAGAAACGTGGATGATCAATTCGCTGATATACTATTACCCTATCCTGTTCAAAATGGAAACGAACGCCATACAAAATTCTGTCCAGAAACCCATACGCTACTATCCAATATCATCATGAAAGCCAATAATCTTCAATGTTCCCAATTAAACCATTCTTCATCTCTCCTTACGCTTTCCCCCGGGCCCTTCCCTAGGCTTTTCTTTAAGCTCTTCCTCCATCGCATAAGATGCAGGCATCAACTGCTGCCGAAGGTCCTCTATCTGTCTCGCAAACCCATCCAAAGTCTGAAGCACTTCAAATCTCTGGGTGGGATCTAGGTCGGATCCTTTTTCTTGCTGCCGTGCGTTCCTTCCAGCAGCTTCGTTCCTTGTGTTGTCTGGAGCATGGCTGTCGTTTTTCCTATTCCCTTTCCCGGGTTTTCCACGAGCCTGCGACTCACCAGAATCTACAGGGGTAACTCTCCGTCCACTTCTTCCGGGTTGAGGTGCCTGGCCGGTGATTCCCGGTGCGTTAACAAATGCTTGCCCGCCTATTGACCTGGAGTTTCTATCCCGCCCTTGCTGGCTCGTTTCCCCGCGTCGTTGATTGTTAGGCACATCCACCAGGTGCATCTGCTTCTAACTTATGAATCCACTATCGGCGGTATGAGTGGGGTCAGTTACTGGAGCCGTGGGCGGAGATATTGTGCGAGGTCGCGGAAGAGGCCGTACTGAAGGTGGCGGAGGAAGTCGCGAAGGGGACTGCTGAGGCCTTAACGAGTCCTGCCGCCCAGGCCGTAACGGAGCCTCCTGTCGAGAGATATTAATCCCCGCTGTTGCGGGTTCCCAGCTTTGAGTATTGTACGATCCTTCCCAAGGAGGATTATAATGCGTGTCTTGAGCGTTGTATAATCCTCTCGAAGAAGGATTGTAGTACATTCGGCCTTGTTCTTGGATTCTCGGCCCATTCTGGTGATTATAAGGAGTTCGCGGGGGTGGTAGCTGCAAAGATGGTGGTATTGACTGCGGCCCTGACGTAAATGGCCCTTCCCGATTCCCGAAGCCTGTAGCTATACCATGACTCTGCGTTCGAAAAGGGTTGTATACCTCCTCAAATCCATCCGTATTCATCGCTTGAGGCAGCGGAGGCGTGAGCTGGTGCTGAGAAACCCTGAAATCTCCGGCTATATCATATCCCTGAGGAAATTGTGGTTGAAGCGCTTGAGGAGGGCCCGGTTCCTACTGAGCCCCATTATATTCAGTCGTATTAGGTATTGGTGGAGACGGTGGTTGGTACACTTGGCTGAGCTCAGGGTTTCGAGGAGCTCCTTGACTTCCAACCATATCAAGTCTCTGCGGAGGCTGTGATTGAGGCGTTTGAAATCGGTCTGCTTGTACTTGAGCCATGTTTGCCCAAGGGTCACTCTCAGGGTTAAGACCCGTACTCTCACCACTACCCTGTATAGACGCATCTCGATCCTGGAATTCTTGGCCTTGTTCTCGAAAAGGCTGTAGTTGAAAATTGTTTACTCCAGATTGTTCAACTGTGTTAGCTAGCGATGCTTGAGACGTACTTTCCCCCTCGTCCACATGCTTAGGGTCTTCAACCGGAGAAGGCAATGGCGATTTCCATGCAGATTTGTTGGAGGGGACGGACTGTGGATGATATAGCAAAATTGGCGGTTCCACATCCGTGGGTGTCTGTGGTAGGGAACGTCCCCGTTGTTGAACTAAGGGGTACATTGCTTCACGCAGGGCTTGCTCTTCAGGATCAACCAGGGGTGCAGGTGATTGTGGTGCAGAGACTTGCTTTGGAGAGCGTAGTCTGTCCTGGGGAGCGGGTTGCAGTTCAGAGGTAGGTGATTGCGGGACAAGCGGTTGCAGGGCAAGTGGTTGAGAGGCAGGGGACTGAGATGTGGATGGCTGAGTGGGTGGCTGAGAGACCGGCTGTTGAGTAACGGGCTGCTGAGAGACAGTCGGCTGAGAGACAGGAGGTTGAGAGACAGGTGAGTGAGAGGTAGGCGGCGGGACGGCATATCCTGTTGAGTGTTCAACACCGTCTACATTGCTTCCAGGTTGTAGACTTTTCTCGGCTGTTGCTGTTGCCTCCTCCAAGCATTTTGGCTTCCTCTTTTCTCTCCAGTTAGTCTTAGCCCGTGGCTTGGTTTCCTCATCGTACTTTTTCTCCAAGTTCATCTTTACTTGTGTTTGGCTTTGTGGACTCGTGAGGCGCTCGGTCCGTTTGCCCCTTCTGCTCTCCGGCTGCGGCTGCTTGATCCGCTGGCCTCGCTTATCTTTGACCTCAGTAGGGCTGTTGTTGGGGCCAGTCTGCTTCAGGTTGTCTTGGGCTGTATGAAGATGAGAATCTTGTTCAATCTCCTTACCATCCTGTGCACTTTCATTCTCATGTTTAGCTTTTTCCCTCTCGTCTTTGAGTCTCTGGTTCTCATCTCTTAACTTCTGGATTTCATCTAGGAGCTTCTGTTCGTGCGTTCGACGCATGACGGCCTCTTTCATCTCCTTAGCCTTCTGGGTCTTCTTCCCCTCAGCCTCTTCCTGTTGCTTTCTTCTCGCCTCCTTCAACTCTTGCTTAGCTTTTTCTGCCTGTTGCCTTTTCTCCCACTCCCTGGCCTGCTTTCTCTTTTTTCTTTCTTTCTTCTGAGCTTTTCTCTCATGGGCACTAATCTTTTTCTCTACGCTGACTCCAGCTCCAGCAGCTTTTTCCACATCGCTTCCATCCTCAGCCTCTGAATCGGAATCGGAATCCAGATCCGGATCTCGGTTATTAGGCGCGTCTAGGAGTGTTGTCTTCGCCGGGTCCTCTTTCGCATTGTTGGGTGTATTTGCCATGCTCGTTTGGGCCTTTTTTCGTTCATCCAACAAGTTTTTGAAGCCCTCTTTACAAGATTCCGGTTGTTGTCTCGCGTGCGCAAGCTGGGCTTTCGAGACAGCACCCGCCTTGGATGATCCATTCTTGCCTTTAGGTATAATATTAGCCTGGGAGGTTTTGGTAGTAGCTTCTGCGGCATTTCCTCCGGCCGCCGCTTCGTCCTTCCTTTTACGAGCTACGGCCGCGTCCACGAGTATTTCCTATCTACTCCTTCTCGTGCCCGTTTCGTCCAATGTTAAGGATTCCATGCCATGTACGATATGGAGCGCTGCGGGTGAGGTGACATTTGCTCTTGGTGTATTGTTTTGAGCGAGTTGGGCATCAGTCACCGGCGAAGTTTCCGGCCCCTTGGGCATTCTGCTAACCAACGGAGCATTAGAGGCTGCTGGCACCTCAGAGGATAGTGGCGGTTGAACTGTCTTATCTTTACTCTTCTTCTTTTTCTTCTTCTGCGAGGCTTTCGCCTTCCAGTGAGGTTGCTTCTCTTGATTTGGTCGACAATTCTGAGCCAATTGAGAATACTGGCTTTCACCAGACTCACTTTCAGCAGATTCAATGGCGAGAACCTTGCCCTTCTTATTATTGGGATCTTTCCCCAACACCGAATACTGCTTCCTAGCTTCAAGCTGCCTAGCCTTGATGATACGCTGCTGCTGTTCTCTGATATCCATACTCCGTTGCAGACGTTCCTGCATTACAGGATCTTGGGTCATCAATCCGGGTGTCAAGCATGCTATTCCTGCTTGCTGTGTGCTGAGCCCCTTCGTCTCTACTGGAGTTGCATAATAAGAGGGCGGGTCCTCAAAGGACGGAGGCAGAGGTATGGAACTTGGCCGCGTTGGCGTCACTCCTGGAAGGTCGTCTCGATCGAAATTAGGTGGTGAATATATCTGAGAATACTCTAACTCCTGATCGTTGGCCTGCTGAACACTTTTGGACTCTGGAGTGTGCGTCTCATCGTTCATACGAGAGGGACCGGAAACTTCTCCCGGTAGCGGTGTGTGTGGTTCTTTGTCTACGCAGATTTGATCCGGGTTCTGGTCTGGCTTCTGTTCCTGCGATCCAGAGCCTTCCGGGCCACAGGACTCGTCCCTAATATTTTGCTTCTTCTTTTCCTTGGCATTCTCGAGTTCTAGTCTCACACGTTGCTGAGAAGGGGGAACCCTAGAGTGAATTGGAGGGAGAATCTGGGGAACCAGAGAGTGAATTGGAGGGAGAATCGGGGGAACCCGAGAGTGACTTGAAGGGAGAATCGGGGGAAGCCTAGGGCCGTCACGCGGAGCTTGAGCTCGCGATTGCTCATCTTCCGAGCCCGTTTGCGAAAACCACGGAACTGGCGGCGGCAAACAGCTTTTCGGATTGGTCAAGGCGTAGCAATGACTGTTTCCGACTGGCAGCCTAAGGCCTGCGGGATTTATTGCGCCGGGACGGAAGATCTCGACTGGGTTTGGAAGATATCCTAGAATCTCAGTAACGCTTCCGACTGCTGGCTGTCGAAGATCTCGAAGATTTTTCGTCTTGTCAATTCCTTTGCCCTTTTCCTGGGCCTTCGTGGTCTCGTCATCGGTAGGCGGGGCGTTGCACTTGTCGTCCGCTGCCGGTTCCGAAGGTGCTAAGCCCTCCGGAGTATAGATAGGTCTTTCAGTAGACGAACCTGAATCCTCGGAGTCTGCCATGACTATCACGATTTATTTCTGTTGCTAAGTTGCTGGGAGATATCGTGTGACAGCAAATAACGAAAGTAGTGGGTAGAAATAACACAGTATGAATATACCTTGTCTCACTTGAACAGGTAATATAGGGTAAAATGCTTTCGCTATAAAGCGGCGTAAACGACTACTCCCGTAGATTTTAAAGGAGAGAGGGGATAACAAGGGGATAGAGTGTGGTGGTGGTGGTGATGATGATGATGATGATGATGGTCGTGAGTTATATGGGATGAAGACTGCTTCAACGTATCTATCATATAGACTAAATATGATTGATACCGGTATAAATTGCGCTTTCCGCTAAAATGAGAAGTGAATTAGAAAGAGAAGGATGGTCGAGTACGATGGACGTATTTATAGGTTGATCTGAGTGAAGAGGAAGCGGCGAACCTAGAGACCGGAGAAAGCTAATCAGATCGGCCGTGACTACAGCTTTGACATTTCACTTATTACTTCGGATGGTTCTTAGTCTTAATATTGAGTTTAGAGACTTTCGCTTATTTATGATCGAAAAACTTAACGCAGGATAGCCTTTCCACATAGCAGGGGCTTGGTGTTCTGGTGTCCCAATGAATGCCTGGTTCGTGATGAAGCAGTACTCCATTTTGGTATCCCCTGGTAGGAAACGCCCAACAAATGTCTATGGCGACATTATTAATTGAATAGAGATAATAATGCGGTGGCTAGTAAGTTGCTACTATTGAAGTAGTCGCCAATATCGGCTTAAACTATGTTCACCAATCTATTGGCAATCGGAGATAGCTATTTTAACATAAGCAGTGAACTAGCTGCTGGCTTCTTTACAGCTGCTATAATAAATGCACCCAAAGACGAAATATCACAATCCTCGAACAAGTCTTCCCAAATGCTACTCGAAAATATAACATTAGGGATGCTTGGGAAGTTCGCTCGACCTGTCGCGCCATAATTCACGACCTTACGCCTGACATATGACAGGTTCCATGACTTTGGCCTAGCCCACCCGGTAGTCATTCCAATCTGACGGCATTGGATAAAACGCTAGGATTCTCCCGTAAACCTTGTGTTCAGCAAGCTCAACGTTCTTTCAGCGGGATAGTTGATTCCATAGGAGGTACGCAGACTCAATGATGCGCTAGCGCTACACAACACGAACACGGTGGCGGGCTTTACATAATTTCCAACCCAGCCTCGTTGGTTGATCAGACGGACGAGGAGCATTCCACCACCGCACCTACCTATAGGTATGTTGAAGCGTCAACCAAGAAACAGAGCGCTTTCACACAGATTCAGATCAGTCATCGATGTAGAGATGAAGCTGAAATGTTATTGGGCGAACTCAAAATAGGACACCGGGTCAAGTTCCGAAGCTAGCCTGCGCAGTCCGTGCGGTATAATCACTTCGCAAGGACAATATGCTTTATGTAGGCTTTCGAATGAAGTACTGTCTAACGAGGATAGCCACGTGTATGCACAGACGGCCTACCAGAACGAACAGTGGACCGAATGGCTGTGCGCAGCGTCGCTAGGCCCGGCAATGAACCTATATGCTGACGAGGGGGTATAAATATTAGGTAATTAAACTCGCGACAGCTGGGTGACGCCAACTTACGGTTTTTGGGAGAGATATTGCGTTGACGAAGTCGAATTTTGGGACTTCCAGCTTTGACCATAAGCAGCAATTCTGAAAGGATATTGGTTGACGTGGACCATCAAACCTGGGTAGGACGGTGTTAAATGTGAGTAACACTTGATGATTCAAGCTTTTTTGAGTATGCCGTGTGATAGCTCAATGTCACTTGAGGGCTCATTAGGAGGTAGGTATAAGAGATGGTTGCACTGACGTAAGGAAACAGAGGAAGTTAATACGGCTAGTTTAGGCCCCATACATACCCGATTCCACTTCTCACAAAATCTGGAAACCACTTACTTACTGTGGTATTGTATACAGTTAGATCTCGATAGTGTCCACTGGTACACGAGGTCGAAGCGAGCAAGATCTTCGCCTTGTACCATGGATTGATAGACCATACTCGTCAACACATGAGAGGATGGATCGACGGTGTCGTGCGTTTCGTCACGGGCAGAAAGTCTTAGGAAAGTGTTGGGAAAATCTACGAGCTGGGGGAGCTGAGGCCGCCTTTTGGATTCTACGGCGGGTTGGATCCGCGACGAACAAAGCCCTAGCCCAGTAAGTACGTTAGTCATTCAGTCTATTCTCCTATTTGCTGACTCGTGGGCGCTGATCCCTGCTAGCTGAGCATCCGACCTGCCCAATCTCTACCAAGCTTTTTTGCCAACCCTTGGCAATGTGAAATTGGGTCTTGTTTGAACTAGAGAACCCGAAGATCCCATCCTGCCCTGTCCCTTACACAACTGGTCCCCTGAACTTTCCCCTGACAGGTTGAGTCTCCCGTACATTACGACGTTAGGTATGTATATTTCTTCCTTGGACCGTTGGGCAATTTTCTTAATTTGAATTCCACGCGCCTCATCACCCCTTTGTCCACAGATTCGTATCCGATACCTGCTCAGAGTGTAAGGATACGTGTGAGATTATGGGAAGGAGGCGATGGGAGGCCTTCTGGATTGATCGTATTCACCGCTACGCCCCGTTATCCTGCATGTCATGTACATACCTACACACAATATGATGTCGGTGTGCTAGTTCCAGGTACAGATTCAGGTCAAGGTCAAGGATAGTGATTTACTAGCTGTACTACGAACAGTCTCGGGCAACTAGCAATGTATGTCAGCTACCTGTTATGAGATACTTCACCAACTAAGCTACCCCGCATGATGCATCCTATTTCCCATCCCATCCCATCCCTCCCGTGTAGACTGCAGCATTCTGTGACCTGTAGAGAAACCCTGCGCTGGAACGTGGGGTTCCGCAATTGGAGAGCTCTCTCACTTGTACATAATGTAGACCGGTAGAATATAAAAGATTTAAAAGATTCAAAGCCCTCTCTCCCTTCCTTACTTCTTCAGTTTCGCTTTTGAACCATTCGATTGTTTCTGTTCGTGTAACATAAGTTCCTAAGTACCTAGATAGCCCTTTGAACCTCGCCTTCACCCTCACCCTTCCGCCAAAATGGTGCATCTAGCCAAAGTCCCCCACGAGGGAGAAATCGGCAACCTACCCGAGGCCGTCAAGAAAATCACTCTGCAGCTTAGTAACGACGAAGACTGCTTCACTACCAGCGTCTACGGCTCTAAGTTCGCTGCCGAAGACCTGCCCAAGCATGAAATGCCTGAAGGCGAGATGCCCAAGGAAATTGCCTACCGCATGATCAAAGACGAGCTGAGCTTAGATGGCAACCCAATGCTGAAGTAAGTTATGACGTACACATCTCCTGATAATATTTCGACGTAGCCTTCTAGAAATCCGCCCCCTGAATGAATGAGGCAAAAATAAGCCGAAGGTGGGCAGACAAGCTAACGACTTATTTTCCGTATTATAGCCTCGCCTCGTTCGTTACCACTTACATGGTACGTAGTACCCCCTTAAAGGCTTGGCTCAAATACCGGTCTAGATGGTGGCGTTACATCACATGGAAATCACCCGCAGCTAACATCCTAACCACGTCGATCAGGAAGAAGAGGCTGAAAAGCTTATGGCCGAGAGTTTCTCCAAGAACTTCATCGATTACGAGGAGTACCCCCAATCGGCCGACATACAGAATCGATGCGTGTCTATGATTGGTCGCCTCTTCAATGCACCTACAGAGAGCGACGACAATGGGAATGGCGGCGCCGTCGGGACCTCTTGCGTCGGTAGTTCTGAAGCTATCATGCTGGCTGTGCTGGCTATGAAGAAGCGCTGGAAGAATAAGCGTGCTGCCGAAGGCAAATCCACCGACAGGCCCAACATCATCATGTCCTCTGCTGTACAGGTGTGCTGGGAAAAGGCGACACGTTATTTTGAAGTCGAAGAGAAGCTAGTCTACTGCACTCCCGATCGCTTCGTCATCGACCCTAAGGAGACCGTCGACTTGGTCGACGAGAATACGATCGGTATCTGTGTTATCCTAGGTACGACTTACACTGGCGAGTACGAGGACGTTAAGGGCGTCAACGATCTGCTGGTAGAAAGGGGCCTCGATATCCCGATCCACGTTGATGCGGCTAGTGGTGGATTTGTTGCACCGTTCGTCGTTCCCGACTTGGAATGGGACTTCAGATGCGAGAAGGTCGTGTCTATAAATGTCTCCGGTCACAAGGTGGGTGATATTATAGAGGCCAACTTTAATGAATATCTACTTGATGGAACTGACAATCACATTAGTACGGCCTGGTATATCCGGGTGTTGGTTGGGTCGTATGGAGAGACGCCAAGTTCCTGCCTCAGGAGTTGGTCTTCAACATCAACTACCTAGGTGCCGACCAGTCATCCTTCACACTCAACTTCTCCAAGGGGGCAAGTCAAGTTATAGGACAATATTACCAATTAATACGGCTAGGCAAGAAGGGTTACCGGGCCATCATGTCGAATCTGACGCGTACCGCCGATTACCTATCGGAGGCGCTCTCGGCGCTCGGCTTCGTCATCATGAGCAAGAAGTCCGGCGAGGGCCTACCGCTCGTCGCATTCCGACTACCAGACAGCGAAACGGAGCGTAACTACGACGAGTTCGCGTTGGCGCACAGGCTGCGTGCACGTGGCTGGGTTGTTCCCGCATACACCATGGCACCGCACACCAATGACCTTAAGATGCTGCGTGTCGTCGTGAGAGAAGACTTCACGAAGAACCGCTGTGACGCCCTCATCTCGGACATTCGCTACTGCCAGCAGCTACTCGAGCAGCTCGACAAAGAGTCTATCCGGAAACAAGAAGAGTTCATCCGCAAGCACGCCATGAACAGCCACGAGGCTAAGCACAACCACCCCCGGTTCCGCGTAAGTTCCCCATGCCCTAGATTACTTAGATAAACTGTTCGAGTTCATAAGCTGACTTTTACGTCAACAGAAAGAAAAACACTCCATCCAGGGCAAGCATGGGAAAACTCACTCGATCTGCTAGAATTGATCGGTGTGATGGATATTCCATGTTTTCAGGTTTGTTAGCACTCTTGTGAAAGGCGGTTCATACAAGGAAATTCGGGCGTAGTAGGTAGAAATATGTATAGAATTGATATATTGTAGACGGTCTATATGGTCATGACGAATCTTACGATATATATAAAGTGATGACGTCTCTCTGTTTGGCTTGAATTCGTGATCCTAGAAGAATGACACTATACTCAGTACTCACATATTTGACTTTTGCCTCGTAGACATAGGTCTTGTCCGTATTAGTTCTTAAATGGAGAGATTCAGATGACTCCTATATCTTCGCAGCTTAGAAGCTTTAGGTCATTGATAATATCGGCGAGAAAATGCAAGGCAATGAAATGTTCAGGAAGGAAAATAAGAATAAAAAAAAATAAACAGTTTTTAATGGAAATCGGAGGCAGCAAGATAACGCCATTCGCAGCTAGAGAGAGCGTCCCATTGGCCGAATTTTATTCGAGCTGATAATCTATCTCGCTAATCATCTTGATATGCCATTTCTCCTCCTGCCCCCAGATTTGCTCCTTTCGATGTGATTCTTCAAAATATTCCTTGTCGCCACGAGACTTCGCTTCTGTTTAGACTTGGCCTTGCCTAGTGTCATCATGAAGTTCTTCTTGCGAGCCTTCTCCTTATTAGTCGTAGATTTACCCTCGGCCTCCTTCTTGGCCTTGCGTATGGCTTGTGTAGACTTGTGCTCTTCGCGATCTGGCTTGCCTTCTTTAGCCAGCGCTATACGCTCTTCCTTAGTACTCTTGCGCAGTTTAGCAGGTGCCTCAATCTGCTCTGCTGTCAATCCTTCGTCAACATGCCGTGCTTCCAACTCTTGCTTGCGCTTTCGACCCATGGCCTTGTCAATATTGGCTTCCATTCGCAATTCGCGTAGCTTGGCGAGGTCGGCTGGCGTGAGAATCTGAGTCGTAGCCAACTTTATGAAATCGAAAGTTTCACCCCCCGCATTCTCTCCATCGTCTCCATTAGGATCCTCTGAATCAACCTTTTGTCTTTTTGAAACCGGCTCTGGTTCGGCTTCGTCTTCCGAATCGCTCACCCTAATCCATTCTCCAGATTCATCGCTATCCGTCGACGCAACCTCCCAATCACTGGAATTCCACCCGTCTTCTTCGTCTTTGTCCTCAGTCTTTTCTCCATCTCCCCCTTCTTCGGGTAAGCCTCGTTCAGCTCGTTTCCGCTTTTTCTGCTCTTCCTTCCACTTCGCGAGAAGTTCAAGGCCTTCGATTTCACCGACCTGTTCCTCGCCGTATCTGAGCTGCTTCAGATCGCCACTCTTGAGTCCTATGGTCGCCTCCTTGCCACGGTCTTTCTTCCTTAACATATCTGCACCCTTTTCGCGGTATAGTGAAAGTAAGCCCTTCGCAGCCATCATGACTCCCTTATCTTTACTCTTCCTGTACTCTACCAAGTCCTGTAACAACGTCTCATTCATTGCCAGTGGCTGTCGGGCACATATCTCACGGATTGCATTGAGACCCGCAGAGCATACTTCTGATGCCGACGCTTCAGACACAAATTCGTTTGCAATCTTCTGTATCAACGGCTCGATCGCATCCGGCGGGACTAGATCATGAGTTCCTTGGGCAAGCGATGCTAGGAAAGATGATGCAGACTGTTGCCTCGGAGACAGATGCTTGATAAACCATGAGTAGAGGGAGATAACTGTGAGCTTGTGAAGTCCGACGAGACGAGTAACGAGCTGTAAAACCAGAAGCTTACTCTCGAGAGCTAGCTTGGATTTAGAGTTCTGTAGATGTTTCTCGAATAAGTTCTCGCTAAAGCCCTGAGGATCTTGTAGGAGGTGGAGAGCAGAGAAGTTAAGTGGGTGTGGCGCATTCTTCTTGCGTTCCTGCTTCTTCACCCGGTCAACGGCCCTCTCGAGGGCCTTTTTTGACTTCTTCGTCTTCTTATTGATCTCAATCGAGTGCTTAACTTTCTTTATATCAATATTCTCCTCGTCACTGCTCTCATCTTCAAACTCTTCACGCTCCTTGTCGCCTCCAAGGAAAAACCTCACGCCTCCTACAATCACCTTCTCGTTATCGGCCAAACATGCTTGACGCATGATATCAACCGTCTTCGCGTCGGACCAAATTTGGCGCCGCCATAATTCTCGTACCAGCTTCACAGCCCATAATGCCTTCGGTGATGTCCGATCCGAAGTGACGAGATTATAGAGAACCGTCTGCATGGTCCGGTTTACCCGGTGGTTCGTCGACTTGGTATTTGTGTTTCGTATGTCGCTGAGAATCTTCTGGTAGAGGATCATCCTTAAGGACTTGGACGGTGTGCTTATGAGGATGGGAAATAGGGTGGTGAGCAGATAGTTGCTGTCGATAACATCTTTCCGTCTTAATAGTGTAAGGCTGGACACTATCTTCTCGCGCAAGGTTGGTTCCAATACGGCATGGTGCTTGGTAAGGACATCTTTGAGAGAATCGGGGAATGTCGCGGTTATCTGAGGATACAGCTCGGCGCAGTGGGCGACTATGGACATTATGAGCTTAAGCAGGATATAGGCAGGCGGATGTCACCTACTCAGGTCTATCTGCTCGCGGAAGGTGATGAGAGAATTGGAGTCAGCGCCTACGGGAGCGGCCAGGAACTTTTCGTGCGCGGCATCGAACTGTTGCCAGTTTTCAATGAACTCCTTCTCGTATGCCCTATAAATGGATCGGTTAGAAGGCGGAGAACCAGCGCGGTCGAGGCTGAATATACATACTCTGGATCTTTCCGAATCTTGTACTGGAGGCCGGCAAGATCTGCCTCTATTTTCTCAAGTGCTGCCACCTTTCTCTTCCCCATTGTGCTGCTAACGGTGCGCAGTATGAGGCGAAGAAGTTGATTGCGATGGTTGGAGCAATAGTAGCCGATCGTTGTAAGAACAATTTGAACTGCGAAAAAAATAATAGTTATCGCTATCATTATCTTATCACGCGGGTACTTGTGGGGCTAGGTGGGGCCTAGCTCTGGCAACCTAGCACTCCCCGGCGGGGCACTGAGAACCCCTGAAGTTCACAATCATCCACTGAGATACCGTCTCTGTGTCCAAAGGTTCTCTTCTTCCATTAGGTACCATACAGGTATGAGACCCTCCAAGAAATGGTGGGCATGAGATCATCATCCGGAGAACCTACCATGTTTACAGATAAAAAATTATAAACGACAAGAAGAGCCAGGCCTACATACCTGGTGTATTAAACGTCGATAGGTCCATTCGAGTCTTATATCATATCCATTCCAATATGCGTAAAAGAATTGGCATAGGCCAACTCCATCTCTGGTAAGGCAAGGACATTTGCAAGAATTAAACCCATTCGCTCATCACTCTATAATCTTCCCTATATTCATTGCACTATCCCGAATTCTATCTCTATTTGAGCACTCCTTTTTACCCATCTAAGCGGAAGCAGAAGAAGCATCCTTTAAAATATCATCCGTCGCCTTCTCAGCTAGCATGAAAACGGGACAAACCGGGAACGCACCAGGCACGAAAGGGAAAGCAGACGCATCAACAACTCGCAAGTTCTTGACGCCATGGACTCTGAATTTCGAGTCAAGCACCGCCAATTTATCCTCAGCTGGACCAATTCCACATGTGCTGGTAGCGTGGTGCGAGTAGGTCTGCAGCTTCAGGAACTCCTTCTGCGCCGCATCCGTGCAATTCTGGTTTACACCAGGGCACGGGTGCTTCTCGTTGAAGGGGCCGATAGGCGCGCCCACAGCTGTAATGGCCTTCCGGAATATCTTAGCAGCGTCTAGCATTTCGGTTAAATCCTCGTCCTCGCCATGTTCAAAAAACTTGAAGTTGATCTCGGGAGGTTCTTGTGGGTCATTCGATCGTAAATGAACATATCCGGCCTGTGAACGAGGGTTCATGTGTACAAACGCACACTCGTACTCCGATGGTCCATATTCGGTGGGGAACCCAGGCCAAAATCCTTCAAAGGAAAAGGATTTGCACCAGCCGTAGATGTTGCGGTTCTTGCGAGCTGTGGGCGTCTTGAGCAGCACCGCGAACGGGCCCGAGGATCCGTTTAACGGTTTACTAGCCAGCGCGAGAACGCCTCCCTCGTAATTGTCCGCTAGCTTCTCGCCCACACCAGGAAGGTCCTTGACGATGGGAATATCAAATTGCTTGAGTTCTTCGGCAGGGCCAATGCCGCTAAGTTTCAGAATTTGAGGAGAGTTGAACGCTCCGCCAGCAACGATGACTTCCTTATTGGCAAATACTTGTTCGAGTTTACCCTTGGCGCCACTATGGCGCGGGTCAGCTTTGTACAGAGACTGGCCGCGCAGAACCTCGACCCCGATTGCAGTGGGTTCCTCAGCATCCTCAGCGAATAGTACCCTTGTGACGAGACTTTGGAGCTGGACAGTTAGGGGAAATGTCGCCGGGTCATCCAGAGTCGACCGTATGTAGGTATTAGTTCCAACACGATGCCCATTAAGGTCCGCATGGCTAGCGAGTCCGAAGACACCCGTAGAATTATCTCTGTCTGGGTCAGGCGCGTTAATGTCCCGTGTTACGTCGCCACCGACTACGCTAATGATACTGCTAGCGATCTGCTGTATATCGGATGACTGCTGCATAAAACCAGGATCGCTAATAGTCACGTTAAGGTAGCCACTGTATCCGTGCCCTGGTGTCCCAGCTGGTAGATACTGAGCTGTCTCTATCCTTTCAAAATATTGTCGCATATTCTTTGCTAACCACGTGTCGTCTCCGGTACTCTCAGCAATCGCGTTCCAATCGTCATCGGAGGGCAGATTGCACACTCCGCCGTTGTGCACTTCGGTAACGAGTCAGTAATTGCATTTTGGGGCAACAATGGTTGCTCAATCAACTCGATTGGAGATTCAGAATTCCAAAACAAATCAGAAAGGGGGGAAGGGGTTGGCTCTTGTGGATTACTTACTCGCACAGCCTCCAAGCGTAGCCGAACGAGGGTAGTAGATACCCAGCCGTTCTGAGCCCTCGGGAGGATCCAGACCAACATAAAAGGAGCCGTCGGGCTTACGCCACGTCGTGTGTTCATATTTTGCTTCTCGTTCTTCGTCCGAGGAGTGTTTGACGAAAAAGTCCCATCGCGATTTCTCATCGTTCGCCGCGAGGTTGAAGTTAATCATCTCCGAGTAATTCTTATTGTTTCCTAGGTCGTCGCCTGCTTCGAGGAGCAGTGTTGGGTATCCTGCGCGGGCGAGGTTGGCCGCGAGTGGCGCACCGCCGGGACCCGACCCTACGATGATGTAATCATAGGGAGAGGCAGCTTGCGCAACGGCTCCTGTGAGGGCGAGCAGCCCTGCTGTAGATAGCTGGCCCATCATTCTAGACCCTTGGATAACTAGGTGCTTTGCTTTGCGCCTATTGAGGTGTTAGTCGGTCTCAAAGTGAAGGTTCTAGAGGTAGGTACGAAACGAGAAACAGCCCTTTATAACGATGAGATGAATGCCCCTAAGCATCAGCATCGTTCCTTGGAGACGGTCGAGACCTATCTCCACTATCTTCTCGGGTGCGGAGTAGATAGTAGCAGTATACCCAATACGATTGACTATCATGCGAGAAGGATAGTATAGAGAGCTGTAATGATAACAGCGACCAACTCCGGCTAAATGGATAGTTGGAGAAAGGCCTTAGAGTGAGGTGGAACATCAGATTCAAGGGACTTGGCAGCATATAGTATTATTAACCGGGAGACAAGAGCCGTTGCGGCTGATTTACATCATGTAGGATGAGAACTAAACAAGGTCTATTATTATCCATCCGAGAGCTCATACGGTCCATATACTACAACATCGATTGCCTGTGGGATTGATAATCATTGATATTAGTCTAGTCCTATAAATGATTTATTACCTTAGGTAGGCCTTGATTCACACAACCTGACAGACGTAACGGGAAGGTCCAGGGTGTTAGAACATTGAGGCTTTTCAAGCTCCTAGTTCATGGAACCACTGCCACACTCCAGGCCTAGGATTTCAATTGATCAAAAATGAGAGACTTGGAATTTGAAATCGACCACAGTATGGTTCTGTTGCGATAATCATGATCTAAGTGATTAGGTACTTAACATTTTCTAGTATCATAGATGTCGTTGGAAGCTAGGTACCTGATAATGAATGAGCGTAACCTTTCATAAACCGGGGTGCCGAGGCCCTCACTGGGCCAATCAGCTCGGGCGCAAGTCCCAATTTACATCCAGAAAAGGAAATCCTGAATATGGATACCGAAGAGCAGACAGACGCGTTTACTTTCTCCTCCCTCGTCCTGAGTTAGCCCTTCAAAACTCTTCCTCTAGTTTACGCTTACTCCCTATGCGTCGCCGTTTTAGCATTATTCAAAGAAGAGCCCAAACTTCAAGACATCAAAACCCTCTAATATATCTCGGTAAAGGGAGCCTACCAGTGCGGTCCTGATGACGCTAATTACCAGAAAGATAAAAGCATCACTTTTGATGTCCTCTTGCGTCACCGTGGCCGGATGGCGTCTACGTTTCCTTTTCTCAGAGCTATCTTGGACGGCTAGCACTAGGGCAAGATCCCATGATGCGCCTTATTAACATAGGGCTATTGGCTTCATTGACGGTAGGGTCAGAATTGGTTGATTGACAGGAAAAGGGATTCTAAGATGGCAATCTCATTTATCTTCCTGGATGCCTGGGTGGCTTGATAAACATATTATCCCTCAATAGGCCGCGATCGAGTCACCGATGTAGAAAATTAGAACGCCCCTAATGTGACGCCGAAAAAAGACGGCCACTGCCGGATCATAGCCCTGTGGTACAGTCTACAACCACCCCACAGTTCGGGGAACCGGCCACTACATGTACAGTGGCCAGGGTTACATGAGACACGTCGAAGAAATGGAAAGCCGGGCTAGATTCATTGAAGAGAGGAAATGCCGCGAAGTTATACATGTGTAGATATATGCGAGTGCCTCGCTGTCGTTCACCCTCACTTCGGGGGCCCTAAAAACCTTGCCTACCTAAGGTACCTGATATTGCCTACCCTAGCTCTGTATATAATCCACCGTCGTCCCTAAGAGAATCTGACCGAACACCATCTCAAATAACATGATAATGACATGCACGGTTCTTCCTTTTCTAGTTGACTTATGACAGCTTAGAAAAACCTTGCACTGTCTGCCTTCTCCGCCAAATGGTTGGCCGAGTAGGAACCTATGGTTCAAGGGTGCTTGAACCGTTCGTGGACAAGCTTCGGCTCTTGAGAAATAAGGATGGAGGTAAAGGACTCGATCTTGTTCATTGGGTGGAATTGGTAGCCTTCGACAAACTAGGGAATGACCTTTGGCGGTGCATTTAGCTATGTCGAGAAAGGCACGTTCTTACGCCTCTATTCAGAGCTCCCTACTTATTGCTATGATGCAAGGGAGGAACGACATAGCTGGATCGACCTCATTCTTAGTGCTCTTCTCAAGGTAGCCCTGATAGACAACCTGAGACGGGTGAAAGTCCTAGCGGCTACTGGATTGTGGCTACTTCGACCACTCACGTACAGCCGTGCTAAGGTGTAGAAGCGTCCTAAAAGCTTCTATGCCCCGCCGGAACTTTCTCATTACCTAATCTCGCAAGCAAGGTTCGAAGTGGTGAAGTATCGTGAGAGAAGATAATAGCTTACATTTCCACTTTAGAGGGAGGATCTCCCCCAGCAACAGGATATCCGCGCAGTCCTCTCAGCTGCAAGATTGATTGCTACTGGGTCTCAATGGGGGTAGATACCTGTATCCCTTGCAGTATAGGAAGCCATCCTCTAACTTGAATACGGGCGGAAGTCTACCCTAGCTCTTGGGCCGGCACACACGAGCCCTGTATCTTCAAACCAGAACGACGAATCGATTCGCATTGTCGCAGTATTAAACATGCCTACCAACCTTTCTTGCACGGATACCGAGCCTGTATAGGTTGCAGGTAGGGTGTTGTCCCTGTTGATATTCCTACGACCAGATTGGCTGACACCATCGCACGCCTAGCTTCGCGTATCTTGACGTGTTATCCTGCCTAACCAAAATGCTCTTCCAGTACGATTTAAGGCTTGTTAGCACCGAGACCGACTAGGAGGATGCTCGCTGAGCCTATTTTATGTGGTGGAAATCGTCGCTGATGGTGCTATTAAAGGAGCGGGCAGAGGAATGATGTCGTAAGAACGTAATTTGGTACGGGACTGCGGGAGCACATACCTAGTCGAAGCCGTACTTTGCCGCCTCCATGTATCCACTTGCGATGCACCTATTACCCCATGGGTATATCCTACCAGAGTGAAAAGGCTCCCATGGACCATCTTCGGATAGTAGCTCAATCTACCTAATTTAAGAAGTGCAGGGCCACTAGGATACTAACAAGAGTACGTAGTTAAATTACTACAATTCGACAAGAGCTATGTGCCTTGATCTTGAATGCAGAATCTTCCATAATATTAGTTTAGTCATTGATACCTGCTATACTTATATTAAAATTTTTTTTGACGCGCCGCCTCTGAAAAGGAAAAAGTTCGGTGCCAAAGTTCTGTCGTTAGCATCTATTTGGCTTGATATTTTGGCCACCAATGTCGGTAAATTTGCTTATGCAGAAGCAGAGCTTAGATCCTAAGTCATCGCGAACGACTGATACACTGGTAACTAAACCCGAAGTTAGATTTTATACATCCCTACCCAGACAAACTTGCTTGTAGGATCTAGAATCATCCTTAAGACCAGATGTATATGAAGAATACGCTGTCTTCTTAAGTACGTTTGAGCTAAGTGGTCCGCGACGGCTTACCTCTAGCGCCTGAATCATCTCCTTCGGCGAAATGCGACTCGGTTAATCCCTAACTTGGCTAGATCAAATCAGACCATTTAGGAGCCTCACTTCTAGGCATCTCGGAGGCTAATAGGTAGGCACCTAGCTGTTTAGTGGGACGGTGCCGGACCCTTTATAGTCTCGATACGTGCAGGGATCCCCAGGTATAGAATCTTGAAATTTCTGGCATGCCACTAAGACCACACGAGACGCTCTGATCTGAGTGAAGAGTGGTAAACTATAAGTCTACTTTCTACTCATGAGTTTTTAATAGTAGTATTATCTACTTCCTCTCTTATTTTTCGTATGCTACATTTTTCTTACTAGATTCTTCGGTAAAAAAAGGTCAAGCTCGGTGTTACGGGTGACAAAAATAAAAAATACTACTTTATAACGTATCGTCTCACCAGTCGGTGTAAGTTCTAGGTTAGACTCCTTGGAGCAGCCATAGCGCCGCAATGCAATGCAAAAGCATACATGCTCATACGACAATCGGAACAGTACGGTAAATGATATGGTTAATGGATGACGTTGGCAGCGGGATTTCCCTCTGAAAAGTGGCTGATCCTCGTACACGAGACCCTCGCCGACCTTCGTAGCAACCATAATGGGGCCAGTCTACCTTTAGTACCGCTGCCAAGGTCAAGCACGAATTTCAAGAAGATCAAGGTCGTTTATTTTAGATGAGCACCCACCAGATTCTGTGCATACATAGATCTTGCTCCAGGTTTTATTCTGCATAAAAGCTCATTGGGGTTGCCGGGATATGTAGATTCGTACGCACGTCTCGCAGCCTGGCTGCCTGGTAGCATCAGTAAGCGTCAGATGAAACCGACGTTCAGAGGGGAAAATGGAGATGGAATGGAGATTGTGGAGTAAGAATGGGCAGAAAAAGCAGACTTTTCGGTTTCTTGCACGCACGGTGCTACCTTGATCAGTCATGACCATGTATGTATTTATGACCCGCTGTTGTCTTGTGCCACTGTTATCTCCAGCCATAGCCATTTAGTCTCTTTATGTAATTGTATAGTAAATGTATGATGAAATAGAAATTGCCCCCCCGGAATTAAGGGACCAATTCTTATTTTCAGATCTAACCATCGCTTTCGACATTCTGGTCATGAAAGAGAACATCTATATGCAGAATCAGATGATGACATATCGCATAGCATTCCGCCACTCATAATGTGCTGAAAACAGGATGGGGTGAGGGGTACAGAGGGAGTTGGGAATGAGGCGTCAGCCACGATAACAAGATCTCTGTTGTGGAGGAGACTCATGTCCGGCTCGGAACGAATTACCAACAATGGGCAAAATATACAATACAAGAACAAGCAATGTTTCAGCAAAAATACAAGCTTCCGTTCCTGTCTCGGCGGTCAAGCGGTCTCAGGGGTCGCCGCAAGGTGGAACCCGTTAGCAAATAGAATAACCCCGAATGCGCTTGATCGGCAAAGCTAAGAAATCTCTTCTCTCCTTCTAGAAAGACCATGGTTGTACCAGAGACCGGGGGGTAATAGTGACGTCCATGGTTGGTGGCGCTAGCGTCGGTAGCTGGGGTGAGGCGTAAGCTTGGCGAACCAGTCTCTTCTCGTCTAATTGTATGAGTTGTGCACAAATATGGAAATACCTATTGCGGAAGGCGACCATCGTGTATGATTTATTTTTTACGGGACCGTCATCACGGCTGAACCACGCGAGACCCCTTCCCACAGGCTATCTCGGTATCCTGGACGGGTCGACCGCAGTTGGGGCCGACGTCTACCACGTAATGTAATGTAATCTCGTCGATCACTAGGGCTTTCGTCACGATAGAGACCCGGGGATGCCGGTGTGATTGGCTTACCCACAATGGGGCTCACCCCATCCATGTACACTATCTGACTATGTATGGTTCGTAATCCGGAATGGTATTCGGTGGGAGTCAATCCTATCCACCTGACTACTTTCCTTAGTGTATCTTGTCTCGCATGTTCCTCGGTCACTTATAATAAAACCCTAAAGCCAACGCATTCCTCTTTGACTTTCGGCCGTGAGTGTACTTCCGGCGCTTTGATTTTCTGGACAAAACCTTCCGTCGTCAACCTCATCGTCAGCATCACCTACGCCAGTATCTGTATCTACGACACGAGACGGGCGGTTACCCTGACCTTACGGACAACATGGCAGACTTGAAGAAGGAAAAGAATGAGAAGTTGTTCGATGATTCGGACGTGCCGTCAGCACAGGATCTAGGGTCCAGCACCGAGGTCGTCGGCCAGGTCAGCGACATCTCAGGATTCGAGGCGCAAAAAGCAGCACTGGGAAGCGCCCACTTCAAGAGGTTAGGATGGAAACGACTCACCATAGTGCTGATTGTCGAGGCCATCGCTCTCGGTAGTCTCAGTATGCCTGCGGCGTTCGCCACTCTAGGTATGGTGGCCGGAACTATCCTGTGTGTCGGCTTAGGTCTCCTCGCCATTTACACCAGCTACGTCGTCGGCCAGGTCAAGCTGAAGTACCCGGAGGTGCAGCATTATGCGGACGCGGGTCGCTTGATAATGGGTAAATTTGGTTACGAACTGATCGGTGCCATGTTCGTGTTGCAGTTGACCTTCCTCGTCGGCTCGCATTGTCTTACGGGCACCATCGCCTTCCTTAACATCACCGACAACGGCACCTGTTCTTTGGTTTTCGGTGTTGTGTCGGCGATAATTCTCTTGCTCCTCGCTATTCCGCCGTCTTTCGCCGAGGTAGCGATTCTAGGTTACATCGACTTCGTCTCCATCATGGCTGCAATCTTCATCACCATCATTGCCACAGGTATCCAGCGAACAGATGCCGGAGTCCCATCCGACTGGTCCGCTTGGCCAGAAGAGAACCTTACGTTCACTAAGGCTTTCATCGCCATCACCAACATTGTCTTCGCCTACAGCTTTGCTATTTGCCAGTTCTCGTTCATGGATGAAATGCACACGCCGAAGCACTTCGTCAAGTCAATCTGGGCCCTCGGCTTGATCGAAATTGTGATTTACACACTAACCGGAGCCTTAATCTACGTCTTCGTTGGAACCGGTGTCAAGTCCCCGTCTCTACTCTCGGCCGGCCCGCTAGTCTCGAAGGTCGCCTTCGGTATCGCGTTACCCGTCATCTTCATCTCCGGATCCATCAACGGCACTGTCGTGGCGCGATACATCCACGGTCGTGTTTACAGGAATTCGGTCACACGTTTCATCAACACCACCAAGGGCTGGGTTACTTGGTTGGCGCTCATCAGCTTCATCACACTGATCGCTTGGGTTATCGCCGAGGCCATTCCGTTCTTTTCCGACCTTCTAGCCATCTCATCGGCACTGTTCATCTCCGGATTTACCTTCTACTTCCCAGCCATCTTTTGGTTCATGCTCATCCGGCAAGGCAAATGGTACGCCAAGGAGAACTTGTTGAAGAGCATTACCAACGGTTTGGTCTTCATCATCGGAATTGTCGTATTAGTCGGTGGCACATATGCTAGTATCGTCGATATCGTAAGTACTTACGCGCTCTCAATTCATTCTCTTGCCGTCCTTGAAACATTACTGACATCTCACAGATCGACCAATACAACAAGGGCACAGTTCGGGGTGCTTTCACCTGTGCTCCATTTGAGTAAAGACATCCCCTTCAGCGACGTCTTTTTATATTGAGGAATCAACGACTCGCGAGTCCTTACCGCGACTTGAACGGCCCTGTGATGACATTATGATACCTCTTTTCTTTTCATCTGAGCATATTACGCGAGCATGGATCATCATAAGCATCACGTTTCCTAGAGCGCTGGGTAGAACCTCATGTATAAAATTTCATCCGCGGCTTTGTAAAGGAGTTGAGGGTGCAATTATGCTTTCTCCGGGACTATATACCTTTGTACATTATTGTTTAAGAGTTGGTTTAATGTTTACATAAGTATTTAGCGTCATGAATGGCAGTCAGTGGTTTAGACACGATGTTGTGCTATCACCAAAAGTTATCGTTCGTGAGCAACATCGTCCTTGGGCTATGGCAGCCAAAACAGCAAATGCGGGACGCACTCATGAGCACCTAGTTTTCAGCTTCGTAGTTTAGTATTTTACATGTTGTAGAGAATAAGGCCTGTGGTCCCTGTTTTTTTCAGGTGTCGCCCCCGTCTACGGTGGTAGAATCCTCGTAAAGCAATTCTCTTCTTTAAAAACTGAGGTATTATCGTAAGTACGTATGGCTAAATAGGTACTCACTAAAGCGCAAGTAATACATCGAATTAAGTGGCCAAATACAGACGAGCTAGACTTACCTTAGATCAGATACAACGAGGCGCAATAATCTGTTAGTCCAGCCGAAGGTCTTGACAGTAGTCTGCGAGGTCATACTGCAGTAAGATTATGCATGAAGCCGAAAACAGTACGAATGTAATGCATGATTGCGGCGTTGAGTGAAAACGATTGTGCTCGAGTACTGCGAAAATGATACGTCCATAAGAGCCAACTCTACCTACCTAAAGTACCAATGTTTGTAAACCTTTATGCAGTGACATCCCCTCTGAAAAGTAGTAATAATAGGAAGCATACTGTACTAAAAGACAAATAATAAAGGCTCATAAACGAGCCGAAAGGCACATTTAACATTAAGTAAAGATTAATATAGCTAGAAACAGGGGAAAAGAAGAAGCTAATAGCAAGTCTCTCGGCTTCAAAGCAACATGGATCGCCATTATTTGAATGGGTGGTTTAGGAAACTCCTAATCTGATCACTGTGTATACTGTATAAAATTGAAGGCCCAATCGTCTATGTGTATGTTCGAAGAACAGTGGTCTCCCCAAATGTCTCTGGGTGACTGTTCTAAAGTGACATATTGAAGTGCTTGAGTTTCTTTCCTTCTCAAATTGTCTTTTTTATAGTTTCCGTGAGATACTCTTAGATATTCGTAAATTACCAGGAAAATGCTAACGGGATAGTGTACGGGATGAATCACGACCGACGAACCATAGAAGACCGAATAATCTCTTCGAGAGGCTATCCAGGAAGTTGAAGTTATAAGTAAATGAAGCGTATATGACGGGGAAGGATATTTCATTATCAGCCCAAGCCATAAACAAGAGATTCAAGGCCTATCTCGAGTTTCCCAGTCATAGGTAGGCTTGAGATGAAACGAATAAAAGACTTCGGTGTATATCGCAATCCCTAGGAAACTGGCCAATTAGAAGATCGATGCTCGGAATGCTATCCGCAATATTACCTATGAACTAGCCCGATTTAGTGTGAGTTATGTCCAACGAACGGCACACCCTTCGAGGACGTACTCCCGAAGGTTCAGTAATTATAGAACGTAGATGTTTCAGACGACGAATTAGATTTGACTGGTAATATTCGTTCAATATAGTTTCGTCACAATTAACTTACGATTCAAACGAGTCAGTACCGACTAAAACTTTCCGAGGAATGAGATGATGGATCTCAAGCATGCCTTCGCAGATATAGACAGAAGGGACGTGAGGACATGTCAATACGAGAGGGGATGGAAACGATAGCATTGCGCGGGTCTTTCAGAGGGTTGAAATAGCCACAGACGAACCTTGGGCTTGAAACGGCCGGTACTTTCCTGGCGATAAGCTTTTTGGCGTCCGCTCGCTCCGGGATGACACAATCGAAAATGGGAAACACCTACGAATCACATCGCGATGGACTAGCAGGTACCTAATGTACCTATGTAATGTACTAACTTTAAATTTAAAGTAGAAGGTTGAGTGATTTCTTGCATGAGAGTTTATCCTAGCTGAATGCAGGGTTAGTGTTGACATAGCTGTGACGTGCGCTGAATGTCATGTAGAATAATCGAAGGGTGTGATGCATCTTGTTTTCTATAACTTGGTAAATCTTGTAGTTGATGCGGGATGGAGATGGGAATAAATGGAATAGGAATATCTTTGGTATGCGAACTAATACAAAGACGATTGCAGGAGGTTGCGGGGCTGGATCTAAGATGCATCTACCGAGTACGGGAGCGGCTCTTTTTGGTCAATGATCGCCTCATCGACGTTGCAGCTTCTTTTAATTCTGACCCCCGACCTCGAAGAGGAATCCTCATTGGTCTGTGATGCAGCATCTGATAACGTTAAACCGGAAAGATCTATTAGGACTAAGGCAGGTACATGTTAAGTACTTCTCAACGGTCTTGACAGCGTAATCCACAAACTTGTGGCAAACTGTGGAGACGCCGTACCTGCCCATTCGCCCATTCGCGTTCGAAGACAACTTCTGCTTCGATATTAAGGTTGATCCAGGAAACACTACGAGCCAGAGAAAGAAGAGACATGGCCAATTTCAATGTTGGCAAAATACAAAGTTTTACGTGAATACTTATGTAAGATACCTAAATCTAGGTGGACGCCACCATTTTCATTCAGGTTACCTAATGTTTCGCGAGACACCTTGTACCTAGGTACTAGAGCCTGCAGATAAGGAGATAAGAGAACCCGCCGTTTCCCAGCCTTCACCTGGGGCTGCCTAGGTAGATTTCAGCTGGACCTTCCCTTCGTCGAAGAAAAAAAGGGCCTCCGCACCTCCCAAAAAATCCCCCCAACACAACCCCATACAGCACCTAAAAACGTAAAAACGTACCATTAACGTACCACTGCTGACTCTCCGCAGATTAGCCGGGTGGTCATTTGAGCCAAGGGAAGGGAAAGCTTTGATGCACCACTTGGCAGTTGCATCTTACACCTCCACAGTGCTACGACCGAGCGACCTACCTCATTTCGTCCATTCATCCAACAAGGAGTCGTTGTTGGCTGCACATCGCCATCAATCCAATTTATTTTTTTCAAGTGAAGAATATTTTCACTAAACGAAAGAAGGACGGTTCAAAAGAGGTTGCTCGATAAAGTCGATGAGAAAATTACCGTATTTAAAAATCGATCGCATGTAGTCATCAACTGCCAACCATGTCCGCCGAAGCGACCGCCGTAATGGCGTCTGCGCCCGAGACTGAGATGGTTGAGATTCAAGTCGCAAGCGATCCGTCCAACAACGATGCACTCAACAATAAGCCTACCGGCCTCCATTCACCGCCCGATAGTAACAGCGCAATGAAGTTGGACGGTAGCGACGACTCCGAACTGAGTGATTTGGACGATCCCTCTCTTATCGACATGGACATCGGCCCCTCGACTCCTGCGCCATCCGGACCTGCGAACCAGGACCAGGACCAACCCCAGGACTCCATTAAGCAGGAGGAAGATGAAGACATAGGCGAGGTCCTACCCGATCATTGGTCTGGTACTGTGCCTGTTTTTAAACCGGACATGAACCAATTTAAAGATTTCAAGAAATTCGTATGATTCTCACCCACCCGTTCGCTGCTCGTCCGATTTCGACGCCACTGACCTATTCACTTTCGCAGATGACTAAAATTGACTGCTATGGCATGAAGTCCGGCATTGTCAAAATTATCCCTCCAAAGGAATGGACAGACAAACGTCCTCCGCTTGACGATATGATCAAGCAGATCAGGGTCAAAGAGCCTATCAAGCAGGACATCATGGGATCCAACGGTACCTATCGACAAGTCAACATTCTCCACCAACGATCCTATAATATTCCACAGTGGCGACAACTCTGCGACCAGAGCGAGCATCAACCCCCGGCGAGACGAGGCGAGAGACGTGCGCAGGCCCCTCCCAGACCCAAACCGGCCTCCTCGTCAGCTACTACCGATTCCAAGAGACGAGGGCGGTCAACCAGAGGCAGAGGAAAGCGAGGTGCCGCTAAGGATAATATAGGAGATTCGGAAGATCGACCAATGACTCCTGTCTCTCCGAAGCCAAACGAGGAAGTTATCGAGTCCGTAGAGCAAGACCCGGGTGCTGATGTGGATGACGATGATGGCCCCCCCATTGTTGGCCGAATGGGTGGCTCTAGGCAGGCCAAACCCAAGACGCAATCTACATCTGCTCGAAGGAAATACGCAAAGCGAGAGGCGTCAGCTAGGATTGATGAAGAAGCTTTCAAGGATTTCGACTATCGTATGGACATTTCCGACTACACCCCCGAAAGATGCGAGGATCTTGAGCGCATATATTGGAAGACCCTTACCTATGCACCGCCATTATACGGCGCAGATCTTCCTGGAACACTTTTTGATGATGAGTGCGACACCTGGAACCTCAACAAACTGCCTAATCTCCTTGACGTTCTTGGTACTAAAGTGCCTGGTGTTAACACGGCATATCTTTATCTCGGCATGTGGAAAGCGACTTTCGCATGGCACCTCGAAGACGTTGATCTATACAGCATAAACTATCTGCATTTCGGGGCTCCGAAACAGTGGTACAGCATCTCGCAAGGTGACGCACGTCGGTTCGAAGCTGCCATGAAAAGCATCTGGCCGACGGAAGCCAAGGCCTGTGACCAGTTTTTACGACACAAAGCTTTTCTCATCTCACCAAACCATCTGGCGCAATACTTCAACATTAAGGTCAATAAGTGCGTCTCCTATCCTGGTGAATTCGTCGTCACCTATCCATATGGGTACCATTCCGGTTATAATCTAGGTTATAACTGTGCCGAGGCCGTCAATTTCGCCTTAGATTCTTGGTTGCCGATGGGGAAGATTGCCAAGAGATGTGAATGTGCCCAAGCTCAAGATAGCGTTTGGGTCGATGTATACGAGATTGAGCGTAAGCTGAGAGGCGAAGAAACAGATTACGAAGAGACGGAAGATGAGGAGGACGAGGATGAGGACGAGGATGACCTCGACACAGGTGTACCAACGCCAGCCTCATCCCACGCCGTAAGAACTAAGCAGCCTGGAAGGAAACGTAAACGTCCAGCGACTGAGAAGGGGGAGAGGAAGGCCAAGAAGATACGACTCCGCGTCAAGAATCACGTTGAACCGCCATGTTGTCTATGTCCCCACGATATACCAGGTCAGGATGTACTGCCAACGAGCGACGGTCGTAAGGCTCATCGCATATGCGCACTCTACGGACCAGAGACTTGGATCGAGACTGTCGATGGGAAAGAAGTCGTTGCTAATGTTGAAAGCATTAGTAAAGCGCGCTTGGAGCTCAAGTGTCTGTATTGCCGCTCCAAGAGAGGAGCCTGTTTCCAATGTTCCCAGAAGAAATGTGCTCGATCCTATCACGCTACTTGTGCCGCGGCGGCTGGAGTCTTGGTGGAAGAGGCCGACGTGCCAATCTTCGGCGAGGATGGGACTGAATATAAGGAAAAAGCTTTCGAATTTAGTTGTCGCTTCCACAGAACCAAGAGAGACAAAAAGTTGGACGGGGATGCCCTGGAGCAGTGTCAGAAGACTCGCCAAGCTGCGGCCGCTCTCAAGAAAGGAGACATATGCCAACTGCAGTATTACCGCGGGGATATATTCGCTGGTGTTATCGTTGAAAACCGCCCTGACGAGCAGACATTCCTGCTTGACGTTATTCCTAATGGGTACAAACGCTATGATCAAGTGAACGAAAAGCAATCACTAACAGCACATAGGGATCGAGTCGAAGTGGAATGGAAATGGTTGCTTCTACCGGATCCAGCTGACTTCCACCTGCAGAGAGCGTCAGCTAATGCTATCCCCATGCCGACGTCACGGAAGGCTAAAGATCAGATCAACGCCACAAAAAGAGTTACGGAAGAGCTTCCACGCCCAGATGCGCCGTTCGTTGAAGGATTTACCTGGGCCGAGTTTAACGCATGTGGCACTACCAACAAGTCGCAAGCCAAGGTGGACTTTAGCAAGGACGACCAAATTTGGTATTACCTTGGAAGAACTTCGACAGAAGCTCGCGCTCAGTACACGGATGATCCACAGAAGCCTAAGCATAACGCTAAGAGCAATTTCTTGGACACCGTTCCGCGACCTGCCCCTCCTGTGGTTCAACCTCGAAAGTCGTACGGATCTACATTCTCGGTCCAAACACCAAGCACGACAGGAACCAAACCCGAGAAACCGTACCAGTACAAACCGAGGGAACCTGTGCCACCTTCTTATTTTCATTCTCCTTTCACGGCTCAGCAGTTTGTTCCGAAGCCTTCTCCGTTCACAACCCAGCAATTCATGCCGAAACCACCCTACTATCCACAACAAGCTGCACCAAAGATAGTCCCTGCCCCTCAACCGAATGCACGCTTTGTTTCGTCACCAGCCGTCCTGAAGCAAGCGCCGGCACCCCAGCAGAGCAAGCAGTATCCGTCCAAGGAGGCTCACCCAAAACCGCCTTCTGCGCCTCAGCATGCCTATCAATTCTTGCATCAATCCATACCCCAAGCAAGTTCCATGATCCAGCAGAATGGACAAAATACTCCACGTCAAACAGCACCGCAGCCAGCTTCAATGTCACAATACAGCGGGCAGTATCTTCCACAGCAACCCGTGCCACGGCCGGTTCCTACTCTACAACCAACTGGACAATCTTCGCCCCAGCAGACCATCACCAAACCGAGTCCTATATCTCGACCCACACCTCCGCGGAACGGGCATACACGGAACCGGTCATCACTCAATAGTCAGAATGGGCAGGCGTTGGCTTTCGGTTCGGACCATCGATTCAGAACACCACCGTTTTCCTATGGGACTAGTCGAATCGATTCCGCTGCCAAGTCACCCTTCAGTCATGGGTTCACGCAACCTCCTGGACTTGGTCCCTCTCCATCGCCACAAAATGGTCAGCTCTTCCAGGCTCAAGCTAGGGCTAGGTCGAGTTCGCTCGCATCAAACCGTTCTTTTGACACGCCAATGACCTCCTCCGCCATTCGACCACCCTCTTCTACGTCCGCTAAAGGGACGGTTGGAGAAGCCCAGGCTCCTCCTCAACAACATACCTTTACTAAACAAGTGAGACCCAGTATCGTACAGAAATATGCTTTCTTCCAGGTTCATCACAATAGGTATGATCACCGGGGAAAAAATCCCATCGAAGTACTTCCTGCTAACCGTCTTTAAGGGATTCTACTAAGTATAGGACACCTTACGCTCATTGGGGCGGATTTACCAATGGATACGAAGGCAACCTTCGAGCTCATTTGATGAGATCACCTGAAGCTCTATTTGACATAAGAAGACGTTCCACAGGTTTCAGTACCAGCACAACTAGTCTTTCCTCAACTCCTCGAATTCCGTTTAGTAATGGCATTTCGAATAAGGATGCCCCTATCTCATCGCCGCACATAAGTCCCTATAACCAACCTCGCCAAGCAGCCGCCTTACCCCCATCCGCATCTCCTAGCCCATTTACAGCACAGAAAAGCACTCCACAAATGTCACCTGCTATAGCAAGTAGCGATCAACCATCAATTGGCGCCGCGAATTCACCGGATTTAAATCAAGGACACTTTGGACAACTGCACCCGGCAATCAGAGCTCAGTATGCCGCGGTATTACAGGCCAGGAATGCGGAAGTCCATAATCATCAGAATGGTGTCAAAGCCGGCCAAGCTACACCGCATCAGCAGCCGACGTCGATAACATCAGCATCTCCTCAAATGCCTTCGAATCTAACACCTATCTCTACTCCAGTAGATACTACTACTCCATCGATTTTAGCCACGGATCAACAGTTGCCCCTCTTAACTGACTACAATTCTTGTACGAAAGCACCGAATATGGCGAAACAAACCTACATACCCCCGCCGCGACCGTGGGAAATGTTACGTAGGCCCCAAGTTACCTCTCAAATCACCCAGCAGCCTCCAATTTCGTACTCACCCTCAGGCACTACGATCTCAGCTATGACTGTGCCGACAGTTGTGCCGGACGGTTCCGGTCCCTTCGTGAACGATGAATCCGGACAAACAAGGCACATACCAAGCCCAGGGCTCGAGCCCAGCAATGTAAGCGGACCTTTCTGGCAGAAGTTCCCGCAGACAGTGCCTAACAGCAACAGCCTCAACCAGATCGATTACGTGCACAGAATGTACAGCCAACAACCGCCGCACAGCAACTACCAACTGTCACAACAGAACCACCAGCAACACCGATATGGCGATCAGAGTCAAAGCCATTGGCAGCAATGATGATGGAGCCTTCTACGCCAGCTAGCGTGACTACAGTCTCGACAACAAATGATCTGCCAGAGGTTCCCGACGAATCAATGGAGTTAATTGAGAGCATCATAAGGGACGCTCGGAGAATCAGTGATACGTATTGTGATTTGACACACGACAACGTTTAGGTTGCCGTTCAAAGCCGAGCAAGGATGAAATGAAGGGTAACGATGAGCATGACACAATGGCTATTCAGTATGACATGCACTGCTGAGTGGAGTTTGGCGTTGATTAAACGAGACGTTACCTTCTCCGGAGATTTACCTGCATCTTTTTTTAAGCAGATGATGGTCCCTTAATTAGACCTTGTGCCTGCATAGGCTTGTTTCTTCCCCAGGGTTCCATGAAGGGATCATGGAAAAGAGTCTTGTTCTTTTCGCACTTCTCGATTAGTGGAAACGGACGAGATTTATAGGTGACAGGCGGGCTAGGATTTAGGGAAAGGAACGGATGTATGCTAAGGCAGCAGTGGGCAAGCTTTTGTTTGTGACGTGTATGGACCTTTTGCGTTCCAAATTCCAAGAGACCAAGAGAATCGACTGCCATTATTTCGAACGACTCGGATTTAATTGCAATACCAATGAGTTAGTTGTAATGATACGCCTTAAGATGTGTACGTAACTTGCTGATTGCTCGTTGCTGCTTGGTACATAAGCACCGATGTACATTGTAGTCCAATAATCCGCTTGCGATATTAATGTTTCTTATATGCATAGAGACCCACTAATGATGTAGTTATATGGTATATGCAGTAACAAGGATCTAGTGGGGCCGTCGCGAATGAGTAACCCAAAAAAATTATTATTCGATGTTTCCGCCTTCTTTCTCTTGTCAGCTCTCCATCTTCAGCCATCTTCGGCCATTCGTTGCGACAACATATCGTTCACCAAGCGCAGCGCCACGCGCTATTCTCTGACTACGGCAACACTAGATCGGCAATATGGCTGATAAATCGAACGACAAGTTTGCACATAATGACCGAAAGCGCCTGAGTAGTCCAGATGTTCAGACGCCTCTGAAGCGCGTCAAGAAAGAGGACGACGGTGATTCGAAACCGAACAAATACAACAAATACAACCCTTACCTTGCGCACTGGACTAATGGAAATGGCAACGCGGATAGCGATAGCAAGGATGGCTCTGACTTTAGCGATCGACTGCCCAAAGGCTCCCCGCTGGCGCACTTCGAACGGCGGAAGACCACGGCCAAGCAAGCATTCGAGGTCGAGAACTCTGACAACAACCCTTTCACCGGGGAACCCCATTCCCAACAGTACTTCAACATCCTGAAGTCGAGGAGAAACCTTCCTGTTCATAAGCAGAGGTTAGTCCCTTTTCCATTTTCCATTTTCAACCTAAGATATACCTTTCTAACTATATATCAACTACAGACAAGAATTCCTCGATTTGTATCATAAGTCGCAAATCCTAGTCTTCGTCGGCGAGACTGGTTCGGGTAAGACGACTCAGATTCCTCAATATGTAGTATACGATGAACTGCCACACCTCACCCGAAAAATGGTTGCCTGTACGCAGCCTCGACGAGTCGCCGCTATGTCCGTCGCACAGCGTGTTGCCGACGAGCTTGACGTGACTTTGGGAGAGGAGGTTGGTTATAGTATACGTTTCGAAGATAAGACGAGTTCCAAGACGATGCTTAAGTACATGACCGACGGTATGCTTCTACGAGAGGCCATGCACGACCATGATATGTCGCGTTACAGCTGTATCATCCTTGACGAAGCACACGAACGTACTCTCGCCACCGATATTCTCATGGCACTTCTTAAGCAAGTGACTAGACGCAGGCCGGACCTTAAACTCATTGTCATGTCCGCTACCCTAGATGCCCAGAAGTTCCAACGATACTTCTTCGATGCGCCTCTACTTGCCGTCCCAGGCCGAACATTCCCTGTCGAGATCTTTTACACACCAGAGCCAGAGAAGGACTACGTGGAAGGGGCAATACGCACTGTGCTCCAAATACATGCTTCCGAAGACGAAGGGGATATCCTCCTTTTCCTTACTGGCGAAGAAGAAATTGAGGACACGTGTCGGAAGATCTCGCTCGAGGTCGATGAGCTCGTAAGAGAAACGGACGCCGGTCCTATGGCAGTTTACCCACTTTACGGAACTCTGCCTCCGCACCAGCAGCAGAAGATCTTCGAACCGGCGCCACCTCCAAACAAGAAGGGTGGCAGACCAGGCCGAAAATGTATCGTGTCGACTAACATAGCCGAAACGAGTTTGACCATTGACGGCATTGTTTATGTGGTGGATCCCGGTTTTAGCAAGCAGAAGATATACAATCCTCGATTGAGAGTCGAATCCCTTTTGGTTTCTGCTATCTCGAAGGCTTCAGCTCAACAGCGGGCAGGTCGTGCCGGTCGAACGAAGCCTGGAAAGTGTTTCCGGTTGTACACGGAGAAGGCCTTCAAAGAAGAGCTTATCGAGCAGACGTATCCGGAGATTCTTCGGTCTAACCTTGCAAACACCGTGCTGGAGTTGAAGAAGCTTGGTGTTCAGGATCTTGTGCATTTTGATCTCATGGACCCTCCTGCCCCTGAGACTATGATGCGTGCCCTCGAAGAACTGAATTACCTCGCATGTCTCGACGATGAGGGAGAACTCACGCCTCTCGGTAGTTTGGCGTCCGAATTCCCCTTGGATCCATGTTTGGCCGTCATGCTAATCTCGAGTCCCGAATTCTACTGCTCGAATGAAATACTATCTATTACGGCACTCCTCTCAGTACCTCAAATCTTCGTACGTCCAGCCAATAAGAGGCGGGAAGCTGACGAAATGAAGAATCTCTTCAAGCATCCTGACGGAGACCATCTGACTATGCTCAACGTGTATCATGCCTTTAAAGGGGAATTAAACCGTGGAAATGATGCGAGAGCGTGGTGTCACAAGCACTATCTGTCATTCCGACACCTTTCTAGTGCAGACAATGTCCGCGCCCAGCTCAAGCGCATCATGGAAACTCAGGGCTTGGACCTCGTCAGCACGGATTTCAACGACAAGAATTACTACACCAATATCCGTCGAGCTCTAGTCAGCGGCTTTTTCATGCAGGTAGCTAAGCGAGAGAACAAGAACATATACCGCACCCTCAAGGACAACAGCCAGCAGGTCATGCTGCACCCGAGTACCGTGCTTCAGACCGAGTACGATTGGGTCCTTTACAATGAGTTTGTCATGACTTCAAAGCACTATATCCGGACGGTTACCGGGATTAAACCGGAGTGGCTTTTGGTGAGTTAATAACCTTAGAGATCTTGAACTAGAATGAGAACGATAAAGCTAACTAGATAATAGGAACTCGCACCAACCTATTACGATATTGACTCTTGGGATGGGCAAAAAGACGTTAAGCTGGCACTGAAGCAAGTTGCTGATAAGATGCGACGTCGGGCTGCTATGAAGGGCGGTCGTTGAGGGGACTCCAAGCAGGACTCCAAGTATTATTACGAAATGAGTGCAGCATGTCAACCGAGTTGGAGACTTCAGTCTAGAGGGGCAGTTATCCGAAGTCTAGTTTCCGTCCCTACGGCAAGCAGGTTATGCTTGTCCATATGTTAAGAGTATATACATTTCTAAGGAGGGAGTCCTCAGAAATCAGTACCTTTGAGGCGGCTTTATGCGATAACATAGACCTACGATTTAATAGGCCTACTCGTTGTCGTTTCTAGGGATGAGAAAAATCTCTAGTATGTTCCATTGCAAGGAATCAGGACGAGACGAGAAGCCTCGCAAATATTAAGCTGGAGCAATCATAGAAGAAGAGCATAGAAGGCGGCTCGTGCTGCAACTTGTCACGAAGATAGACTCATTCTCCGGTCGTCGACGTATTTTAGCTAAATATAAGCCGTGTATAAATGGACTCCCAACCATTGCAAATCGTGAAATAGATACCCCTTATTAAATCTATTAGTAAGCTCCTGATTTATATATCGGCTGTAGAGATAACCCGCCTTGAAAGCATAGTAAACGGTCTGCTCGCAGGGACCAAATCCTCGCTATCGATCGCTTAGGTTCGATGGCGAACACAGGGAAGCGTGGGCGTGATAAAATGGAAAAAGTTCGGAGTTCTCAGAATTCTGGTAACTCTCATATCTCAGCAGGGCGAACAAGCCAGATCAGTCGGTAATCACCTAAGACAACAGAATGAGTAGTCTGCTGCCTCTATACTTCGTCTCTCAGATAGGAAACAAAGTGCCCAATAGAGATTCACCTCCAAGAAAAGCGATCTCGATCAAATTCCCTTTCACATGCTTAATAGATCGGATGATCTCAATCAGACAGTCAATCGCCAGCCCGCCACTCACGCCACCATGGATAAAGTCAATTTCAGCCCCTTGCCCGAGCAGACCGGTGAGCCGCTCGTGCTACCGACTTAAGTGTGGCTTCGCTGCGTTTGTGTTCTGGATTACTGCAGACGCACTAGGTCCGGCCCATAAAGCAACCGTCGAATAGGGATAGGGATGTCTATATAGATGGCTCGATCTACCGAAACACGGGCGGAGACTAGTTGAACATGGTGGTGGTGGCGGCGGCGCTGTCGGACTTGACATATACGGATGGTTGACCTTACCGTGCCGTGCCGTGTCGTGTGGATACATAAAATTATGCTGATCAACGTCAAAGGCTGAAGATGTCTAGGTCGTATCATAGCCAGGTAGTGATCAAAGTCATTCTGCCACGGACGTTATCCACCATTCGTTTTCTGCATAGCTGTTCATCAGAAACTGGTAAGATCTTCTGTGTACCAAATATGATCTGATTTCGGTCACAGCATGACAAGAATCCCTTTGTTCGTGTTAACCTGGAACGGCTGCGATGCCAATTCAGCTCGTGCTACACGGTAATATATCATCTGCCAATTGCAGATCGAAGCCTCATTTTATGGGTGGCACGTAGGACTACCGGAAGTACAACAGTATCCCAGAATTCCAAATTATCAGTATCACAGCCCTCATATATTTTACATTATATCTTACATAAAACTTCAGCTGAGCGCCAAGCATGTCAGCATGATATGTTAGGTAAGTGACGTCAATCAGTCAATCGTCATCATTCATCATACGTTTGTTTCTATTCAAAATTGAATTGATTTTCCCTACTAAAATCTTACCTTACGAAGAATCGAAAGTTGTTTCAGATACCGACGATGTAGTCTTGGTCGGTGAGCTGGCTGCTTAAAATATCACGGCATTAGCCTAGGTAGAGGTAACAATAGGACTTATGGGCGATATAAGGCTAGTGTATCAAATGAATATCGCCCACTTCAGCTATAGAGAGCTGGCGAAGGATTCGTAGCTTGTTATTTTAGGTTAAGTGCCATGGAGTGATCGTCCTTTTGTACGGAATATCCCATAGTGTGGAGATCTGCATCCCCATGTTACGATACCTGGATACGTAGGACACAGGCCTCATCGCGTAGACTTCTGCGTAGAGGCTCGTGATTGACCTGTAGCTGGTGACATATACCTACCTCCTAACTACCAGAATGAAACAAGAGCGAGCTGTACTCAATTTACTCGTACGTAGAAGGTAAGAATAAGAATAAGACCAAGACCAAGACCAAGAAGCACATAGGAAATCGCGAATTTGGGATGCCAGTCCTAAACCCGCTCGACGCGCCACGGTGGAGGAATCCTAATCAAGTTCAGGCGTGTCGATCATAGACCGAAAGGGTAAAGCTGGAGGATAGGGCAGGGCCAGGGCGCTCCAATGCTACCCATCCATGCAGCCTGCATGGGTACATGAATGATCTCAATGGCATAGGGGAAAAGTCCCTGACCCACCGCGACGGGCAGAGACAAGTCGGTCCCGCAATGGTGGCCGCACAAATGCTGGTCCCTGAATGTGCTGTAGGCTAGCGCTGAGCCAAGGTGATTTCCCGGCTTAGCAAAGTTGTTACGGCAAGACTCTGCGATGAATAAGACGATGATTTACACATGAAATCATGGCCTGTCTGGGATGTGAATCCTTCTAGCGCATGTTATTGGGGCTGTTGGGGGCCGTTCCATACCTTAGGCTGAGCCTTTCTATAGTATACCTTGTAGAACCTAATAAACCTACCGTACATCCCTCATCCGTAAAAAGGGTACGACAGACGTATGTTTCTCGCTAGATCGATCTAGATTTTCCATTCTGTCGACGAGTAAAGCCGGTGTAAAAGAGAGGCACGGAATACGACACCGGAATACACCTTCTCTTCCTGAAGAGTTATGAGACCAAGAGAAGGACCAGAGATTAGGAAGCATTAAAGCGACGTATACGACGATTAATTCCTCTTACGACCCACATAGTTGAGGTGGTGGTGGTGGTGGTGTTCGCTCCAGAGGTTCAAATCGATCTTGAGGGTTGTTAATGCTGGTACCGTCTACATAAGGAGGGAAAGCAAGAGAAGGGAAACCAAAAGAGGAGGGGAAACGAGAAGAAAAGAGAGGATCAGAGAAGCAACCATATATCAGGTCCCTAGGCCACTCACATAATGTCTCTCGGCCCGCTCACGACGAGCTTCACGCCGCCTGCCGACTGCACCGCTTCATCAGCGCTGTATTGGGTGAACACAGCCTCGACCTTCTACTGGCTGCACGGCCGGCCAGGTCAATCCTCGTGCTTCCCGGATAACTACTCGCCCTATCAGAACCAGTATTACAGCCCTGGAATATGCCCCGCCGGCTACACGCGGGCGTGCGAGTCGGCATCATGGGGCGGGGACAACATCGCCACCACGCGAGCAACATGCTGTCCGTAAGTACACTCACATGTTCTTCTTCCCGTTAGATTCCCGTTGTAAGTACACGATGCGCGAGCGCACGCATCCACAGGGTTTGATAGAGTACTTCGGACGACGTGTATGGGTGTGACAAATATAGAAATCTAATAGAATATGCATATAGGGAAGGGAACTACATATGCGCCTCGACGTCGAGCAGCTATAGCTACCCTTGGGGCCCTACTCTAGGCTGCATGAGCGTGTACAGAGTGGACATGGAAACGAGCTTCACGACGATCGATGGTACGTTGAATGGAGGGGAGAACGCAGGCTCGCCAAGAAGTCTGCGAGCTCCTGGCACTATAATGGCGTACGGGATTGTCATACAGAATACTGCTACATCAACGGGAGACGGGGCAATAGTAACAACTTCGGAATCAACATCTAATCCCGGCGTGGCGTCAGAGACCGCACCCACAGCATCCGTAACAGGAGACGCCCAGTCTAATAATAGCAGTGGGAGTAGCGGGCTCAGCAGTGGCGCGGCGGCGGGCATAGGGGTCGCAACGTCATTCGGCATAATGGCTATCGGAGGCGCGATATTATGGATGTTCTGGTTGCGACGGCGCAAGAGGAAACAAGAGATGGCCGCGGAGCACGGAAGAGGGAACGTGGTAGTAACACCCGGAGCCTGGAGTTCCACGACGTGGGACACAACAGCCTATCCTCAACCACCGGCGTTTCAGGTCAACTGGGCGCCTACGGAGTTGGCTAATGAACGCGAGCCTAAGGAGATGAGCGCCGAGTCTCGAATGCCTGCCGAGAAGGATGGTAGAAGCTTGGGATCGCGGTAGCAGGAAACTGAACAGAAACCACAAGAACGTAATACCGCATAATAATAGATTTCAAAGTATCACGTAATCTGTCATACCTGTGGGCACACTCGGCACTCGATACTCGTAAGCTATGCTCCCTTGGTGGTGGCTAATGCTGGCTACGAAGAGCGTGACATGTAGGACGCGTATCAAGCTAGAAGTGGATGAGGGGTAGCCTGCAGAACTGCAACTATCCATTATAGATGCTTCTCGGCTGCAGAAAAAACGAGTTTGACCACCGCTCCAGTGTCTAAAGACTAAGGGAATAGCCATTCGGAAGCAAAAAGCGTTCACAGCTCTTAGCTGTTGCCAAGCAGCTTAGTCATGGTAGATCACAAAGTAGCAAGGAGCATAAAGTGGTTGCTCCTTAAGGGTTAGGATGACCATTGGATGTCCGCCGTCCTTGGAACCGAGCTTATTTCTCTAATGACAATATCATATGCCTAATAAGGTATAAACAAGCTTTGGGGTCTGTTAGAGTGAATTTCAGGCGCCATAATTATCGAGATGATTGGCAGTCCCAAAATATTATTCTGGATGAGACGATGTGACGAGGATTTGGCACGTAAACCCCCGGCATTGATTGCCTCCTAGGTACTACCTTAGACTTCTTGGTAGGTATAAGAGTTGTCAAAAAGGCATTACCCGGCCGCCTCAAGGAGCTTCCAGGATGATACATCGCCGCCAATACGAGAAGGGTTAGTCCGTCGAAGGTGGCCAGGAGAGGAGACAAATAGACATGTGCAATTGTGCCCCGGCATATAGTCAGTGGAATTCGAACAAACACGTGTAGAAAGACATCAAAACGAGGCCAGAGTCAGTAATCGAATGTTGCCTACGTCTTCCGTGCCAACGCAAACCATCGGCTGCCATGCACAGTAACAGTCGATAATGCTGCCTCAGGCGTCATGATAAGGCTCTGGCGGTTAAGCGATGCTTGTTCTGGAACAGTCTGGACGGCTTCTAGACAAGTCTGTCCCGGTAGTTAGCTTGGCTTAATAAGAGCAGAGTTTATCTCCAACGTCCAGACAAGAATATGCTCCCCCTCTTTCGAAGTGAAGTTCTCCCCTAGGTATCCCAACGGCTTAAATATGCAACTGTTGATTCGAGGATCTGCAGTGATACTGATTCCGAAGGAAGCTGCCGACAGAAGGAACCGGGTTAAGAAATTGGAGAAATCACCCATTCCTGGTGATAACTAGCCGGACAAAGTAATCTCTGAAGGACCAATCTGAGTTGACTGTGGATATGAATTAGCTCAGGGATTGTACAGAGGAAGCATAGGCAGAATCCACCGTCAACGACCATCCTTTCGTGGAGATCTTTGATTGAAGTTGTCATCTCCATAAAGACTCAACATGTCAGACATCGGCTATGTCTCTGGCACAAGGAGCGGATTCATACGGATCTCCTAAATAGGATATCGTCTCGGAGCCTTCGAGTACTCATTTCCCTTTGTATCGCCACTGTAAGATGTAAGAGTCGCCACAAAATCCAAAGTATCGACACGATCGCAAATTGCAAATCTTACCATAATGCTCGAGTAACGTCGTATTGCGTTCGGAAATTTCGAGTTTTTCCGATCTTGCCACCACCAGGAATACTTTTGAAGAAGAAACGGGGATATGATAAGAAATCCGCCGTGTGTTCCCAAGCCTGATCGAACAAGGCAGCGTTTCTCCCGTTTAACTCTGTGTATTTGATCAACTCGAGAAGGCTCCGCAGAATCCAAACGACGAACATCCTAAACCTCTCCTATTTGGGCGATCAACCAAAGCATGGACAAATTAGTCTGACACCATCCCCGTGACAGGCTATCCTGCAGGGAACTAATCCGATTGATGCAGGTGAGGGAAATACTGGCTGACCATTGAAAAATCAGCGTCGTCAGTCTCGTTATTATGTGGGTGGGTGATAGTAGCATCTGGCCGGACTCCGGCGAAGACAGCCTAAGCGTCCTTCATCTCCCTACCTTCATGTGGAAGCCCATATAACAGTTGAAGTGAATTTCAACAACACCGTACTCACGCCTTGCATCAAGTGGGGATACGAGTTTCCATTTTCAACTAACCGCATGAAGGGAGGGTGTGATTATTGGCTCCCTAGCTAGTCTGGAAATAAGGATCGCAATAGGACGTAGTTGGGATTTAAAAACTGCAATCCTAATCCGCGAATAAGAGCCGGGCCAGCATAATCGTGCAGAGCTGTGGAAAGTAGCCGGGCAGTGTAGACGCGGTCGATGTATGAACTGCAGTCATACCTCCATGTAGCTTCTGCAGTACTCCCCTCCGCATAAATCTTTGTGGATATTCTTGGTCCCTGAGGACGTGTGATAGGACTCTCATGCGGTTTTCCCTGGTCCCGCTGTTGCACAACAGATTAGGAATATCAGCTACTAGGGCCCTGGGGAAGGTGTCATAGTCTCCCGCTATATCCCACAAGCAAAAGCAGCTAGCCTGTAGTAAGTGGCGCCATTGTTCGGTGACCACTTGTGTTAGAATTCTGATCTTTAACATGGGGGGAGAAGTGACTCCGAAAAGTTGAGAGAATTCGGCCGTTTCACTTGGAAAGTCGCCAGAAAACTTGGTGCCGTTTATTCATTGCGTGGCGAGCCTTCCGGTCAGAGCGAAAGAACGCGGAATATCAGACCGGTGTCTTTGTGTTTCCGCGTCTCCAAGGCAGGAGACTGAGGCATTTGCGTGTGTGCCGGTCTTGGAAATGTTGCTCTCATACTCGACACTAACAAGACAGCTGCAGGACCCGAGTATAACCCCTCTAGCACCGGTGACAAGATTAGTTATTCCCTGCGAAAGTATCCTTCCGGGGTACATTTGATGCTAAGCTAGCCCGAGCCTAGGTGCAGATCAATACCGACGCCCTAGGCCGCGGTATCACGCGATACAAACCTTCGAGCAGCATTGCATTGCATGCCACAACCAAAATAGTTATAGAACCCCTGCGAGCAGGGCGTCTCCGAATATATGGTATATGGGTTGGGATGCAACGGAACCAAAAGCCCGGGCCAACCGGCTCAGATCAGCGTTCTATCGAAAACCTGGTGGTGCCGATATGTACCCGGTTGCCGGTTACGGTTGAGTCCAATGCTGATGCGGCTAATAGTCTCCTACTTGAAGGCTAGTATAATGAATAAACGTAGGCATTAACCTCAAGCAATAGTCATGTAGGCAACCTATGGTGAATGTGGAGCATTCCGATATTGAGCCCATTGATACAACTTAAACAGTATAAACTATCCTCTCTTCAGCTTGGTCAAAGCCTAGGGATAGACATCATGTTGTGAGTGATGAAACCATTCTATATGCACCATGTATACGAGTTGGCGAATGAAGGGGAACAGATGGGAGCACTAAATACAGACACAGAAAGTTAGTAAATAAGTCAGTCTAGGACTAATTTCCAGATATTTTTTCAAGCCCGTCTAAGTCTGTTAAGGAAAGAAGGTACAAACTCGTTCAGAACAAACTCGTGGATCATTCCAGCAAATCCATTAAGCCACATATTATCATTATTAACCATCTGATCAAATCGCTAAGCAGGAAGAGCAGCGCTGCGTCATGCAATTCTATATATAAGAACAGGGTTTTGAATTGACATACCTGGAGTCGCCACTGACCGAGTAACAGCATCCGCGGAGATATGTAATGGCCGCAGACTGACCGGCCGCTATGCTGCTCGATGAGCAAGAGGCATGAGCTATGCAACCATCGATCCTCATCTATGTTGTGTGCTTTGACAAGGAGGCATCTTGAGAATAGGATACGCCTATGCATCATCAGCCGCGACACAATCATGCATGGCACATCCAAAATGCCCCAAATCTCGAATGATTCCGGAGCCCAATCGGTCACTATGCCTATAGGTCAAACATACTCTAGTGTTTTCGTGGTGGATGTCGTCTAGATAAGTCTATGATCCTAAAACACCGTGACTATTTTTACGAAGTAAAAGGCTGATGTGTAAATTAGTCATAGGTTTGATTTCGAAGGCTCGTGAAAAGCCACTGACGAGCACATCGATGGAGAAGTCGCCGAGTCAGAGCATTTACCTATTGGCGGACATTACACGCGAGGCGGGATCGAAAGGTAGCATTATACAAGCCGGTAACCTGGGTCTACGGCAGAATGGCCAGTCGAAGACCAGTTCTAGATGTGGTAAATGATGGGTCTTAGCTGCAAGATTGTGAGTGTACGTATGCGCGAATATGGAGACAGAGTTGGTTGTGTAACATCCGGCTCGACGAGTTAGTGATCAACTTCGCAGCATGCAACGGTAAGTCGTGCATGGCTAAGTGAACTAGTAAGTAAAAGACGGAGGCCACATGGCAACAAACGGGATGTGGAAGAACTGTCAAATGCGCGTTGACGTCTCCCATATTAAAATTGCCATGGTCCACGGAACGGGGGAGATATTATTTGGGCATACCAATTGGCTTGGCACTTGTTTGATTGCGGAGAAAAAAGAAGGAAAATCGTATGGTTCTCTAACTTGCAATTCCGAACCGAACCACGTAATCTAGTGTAAGTTTTGGAATGAGTGAGGCTCTACCGTAGATTATGACGCGATACGGGATAGATTAAGAGGAGGATCGTATGCAATACATGAACCAGGTATAGATGATAAGTGGTAGGTAGAGAGGTAGGTAATATTAAAGCTGACGAAAATGCGGCACGAAGGTAGGTAGTTTTGTCATTTGCGACCTAATAGGTGCCTACCAGGTAGGTATGTATATGTGAGTTTCTTGAGAATTGACATGTTGATAGAAATTTGAACTTTGGTGTGGCATATTTCGAAGTTTGATGTCAAGGGGGTCCTTTTTGGGTCCCTTTTTTAGAACCTAGTTAGACCTAGTTGGACCCATTTTTCCGGCCTCTTATCCCCGGAGAATTTTGGGATGATTGGGTTTGGATTGGGTCTGGATTGGGGTGATTTAGCGTTTTAGTGGCAAGAGCCTAGTATATTTTAAGGTAAGCGGGTCTTTTACTAGGATCCCAGCCGACCTGCCGACCAGCACGACGGGAGTCAGTGCTTTCCAAGGTTCTAAGGTTCCTTCACAGAGTCGATCAAGACGCAAGGGCCCGTTGGGGAGCGAACGAGGTACCTCCCCGAGCCCTAGAGGTTGGTTACCCAGACCTGGGAAACAACGTATTTAATAAGAGGTAACCACCACCACCTTCTACCGCTTAGCCACCTACATCGTTCAAACTTACGGCGGGTAGGACAAACGTAAGGAGTTTTTAATTAATTCATGCCACTATCCACCCGCGGAGCCTTTTCCGACCAATGGTATATGTTGACCTTTCTATCTTCAGCCTCAATCAGGACCTACTTTTAGCATTGGACAGCAAGTCGACAAGAAAGAAGCAGGTAGGGTCGTTGTAGGAAGAAATGCAAGAATGGTAATGCAGGTAGGTGATTGGGGTTGTGATGTCGACGAGCCAGCCTTCCGAGTTCATTTTTTTCAAGGCTTTGGACCCTTCCAGTTAATTCCACGGCCGCGGTGTAACAGTGCACGCAGAAAGAAGCAAGCTTCATCTCCTAGCAACTTCTAGATCTTCGCCAACGTGGAGGATCGTTGCGGTTAAAATACAATGTGTGACAACAATTAAAGGGCATCAGCAAAACCAATTGGTCGTCTAGCTATATATTAGAAGCATGGAGTGGAAGTTGTTTGCAGCCAACTGAAGAAAACTATTCTGTCAGAATTCAGATTTTTCCTACTCTCTTCCTCATGCGCTCTCGAGCTTCACCACCTCTTCTACCCGAACCTTCGCCAATGAGTGATGGGCTTTATGCTTCTTGTCGTCGCATTTTATCCTTCTCACATAGAAGCAGCGAGACGCACATATGTCATCAATATTGAGTCGATGAATTACTATCCAGCGCGCTCCTTTCTCTCTCCGGGGTTGCTGTTACACGACAACGGACTAAAAAGACGCGACCTTGAAAAATTCTGCTACCGTACATATGATATGTCAGGATCCATCTGTCAGCTTCTGTTACATAGGTATTTATAACGTTTTTCATTCGACAGGCGCGTGTAATAATCAAACGAATGTGTCCATGGATAGATATGGATCCACTTGGACCCTTGTTGCGGCAGGGTCCTCAATGATGCATTGCATGAAGTCTGCCGTCGGGAATAGATCGTTGTGTGTCTGTGTCTATTTAATATGACGGACTACGTTAAAAGATGTATTCATCGAGCCGTAACAGCCTCGGCGGATTTTTAAAAATATGAAAGAGGGAGAAAACTAAGCGCTTGAAAGTATATACCTACATGTATATAATGCATGAGATATGTACGTACCGCAGTTAGAATTCCTCGGGTAAGAGATAAATAAGGATGCTTCCGCACATCTACCTTGGGTATATCTGTTTGCCTTTCGGAGCACCCTTGCAACAAGAACCGATTCGGGTTCTATCTTGCCAGATTTTGAACTTCTTTACTGATTAGGACTTTGTAGTCCATCAGTGAAGCTCCGTCGCTTGGCTGCCAGCGGGCAGTAACCACCTAACAGTTTCGATTTTATTCTACTATTACATGTCTTGTTCGTCAAAACTCTCCCCTTGAGATCAATTATTATCTATCTAGCAAGCCGACTGAATCCTTTCACGATGAGTGGGAGCGGCGGTTTCTACAAGTACCGATGCAAATACTTCTACACCCATAACTGTCCCAATTGGGTCTATGTCAACAATTCTCCTTGCGCAAACTGCTGCGTAAGTAATTTTCGGGAAAATAGCGCTAGCTTACGCCAACACATGTTGACTAATACTTCGATATAGGCTGAAGGACGTGATGCCGATGGAGAGGCTTCCGAGTTGCCCTCGTCAAGATACTCGCACGACATCTGCGTCCCCCGAGTCGAAGACGGTGTTGTACATTACACGTTGATGGAAATCGTCAACACAGACGAGTCCGGCAACCAATGGACACTTAGATATAAAGTCAACCAAACCCAGATACCTATAGTCATGACGACCAGTGCCACACCAGGGCCGCCGGTCCCAGCGACTAGCTATTGAAAAGACAGAAACGTCTATGGCCGATTACGGCGAACAAAGGACATTTAATGTTGATGATCAGCTGAGGCCTTTTCGATAGTTTGCGAGGATCACGAGATAGCGGGATTATGACATTGGAGAATAGCCATCTAAGACAACCAGTATGGTGGGGCGCAGCCACCATTGCCGCCCCCATCAAGTTTGTAATTATGAACTGACGATCGTATGGCGGAAGCGGCGGCGTTTCCTACAAAATCCACATGTAACTAGCTTAACCGGGGGGGAGTTCACGAATTGCGCAGCGTAACAACGATGGTTCGAGAATGGCGATGGAAACCGATTTCTAATTTGGAATTGCACCGAATCTAGTTATCCTAAATTGAGAAGAAATAAGAACACTAACTGCATTATATCCGGACTAAAGACTGTCATGCTCTTTTTAGGATATAGCACCGATAGGGCTACTACCAAGGGGAAATTATACTGCACATTATCGCTCCTTGGCGTACACATAATAGTCTAGGTATTCTGACTCATATCCCACGTACCGGGTATGAGACGTTCAATATGACGGTCGTCTAAGCGCGATTCGTGCCGGAGCTCAATATATCGAATACTTCGAAGTTGAGGCCAATTCTTGGTAGTAATAAGGAATTTTTTACGATAAGCGAGGCCGACGCGCTGACGCGTAATACCAGCTTGTAATAGATAGAACAACGTTGCAATATAGATCTCGGAATCCTTAATCGGGTGTGCTGCATTAGTTATCGCGTCGATTGCGAACCTCGTGATGACAGATCTACTTTTACCTTTAAACGACACATCGAATTGTGATCGTAATTGCGATATACCTAGGTACCTAGCTTGCAGCGCCTACCCAGATCATGAGATGGGTGCCTAGGTAGGCAATTTAATTGAATCAACCGCTCTAGTAGGTATCTATAGTTAATAACCAGAGTTGTTTAAGGAGGGTTAATGGAACAGTATTCATGTTGATGTTTGGTACATTGCAACTTTCCAGATGCGGACTTCAGGATGGCTTAAGCTAAGAAAAGGGTAATGGTCTGCGAGACCAAGTTGTATCGTATCAGTAAAGTTGCATGGCACGGAACTGTGATGCCTGATTTATGTTGCAAAAATGTCACAATCAAAATAGCACCCTATACATAGGAAGTATACCTATAATATTTAGTTATGTATGTACTTGCAAACTCATGTTGAGCTTTATAGGTAAGTACTATGAGAATAGGGGTCGAGTACATACCTGATTCTTCTGATTTCTTCCATCGGAGGGAGGGGAGATGTATAACGACAAGACATCCCGATCCAACTAGAATGCCGAGAAAAAGTTCAACGGGTATACACTACCTACCTAAGGTACCTACCGCCACGACGAAATTGGTAAAAGAAAAAAAAAAAGAGAAAAGGAAACAGCATCCTATGGCCATGTACCTACATACCTAACATAGTATACTGTGGGCTCAGCGGGTCCTCCCAGCCGAGCCAGTCGGTGGTTAAGGTGGTTGGGATTCGGGAACGCTAGCATGCAGCTATCCGTGGCGGTTACATATTAGGAAGCATTAAGGGTGGGGGTTCACCCGGTATGGGGTACCTAGAGCCCTGTCCAGCCACGTGCTTGGCTTCTTGGGTGCTTGTCCGAACTGCAGACTCCACAATTTCCATGTCCCCACACCTTTCAATGGTTATTAATTCTCGATTCCCTTCGTCATAAAACCTTCAGTCTTACCTAAAGAACCATTTCATCACCAGCTTCGATCCTTGAAGTTTGACACGGATCACTGCCAACAACGAAGATTACATATAAACACGCAAACATCGATATATTACATGCATCTGCCACCTCCACAACTGTGTATTTCCGGCTCCACGATGCTCGCACCACTGCAAGGAATATCTGACAGCTGCAAATCTCGTACCACCTCCCTCCGATTTATTAATGTCTCGTATGCCGTGCGACAGTTAGAAATATTAGTCTACGATTTGCTTGGGTCTGTGGTATCGGATATCCGGGCTGCATGTCATGGGGTTTCTATCGTACATACTGCATCTCGGGATTCACACCCACCCCGCTGATGCCCCTTGCCATGCGCGTCAACACTCTTGGTGACGGTGATCAACGCTAAGCCTATGGAATTCTCGACCTGAACTTGGAGACCATCGTAGGGATTACGCCGGCCCGAGAAAGACATGGCCGTGCTTCATTATTTCTCATGTCCAAATCCGGACTTCGGATGAATTCGTTCGGCACCCACCTTGGCATCACGTTATTAACTTGGTTCCAGATCATAATAAGACGAATGAAGCACCAATATCAGTATATCCAAGTAAATGTTCTTCGTTACGCTCCGAACTAAAATCTATGAGGACGTATGACACATTATTAGACATGACAGGTACGATAATCACGGTCTACACGAGAAATAGACATCCCAACAGTTTCAAATTGTTCGCTTAAAACCCGGAGGATTCGATAATAACACCGCCGAAAACGGTGGTCCCTCCAAACGCGGCGTACAGTTGAGAAAGTTAATAATCTACCTGCCTATTATCGTATTAGAACACCAAATTTTACCTATATATTTCTGGTAGCGTAGTATCAAATCAGTTGCTACCTATTTTTGAACTTTAGATTGTAGATGTTGTTCTTGTATGAATCTAGGTCCGTTTGGATTTATGATAGAGGCTTACTGAGACCCATACGAAGCGGATAGCTCAATAAGGACGAACCAAGTCCATAGAACTAAGATCGTTCTTCATTAATTAGATAGGAAATCTAGCGTCAAATGTAATACGGTCAATTCGTTTTACTCTATGGTATATCATGTCGTACCAAGTTAGACGTGTCATTTGCTCCGGTGAGGCTGATTTTCTGGGAGGCTAAAGAGAGCCATTTGCTTCGGCTTGGTCTGGCCCGATCTCTTTAGAGAATGACGGTTCCTCTTTTCTTACTCCAATATGCGTGCCAAACCTTAGAGGACTGTATTAAGTGAAATCGGTAAAGTACACTGTTTACAATCCATCCCCCATCTGTAAGGGGTTCGCCGCCAACGACAGTCACAACCTTTTAATGGTACTATTTCCGTGTGGTTTGATTCGTGTAGGCGGTGATAATCCCAGCTTGGAGTCCTCGGAACAGCTGCGGGAGTGAATCCTAATTATGGCTATCAGTTTTTCTGTATTGTTGATCATTGCCTACTGTAAATGGTCCCTAGGTAGTGATGGGAAGCATACTGCCGTGAGGACTTTCAATCCCCGGCATTTCGGGTTCAGGTGACACGCTTCATTTGGCTTCGGCGACAGAAAGGAATATTTACAGATTCATATGAAGGTATGGTTACATCTGGTCACCGAAGCGCCCCTGGTGGCATCGGCTAGATTCATGCTATTCGAATTTACCTACTTCTACCAATCAACACCGAACTACCAGGGCATCCAAATTTATTTAGAGCTAGGGAAGGAATTAGAGTGGCGTGGTAAGTTATTCAATCCCGACTTAAGACTGCCGGTACCGTAAGGTGGTATTCCGTAAAAGGAAAATCTGCTCGTGGAGCAAATTATACCCAGATCATAGCTAAGGAGTTCGTAACTGCGATCAAGAACCATGATACTTAGCTTCATCGCTTGATGCGGCTATTGTCATACACATACATAGGATGGTTAAGTCGACGGATTACGGTATGATGCGAAATCAAAACATTGCTGACCCACCCTGAATGACAGATCAGGAGTAATTGTCCACTGGTTGTAACAGGCTCTTATGGCCTACGAGTCAGCTGAGTCTCAATTTAACCCATATGGGTATCGCATTTTAGAGGTCATATGAACTGAATTGAGGAAGTAGAGCAACATGGCAAAAATACAGTAAATCAACAGGTTATCACACATACTGAACAGCTCTAGCCGATTCGCATCCAATACATGGGTAGCGAGCTATTATTAACAAGGCTGCTCGTTTGGAGGGTGACCTTGGACATTTCCCACTACTTTGGTCCTATGATCATGTTGCGAGGTGAAGTTACATCGCACAAAACTACATCCACTATCTTAGGTAGGCTCCTTAAGACATTCGGCGGTATACCGTACGAGATTGGCTATCCGGCTCTTTCTTATTTGAAGCTGACGTTGAGCACTGATTCGTCAAGAAGCTTGGATAGTATCAATATTACGAGAGAGTATTCGCGTAGAAACAGATTAGAAAAAGAACCTGGCACCCCCGGGGACCTATCTAGCCCGGAAGAACTCTCTCTGGGTCATACTCAACTCCCGATAATTTATACCTTCCCTTTGTCTAGGTGCTGTAACTTTCTTGGCAGCAGTCTATGGAAGCCCAGTTCCCATGGATAACTCGTCAGTAACTTCTATCGCTTTTGGCGGAAGTTTTGCTCCTCTTGGCTAACGGCTTCCAAACCCCCTCAGAGCGATGATCAAAACTGGGTAGCTATGATGTATCATGTACCTTGTGGCAGCATATGACTTTGGACTGGCAGCCTTAATTACACGATGGTACACGCCACATACTGTCAGGGTTGAAAAATTCAACCCGGCTAGCTTCTAGTTACCACAACTAATAAACGTTGCCACTGACATGTCACATCCGCGCCCACCATATTACCTCAACATATCAAGGATGCAAAGATAAAATTAATATACGGTACATTATTCTATCTTAAGTCATAATTATTATAATGAATTCGCCGGAACGACTTGATCACAATAGATGGGTGGATAAAATAAAGTGTAAGCCAGAAGAACTTGGAATCCGCAGCCCCTTATTCCGTATTAGATGGGACGATAAATTTGTTAGTAGATAAGACTGGTAAATGATAATTGAAGCTGGTATTATTTAGAATGAAAACAAGCAGATCCGGTAATTCTCTATGGACAGGTTGATAATGTGCCAAACTAAGGCACTGGTGTGTTAGGTATAATTATCAGACAGGGGTATTGACCTGTTCCATATCTCAGCCATCAATCCACAGCACCGTATCCAAAGGACGGTGTCTTAACCTAGAAAAGTCAGTCAGCAATATCCATAATAACTTGTGAATGTACCTGTTCCAAAGCTCAAGTATGGCTACCCTTTCAGGCAGGTTTACTGCCTTGTGAGAACCAAATACACGTCTCGGATAGCTAGCTGTACTCACGGTTTTCTTGTAGGTATGCTCAGCCTGGCGCAATAGATGGTAGTCTACGCTTAGGTTTTTGACTCAGCAAGCTCCTTATTCGATACCGACCCAACGCCCGTATAATCGTCCACGTCGCATCACCATCGCGTCCTTCAGATCCAGCCTCGAATCCTAGATCAAGTGGAATGGTTACAACTAGTGCACCAGCTCATACAATTAACGTAGATTCGGGACTACTCCCTTTAATGCTACCGGCATCATATGAATTCTCACCGTTGAAACCGTCTATCCGAACTCCCCGATTCGCGATCCGCGCTAACTTTGAGAGCTATGTATTGATTATCGTAGAGAATGCTAGCCCGCTACTCGCCGTTTACAAAATTCTTTTTCTTTCGCCCTCGAACGATAAAGAGTACTCAGAAACTACGATCATTCCAATTCATAAAGAGAGTATGCCCTATACGAAGGAAATCGACGCCCTTCCGCCTTGACGTTGCAGTTCCTCGATACGCCGGCTTGAGACGGTTCAACACCGCCCTGTTTCGATAAAGCTGAAGGCAAACTTCAATTCCATATAACGATACTCTTATGTCGGCCAAGGGGTGCTTCAATTTACGGCCCCTTTTCAATTGCCAACCAACCGCCAAGTCAATATTTTCTGAAGTTGCTCTAAGTGTATAGGGGGTTGGCAGATCTGAAGGTTCGCCAGGATATTGCAGAAACTAGGACGCTGGCCTGGTCCACGTGAAAGCGTCCTCGTGTTCAATGATTTCTAGGGAGTTCCATTCACCCATGGATTTTCGTAGTTCAGTCCCTGACAACCAGAAACAATGTGACAGCAGTTAAGGACTATCCGGATTGACACGTATCTACCTACTTACCCATGCAATACTTCCGAAGCTCAGCAATGGGATAGAATATGAATGGCTAAGGGAAATTGATGTTAGGTAGGGTATATGATTCCCGATCTACAGCTTCTGTAAGTTCTAGTTCTAACTTAGGGACTAATCGCATTGGCTCTTTCTTCCTTCGTGTTACTATTCTATAATCCGGAAAAAGTAGCTAACTTCCAATCTCAGTATCCTGACCACATCTATCAGTATGGGTGCTTCCATCTGCGATCGAGTACTAAGAGTAAACGAATAAGAGGATATCATAGTCTTCGAATCAGGTCATCATATTGCATTTCTTCGTCGAATCATCCTCATCAACCTTGTGGCCATATCCTAGTAGCCCCATGACACATGACGCAAAACATAATTCAAAGGCACAAGCAGAGCATCGCCATGAACGGTAACAAACTCCAACTCCAGCCCCAGCGAACGGAGGAACCGACATTCCCGAATCCACGACCCTGATATCCAAACGTCACGTTCTGAACGACGGCCTGATTATGGCAGTTCCCGCCGACAATATCCACATTTCTCAAATCGTCGGGAGTGACGAAGAACATGTACTGTCGCTGGTCTATTCCCTCGAATCCCGACGTATCATATGGGAATAGGTCTGAGCTGTCCGTGGCGGTCGTGTTGCGTAGGAAGATACACTGGACCTGACCTGGGTAGTCACGTACGAGTTGCGGATAGTCCTTCATGACGTCCGAGTTGGACGTATCGGCAACGAGCACGAATTTACGCTGCGGAAATGTCTGGAATATCTTGTCAAGAAGCGCCTTGCGGATCGACAGCGTCGCTGAGACATCCGAGAAATTTAGTGGGCGCGTGTCGAACGAGCCTAAGGGGTACGTCTTGTATATGAACCTTCGCGAGTCAGTATTACGTGCTGATTTTGTTTAGAGATATATTTTCAAAAGTCTTACTCCATGTAGTTTCTTGTCACTTGCTCTGGCGTGGTGGTAAGGTAATGGAAGTGGAAATTAGGAATTGTAGCAGACCAGTTGGCATAGATCTCCGGCATATTCATCCAAGGGGTAAATGCCCTGGCGAATGAGTTAAGTAGGCCCTCCTTTGGATCGTAGATTTTGGTTACACGGAGAATGTCATCAATGTCAGAGATGATGGTGAAGCCCGTTGGTGGAACCAGGTAGGCCGTCGCATTGCCCGTGTCGGTTCCGTTGGCATACATGTTGAGTGCCTGGATAGACGAGGTTGCGTTACCGGCTATCAAGTGGCCTCCATTGGGACCGGTTGTGTTCTGAAGGATTACGAAGGCGTCAAAATCACCTTCGTCCGTAGTTGGATATGGAAGACGGATGGATTGCACACCACCCTCCTACACATGGGCATCGTAAGCTTAGCGCCTATATCCAAAGTTATACGTCAAGATACACATCGACTTACCGCGTTGATCACACCACCGCTTGCATCCGGCCGAACATCAACATCATTTTCAAAGTTGATGGTGACGTTGAGATCCGGTTGTTGAACGACAAAGATGGAAGCCGTCAAGTTCCTAGCCTGCCTCTGCTCTGGCTCCGATAATTCATCAATATCCGTGCCGATGAGGAACACATTGGCCAAGTCGTCGAGCCTCTCTTGCGAGATGTTGGGCTGTTTGTAGACGTTGCCATGAATGCGGACATTCCACCCTTGTTCAGTCCAATTCGCATATGCCCTAAAGCGCACAGTTTGTTAGGAGCGTACTTGGCAAGATTCCGGAATGTTGAAAGTTTAGTCTTACGGGATGTTTAGAACCTGGGTCGGCGTAGCGGCTAAGGCTGTGTCGTTGATACCAAGAGAACTTTCTACGGCTTGACCACTAGGAAAGTCTTGAAAGAACTGAGGGACTCCTGATGCAACATAGCTTGAGACGTCGCTCCCAAGGTGACTTATAACACTGTTGATATAACTACCAGGATCAAAGTCCCGTTCTATTACTCGATTTTTTAGGTCTGGAGCTGTTGTAATCATAGGATGCGGCGGAGGTGCAGCTATAGTCGTCCTAGCTAATAGCACTAGCGGTAGCCATACTAGCACTAGACGATCTAAGAGGATTGCCATTTGTCTCAAGAGAGATGTCTAATGTAATAATATTTAGCTTTGACGTATAGACTGTTACGGTAGGTAGTTGAAAGAAGGTTGAGCACCTTTAGGGGGTTGATCGGCGGGAATGGAACCTAAGTTTAAGATGACTTAGGTCTAAAACAACTGAACTTCTTCCTACTGGTATTAAATGATTTATTCCATAGGTACATGCATGTGGTCGGGGTGATTGTTAAGCGTGGCACCCCTGGATCGTGCCCTGTTTGTTGTGTAGGAACGCTGTCATTCCCAAGACCTTGGCTATGACATCATTAGGTTGCTGTGGTTCCTTGCATGTGCAAGCGGGAAGAAAGCATGGAAATCGAAAAGTCCCCATCAAATAAGGTTAAAGCCCCGCCCCTCCTTTAGTTGAAATATCGGGAAGCGGAAGGGTTAATCAGCTGGTGTCGTTCTATAGTACCTCCATAAGCTGTCTGGACTGATTGAAGATTGCACAATGCCCAGGCGTTACTGCCTTTCAGGTACCAGGTACCTACCTATCTAGGTAATTTAGGTGGTATAGCCCAGTCGAGTCATTGTAAGACCGAATGCGACTTTGCATTCTCACTGATTGCTAACAGATCTATACCGTCCGCGGGCCCTGCGTTCATCTACTCATTGAGGTATACAACCATAATTCGTGCCGATAAGTTGAATTGAGTTTCCTTGGTTAACCGTGGATTTAGATTGAAATGATAAAGGGAAGTCCACACCCCTCGTTGGCGACTTAGGACGGGGGTTTGGGCCAACATGTGCACCCATTCAACATTTCCCCAAATTACAAGACTGTCTAGCCTTCAGACGAACGTCTCATAGAGCCTTGCAATCCTATTGCCTACTTTGTTATGCAATGACTGATCAATATCATGTTTCAAGGTTGATACTTCGTCCAAATCGTGCGTAGAGCTCGACCTTCAACTGTGTCATCTCGTCTTTTATCGTTCCAAGTTTATCTTCGAGTGCCGATACCTCTTCCTCCACTCGTGAGGTCGAAGATGCCAATAACTCTTGTGCTTGCGGTAACGGGAGATGGAAGAATGCGTCGCCAATTTTGTATCTGTATTTTGTGTGATTCCGTCAGTCGTGTTCTCGCTTTGGTATAAATGAAGGCAGGTTCACGTATCCTCGCGCAACGAAGCAAGCGGGCTGTCTGCGAACCAAATCCAGGAATAAGAGATCCTTACGGGACAGTTTCATCCTCATCGGCGAGTTCGAGTTCGGTGGATATGTCTTCAAGTTCTTCTTTCTCTTTCTATGCGATAGAGTCCTCGTCAGTAATCACGGTTCAGTAGTTGTTTAATAAATTAGTCCATTTCCCATACATTCTTGACCTTGAGCTCTTCCTCTAAGTTTAGTTCTCGTTGGTGTAGACGAGAGAATTTGTTGATCTTGTCTTGGTCCTCGCGACGAACCTCAACTTCATCACCGGCCGCTTCATCCTCCTTGGTAAGCTAACGGGAGAAATACAACCGTTAGTAAAAAGAGAATTTGCAATATCACATATCAGGTGCAGAACTAACCATGCGTCGGTTCATTTTGTAGACTTCGGAAGGTTCTTTTGTGCGTTAACTGTTGTTGGCGCAGTAGCAACTTAAGGTTCAATCAAACTGTCGCGAACTTCAAGAGCTTCAATGTTGGATGGTGGGGTTGAGCTTCAGCCAAGACGCAATTGGGCACTTGTGTATGTACATAGGTACTGGTACTTCGAATAGGTATGTACCCAATCAGCCGATAATACATAGAGGGTTGAGTCACATGACTGATAAGATTAACCCATTTCGTCTACATGTAAACACGAGACATTTACATTTATCTTCGATCTACAAAATACCTATATAAGGTATGGGCTTTCTCTTCAGCAAGAGGGTAGTTATATCTCAAATGGAATGTCTAGATCTAGATCAGTTTTGCATTCAGACCGGATATGTTGTCTTCCATCTCATGAGCACGTATCAACTGAAGATCATATTATTTTGGGGCATATAGAACCCAGTAGCCTACATACCCAAGGTACCTAACGCAGTTTAGGTAAAGTACTCTCCACGTATTGGGGCCAACCAGTTTCTAAGCCAATAAAAGTTTTTGGATATTTTTGAACATTGGTCACTATTTTTTTTCGTATTTGCTTGTATCTATTCAGTACATGCCTTCAATGCTCTCAATCACACCACACGACAAAGAATATTATATTAGCCAAGCACCCTTTCGTCATGTAAAGAGTAATGCACTACTATTCGATCAGGACTTCTCAGACCGAATGTGAAGTTCCGTGCCCTATATGACAATGGATGCCTAACCTTCGCTTAAATATTCCCCTCAACCCTTTGACCCTACATGATGTACTAGCTGTGGGTAGTGATAAAGTACCTACATACCTACACACTAGTAGTACTTTTCTCTAAGTACGTCTTGGCAAAGGTTTTCAGCGCTGAAATAGTTGAGCCTTCAGGCAAGTAAGTCTCTTCAGGATGTCGCAGACGTATATGGACCAGGAGTCTGACAGCTACAATGACATCCGTCCAACTTTTTATATTGGTCAGCATGACTCTACGAGATCGGAGACATTGACCGATTTGCAATATGGCCAAGTCTTGAATTCTGGTGTAAGTGGTTACACCTAAACGTGACAATGTGATGCTTACAAGGCCGCAGTTTAGCTATGTCACAACCCCAATCACGAACAAGAATTTCCATGGTCGTGTTGTGAATCTATTGAAGACCACTCTGATGGATGCTAAAGCCAACGAGAAAGCTGGCTCTGTCCCAGATCCAGTGGTACCTCCCCTAACCACAGAGGACACCAACCTCTTCCCGGGAACCTATACGAGTGGACTTGTCGCCTACTCTAGCCCTTGGATTGACCTATGTTCCCCTAATCATGTTGTTTCTAGTATTTCGAGACAGGTTCTGAACCTCGAAGTCTCGTATGCGAATTTCTGCGGCGTCAGGAGCATTATAGTCCCTGGACCGAGGCAGGACTCAAATCAGACCGGCAGTAGCCAGGGCATTACGCAGTATGCTCGAGCTATTAAGGAAGCTTTTTCTATTGGTACCCGAGTCAATATCATCATTCATATTCCTATGTATCGCGAACCTAGTCTGGAAGAAAAAGTACCACTTCTATCTCCATTCGATGAAGACGTGAGTGAAACACCACCCAAAGGACAGGAAATTGATCTCTTCGGTTCTTGGGATTCTTGGCATGTCATTCGCACTGTTTGCGACTACGACACGCGACTACTCGTCGGTATGTATCACTCTCCATCACATCTACAATCAAGAGTCATAGACGCCAAGCTATAATAAAGTTGCACAATTTTTATAAATATCGTGGTACTAACAGGAGGAAACTAAAGCCCTCAAAATCCCTCGAGTCCTCCCAGAGAAGGAGCTTCAGACGAGATGGTTCTCCGAACCCGTACAGTACTTGACGTTCGCTCCTCAGACATTTCAGACGAACAAGGCTGGTCATCCTTCTCTTAGTCGCCATCACCAGGAGATGATCTTCACCTACATGCGCCTGAAGAATGCGCCGTACTTCCTCCTCTGCGACGTAGGCCCAGAGCTGGAGGCCGATCCTTCTCCTAAAGAGATAACGGCGGCTGATTTCCCATCTCTGGTTGAAGCAGCCGCGCAACAAACCGCAAGCAGCAGCGGGAGCAAATTCCACGGACTGAACACCTACTCGGCGTATCTAAGACACCTCGAAAGGCAGCAGGAGCCACTTAGCGAACTTGAACAGACCACCCTAACTAATTTCCAGGATTGGCTACAGTCGCCACTACAGCCTCTCTCAGACAACCTCGAGTCCGTTACGTATGAAGTCTTTGAGGGCGATCCCGTCAAATACTTCCAATACGAGATGGCTATTGCGGCGGCGCTTACGGAGTGGGCCGCACTAGGCAAGCCTACGTCCTCTCCCGGAGGCGAGGTCGTCATCGCAGTCGCTGGATCCGGCCGCGGACCTCTCGTCACCCGTGCGCTACGTGCCAGCCAGAGCACTGGTGTCCCGGTGCGCGTCTGGGGTGTAGAGAAGAATCCGAATGCCTACGTGTACCTGCTGCGACAGAACCAGCGCGAGTGGAATGGTAGCGTGACCGTCGTCAAGACTGATATGCGGGCATGGAAGGGGCCTATCATTTCCGACTCAGCATCTACTTCTGCGCCCACGTACGGCAAAGTCGACATCTTGGTCTCCGAGCTCTTAGGTTCTTTCGGCGATAACGAGCTCAGCCCTGAGTGCCTCGATGGTATCCAGCACGTGCTGGCGCCCACCTATGGCATCTCGATCCCAGCCTCATATACGGCGCATCTGAGCCCGATCTCGACGCCCCGCCTCTACGCTGACATCCGCCAGCGAGCGCTCACGGCAGACGAGAATGCATTTGATACACCTTGGGTCGTACGCCTCTTCGCTCTCGACTTTGTCGCCGAGCGCGGTGTTCCGGGACACCCACGGTTCCAGGAGGCGTGGGAGTTCGAGCACCCTCTACCACAATCCACGTTGGACGCCGTGGAGGCGCGGCGAGCAGGTGGTGTTGCAGGCGGTGGCGGTGGAAGCATGGCTGGTGCAGTGGGCGCGAACGACCATAATACGCGGCACTGCCATCTCACCTTTGTATGCCGGAGTCGTGGTGTCATACACGGACTTGCGGGCTACTTCGAAGCGGTGCTGTATGCGCCTACTATCGGAGGGGCCGAGGGCGAGGAGGATGCGAAGATCGAGTTGAGCACGTTACCGGAGAACATTGATAAAAAAAGCAAGGATATGATCTCTTGGTTCCCTATTTTCTTCCCGCTCAAGGTACGTTTCCCCGGGCATGTGAACCGTCTCATCACTCACCAACTTTTCTCCCTCTTTCATCTTGCCTTGTATTTTAACTGACAAATAATTCTCAGCAACCGCTCTACTTCCCACCGGATACGGAGCTCGAGGTTAGCATGTGGCGGCAAACGGACGACGCAAAAGTGTGGTACGAATGGATGGTTGAGGCGTTCATGTGGGTTGGCCCATCACAGAGGGTTAAGGTCGGGGGTTCGGATCTGTGCAGTAGCCATAAGGTAGCGTGCCTTTTGTGATTCATCGTCGTAGAAAGCGATATAGTCGCAGAGACATGACACCGATTAAGGAGGCAAGAGGGAAGGATATGGGGAAAAGCATTTGCGTTTCAAGGGGTTATCCCCTAGTTCTTTATCGTATTGCTCTACTTGAGATTACCAAGTTACGGCAATCGTGGCCCTGATTCACGATGAAAGAGAAACCGCCATAACCAAGAGTAAAATGGACCATCTATTTCCTGCTCGTAACCAGTGATTCTGCCGTTAATGGGGACATATTTGCTGTCCATTCATCGAGATTGCCCTCCGCCACGAGTCTGTCTGCCATATCTTACCCTGCTCTTCCTTCGAGGGTACCATGCTTCATCCTAGGGGTATATATCTGCCACCTTCACTGATCCGACCTTAGCTCAAGCCTATCCGCCCATCTTAACATCGCCGTTATCTCCCTGGTCGGCGGCCTTGATCCATAATACGTTGTTGCATCTGTAGGTTTGTTACATATTAGTAACCGTCCAGCAAGTAGATATTGTATAGGGCTATATGGGAAGCGCACCGGATTAGGATCTGTCCTAAGTCGCTCGTGAACTTCTGGTCGATGAATTCTTGGGCGTTGGTGAGCTGGATGTTCATGTAGCTGTCGGAGCTGACAAGACGGCCACGGTATTCTGTCTCGCCCCACTTCAGTCGTACCACAATGTCCTTGTTGACACTATTACTTTTAATTAGTCTCAGGGTCGCATTTGTTGCGGTTTCGCGGGAGGACGAGGAAGGCGAGGCTGGGAGACGTACAGGTCTTGCAACATAGGCCGGGGGTTAATAGGCACGAACTACAAATGTTAGTTAGTTGATATGAAATAGTAAACAGTCGAAGAAATAAACAGCAGTCATGGGGTTGGCTTACACTCATGGTGGACGGAATGTATAGAGTATCGTGATTAATTGTAGGTGTTTTTGTCGCGCTGAAGCTTCAGAGCCTACGAATTGTTTGCCCTTGTACTGTGGAATTTTTGAGCTGTTGCTTGAACTCTACATAATCTAATTGGTTAACAGTATTCCCTAACAACTATATGTATGTAGGCGAGCTCTGTAGATTAAACGAGTTGTTGCACTTTTAGAGCTCTGCCCCGCTCTCAACTCCACCATGCTTCTGATCTTAAGTCCCTTAGGTACATGTATGTATTCCGTCCTTGACTTACAATAGACTGAATTAATCAAGAAGCACCCGACTTGATACAAGAGACTTTATGTCTCATAGGTAGGTGAATGATTGTTTTGTTATTCTTTAACTTGATTTTGTTCGCCTGCCTAATAAGCAGACTACCTAGGTACCTATTATATTAGGCAGAAAAGCACGGTTCAAGCTCTCTTGATTTCCCAATTCAAGTCCTTGATGCTAACCTCGTCGTTGGCTTTCTCATCGTACTCATACCATTCGCCTTCTTGTAAATCAATCCCCTCAAACTTGGTACCGGACTCTATACCATCTGCTAGCCACTCGCCCTAATAAAAGCTTAGTCCCCAAGTATCCTTGAGCGAGGATAGCTTCACTCCACCTACCTCTGGACTGAAGGATGTGAACTCTAAGCCTCGGCAGTCGAACTCGATAACTGTCTGCTGTTTCGGCGGCTCGTTTTGTTCATATGGCTTAGGAGCTGTCTTGATTGAACAGGAAGACTCTCGCTATGTTTCCAAGTGTTAGGGGGGTGTATACCCATACCATATCATGGCAGCATGTCTGGTGGCAAACGAACCTTGCAGTTCTTGCACTTCCACACAAAATTCGCCTCTCCCCTACTTCCGCTCAACTCGTTGGTCTCCTTAAATTACAATTAATACCATTGATCGATCATAGTAAAGGGTTCGGGGTCCTACAAATCTGCTAACGGCAACGGGGTTTCCGTGTGTCTCCCGGCATGAGGTACACTGGACCGTGAAGGTATACCAGAACGGATTCTCTGCAGTATCCTTAGGCCGCAAATTGGTGACCCTGCAATGCACTTCGTTAGTTACGCAAAAAGCAGCGCATTTTAGCTATGTATTACCTACCCATTCAGCTCAGCAGTTAACGTGAGCGCATACATGTCGAACTTTTATGTTCTAGGTATCGAGTATACAGTATGCTGGATGTGGGCGGAAGATTGAGCCTCAATGATTCCATGTAACGTACTAGTGATGTCGGATTTAGCCCAATACATGCGCGTATTGAGGGAAATGTAGTTACAAGGTGAGTAGTAGTGTCTATATATGGATACACACATGTAGATAAGGCTGGATAAAGCACGTCACAATCTGCATACTCGCATACATCAATATAACCTAATCAAGCCGATGACGCCCGACCGAGGATGGATGGGAACGGTACGTACCTATCCACCTCAATTTGCTTTCGCTTTTGGACTTAATTCACAACATCGAACGATCATATCACCAAATCGATTAATGAAGATTTCCCGCGCGTGGGCAGCTCCTAAATAAGCCCTGCCGCCGTCAATTGATTTCGCATCGACCCGGACGATATGCCTTAGGTATGCATTCGTTCTGGTCGAGGGCTGCGCAAGCGCAGTCTTCGTGTCGATGTCGAATATGCCTCCATACCGGCCATTCAATCGTACGGCGATCCACGAATGCAGCCTCGAGACGAAAAATAACCGCTGCCGATATCTTCACTGCTTGCTATACCACGATCATGGGCACAGCAGCTATTATCGATGCGCAGAGAAAAGATGTTCGGAAAAAGGAACTCGATGAGAGGTTAGAGAGGGCCAGAGCGGCATTGGGCAATCCAGGCGTCCATGAGGCACCTGGCCAAGAAGGTAGAGGGAGCAACCATCCCGATGCGGGCACTACGAATATTCCACGAGTTCATAATCTCGGACCTACCAATGGCCTATTGCAAGAATTAGGAGCCATGTGTGAAATCACTCGCCGGCCCCTACCACGTCCATCGTGGATGCAAACCCAGTTAGAATGGGCACAAATCGAGGCTGCCATTGCCCTGGAAGAGAGAGATCCAGCTTATGAGCTGAGAGAACCGAGGTCGACGCACCAGCTTGAAAGGATGACAACGACGGTTCTGGACCTGGTAAATCAGCTCATATGGCGGAGTCAGACTGGCGAAAGCCTCCGGAGTCAGGATAATGTAGAAATGAAGGGGATCGATGCCTCAGCAGCAGATATCATCCTGGAGGAGCTCCGAGAACTACCGACCTTACACTATCCAAGTTACCATTATCCTTCTGAAGATGTATCTGGCACTGCCAGAAGCCGGTCTCTCCTTGCGGAATCTATACGGCGCATCTTCAACCAAGCCGCCAGTTCCAAAGAGATTGTAGCTAAAATATGCTATAATATCATAACGTCTAGTGCACCGCCAAGTATCCACATCTACAATATTCTCATCGCCGGCTTTAACCGGATCCGACGCCCTGATCTTGCACAGGCGGTTGTTGATTCCTACATCTACAATACTCCATGGCCCGCCACCCAACAGACAATGGCCTGCCTGCTGAACCACTATCGGGGAACTAATAACGTAGAGGGTTTACGAGACATTAATCTACGAATGCGGGGTGTCAAGGATACCGGTCTACATTTTCGAATCATCAACAAGGATGCTATACACTCGCACGACTTGTTAGCATGGGCTAGGCAGAATTGTGCCTTGCGCAGCCGCACATTTGTGGCACGAGCGTATAGGGGCGATGATGTGTTCAATAGCCTCGTCAAGGCCTGGCTTTACTGCGGAGAACTCGACAATGCTGCCAGGGCATTCGTAGCTTGTCTTCGTAATGGAAGCTCAGTACCAATTCAAACTTTCCGAGAGCTTTTAACAGCATGTTTAACGACGTTCCATTACTCGGCAGCACGACGGCTAGCCCGAGGATTCGTAAAGAACATACAGAAGTTCGCCGCCTTGTTGAAGAAGTTCATTCATCACGAGACAATAGCAACATCTCGTCTAGTAGTGTTGAGTCTTTCCCATTTATTAAAAATCTGCTGGCTCCCGTCCAAAGATATCATTACACCTGTTGCTAAAGATTACGACCAGACGCTGGAGCAGCTCGAGTCTACTCTTAGTAGAGTAGGACTTGTACTCGAGTTGCAAGAGACGGCGAATTTATGCATAACTCTACTCAAAGAGATTAATTCCAGCGATTCATTAATTAGGCGGCTTGATAGTGCTATTGCTACTCTAGACTCTACTCGGCGAAGCAGGGAAAAGGTCGCGGGGTTATTCGTGAATTTCGTTAGATTAGCCACAGTCCTCGGGATTGATAGGAAGTACCATGGACTGGAAACGGCGATGAAAACTACGACAGCTCTCGTGAAAGTGGCCATCCTCAAGATCAAGACGGGTTATGACCTTGATCCATCGGGGATTCTTACTTTCAAAAAGTTTACGAGCTTTTACCAGCAAACCCGTTACAAGTCTCTCTTAAATGCTCTTCAGAGTATCGAAATATACCAAGGTCCGATGGCACAGGAGGATATCAGGTTACAACTCTTCCGGCATCTGCCTGATCCTGTGCTAGCAAGAAAACTTGAGGAGTCTGGCGCAGCTGATAACCTAACTATACGAGCACTGGTAACCCTCTACAGTCCTAAGCCAACCGTCAATCCTGGACCACGATACTCTGATTACAGCATGACTATAAGACAATTGGAACAGGAGCTCGCCGACGCTGGACTTGCGATTAGAGCGACTCTATTCGCGCACCTCGGTAGTTATATGCAGGGCAGGCTCGGGTTCAAGTACCCTTATCTGCACACGATACCTATCGAAAAACTTGTCGAGTACCACATGCGGAAACGCATCCGTGAAGTACCTCACAGGGTTAGGGAGACGCAGCAAACAAATATCGTTGAATCACGCGACCGAGAAAACCCCGCAATAAGAACCACTAAAGGATCATCAATGGTTCCGGACGATGCAGACGAAGCAAATGGTATTGTTCGAGGAAGCACCGCAACAAAACACGCAGGCATCGAGAGGGGACTGCATATAGACCGACCGATCATAAAGCTTTCCTCGGCGGACCCATCCGTACTACGCGGCGAGAATACCCATATTCCTCTCGCGGCGTTGGGATGAGGATTCAGGTAAAGCGGTGGGGGTGAAAATGAGGTATGCCTCGCGCAGACCCTGCAGAATAAAAGAAAGTCTAATTGGATCTGGGGAAGCTTGGCATAAGAACTAGGGAGGGTCGAACCAAACCTCTATTCCCTTCTTATGTAGAATATCGTATACCTAGCCTACCTATATATGTCTTGGAACTGGCCACTGACAGATTCGAATTGCCCGGTGGCAGCATGGGCAGCAGGGTGAATATGCGGTTTGGATCCCGATACCGGATGCCGAGTCACCGACGATTTTGATATGTTCGGGAGTTGTTACGATTAATGGAAGCAGCAGAGTAGGTATCCTATCTATCGGTCATTATCAGGTAAGTGTCGGTGTCTCTTCTTCCTGCGTGATATCCGTTATCTATCGTAGTAGGTGAGGATGGTTAAGTGCGTAAGCAGGTGTGCGGGATTATCCTTTGAAATGCATATTGAGGGAAATTAAAAGAAAGAAACGCGTGAATAAAGCTTGCATAGTGCTCTAATGTACTATGTATATACGTACATGTATGTAATAAGCGATAGAATGGTACGGTAGCATTGCCACAAGCCTGGGGCTCCCCGTGGATCCCGTTCGCCGTATAGGATCGAGGGCAGATGTCTAACAATGTCTGCCGCTTTATGATCTCAACTTCGGTCAAACTTCGAAAAAAGGGATGGATTTATGCCGAATGGATGAGAGTAAACAGGGTTGGTTTTAGTAGATGCAGGCGGAGCCGCTATCGTCCGCGAAGCCTCCGTAAGTACCTAGTTGTGTTGTACCTATTATATTGCGCAACAACAAAGAAGGTACTTAAGGGACGTGCATATGCCACTTTAGATATACTTTACACACATTACACTAGCGACAGGGCGGGCTTGAAAGGTGTCGTCGTAGTCTATTTCAGCTGTCCAATCACATCTGAGAATCTACATCACGTCTCTCCACGTAAAGGATCTACTGGCCATTGAGATCCCACGACTCCACGAACCAACGAGAAAACTCAATGATTTAACCTCACCGCTCGGGAAGGCAAAAAAGCGGAGTATTTGATGGGTATTCGATGGATATTTGATGGGCTATTTAGGGCTTACTGCGTCACTGGAAGGACTTGACGGAGCTAATTCAATCCCTGATTAGGGGTCCGACTTGCATATTCTATTGCATGTGTTTTCCAAGCTCCTCCCCAGACTCTTACCACAAATAGGGTCCAATTAGGGTCCAATTACACGTCAAAAGCAACAAAAATTCGCCGCGTAAAAGCTTAATAAGTAGTCTCCGTTCCTGTCTAGATCGTTCTTCTCATGCCCGTCACTATCCTACACCAGCAAAGTGGTCTTTGTCCCCGAGTCTGGTAAACATCAATGGCTCCAAATATTTGCCTTCGACAACAAGAGACCCAGTCGACTGGCTATTCGTGATATCCACCGACCACATCACCATCGTTCGACCAACTTGAAGTAAATTGAAGTTGTCGCCATGCTGATGTTTTAGATCTTTGTTATCACTCTCAGATTTATTCTCGCTCTTGCAGGTATTATAGGTACATCCTGCTTAAAGTCCCGAGTCACTGTAAGAGCCTCAGCTACCAGTCATAATGGAATCGTATAAAGCTAATTTGACCTTGTAGTGAATCGATCACCTCTCCCATTTAGCTGCTTCTATTCCTTTTCGCTACCTGGCCAGACCCAATTTCGACTTAATTGATTACACCACCCTTATCCTACGATCTCAATCTTCATCCCCTTCCATACCATCCACATCTAGGAAAAGACAGGCGGGCACAAGATGAAGTTTGGAAGAAAGTAAGATCAGATCCTCCGATGATCCAAGCTCTTATCTGCAGAAGCTTACGATTTGTTCTAGTCTACCTCGCAATCAAGTCCCCGAGTGGGCATCTTCGTATATCGATTACAAGGGTCTCAAGAAGTTAATCAAGGCGGCCACGAGAGCCGCGAATGCTGGAGAAAAGGTTGATCTTGCAGGTGAGCTGGATTCTTAGGCGCTACGCCACATCGATGCCGGTTGCATCCCCTAACCTAACAACAACAGAGTTCTTCTTCGCTCTGGATCGTAACCTTGAGGATGTTGACTCTTTCTATAACAAGAAGTTCGCCGAGGCTCATCGCCGTATTAAATTACTGGAGGATAGATATGGCAGAAGCCCTGATGTTGTTGCGGAATTAGACGACCAGGAGAGCGAGGAGCTTATGGGGGCACTGCTTGAGCTCAGAAACCAGCTGAGAAACCTACAGTGGTTCGGTGAAATCAATCGGAGAGGTTTCGTTAAGATTACGAAGAAACTAGATAAGAAAGTGCCCAACACGACTACTCAGGAGCGGTACATCACGACTAAAGTCGATCCCAAACCATTCGCTAAGGATATTACCACGGTGCGGCTAATCAACGAGATCAACAAATGGCTATCGGCGCTTGGAGATGCCCAAAACTTTGACGACACCATGTCAGAAAAATCCACACGTTCGGTGCGCTCCCTTGGAAGAGTGACTGCTAAGGCCATGCTGAGCGTCTCACAAGCTGTTCTCGACAAGCTGGATGCCGCGATTCGCAAAGACGATGTTACAACGTTGCAAAACAGCTTAACTTCAGAGAACCTAGTGACCCTCGAACAGGCCTCCCAGGAAATGCTACTGAATTTACTTCAGCGTTCTATTTCGGCTCGATCAAAGGCCTGCATCGCATATATCTTGCAGCAAGTCAAGACTTTGAATGAGCCGGGCGATCTGAACGAACGAAACTGCATCCATCGTCTGGTCATTCACATTGGACGAAGTAAATCGTCCCTCGCAGGCGATCTCGAACCTAATGCAGTCTCCCTTCCAATCAGTTCTCATTATAATAGTCACTACATCGCGCCGACCCAAACCAATGGGGTAGTACCGGGACGTTTAGTGAACGGCAATGGCTCCGGCCCACAACTGCTGAGCAAGGAAGACGAAACTGTACAGATATTATGTTATCTTTTAGACTGTCTTCAGGGGGAGCAACGACGTGCGCTGATAACTAAAGATTCCCTAGGTCGCATCCCTCTTCACTATGCGGCGCAATTTGGGTTCGTTGTCCTTTGCCAAGTCATCATGGCAAAAATGCAAGAATGGGGCCAATTCAATGTCGAAAATGGAATTGATGCTCCCGAGTGGCAGGATAAGGAGGGCAATGCACCGCTTCACCTCGCAGTCATCGGTGGCCACCCGTTGACTACAAAGTGTCTTCTCCAGGGAGAGAACTGGCAAGGCCCTACCCATAAAGAGGGGATGGGAAGGAAGCCCGTGTCCAAATCTAGCGCTGTGTTGGCGTTGGCCACGAAATCGAATTTTGTGGCCATCGTTCGAATGCTCGTGGAAGCTGGTGTGGATATCAACTGGCAAGATGAGACGGGAGAGACTGCGCTGCATATTGCCGCTCGCTTCGGGCACGTGGAGTGCGCCAAGATCCTACTTGAAGGCTCAGTCGAGCAAAAAGCAAACTTAGAGTTGACGGAGAAATCATTTGCTTGGACGCCTTTGCACATCTCGGCAGTAGACGGGCATCTTCCCGTGGCCCAACTTCTAGTGGAAGCTGGGGCAGAAGTAGGGAAAACGGACTCCTTCGGATGGACAGCAACAGAGCACGCAGCGTTGAGAGGACACCTGCAACTCGCGAAGCTTCTAGTAAAGTATACAGTCAATTCCCCATCTACTAATGTCATGGAGGATACTCAAACACCACCCTCCGCACCGCCTTCACCCCCTACGGAAACATCATCACTTGAAGACCGAAGGTCAGATGGAAGTACTCGGATCACAGAACCGATCAAATCCTTTGGTCACCGATATCTTAAGGATAGCAGCCTTGTGATGGTGAGCCTGGGTTCCATGGACATGCGGAAGAATATCGAGGCTGTTAAGCTCGACCGCGTCCCCTTAACGGAAGCCCACACGAACCAGCTCGACACAGCTCTGTCCGTTGTGGTATCGGCGCAAGGTGCGCAGGGAGAGCCAACCATAATTGATCTGCCGGTGCATGAAAATATCTCTACTGAGCCAATTTTGTTTACTACCTCGGATGCTTCGAATGTTAGACTGCTCTTCGACATTGTGCCGACTTATTCTGGGAATGAGAAGAACAAGATCGGCCGTGCTGTGGCTCTGCTATCATCCGTTCGTCCATCATTAGGGACTAAACGGATGAACCTCCAAGGCGATGTATGTGTGCCAATCATGGGCGCAAATCTAGAGGTCATCGGCGCCGTCAACTTCAACTTCCTCATTATTACGCCGTTCTCGCATCCAAAGATGGAGGTCAACTCTCAGCAAACTTACTGGAAGAAGCTGTCCTCCACCATGGTTTTTGGTCATCGTGGTCTAGGCAAGAACTTCCTTGAGAACAAGTCCCTCCAACTGGGAGAGAATACAGTATCATCGTTTATCGCTGCGGCTAATCTGGGTGCTCACTACGTTGAATTCGACGTCCAGCTGACCAAAGACCATGTTCCAGTCATCTACCATGACTTCTTAGTGAGCGAGACTGGCATCGATGCCCCGGTTCACACCTTAACCTTGGAGCAATTTCTTCATATCAACCATGAGTCTCAACCAAAGTCTGGGAGGGAATCACCGGATACAAAGAGGAACGAAGCAAATGGTAACGGTGTAAAAGAACCTGGGCCTAGACAAAGATCTCTGTCTATGGACTTAGCCAAGGGTGTTAAGGACAATCTTGACGAGCGCATGAAGTATACACTCAACTTCAAGAAGAAAGGATACAAGGCCAATACCCGTGGCAATTTCGTCCAGGCGCCGTTTGCCACACTGGAAGAGCTCTTCAAGAAAGTTCCCGAGAACGTGGGATTCAACATTGAGATGAAGTATCCCATGCTGCTGGAGAGCGAAAAAGAGGACATGGACACGTATGCAATCGAGCTCAACTCATTCTGCGACACTGTTCTCAACAAGGTGTACGATTTAGCCGGGAACCGCCACATTATCTTCAGCAGTTTCAACCCGGACATATGCCTCTGTCTCAGTTTTAAGCAGCCCAGCATCCCGATCATGTTCCTGACTGATGCTGGAACGGAGGAGGTCAGCGATATCCGAGCCAGCAGTCTTCAAGAGGCTATCCGGTTCGCGAGTCGCTGGAACTTGCTCGGTATCGTGAGTAACGCGGAGCCGTTCGTAATCAGCCCTCGGCTAGTTAAGGTAGTGAAGCAGACGGGTTTGATTTGTGTCAGTTACGGGACTCAGAATAACGATCCTACTCTAGTACAGGTAAGTCGCCCCATGCATTAGCATGAATATTAGAGACTAATACGATTATTTCCTATCTAGCGGCAAGTCAAGGAGGGTATTGATGCGGTGATTGTAGACAACGTCCTTGCGATCCGCCGAGGATTGACCAAGGATGATTAAGTAGAGGTAGAGGTAGAGTTATTCCGTCAGGACTAAAGAGTAGGGAAATAAAGGGATAAACTCGATAAATAATCTAGCGATTATCTCGTCTATGAAATAGAAATATAGACTCATAGCGCAATACGGTAGATAATTGTACGTCGATCATCAATCTGGTTTATGAATGTGTTAGTAGTAATATCTCAAATTATTCACATAAGGAATCGTGAGATCTCCACAATGAGCCTCTCTCACTTCCAAGGTTGGCATACTAGTGTAGGTACCTAGTAAATTACCTAATCCATATCGGAGATTGGGGCTGTGACGACATCTTATAGATCTGAGGATAGACAGCTACTAAGCTCCCATGCCGGAGCTGATAACGCCGATAACATTATATCCATCATTGAACAAATTGTTGAGGAAAATATGCAATTAAGCCCATCCGGTAGCAGACTTTCGCCGAAGACCGGCCGATTGGTAAGGACAACAGCTAGTAAGGTAGATGCGCACCTGCCGGTGATCACATCACCAGAGTGAAGGCAAACCTCAAAAGATTCGCCGCAATTTTCTACATCAACTTTTTCAAGGTTCCGCAATTCGCCCCGAGAATGCGGTCTCCTCCCCAATCACCAATCAGAAGCTAGTTGCTCTTCTCTTTTTTTTTCTTAGAATTCATTTCTATCTCTGTAGTGATTGGTGGCGGCGTTCTATCTCTCATCTCTTAGTATCGCCGTCGTCGGTGCGCATATTTCAATTTTGATTCTGTCGTAGTTAACTTCGGTATCATTCCACTACGACTGACTGAGAATACGCGCGCCGAAGTCAAGTCGCCATGGCGTTTCAGACGTCAGCTCTACCGAGCATCGCGGCGGCGACGACGGATCTATGGCCATCGATCATGAATACCTTTATGGTCCCATTCCGAGCACCGTCGCTACCACCTCTCAAACCGAAATCATCCCGATCCCAGAGTGTCGAATCAACCCTGCAACCGACGCATGCTCAGCCCAAGGTTTCTTCAGCTGTCTCCAAGTTTGAGCTTCCCGAATTCTTTCGAGATGCTCAGAACGACGCCCGTCTTATACCCACCGTCTCTGTAAAAAACATCTCCACTCCCTTTAATATCCGTTCCTCGATCTCGACCATGCAACCTGCTGCCTTTCTTGCGTCAAACCCTATGGTACATCGTCTATATCTCCAGCATCTACCACGCCGATCTATGTCCACCTCGACCGTTCTACGTGCATTCCCGAACCAGTTCGCGAAGATGACTATGCCGCAACGAAGGTCTTTCCAGACTGGTGGACTATCTCGTAACCTGCTCGCTCATATGGAAGAATCTGCCAACAGGAATCCCACTAGCGCCACTGCTCAAAACGCATTCTACCAGGCTCTCTTGAAAGCAAACATGCCTGCCATTATCGTCGAGAGGTACCAGTCTGGACGCTTCGCTACAAACGCCGCCGCAACTGAAGCATACCACAAAGCACTGAATATGTTAACTCCGAACGGCACCCAGGGAATTCCGGATGAGGATATCAACCAAACCGTCAAGAATTTGCCCGGAGATCTGACGCCTACTCAAATCCAAGCTGTTACCCAGGCTTTGGCTGCCCGGTCGCGCGGTGGAAACCTAGCTGTTTCCAAGAGTGGTCAGGCTACCGGGGCGAAGGACGGTCCGCTTCATGTTGTCGTCGATGAGACACTCGGTGGTAGTGTTTTCCGCTGGGTCAAATTCCTCCTCTGGTTCAGTCTCTTCACTTATCTCAGCTTAGTCGTTGTGACAATGATCATTGACGCCTTAAGCGTTTTTAAACGACCCGGAGGCAAAGTCGACAGCGAAGTCAAGGCCGAACTCCAGAAGACCCGGTTCTCTGATGTGCACGGCGCCGACGAAGCCAAAGAAGAGCTGCAAGAGATGGTTGAGTTCCTGCGCAATCCCGAGAAATTCTCCCAACTCGGCGGTAAGCTCCCTAAAGGTATTCTACTGGTTGGACCGCCCGGTACCGGAAAGACTCTACTTGCAAGGGCTGTTGCTGGTGAGGCTGGTGTTCCGTTTTTCTATATGTCTGGTAGCGAGTTCGATGAAGTTTATGTCGGCGTCGGTGCCAAGCGAGTCCGAGATCTTTTCGCTGCTGCCAAGTCTAAGTCACCTGCCATCGTTTTCATCGACGAACTCGACGCCATTGGGGGACGCCGCAACGCTCGCGACGCTGCCTACGTCAAGCAAACCCTGAACCAGCTTCTTACTGAACTCGACGGATTTGATCAGACCAGCGGTGTTATTATCATCGGCGCGACGAACTTCCCCGAGCTATTAGACAAAGCGCTCACCCGACCCGGTCGTTTTGACCGTCACGTCACTGTCGACTTGCCCGATGTCCGCGGCCGTCTTGCTATCCTCAAGCACCATGCTAAGAAAATTAAGGCTGCTAAAGATGTTGATCTTCAGGCCATCGCCTTAGGCACGTCTGGTCTCTCCGGAGCCGAACTCGAAAACATTGTAAATCAAGCTGCCGTTCATGCCAGCAAGGCGAAGGCATCCTTCGTCAGGAAAGAGGACTTCGATTGGGCGAAAGACAGAGTCATCATGGGTGCTGAACGAAAGACTATGGTCATCAGCGCCGAGGAGAAGGAAATGACAGCCTATCATGAGGCCGGCCATGCGCTTGTCAACCTGTTGACCAAGGGTTCCGGCTCGAGCTTGTATAAGGTCACCGTTCTCCCTCGCGCGCATACCCTAGGTCATACCGCATCTCTTCCGGAAATGGACAAGTATTCCTACACCATAAGCAACTATCTCGCTCGAATTGACATGTGTCTGGGTGGTAAGCTTGCAGAGGAGATTGTCTTTGGGGTTAACCAAGTCACTAGCGGCGCCTCATCGGTAAGAACTTCCTCTCATCATGTATCATACGATCAGCGCCAGTTTCTACTAACACTATCAATTTAGGACCTTCAAATGGCAACCGCCGTTGCTTTTGATATGGTTGCTAGCTTAGGAATGTCCTCCAAACTCGGAAATATGGAGTATAGGAGCCGGTACGAAACTTTAAGTAGTGAGACCAGAGCACAAGTCGAATCCGAAGTCCAACGCACTCTCAACGAAGCGTATGAACGCGCTCGGAAGCTCTTAATTGATCACCGCAAGGAGCTTGACCTGTTAGCCAAGGCACTCGTTGAGTACGAGACATTAAGCAAAGAGGAGGTCGAGAAGGTCATCCGTGGCGAGCCGTTACCCGACCGTATTGCTGTACCAAAAGGTCCTATGACTGTCCCAACATCCGCCAAGCCACCGGCCCCAGGTGAATTGGCACCTCCTGCTCCTGGAGAGGACGAGGGACCACCTCCACCGCCGGTGCCACCAGCACCTGGTGGGCTCGCCCCTTCGAAAATCTCTCCAGAGAATTCCAATGGAAAGAGTGATAGTTAGTCTAACTACTGCTAGCGGATCATCTATCTGTCGTATATTGCGATGTTTAGATTTCGTTGTAGAGGACGGAATCCAGGTGCCATCCTGTTCACTAGGCATAGGAACGAGGTCATGATATGTTGAGTGGGTTATGCCAAATAAACACACTAGATGGTACCCAGCGCGGTTTATATACCACGTGCAGGAAAAAGAAGGGCGCTTGAAACGTTGATCATGGCTTATCTGTGTGAGATGATGATAAAATCCTCACAGGGAGATGGACGTCGAGTATGCCTAGGTATATGGCACCACCACATCCATTATTATCACGATTCATCAATGGGACTCCATTGGTAGATATCTTTTTGTTTGTTTATGAGCAATAGGACACTCAAAAAAATAAAAGCATGTACCAATTGTAACTTTAGAAGGAAGCTTTATCTCCGTTCTTTTTACAGTTTGAAGTTCTCGAAGAAATCCCCCTTTGTATGGACTTTCTTGCCATGACGGCCTAGTTGTAAGGATAGGTAGTGCTTGGGTGCGTGGATATGTATGTCTGTCGTGGCCTCCTTGTTGGACTCATCCGTGTTTTCAACGCTGAGATGGAATCTTCCATGAACATGTGATATGTAGGGCTCAGTACAAGAGGTATATTACAGATCAAATCTAAAGGTATTCACAGTATTCGAGCTCCCACAACTCTAACCAGCGTATGATAGCCGTCCAAGATCCCTTATTCAACGAGGATCTAGTTGACCTGGTGGTCTTTTTATGGTGTAACCTGGCTGGAAGGTAAAGCATTTCTATAATAACGAGATTTACTTTCTACATGCGTACCAAAAAATTATTAGCAAGGCGTATCAGTTTTCTCCCTACACGGTATAGGTAGATACCTATATCAAGTTATTACTCTGCTATCACTTCTTGGAGTCGTAGTGGAAGTGATCATGGAACACACTATTATATCTCCCTTTGGGAATACGGCAATATGCATTATGTTCCCTTCATATACATATTACCTCTACCTAGGTGAGTCGGTACCTAACTCGGTCAGGTCCAGGGATCTCAAAAAGGTATGAGCCACTAATCACCTCAGCGAGCACACGATATACCAGCAAAATAGAAACCTACTGTCACATGGCGCACCATATATGAAGGGAAGAAACCTGTTGTTGGGCAGGGTGTTGGAAACTATCTGGCTAAGGTCGTAGTATACATACATGATGCCTCTTTATCCACCATGTTTAGGTATGTGTATAGAGCTTAACAGCTTACAAGAACTCCATCTCGGCAGAGACCAAGGTCGACAAAGGACTAGCCAATTTCCCCCGTTTCTTGGATTATTCTAACTAAACCTTGGGACTACATTGATGGAGATGAATGCGAAGAGCAAAACAAGACGAAAATGAAGACATATAACACCAGGTATTCGCTGGTCGTCACCGACCCAACTACTGATCCGGGGGTATCTCGTTTATCTTTAGGGGAGAGCGGACGGGCTCCCGAGTTCCCCAGATCCTATGGTCGTATGTATTGAATTAACGCGTTATCCCGTAATAGAACTCACGTTAACGAGTAACCCACTAGGAATTTTAGGGGCTCTATGTGGATGTTGTGTTGTGATTAGATAACGAGACCGTACTTGTCAGGGGTAAGGGGAGACTAACCGACATATCACGACGCGGCATAGCAGACTCATAATGAGATTAGAATGTCGATGAGCTACCTAGGAATAGCGCAAATAATACTGAATTTCATTATGAATTCATCCATGGATTCAACTATCCCCTATGACTGTTTTCCGTGGACTCGTTAGCTTATTCAAGCAGAATGGGCCACGTTTACCTCTGATATGAGTTCCACTCTTCCCCTTTCCACTTAATCGACATTTGCAATAACATTGCCGTTAGCAACCACCCCTGACCGACTAGCCACGCATGTAGTTGTTCTACATCCTTCTTGGCATAGTCGATTTCTACCTGATAAGTAAGCGATATCCATCCATTTTAAGCATGCGCTTTGTCGCCCCCAATGTCGTTATTATAGCAACGGATGGGCGGAACTGAATAGACATGGGTTAAAAGAATGGTTGTTGAGTGGGCATCAAGCATCAAGCCGTCGAGGTTGGGAGCGAAGATACCGCGTATGACCTCCTTAAAAGTCAGTGCGAAATTGATATTTGGTCACCTTACGACGACTACCGCCTCTACTGCCGGCTCTCCCAACATTTTTCTGACCCTGGAACATATAAGAGAATTCCAGCGGTGAAATTTCACGGCCGGCTTTTGCCATTGTGGGCCATGTTTCGCGACGACGTCTATCTTATTACTCACAGACGGACAAGGTGATTGTACGTTCCTCTACGACCATCCCTCCTAAATTTGGACAGTACTGATAGCTTTGCCGGATATTGAAGTTTGGACCCGGGGAATTATTTCACTGCTTGATGCTACGCTGTTGATTCCCGTTTGTTCACTATGGGTCTTAGGGCATCATTGTTGCCCTATATTCAATCCTGAACTGCTATCTTTCTGGTAGAGGCCCACCAAGCCTAGGATATATTATATATGATAGACGTATCCGTTACTGTAATAGCTTATTCTGGTATATTCCCCCCTAATGTACCATGTACAAGACGTCAGGGGCATTGAACAATGGGTAGCTCTCTATCCTCCATTGTCCACTTCACTTGCCTAATGGAGTTTGTCCCGGTAGATTAGCTTTATGCTAGGTGGAAGTTGATCTATGTCGTGCTTCGAATGTTTGACGCTTCGGCTGAATCCGTTGACTCACCGCCGCACGCCCCGAGCCCTTGGTCTTGGTAAGTGGGCTTCTTCCACTACCCGAGCTATGCAGGGCACCCTGCAGATTTAGTCCGAGCTGACACGTTTTCCGAGTGAAGGTGTCATTTCCAGACTACCGGGTTGAGCAAGGGAGAGGCTCGTGAGCAAGCTCCTTGATGGATTTCGCTTCCTTGCGTTCCCGTCTCCTGTCAGGCCGTAAGAAGGATAGATCGAGAATGACTAGCTTGCGGAATTAGGTCTGGGGAGCTCGAGAGATCACCGGCGAAGGGAAAGACTGCATATTCGAGAACGCTTCTTTGCTTCTATACTCCCATGCGTCATCGTATTGGACTCCTTAGAACGCCTCACCTAGGTAAACATTAAATTAAATCTAACAAACACCGAGTAAGGAGCTATTCCGACCTTGACCATACGGGTTAAAGAGCATCGATGATTCGATAATCCCAGAACGACGGGTTAGCTACTAATTACCTCTCGGTCCCGGTGCCTACCTCTAGATACGATTACTTGAAAGGCAGTCCCTATTAGTTATAGACCTTACGTCGAGTTTCATGCCACAGGGAAGGGTGATATAAAGATAGAGACATAAGTAGAGTACCTACTCTTTTGCTCTAGGGCACGTAGATGGGCATGTACGCCTGCCTCCCAAAACTTTGATTTATGAGTTCCTTGCGTCAATACGAGTTGTGATTGTCTCCAAAGGTGCATTAGATAGAAGGGAAATTTACTACCTTGTTGAGCGTGGACGCTGTGTAATAGTGACAGCAGCTGCAGGTCAGCTTACGGCTTAAGTCAGTTGAGAGATGCCGCAATCATATATTGCATAGTGCTTAGCAGTAAAAGCTGTTCGAGAATACGTCAAGTACTTGGGTTCTATTAGATAGATTATTCATATGCATACAGTAGGCATACAGTAATATCACAGATTTCTCCCATCGTAGGTCCCGGCATAATCTATATGAGCCCCCGTCCATTCACTCTCGAAGACAGGATATTGCGTCTTTTAATGCGCTCTCCCTAGCAGCGTTTGCCGTTAAGTGGCTTGCAGACGGCATTCAAAAGGGTTACACAACATTTCGGAATTTACGCCACCCGTGTTTTTTATGCATCGAAACGGTTCCAAAGTATGGTATGATAAGTATAGTGCAGAAGACCTGCTTTTGGGCGGTGTGAATGGAACACGGAATGATACTGGTCTCGAGAGACACATGTTATGGTTACTCGATGGTGTAGCAAGCATGTGGCCGCGTAACCCGACGGCTTGGAAGAGATCTCAACCGGATCCTTATCGATCGTATCGACCTCTTCATAGTTGCAGTGCAGTATGTACGTGGCGACAGTCTTGGTGCCGCCCGAATACTACCTTTCGAAGTAGCTTCGCGGTACGACTTTATACGACTATACAGTATTCAATACTTGCGTAATAATAGGACAGGAGGTTCGTGGGCAGAGTCTAGGTACCTAGTCAACTACCTCCATTATGCCAAGATAGGGGGTTCCAGAGATGCTAGTTGGCAAACAGGACTTACCAACGACATCAATTCAGTTATGGCTCGTGGTTGCTCGCCAACGCCCCAGCTTCATATACAGCATATGAAAGATTAATGTCAAACTCAGGTATATGGTGGGATTGGTCCGAGATCAAATATCGAGGAGCTTTGGATCTTTGTACAGGTCAGCACTCTTTGTTACGCTGAGAGGAAATATATAACCTAGCTAGCTATTCACTTCTCCCAATTAAGATGAAAGATAGAGCTTCTCTATTAGAAAAGAACTAACCAAATTAGCATCTTTAGGCTGCGTCGACGACTGGCGAAAAGAGCATGAAGCTGTCTCGTCGCGATATCCTCGTATCTAACGTCCCGGCAGTTTGGTATTTCGCGGCTATACGAGGTGGCACTTGATGGATTGAACGTCTTTGTACATAGGCTAAGATTGTCGAGGGAAGGTCATATCATAGGCTTGCTCTCCGAGATTCGACTTGACTAGGCAATGTGGATTCTAGAAAGCCAACGAAGGGATGATAGACGTCTCCTGACATCGATATTAGGGATCGGAAGCTGGGGTTTTCGTCCTAAGGACCTCGAGTGTCATTTTGATGGGTTTACCTGTTGAATCCTTTTACCGTCAGTACTGTACTCAGGGTGCTACTTGGAGGGCTTCCTTACGAAAACGGGTGATCTCCTGGCGAAGCTACCTATTAACCAATCTGTAGAAGCCTCACTTATTGATTTGAGAATTTTCACCATCGGTAGCGCGCATTCATTCATAGCTAAACTCTCGAATTACTTCGGGTAAGTTTCACATAAACACGAAGATTGCACCGGCCGTTGCCTCAGACTCCCTTGCATCAGGATACTGCTTTTACGACCACCTAACCTACCTACACAGAGGCAGCTAAGAGAAATTCAAAGGAAAGGGATACGTGTCAATATCCCAAATCTCAAATATCAGGATCGCTAAGTCCTGGGGACCGATAAAGTTTAGGCTGTCTAATCCTACGTCTGAGCACACTCATTTGCCCCGATCTCCTGCGTCGAGGTGGCTGGTAAGAGACTTAGAACCATCATAGCATTTTCACATTTTCAGTATCGTAGCATACCTTAAGGGTATTTTGACGGATTGAATTCAAGATCAATAAGGTATCTCAAATGATCACTATCGCCGTAAACTGGTACCAATTTACTGCAGGCGGCCGCATTTGCGTTTCATATAGCCTACTCGCCACTGCCCAGAGGGCGTCTGTTCGCAGCGACCCCTGGTGGTTGACATACATATTCATCATACGTGACTTGCAGCATTCGAAGCCGTCGAGGGCTGCCAAAGGGCGGTGTGATTTGCTTCTCAATTCAAGATTCTATCGTATTGTTATTCGCTATCATCATAATAGGCTGGAAATACGCAAGCTAAACCTGTATTGATCCTTTAGAGCTGCAAGACGGGATGTTAAGCAGCGCGGTCTGGCGAACAGACATTCCGACAAGCCGACCCTGAAGAACCCGTGCGTGCGCTTCTGCACGACAAAATAAGGCGATGAGACAGGAGACAGCGACAAGACCAAAATAAACGCCAACAGCAAGAGGTAAATATGCAGACCGCTTCGTATTGTCACTTAATGACGAGTGCTATTCGTTCTATGTATGTTGGGTTGAGCTGCGGCCAACCAGCTCCAAGCCAGTCGCATCTCGTCACTGTAACTCGACTAGACTTGTTCTGATCGCGTAATGCAGCCCGGACGTTTTTTGTCACATTGTACATCTGATTTTGGACGTCCCCGAAGTTAGTTAGGGTGGGGAGAAGTTCTGAAAAAGGTGAGGCGACACATCATTTTCCCCTGACTCGGACCTGCATATGCAATCCAACGTCGGGTTTTCACCGGGACGTCCCATGTGCCTCTTCTCTCTTCACTTCTGTCCGGGAGTACGGAAAGACGAGAGCGAAACCGGATCAATTCTTCCTCTTTCTTTCCTTATTGAGAGACAGATGCGTAGGATGCGTAAGTTAGGTAGGTTAGGGTAGCGAAAGGGTTTCAAGGCTTCTGCTTCGGGTTGAGTTACCAATCGCAACCCATCAGCGAAATATTTCTTTGCGACTTGACGCCAAACCTCTGACTGTTGGAACAAGCATCTCAATTGAAATGCGACAGCAGGCTATACTGTTCGCCTTTTATACGTCTCCCCCGCGCCGGTAGTTGGCAGCAGAGAGAGATTTACCATACATACATGAACTCGGCGATCGATCAGCTACTGCGAACACATGCAGTTATCCGCCGGGTCACCTTCGTCGCAGTGCTTTCCCGTAGTCAAAACTGCAATAACATGCGATGATATTTCCCCGATTGTGCTCAGGTGGGGGAAAGAGGAGTCTTGACTCCTGTGATAGGCAAGATATAGCCGTTTCATTGTAAAAGGGGTAGATGAGATGGAAGGACGACTCGGTGAAAGAGACAGAAAAGGAAAAGGTGATTCACCTTGCAGTAGTACTTCATTCGTGCAGACGCAGGGCGTCATCCTAATACAGGGCACAAGGATTAGTAACATCTTATTCTTGTCTTCTCAGCCCGTTTCCTCGCCAGAAAGAAAGTTCCGAACCGTTGTCGATCAGTACGCCGTTACACCTATCGATCAAATCGGTAACTTGCAGCAAGAGGATCGCGTTGTAGCACAAACCCCAAAAACTTACATGGAACGGGCATAATGACAGACACGGCTCTGCATAAGTCTGTCGGAAGTGTGCCGGCGGGGGAAAATGTTGTTGCAAGGAATTCCACCTTCCACATACTCTGTTGTGAAGAGACTAATACCAAGTTAGTTGGTGGTTTTTTCCAAAAAGGTGAAAGAAAAGATTTCTGAGGGGCTGGACCGGTTTAGAATCCCACTCTTCAACATACATGATGGACGAACTTGGAAAAAGCTGCAGGGAAGAAAAGTCAGGGGGGCCTTCCCGAGCGCTGCTTCGGAATCCCTCCCCGGAAAAAGGCGTCCCCCCACTGTACTGCAATAACCCTTACAAGAGACTCTGATGTATATATCGGGATTTGTACCTATATCATATTACGTGTGTAGCTGGGCTGCTGGTGTAATCCTTAACAAAATTTGTGTTCTTGACTTGTTTCATTCGTCTTGATTTGTCCATAGCTCTTGGGCACGATCGACGTTTGATTCCCAGGTGACAGGAATAGCAGAATCCTGCTATTTACAGGCACACCTTGTCGTTTACATGTAGATTTCAATCACTTTAGTGTACAGGGCACCTAAGTTCTCGGGATACGAATTACTGTTTTAGGTAAATCAAAATTATATTTACTTACCTTAGATAAACATGTACGTAATCACCGAAGCAGCACCATCCGCAGCACCGTCGTCTCATAGTATCCGCTGTGAGAGTGGACTCTGTCCCGTGATCGATCCTTCATGCGTCTCTGCATGAAGTTGGTTCGTGTTGGCGAGTTTATCGCGTCTGGAAACTTGAAAAATAGCCTTGCGTCGAGAATCGCTTCCCGCATCGGAAAAATCCAGCAGCTTAGCGCAGTCTAGACCAACGTCAGGTATCTTCAGTTTCGTGCCCAATCCGATAACATGGGGGTTAAGAGTCCACACGAAAGCCATATCCGAGGCAGATCGACGGTCGAATCTACTAACGCCATATTGACCACATAGCCCCTCATCAAGAGAGAACTCCACAATCCATGGGCCATGGGCTAGATGAGTTGCTGTACCTGACCTGCTCACTATGAGGCGCATGCATATTCCTCCGACTGACGGCGCTTGCTCAGGGACGGGACTAGCGGAAGTTAGCCGCGACGTTATGGATGGGCTTGCTCATTTTGACAGCAGGTTTATGGCTATTTTCTGCACGCATTTGGGAATAGCGCAGAATCTAGTACCTACATAGGAGCTGGGGGTGCAATGCAGGAATCTATGTACAGGAAACATCCGGCAGGAAGTTGGGAGTTGGGGTTAGGTAGTAGGCTGTTAATGAGAAACGTTGAGGGGGCTGCCAAGAAGGTAGACAGACCTCAGAAGTTCCAATTCACTTTGGAACTAAAAACTAGCATTATGAGGAATAGTCGGCGGTGTTGGTATAACTTCTAAGCTGATCAATACTCTAGGGGTGTACTGTAATCTATGAACTTCAACCAACATTGAAGGATTTGAAGGTGATAACAAATAGAACAATCACACCACCGTTCTCAATTCACGGACTGTCGTGATTAATGTCGGAGAAAACCCGAGACATCCGAATTTCGGTGCAAAGACTGACTTAGGTACTTAGGAATGTTTCAGATATCTTCAGGGTCCAGCTTAGCGAATTCTGAGAGTAGAGAAATTGTTTCAGCCAAACTTGGTCGCAAGTGGTTTAGTTGATAAACAACTTCTCAATCCTGGCTGACTTACCTCCCTACCTACCTTACATATATTACATCTATACTAAGGCAACGTAATTATGTAGTGGGTTCTACATGTATGCCCTACATGTACCTAATTCATCCCCGGTAAATTGTATCCGCTCTACAGTTACATCGCGATATGGGTAGATGAAGTGGAGCGAACATCGAACATCTACATGAAGAGCCAGCCACATGATTTCAGGTACCTAGACGCGCATACCAAGTACCTAAGATACAGCATGCATCGTGCGTATCTGATGCTACCCTACCCAATGTCACAATACTGGAGAAAAAAATTTTTGGTTTCGTTTACTAGCTAGGAAATAGAACCGAAGAGAAATGACGATAGCGGTAACTAAGGGTTTACTGTTAATAGTCTTATTCGCAATGGGCGGCTCGTTTAACGCGCAGAACACGTGGATCAACGGATCTACTACAAGGGAGAAGACATGTGAGACTTCGACGTTACTTGCAACCATCTTTCTAGACAGCGGGGAGTTGCATCCCAAGCCGCGTACATATGCAGATATTGCCGGCGGCAAGCTTTTGACATCGGGCATTTTAAGTGAGGGGCCGGTGGAAGATTTCAGTATCTAGGTACCTACATATTCCCGTTTTCTAACGAATTTCAAGACAAAATATGTACCTACATACATACCTAAGACATGAGACTCATAAACGTATCATCACACCATCCCCTCTCAACTTGACAAAATACAGGAAATACCTTACATACCTTACATACCTAACTTAAGTTAAATGGCTGCCCAAGTACATAGCATGCCCCTCCTGCCGATCAATTTCCATGAACAACGAGTAAAATATTCAAGCAGTAATAAGACATACATATCTGGACCTTGGGACGTAGGTCTTAGGTAGGAGGCAGTTACATATGAAATGGTTGAAAATTCTCCACCTAATCTCTCAAGTTGCATGAGGGAGATTATCTGCTAGTTAGGAAGCTATTACATACACGTAACAAACAAGAGATAAATCCACGCTGTGTCATAAAGCATACCTCACTTCGTCCTAGAGGAAAAGCGTCGTCCGCAAATTTGAAATATGGCGATAACCAACCACCAAGAGTTCTAAGTAACTGCCTGTGGTTTAATATAATTAAGGAGAGTACTGTTTTTAACTCTTACGAACAGTTCAACAGCAGTTTAACGTACGGTGTGGAGGTAAGAAAATCGACCCCAGGCTCATGAGGACCCCCATGCCGGCAATCAAGGGATAACCCTTGTTAACATGCACCACCAGAAGCATGGGTGCCCTGTCCATGTGCGTAGTGTACATGCGTACTCCGCAGTACTACATGTATGGTGTTACCATAAGTTCCTCGGTTACAGTAGCGGCGGAGGAGAATGGGGATTTGATCGTTACCTGCAGTAGTAATGACTCCGAATACTAGACAAAAAAGGTGATAAATCCATTATGTCAGCAACATTTACTTGATGCCTCGTTTGTTAAGTTGCCCCCAGAAAGCGAAGACAAGCATACGGCTTCCCGTACATAGTAGACCTTGTTTAGTCGCACCGAGAGAAAAGCAACCACTAGGTGGTTCGACTGGCGATCCGTGTTGTTGAGATCAGACCGGGCCCTCCTAGCGGACCACGCGCGCACGTATGGGGTTTCGCTGATAAGATTTCTAACCGGGTTCCTTTTGCAATTAACTGGTGGAATATTCACGAACTTGTTACACCACATTATTATGTAGCACGACAATCTGCGAGTATCTGCTAGTATCTTGCTTTACTATCAATCTAGATGATAAATGCCAATGCGAAGCTAAAGTACCAGATAGTTATTAGGTATAGTAAGAAGCCACAAATCAGCCCCCTCATAGTAACGAATTACCGAACGAGTAACGTATAACTTGAATATATCAAGACGGTATTACTGAAGGATCTCTAACTTACCTTGGTATGTGACTAGTCGAATGGACATAACCAAGCTACAAGACTGTTTGGGGTTGTGTTTGGTTGTGACATGTCTGTGGGTTTGCGACGTAGACTCTAAACTAAACGCCACGTTCCAAGGGACCGGAACCGAGATTCCAGCAATAAAGTGGTACGCCGACACAAACTAGAGCTATTAGGGAAGTTGTGAAACGGGTTTTGGCAGCTGAAAAGTATTCGGCAAGTTTTTAAACCATTCTAGCGCACTCGTATTTCTTGTTAACGAGGTGAAGTAACCGTAGTTGTTCTTAGTACAGCGCTAGAAGCACATAGATATACAGCTAAAGCAGTAGTTTAGCGAACAAACGAGACGGGATCGTTAGGATGGGGACTACCAAATTAGGGGTAGAGGTCTGCGGCTGAAGCCCCCTCGGTGTGATGGTTGGATGGGAATGACTCCGAGGGCTCGTTCCTGCATCCAAATATGGGTCACACACATGGGTCCTAATTAAAAACAAGCGACTTGAATCGCCACATTGCACTAAAAGTCTCCTGAATGACGGCGAAGTTGTAAATATCGAGCATGACCGCACCAAGATAACTCTAGTGTAGAGAGACTAACATTAGGACAGAAATGGGTACGGTAAGCCATTTCTTCTTAGTAGCTGTCTAGCTTTGTCCCTTTCGCGATGGCAGAAAGGCCAAAGGTACCTCTTAGGTACCTAGGTAGGTAATCTTCTAGAATTTCCGTCTTGCACATTGTTGGTGGCAGTGGGGTCGATGAAAACAAAGGCAAAGGGAACCCTACAGTGCTTTTAATATAAAGTTGAAAACGCGGGGCGAATGAGCATATGATCTGTGAGTCTGCAGTGTAACAGAGGATCGTGATAGCGGCTCATGAATTTGTACTACATTAATATATTCATCAAGGTTCTGTCTGTAGCTTCTAACTTCAGGGCATCGTAAACCCAGCCGGAGTTAACAGAGTCAAGCTAACTAATAGTTTGTAGAACCGTATGGTTGGAGCTAAAGAGGTGCATCGTGACTAGCCAACTCTCTAACATCACGGGTCACACCGAGAGCCGGCCGTTTGGAGTCCCGAGATCTCAATCCGTGCTGAAACGTCCAAGTTCATTCTCGGAGAGCCTAACTACCTACTAAGACTAGATTAATGCATTCCGCCAAGCGGCCGTAACCGAGCACCATCTTGCGAAAAGTCAAGTAGATATATCCTGGTACTGAACATGGACATGATCAAGCTCGGTCAACGCGTGGCATAAGCTGTCTTCTCTCGAAACCCTGCTTTTAATATCACTTGAAGCAGTTGGATGCCTAATAGGTAGAAACCTCATGTCTAGAGGCAATAGTTTCCTTTGAGACGACAATCCGCATTTGCTACCTAGCCTACAGCAACACCACACCAGGCTATCAAAAGCCCCAAGGACAGCTAGAACATGTCAAGAATATTCTACTGCATCACTTCGGCACTATTCCAATATCAGCATGGCTGTGCGCTCATAAACGTGTCTATTATAAAATGATATATGCTAAACTACCTGTAGTCCTTGACTTGGTAACTCTTGAGTATACCATAGGATGAGCCCGGTGGTCCTAATGATAAATATGGAATACCAATAGCGCTTATGGCGCTTGTTGTCTTCTAGGGCGATAATACCTGGGTACCCCACGCGAGAACTTGTATTGTACGCAAATCGAGTGTGGCTATCCACATTTATCATTGCCAAGGATCATCAAAAATCACGTTACCTACCCTAATATGTACACGGTATATTGGTACTAAACATGAATTATACATTAACGATGTTACAGCTTCTGTATGTCTTATTTGGGATTGAGTGCTAATGGAAGTGTTTGGTTTGGACTATTGTTTTGTGCCGGATTTCCGTGTAACCTGGTTACAATTTAATGCGGTGGATAGTCAATTAAAGACCACTATACTTGATTCTAAAGGTTAGTTTTAGGATGAAGATATATGGAGAAGAATATTGAGAGGTTGGAAGGGCTAGGCCTAGACTATCCGTTTGGTAAACAATGTCATTGTCCACCTAGAACTACCGATCCTGGTACGCCTCACGTCCTGGCATCACATCAAATCCCCCATTGGTTGATTGAACTACATCTCAACTCTATACAACTATACTGCAGTAGCGTGGTCTCCGGAACTTCGTACCTACAGGTCACCTTACCTAAGGTCCTGCTGCTCGTGATGGCTGCGATGAGGGAGGGTCCTCACGGAACTTGATCTTTATCAATCCCGCAGGGCCGCCGGGGTCTAAATCCAGTAGCTAATCTCTTTTAACGCTCTCGAGGTGCGTAGAACGCCGCAAGACATGGAAATCTAGATGCGTAGGCTCTGGAAAAGAGTCAGTGCTCTGCATATTCTCTCCACCCGGTCACCTTCAAGCGGCACGACTTCGGTCTTGGTAGTTGACCAAAGTAGAAAAGACGTGGGGTGGTTAATAGCTCATATCAGTCGAAATGACGTCGGGGGTCTTGTGAATATTCAAAGTGCGTGAACGGAGTTATGTAAGACAGCTCGAGTCGCAAACCGGTATCCCCAATGAAGAGGTATACAAATTCCACTTCAGTCCTGGTTACAGAGACGTGGAGACCGGGGAAAACAGGACAAATCCCAATTCAGGAGACAGCCAGTTAGGATGCGTGCAGTCTAGACTTAATGAATGCAACCGGAGATGAAGACGACGTCGTATTGTCTGCAAGTGACTGCAGATAACCAAACGCCAGTGGAGAAAGACACTGATCTTGATACGTCTGACGATTTCTTCACTGCAGCTATGGAGGGTAGATCAGATAATGCCCCTCCAGTGGCTCGGCAATGTCCTCTCCTTGATCTTAGCGGTGTAGAAAAAGCATGTGTTTCTCCACATGGGCGGGATAATGCCGTAACCAGGATATTTATTGGCTACGAGGTGTAAGTAGTAGGGCTGTTTAAACATTAGAAGAATGCGGGGAAGGCTTTGTTACTGTATACCTAGGTAGTTGTAAACGTGTAGGTAACTCGTAATTCGTTTAGGATAGTAGGGTCATAGTGTTTCTTATAGCATAAGTTTTATTTCCCTACCTGTATACCTGAACATTATACGGGGTTCAAATACGATGATGATCGTGGGGGATCTTAATAACCTTCTCTTCACCAATGCTGGTTAAAAAAACATGTTAGTTGGACACCATTCTGACTAAGGTACTCACTTGTGGGTGCTGGGGTTTCTCAAAACCATCCCGTTTCAGTTGCACACCAACTCAGGAGCATGAAGGTGCATGTAACCGGTCTGTCATGCGCCGGCATGCTGTATGCATTCCTAACTGTAAGTACAACGGTCTCAAATAGTGGACTTATCGTAAGTTTTGCCTTGATTCTCCGACGTCGCCACCTTTTAAAGCTGCATGTCCCTTGTTGGCGATATTAGGAACTTTTTATCAGAAACGGGCAGAATTGCGAAAGGGATTGTCATCTGTCATGGATGAGAACTTATCACGTTAGGTGCCTAAGGTAAGAACACCAATACTTGGGCTTACTGATAGCCGGTAGCACTGATAATCGTGACTTATATTACCATACTACATATAATATGTAGTCGACTATTTCTCTTTCAATTACTAAATCGTCTTATCACAACGACCTTATTATACGTGACAACTGCACATTGGGTTGCTATTCAAAACCGGGGTCTTCATGTACAACTGCATTGTTATCAACGGTGGCTTGGGGTTAACGGGTTTGACGTAAATCGGTCCGTAGGGATTTCCTTTTTGGGTAATTCCAGGGACCAAAACCCCCTGCATCAACTTCTAATGTACCGTATCTGGTGTAAAGTGGTACGATACGTTCAACCCCCTTTTGCTTTTGGCTACTCTGCGACTTCAAACCTGCTTAGCAACCGACAACATCTTCATGACATGCTGCTGTTCTAAAGAGGGAGTGCCAAGAACTCGTCTTTTATTAGAAGGCAAACCTGATCGTCTCGAATCACACTAAGTGGCCTAGGTTAAGCTACTCAGGTACGTCATCAGCTTGCTCATCTGGAGTCTAAGTTCGTCTCGCGGTTTCTTATAGATTGGCAGCTTCTGTATCTCATGTAGGCACTTTATACTAATTATGAAGGAGTCTACGCATACATTGGTGGCTGGTACCAGATGGAGAAATCTAAACATGACAGCGAGTTTTAACGCACAGACACTGATCTACATTCACAGCATCTTCGTTATGAATTGCTACCTAAGGTGATATGTCATACCATTACCTTTTCTACAAGCCAAATGTGCTACTGCCCAGCACAGGACCTAGACGGCCTCTTGAGATTGCCATCATCTTCTAGGGGTTTTGAGATGACCCGTACCGTAGAATATCTAGCGCTGATTAAAGGAACGGGAACGAATAGTTCGACAACATGAACCGTCATTTGTTTGTATGCTGCATAGGTTAGGTATCTTATCTTGCCCATTTCTAATAAGGCCTGTTCTTATTCGGATCTCGGGATGACTACTGCAAGGGCAACAGTAAGGGCAGAAGCCACGCAACGTCCGATAGACACCAACGGTAATTGACATTGTATTTCCCTGACATCAGTCCAGGGTTGCTTTTCTAAACCACCTGGCTGGAAACTTGGGTATTCTTTCTCACATCAGCATGGCATACATATCACATGAACGTCGGAGGCCGGGGGATTCTTCAGACCCCAAGATGGGTTTCTTGGCCACAATCAAACTGCGGGGCAGGTAGAAAGATGTTGGGTTTTGGGTGTCGTCGGTTGGACTTCAACTCGGTACAATGACCGTAGTAGGCTCCGTTGCCGATCTACCCAGTACCCAGAGACCATCCCCTCGACAGTCCACGAATGATGGCTCCGTAATGCGAAGCTAACCTTCCAATACTCCCTGCCCATATACTTATAGGTATTTGTCGTTGACAGTCTTCTTGGGGATTGCATTGGTGTATCGCTTGGTCTTATCGAGTCTGTTTGCTTTCGTGATGGAATAGCTTCAGCGTCAGCGGTCTGCGGCATATTAAATGTTAATGTTAATGTTCAATCAAGCCACTGAGCACTACTGCAGGCTTTTGCCCTATTTCGTGTTGTTTCGGGGAGTCTAGTCCCTCGTTAGCCCGAGGCCGGTGAATGCGTTTACATACTCATTTCCGTTCTACACCCACCGATCGGTCTGGAAGAACTCGGTAGGTAGGACAACATCAAGCTAAGAAAACCCCGATCTAGGGTCCATTTCAGCTCTGTCAATTCGTTCCATTTTTTTAGGAAAGGAAAAATAGAAATAATTAGACCTTGAATATTGTTAGCGCTCGTCAGATCTGAGGAATCACTAACCTAGGATTTACGTGATGGAATACCCAGGTAGATAGTGGCTCGTAATTGAAAAGAATCAACTTTGAAGGCACTCACTGAGAGAAATGCCCTAGTAAAGGAACATAATTCCTAGCATACGTTTTTCTTTTGTTGGCTAATCGGATGACTTGGATTCACTGCACTAGCAGCCTTACTTCTCACCCGGTCTCGAGTTGTAGCGCTTGGCTCAAGTGGAATTTGCCGTCGGCAGCGCGAAACCGATGCTTAAGTGAGTCTGGCCTTTTCTTCCCGAGGAGACTACAAGGTGAACACTTTGCCGGCTACCGCGTTTAATTGCTCGAGAATGGCTGAAAGGGCGCGTTTCGCACAGCACGTTCTTTTTTTGGGACGTAGGTGAACAAGGTGACCCTTGCCAACCAACCTTGACTTCCACGAGGTGTCGCCGCACGATTGCGAGTACTGACGAGTTCTTGACAGGAGCTATAGCGGTTTCAAGTAATGATTGCTTGCATTTCAAATTTCTGATATCTCCTATGGAAGTGGATACACGCTACTATGTACATGCTGTGTAGAAAGAAGAGCCGACGATGTACCATACCTACAAAGAGGTATGTAATAGTCAGTTGCCGGCCATGCAATTGTAGGAATCCCGGAGTTTAGCGTTGACCCACGGAGTCCTACACTACAGAGTACATAATATTTGGGAGTCGCTCATCCCCCCCATGTAATAATGTAATGATACATAGGTATGTAGGGTTATCGGCGACCTGATGGCAATAATGGAAATTTGCTGTAAATTATTATATGTATCAGGTGGTGCAATAGCTGGAAAAATATCAACTACGTGCTAATACGGTCCAATATGAGACGACAATCGCCTCGCCTACACCTCGGCGTGTGTGATCATCTACGCAGAACAATCAAAATAGAAAACTGTCATGTTTAAGCTCGTCGCATCTGCAAGCTTGCACCATAGAGACAAGTGTGATCGATGCTTAAGAGCTCTTCTAAGCTTTGCTGTAATGTAGGTGTGTCCGACAGAACTATCATCTGTATGTGCTCGTGAGTCGCTGTTTGCATGCGTTGCTACGTGTCCACGGTTGTCAACTACCATCTAGGAGTGTAACTGATATATTTCGAAACAAAAGGGTCCATTCGACAACCCATTGGTCAATTGAATCTTGAGCTCGTGTAAGACCCTGAGTGCTCAATTTCCAGTCCACCCACTCCGCCAATGACTATTGAGGCATGGCCGCCCCAGTCGATCGAATCTGTTATAGCTATCAAATGTCATAAGACAGGGAATCAACATTCGTATAGTACATATTACGTAGCATTGCTAGCAGTGAAGGAGGCTTAAAGTTGTCTCGATACGTCGTCATATCGGTCGTCTCGGATAAGAACGAAGGATTAATAAGTCAATCTAGAGGAAAGGAGGTTGGTAGTTAAAATTGCGCTGCGGCGAGGATGGGCAGTCTCTGTTGCGCGGTGCCTTCGGCCTTTGGAGTAGTTCAGATGATCATCGCTCGCACCATATTGTTCATTCCTTTACAATTGAGTGACCCAAGTATTGACTGGGAATAGCAAAGTTCTTTCCAAGACCCTCTGAGCGGTATCTCCGAGACAGCTCCAGTAGGTGACCATTTTAAAGGCCTCGGTAAAGCTATCATTGTCCCTAAACAGCAATGCCGACTACCTTCAATAATATGTGTTTCTTTTAAGCTCCAGAATATCAACAAAATTGGTTGTAGCTCGGACGCGATAATTCACCTTCTTTAAGGGGAGGTTATTTCAATTATCGTGATTAGCGACACCCGGGGGCCTGTTTCTGGGTCCCAAGCGTTTCGTCTCAACCACGAGGAGGTAGCGCTCATTATGGGGTTGAAGATTCATCGCCGAGATCCATCACTGAGATACTGTCGCCATCACCGATAGATTATTCCATGACTCAGATCAGGAATTTCGTAATTAGTCGTCTCTAGAGCTTGCCAATTCGCCGGGGTCAGGCTTCGTTTCTGCTCGCTTGCGTGCAGTGCCCAGCGGGTTCAAATGTGGAGATGGTGAAGCCTTAAAGGAAGACGGTAACTATGGAGACAGCGGAGGCTTGTAACTTGCACGGGGGAAGATTCCGAGATGGGATCCTATTCTCATCAACAGTTCGTAATGAAATACTCGCGCGAAATTCTAGGAAAACACGCCATGTATGCATACCGCTAAGAGGCATATATTCTTAATGACCACGAGGGGGACCTGAATGGTGCGAGTTGTTGATGGATGTGATGGCTTCTACAAGCTGTACGTGTATTGCGAATTCTTCAGAGGGGCATTAGTGAGACCTACCTACATGTACCTAATCTTTGTAGGATATGCGGCGAATTGGATGCGACGGACTGTCAGATGAACCCTCACGTTCGAATAAGTCTACTCCGAATGAATTCGCCTAGTCCTGAAGCAGCTTGATGAGGTCCTTAGTGATTCAGGCTTCTGAAACAATGGGGCTGATTGTCACTCGTCGGAGTCATCAAGCGAGTGACGATTTGAGTGTGAGTTCTGAGGTTCCCCTGAAACAGTCTGCATCGAAGTCACTTCGCGTGATACCACGACTTCGGAACAGAGTCCCGGTCTCTTCTGGAGCCACATTCAATGCGACGGTACATCGAACACATATCTCTGAATGTATCAGTCACTCTTCATACGCAGACTAATACGTGACGAGGTCTGACATGTTGGTATTGTCAGTATTGTCGGTATCGTCGGTATTATTGTTGGTATTTGTTTATCAATTGAGGCTAGACTGAGCTATCTATCACCATCACTGTTACCATCGGCCTCATTCTCAAACGAAATCCTCGTGTTAACGACGAGTAATAATGACCTACGTGGCACGCTTTGAAGTGATAGATTATAGAAGAAAATAGGGTTAAGCATGCAACGCTACTGTCGTGATGGTAATTCTCTGATGGATCATCTGCATTCCATGGGAAATGATGGGAAAGAGGCTGAAAACTTTGTTCGCTTTAGAATTTTACCTGAAGCCCACCAGAATGGTAACCGGCCTAATGAGAGTTTCGCCGTTGTCGTCATCTTTTTTAGTATTGTTCCCGGGTTAGTGAATCTTCGGGTTAGACACGGCGCGAGCCGACCAAAAGTCAAGAAGACTTTTTTTAAAGGGGGTTTTTGGGCTTGCTCTGGCTGGCACGCTAACAGCGCCAAGCGTAATCCTTGATATTGATGAATATGTACCAAGGTACCTAACCTACCTACATTCAATGTTATATATGAGGCTGGTTTATTGATCTTCACCTGATCAGTCGGCGATATGCACTGCAATGACAATGTATTGTATGAAGTTGACGGTTGCAATAGCCAAGTAAGACATTTTCGAACATCGTGAAGCTGGTGCTGGCCAACTAATCAAGGCAGCTCTCGTGTTCCAATATCTTGGCCTGTTCTTTACTTACCAATCAGTCAATCAGTCAACCAGTTGGGGTAACTTTCGCATTGGAGAAAGCATCACTCTAATTGTCCTAACTCTCAGGCTGTAAAGATGGTGGACTATTGTAAATCTCAGTAAATGAACTCATCATTCATCTTCCACTTTCGCTGGGATTCGACTTTTGAACTCTCCCCCAATTCTCACGCTATTCGATAATTTGTGAGATTGGACAAGATGAATGAGTTGGAGACTCTACCTCCCACCACCACCTTGCTATCCCACGCCACGCCCACGCCACGCCGTTCAGATCATACCGAACCATACTACATGTATGTAGGACCGTACCTTGTCGTCGCGGTTCCTCGTCTAGGATAGAAATTACCCCTCCTTTTTCTTCCCCTCCTCACTCTGCATAGCGGATGTCGTAAACTAAAGCTTGCATCTATTCATACCTACACATTTCGTTTAGGTACGCGTCAAAGTATGATACGCTTCCGAAGGCATAGGCGCAGCCGGTCGACTTTCCTAAGCGCATCTGAATGCAACGTACTGGTATCTTCTGTGCACTGCACGCCATCTGCAACCTCATGCACAAGAATATCACGATCAGGAGTAACATGACGACGTGTTAAAGTTGTTGCTGCGCTAATCATCAAGCGAGAAGGTAAAGGAGGTACGCCGAGTTAAATAGCGTCACGCGAATATAGATAGCCAATCTCTTACAAGTCGACACACGCAAGAATCATTCGGCGAAGTTAGGGCCATATGGAATCCTTAAAAGTCTTCGCATGTACCAATGATACTCAAATGGACGCCGAATACTTAACAGGTGAGCCTATTAGCTCGTAAAATAATATATAATAAGGTACCTAAAGTAACGTTTTTAATAATCGTATATTAAGCGTAAGTGTGTAGGTAGTTACATAGGTAACTACCGTGTAAGTAAACTCTGGTGAATGGGAAGCTTAATTACAAGTGACAGCTTATAGCGTACTAGTATAGTATATTTCATGGTATTAAGTGGACTAGGTACCTAGTCTACTTACTAATACCTAATATAAAGGAAAATAGGGGATCAAGGAAACTATGTAGAGGGCAGTAAAATTTAGTGAAATCAATCTTGTTGGCTATTTTAGCTGGTGCTGACGGTCCTGCCCTAATTAGGTAATATTCGTAATACTTCACAACTTAATACCGGCTTCTCTTATTTATACCTAATGTACACTACGCGTTGCGGAGCTCTCTAAACTACGGCAGGGGTTTTGGAGGGGTGGTTCATTATTATGTACCCTTATCCATGTCATTGTCAGCATGCATTTTACATCCCAGAACCTGGGCCATGCCCTTCTCTCTTCCATGATCCATGACCCCTGATCCCTGAAGAAAAAAACACCCCCCAGGTCTTGTTCTCTTTTCGACGTATCCCACCCCTAGGTCTACCCGCTCAATGGTATTATAGCTACAATTTGCGTGCGCACAAGGGAGTACCTTCACCGGTACCCGGGGACTGTTGATGACAAACGTATCGGGCAAGGTGGTTTTCATGGGGATTAGTACAGGGGCAACTCGATGCTTGAAGGGTACCTGCCAACCTAAGACTCGAGACAGTCGAGAGAGTGGAAAGAAGCTTACTCTGGCCGTCGTCATCTGTGTAATTCCGTCCCTCAGTCGTCTATCGCCATCACTACCGCCATACCGCGAAACCGCTGCTACCACCATTATCACCACAACCATTACCGCCACTGCTACCTCTCCCACCACCCATATATCACGGATTCTCCAATTGACTGGCGCTGTCACCTGACGTTCCCATCGAATTTCAGTCTGATTTACGCCATTGTTTGTTTAAACTCCTTTATTTAGTCTTCAACGTCGCAACTGACGGCTTATTCGGTACAGCAACCGAGACGCTCACATAACATATAGCTACACGTTGTTCAGTATAGCAGGCTTAATTTATGGTTGCCCAATCTGAAAGGCTCGCCTGACTGGTTTAGAATTCCCATGTTAGCGAATCCCGCACATACACTCGTACGTGCGGAATACCCACGGACTCTGATCAACACGGACCTATTCTAACAACGTAGTTCAAAGTAAGGAACGAAACCGCTGGGAGGCGCCACCGCAACAACCCTCACATTTCACTTCAGGCCATTATATATTTTTATATCGACACTAGCCCTTTTCGACCCATTGGGTATCTAGGTCTCTCATTTTTTTGAAGGGATCGCCGGTCTGGTCTTCCCCTTGCGATCTCGTCAATTTCTGTAGCATATACCCGTTGCTACAAACTCAATTTGGATGTGCTCGAGCCTTCTCCTTTCCCTTTTGCGATCATCACCTAGGACTCCACAACCAGGAAAGGAAGACATCCCATCTTCATACGGCTTCTCGGCTGCTTCAGGGAGTAATAATCAACCTCGATAATATCAGTCTTAATACACACCACTCTTAGGTGACGGGACTCGCTAATCCAACTACGATAGTCCTCACTTGGCCGCCTATTGCTATTGCCACTTGGCTCTCACATATAACCTTCCGGCCCGTCGCCACTCTGGAGGTCTCGGCTTGAGTCTCGGTATTGTGTTGGACCCCCTTCTTTTAAGTCTGTTGGCCGGTTTATCTATGTGCTGTGGCTTGGATTTCTGGATCAGGTCACTTGTCAATACAGCAGACTGTCGAATTTATCAACGTATTGGACCCGTATTCTGCTAGACCCGTGACAACCTCGACCCTTCGAGAGGAACCGGATTCTGATTTGGAGTAACAGGCCAGTTTCTGCGGACTCATACAACCAACCAGGTGGTCCGCGTGCCTGAGAGAAGTTCTGTGCGCTGGCAGCAGAGCATCTGAAGGGAGGGACGAGGTGAGACGACTTCTGACGGCCATACTTTGCCTCAACAATACATCAAATTTGGTCTCGACACTGGTCTTAACCTCCAAATTTGGCCTGAGCTGCCCTGGTGCTCGGAATTCCCATCCTTCGACTTGGCTCCTGCTTTGCTTCGAGGATTCGAAACCTAAGTTGAGCCGACACATGTGAAACGGAGTACAGCTCAACGCAACCAGCAAACTTAGTCGCTTCTCTCATCCTGCTGACGTTGTTGATTCCGCTGTAAGAATATAGATCTGCTCGGCCACACAGACTAGTAGATGATCTAGCTCGTTCGTTAAGCAACTCTTGTCTTCGTTCTTTAACTCTCGACTTCGACTGGTTGTGCACGGAGGCCCTTTGTTTCCCGGTAAGTTAGCGATCCCCATTCCCTAAACGACGGTCTCATCTCCTCGTACCTGTACTCTTCTTGTCGTCTATCAGCCCGATCTGCGTCTGACACCTGGCTGATAGTACCAGGCTTCCCTCGTTAGCCTTCATTCATTAACTCTCAGCTCTGTCATTCAGATTAGCTTGATTTTACCCTATCACGGGAGCTTCCCCGTCCCGCTTATCCCCTTTTCTTCAACACAACCTTAACCCCGGGGCAATATCAAGTTGTTGGTGCCCTCTTTTCTTGCGCTGGCCGCTCGTTATTGTGTCTTGAGTCTCGTATCCCTAATTCAGCGTTCGCATTGGATTACTCATATCGGCCTGAGCCGATAATCTGGGACCAAGTCGTCTCCACGCATAGATTTCAATCTCGGCGTCGCATTGAACAGATTCCGCATACATACTGTTCCGAGCAAGGGTACCATCCACACTTGGGGCTGCCATTGAACGACCCACGCTACCCTTGTCTCTTTGCCTTAAGGGACAACGGTGCCTGGTCCACTCTACTCAACGCCCTTGTGTTCCTTGGCTCGCACTGTAGGACATATAAGTACTCTCATTCGCACAACTCACACAATCAGCTGCCGGGACTTAGATCTTGGGGTCACCAAAGAGATGGAGTTGATGGAACTTGTTGACAATGAGCCGACGGCTCGACCCTTTCAGTGCGACTGGCAATCGTGCAACAAGGTATGTGCCGCCGTCGCTTGCCCAGACCTCGACCTTCATTAGATCACGCATTGTCATCGTCGCTTAGTCGCCGTCCGAGTCACTCACGGAATTATAGAGCTTCAACCGCAAGTCTGACCTCCAAAGACATTATCGGATACATACGAATGAAAGACCGTACTCCTGTGTAACGCCCGGGTGCGGCAAAAGCTTCATACAACGGAGCGCTCTGACAGTCCACATCCGCACTCATACCGGCGAGAAACCTCACCAATGTCAACATATTGGCTGCGGCAAACGCTTCTCAGATGTAGGCCTCTCATCAGGTCCAACGAAACTTATCGGATCTGCTAACTTGATTAGTCCTCGAGTTTAGCTCGACATCGACGCATCCATACCGGCAAGCGGCCTTATAAATGCGCCCATGATGGGTGCCTTAAGAGGTAGCATGTGGAAACAAGTATTATCAGACGCAGTCGCTAACGTTTGTTGTAGTTTCTGCCGAAAGACGACAATGGTAAAACATCAGCGGCGTTCCCACCAAAGGGGCATCCATTCGTCAGAGATAGACGACTTCTCTTCCGAGTCAGACGGTGGCGAGTCTCCGTCGACTCCCAGGCCAGCCGGCCTGTCATGGTCGACTAGTCACCTCACTGCTGGTCATCCAGGTTTGCAGGGCCACACCATCCAGCGAGCAGCATCTTTTGCCGACTTCGGCCAACAGATAAACGAGTATAATGTCCAACAACAATATAACCACCGCCATAGCGTTTCCGCCGGAGGTGCTCATGAATATCATGGCGAAGTCATGCAACAACCGCAGCAGCAACACCCTGCAGTTCATATGCTCCATCGAACAGCCAGTATGCCTCAACATCCTTATTATGTGACGGAGCAGAACAATCCTGGAGTTGCGACCATGAACACGAATCCGATACAATCGTACCAGATGCCGAGACAGCAGCCCGAGCGACTCCCGTTGGAAATCCCATATACTGGCGCCAGCATGGCGGGATCGATTCAGAGCAGTCCTAGTACATACTCGGCTGCGGCACCGGGTCGAAGTCCATCCGCACAAGACGGGTTCTACACGCATCAGCCCCCGCAGACGGCGGCATATGCGCTGAACACGACTTCGCCTGTCGTGGAGCAACCCATGGTACAGTATGCTCAGCAGGTCCATCAGTCGGTGCAATCCCAGGTTCCTAGTGCGCCGCAAGTCCATCACCCTCAAGAACAGTACCAACCAGCGCCAGCTCAAACCGAAGACCACTGGTATAGCACGGTACCTTATCAAGCCCCGGTTGAGGTTGGCACTATCGGTCAGCTACCGTCCTTTGGATCCGGCGTCTTTGACCCGTGGGCCATCAAGCCGGATTTTGACGACCCGACGATGCAGATGCCGAGCGCGAGAATCGATAGCATGTAATCGATCAGACTCGGCATATATGACCATACTTCTTTCCTTGTCGTATAGTTCTTCAATATTTACACAGCACACGCTCTCTTTTTAATCCATTATCATCAAGCATCCTTAATATCCCGTTATGAGCCTCCGACCTGCTCTTGTACTATAACCATCTCGTTTGTTTTTCCATGTCGAATAGGATATACCACGGAAGGGGGGGCTCACAGGACCAGCTTTACGTATCGATGGAGATTCGGGTGGCTGCAAATCATGTGGCCTTTTTGTGATACCACCAAAGCAATGCTGCTCTTTCACTTGCTATTCTCCGGGTTAATGGGTTTTCAACTTTCCCCCCTGTACACGCAGCGGCCTCACGATCGGACCATGTCCTACTCATTGCGTCCTCAGTGAGGCGGAAGTTGACTTGTCCGACGCGTCCAACCACCCACAACAACCGATGCTTGGACGAGATATCATTGAAGATGCCTCGAGAGTCAACTTCTCGACCTGTCGAGTCGCTCTGCGGTACACCTTTCACGCGCCACGGCCGAATTTAAGATGCCACGTCACGTCACGACACAACCGTTCCCTTTATCGTTACCTCCATGTCGTATGGGCTATTCATATAATCGTTTCCTTCAGTCCCGTATGTATGACGAGCGGCCATGTCACAATTTCTCAGTCTGTATTTAAATAATTCCATTAGCGGTAATTGACGGGAGACGCCACAAGTTTCGGCGGAACGACTCCCGAGGAAAAGAACAAAGCGACGAAAACGCAACGACATAAAGGTCCGGCGCATCCATAGTCTGATCATACCCATCATCCACTAGGGACGGTCATGGCGCATAGCATCATAGGAGCAGCAATCTAAATATAGATGGGCAGCGGAGGAGACCAGAAGAAAAAAAAGAACAATCCAAGGGAGGGGAGAAGAGGATCCCCGGAAACTGCGCCGTATTATATTTAACAAAATTTCCTAATCGTTGGTTCGTCCATTCGGAACAAAAAAGTATCAACTCTGACGACGTCCCGATTTCCTTTTGACGACACGACAAACCATAATGCGATTTTACGGTTATCTGTCCGTCCACTTCAGCTTGCTCGACGGAGGAACGTGCCCCAGGTCCCGACGGGAGGCGGTGGGAAGACAATAAATGCAGTGACGGGGATGGGGAAAGCATTCGTCGAGTACGTCGGAAAGCCAGTTGAAGCGCATCCGCTATCAACTCTGTATTAATAGGACCGGGAATTCTTCAGTTTGATAGGGACGCGAGAAGCCTTGCGGGATTATTGCGCCGTTGTGAAAACATGTGGCGCATCTGTATTGTCGCCGCAAAGGTTGTCCGTGTCTAACTGGGAGTGTCGGCAATGAAAATATGTGTACGATAGTTTATGTGTGTAGTTTTGCCTGGAATGCGTTCAATAATATTTTCAGAACAAGTCTACTGGTTTGTCCCCTGATGTGCTTGCACGACAGGACATTCCCGTCGATAGTGTGGTTGTCGGTACGGGTTTAAACTCGCTCTCACAGAATGTAGTTGTCAAGCAGTTTGAGCATCAGTGAAGAAATTGTGGGATCCTTAAGACTAAAAGGGATTGCGGCAGGCTGACGGAAGAAGAAAAAAGAAAAGCAAGGCTCGGTGGAATGTCCCCATCCACACAATCTCATTCGTTCTCACTCGTTACCGAATCCTTCTTTTATTTTATATTAATATTGACGTGCATGAGAAGTCTAAATACGATATAAAAATATACACCCGTGGTCGCATCCGACGAGCTGAAATGCAATCCCGCATCCTTCAGGACGATATCCGATCTCTAACGTTGTTTCATCCACCGACCCGACGAATGAGAAGCTTCAGTTTCCTGGCCGGATAGATGGCTGACCGAATCATGAATTGGACTGGCATAATTTCACGAACTATCTTCTATGTACCTAAACATCGCGTCATCCATCCCGTACCATGTCAGCCTGCCACTGGACTTTGTCGTGCAGGCGTAAATAATTTTTCGCCTATACACATTCAAGCTGCATACACATAGGTAGGTAGAGAGGGAGGGAGGTACCTGGCTGCCTACCTACCTACTCACCATGTACACCATATACTAATCCATCAAGTGCTGACGTGTTAGAAACCGTTACATTACGCCCATGGGAGGCGCCTATTTCATTTAGGCATATTAACATGCGTACAATTTACCTAGGTACCTTACATGCCTCGTGCTGCTGGAGTCAACAATAGGTACTCACAGCATACATCATATGCCAACGGGGAATGCTTATTACAACCAAAATAGGGTACTATGCGGTAGTATGGTTGCGAACACACGTAAAACCACATAATGTTAGGTAGTGAAAGTTTGAACCCAGGTCCAGACCAGGTCGTGCCAGCCAGCCACATGAGCACAGGAGGCGCTCGGCAGCAGGCTGGTTGGTAGCCTGCCGCTTCTGCGTAGTAAGACGGGGTTAGTACAGAGCTCGCATGCAACTCATACGGCTTAGTATGGACGATTATAATTTCCCAAGTTCTAGATCCAGTTGTAGCTGACTTTGTGAACTACCTAAGGCACCTAGCCAATGCCATATTTCGCAGCCAATGGTACCCTCTCTTTCTATTTAAAAAGCAGTCCTTCCCGTTTTGATAGTCTTCAGCACGCCTTCGTCCGCTAGCTTCTCCCACATATTCCATAGCATAAAGTCGCAGCCCCTCTTAGCGATAACGCTCACTGTGACCGGCACCATCTCCTCGACAAACGTCACGTTGCTCATGTACGGCACTTGCCCGATCGGGATCGTCATGTCGACACATCCGTAGATGGGGCATAGGCTCGCGCCGCTGATGCCCGCCGTCGGTGGCGTGACGGCCAGAAAAGCCGTCTTGTTGGGGTTGTTATTTAGCGACTCCTCCCGGTAGCTCGGCAGCCCGCCTGTGCCGATATCCCAAAGCATTATACTCTCGCTGCATGAGTCAGGCGTGGAGTATAGTATCTCCGATTCAAACCAGTCTACGGCCGCTCGCTTGACTGCAAGAGACTGGTTGTATAGATCGTCCGTGAAGTAAGCCTCGCTATAGTTGTCCCATTGCAACCGTCGCGCTGGGTCGATAGGCGGGAAGCGACCATCGTATCGTTCGCTCCAGGCCGTCAACAGTGGCTTTCCCACCGCTTCGTACTGTGTTATCGTGTCAAGGACGGCTGTTGCGTTATTTAGGGTGCCATACTTGGGGACATCGTTCGTCGTGTTGCCAACGACTGCGGTTAGATTGAAGTTCTCTACCGCCATGCCGAAAATCGCCGTCATGTTGCGGATGAATGTTTGCAGCACTTCTTCTGCAGCCGGATTCTTCAGTGGCAGGTAGTCCGTGAGGTAGAGGACTCGCTTCGGAAAGCCGTACGAGTCGGGCGCCTTGAGGGGGCTTAAACCCGTGATTGAAGAGCTCTGACACAGCTCAGGGACGTACCAGTTCTTAGCAAAGTGCACCCAGTCGTGCACATTTCGCGAGAAGACGCCAGCGGTATCTGTTGCGGCACCGAGGGGCATGACTCTTTCCAGAGTCATCATCCCCTGGCTCGGTCTATTGCCGTAAGTTCCAGAAACCGCCGCAGGTCGTCTCATCGACGAACCGGTGTCCGAGCCAATTGCAAAGTCGAGCCAGTCATATGCAGCTATAGAACAGCCGCCGCCTGACGAAGAAGCCGAGCAGGTGAGCCAGCCATCGCCGCGTGGGTTAAACGGGTAATGCTCGTCCTGCCAATCCCAGGGATCCGCGCCTGAAGCGAACTGTGCCAGTTTGTACTTGCCAACTAGCACGCCGCCAAGATCAACGATCCGCTGGACGGATGGCGCGGTCTCGTTTGCAACCTCGACGATCTCTGCCCACGCCTGACTGCCACCCGACGTGATTAGGCCCTTCATATCGAACAAGTCTTTAATTGCGACTCGGTATCCCGCGAATGGCCTCGGATCGCTCCAGCTGTAGATGCGAGAGGGTACAGGGATCATCGGGTCCCAGAACCTAGGTTGGAATATCTCTACCGGGTTGAATGTCCCTTCGCCGTTGTTAGAATCGTACGTACCATAGAGGAAGTTGCGGTAAGAGTCCCTGTAGAGGCGATATACTGTGCTAAACGCCACCGAGGTCTCCGAGATAGATGCGACGTACGGCCCGGCTGTGAGATTGACACCCGGAGCTACGATGTCGGTAACTACGATATCCGAAGAGGCTAGAGGGACCATCAACTTCTAATATTCATGTGTTTGGCATAGCTCCAAGACCTACGTTGACATCTAGCGAAGCGAGTGTCTAAGAATACGTACTTGGGGGCAAGGCGGCCTAGGTACGCCAACGCGCTGGCGTCGAGGGTTGGATTTCCGCTCGTGCTATTATCCACGATGCACACGCTCTCTAGGAAATCCTTAGAGAAGACGTCGTCGCCTTCTATGTAACTTGTAATGACACGCTGCAGATACTCGCCCGTCACAACGGCGTCCTCAGCGAATATGACGGTGGATGGCAGCAGAGAGCCTTGCTGGTCAGTTATAGTCGAGTAGTTGCCGCCAAGGACAGCTTTAGGATGTCGAATGTTCGCTAGGTACGTCTGGTTACCAAGTCCAAACGCGACGCTGCCGTACTGCGTCGTCTGCAGGTGTTTCCAGGGCGCTCGTTTTGCAGGTGCCGCCAGCACAAAGCACGCACAAAGCAAGAGGACTATACTTCGAGTCCAAGAGTCCGGGAACCCCATTTTCGACTCGAACTAGACGACCTGGGTTTATCGTTGAGGATACAGATAGACCTCAGGTCGGACTAACATGACGGCAACTCATGATTTATACCTAAGGTAGTTCCATATCTGCATTGGTAAGGCGGGATTATTCTTCTTATCTTCGCGCAGCTCCGTCATTCCCACTGCAGCTTATGCTACCTAGGTCGGTATCTTTCGAAGCTGCAAAGTCTGATGGCTTATCTTGAATGCCCCATTCGGATCGCACCAACCCGAGCCATCGTCGTATTCTCACCGGTCTGGTGCATGGAGTTTTCCAATCTTCTCGTTAATAGGTTACGGGCCAAAGTGGGTATGGCTTGGCTTTTTGGAGCCCGAGTAGCACAAGAAAAGCACCAAAGCACCCCAGGCCAGGCCCGGCCCACGTGCATGTGTAATCCGCTAAACCCCGCAAGTCAGATCCCTAAGGCACTGGCACTGGCACCTCTGCGATGCCTTAGATCTTCCCCGCTCTTAAAACTGCGTACCTTAGGTACCTAACATGTATGTTAAGGTAGGTGGGATTGTCTGTAGATCCTGGATAGATTGCCCTGATACATATCAGTCGCGCCTCACTGCCATTCTTAACCCACTCCTTCCACTATATACATCTGATATACACGACGTATGTTAAAGGAAGGATTACTTGAAGAATAAACGATGCCGTTGCAAGCACTGTGGCCTTATCCAATTCTTATTTGATATAAAATTCCAAGACTGCCAAAATCTTTTTTTCGACCGCCAGTCAATTGTGTTGAATGTGTAGGAGGTAATAAAGTCCTATCATGACAAAGTACAAGCAAAGCACTCAAAGTTCTTGAGCAGGGATGCTATATCATCGTCAATATTGTCAGCAACAAGCAAGAACCCATTACTTAATAAGTCCGCGAGAGGATACATCCGTTATTCCTAGCCCTAGCCCGAGTCATTGTCTGGGATTGTCTTTTAGTAGATTGCTCTCGACTAAGTTAGATAGGGACCTTGCCAGTTGATTCCGACCGTTCTAGAATACCCGTGGACGTTAGCGGAAGACTACCAAGGTAGACACCCTGCATTAGGTCGGTAGGTTACGTGCTAGTATGTAATAGGGGTACGTCTGTGGCGACTTACTTACCTACATGTACATGATTCTTCAGGAACCGGGAGTTAGGGGCGGGTACTTAGCACGCGAAATTCTCTTTGGGAGGGTTAGGGTGGCAAAAGTCAGAATCCCATTTATCTGGACATCGGATTCTTCAAAATGCCATCCTGGATTCTTTTGCCCCTCCCCCATATTAAAAATAACCGCCCCCTTATTACCACGAGTGGCTTTGCACGATTTTTCAAATACTAACATGGCTCTTTATTCATAAACATAATACCAATGGCTTCGGTGCCGTCGATAAACTCGTTACCGTACGAAGTACGCCAAACAATTTATTCTTATGTAGGGCGACAAACTAACTCTCCCTACCGACGTTGTGACTCAGTATCGACTATCGCACAATATGCCACAGTGTCGCGAGAATGGCAAGAGGAATTCGTCGAGCCTCTAACCTTTAAGACGATTCGAGTGACCCCGAAGCGCCTCAAGGCTTTCTGCCATATTCTGGCTTCCCCACGACGTAGAGCTCTCGTCCAGACGATTCGCTACCATGTTTTACTTGAAAAATATGAACGGCATCTAGACGGCGAGCAAGAAACGTCGGTCGAACGACAGCGAAGCACCGAGGTCTTGACAGAGGCCCTTGGAAACTTCTTCCGGGTTATGACCCATTGGCAGAAAAGCGAAACCTCGCCTCTGGGCCTAGATCTCCATCTCCTTGTCGAATCGCCTAGTGATTCATCAATACTCATCGGCAAGAATAGCGGACCTTTGGTAACAGGGCGAGCGTTAATGTCATACTTGAAACTTGATCTCGAGACACTTTCACTCCCAGATATCGACGTTTTCAGTGGGTTTAAATGCACAGGGAGACATCTGCAACCAACATCAACCTTAGCTATCGTATCCAAGTTTCGGACATTGGAATACCTCGACGTCGAGCTCAATCATGACTCGACCCGCAATCGAGACGTCCATCAGAGGAACTGTTAGTAATTACATCCATTTCCCCCCGTTTCCTTTGGTCTCTAGGATTATCCGTCGTGACTCATTTAGAGGTAATTTTCTATTCGTATGCATTATTTGGACGTTGGCCTGACGCTACATAATCATAGGCTTTGCTATGGGCCTTGGGGGACACGCCAAAACTGTCAGAGTCCTGAGCCTCCGTCGTCCTAGCCCGATGCTAAAGCCTGCGCCTGCACCACCGAGGCAACCATGGTCGGACTTCTATGTCCGTATGCGTGCCTTCAGCCAGCAGTGCGAATCTTTCGAGTTCGACGACTGCATCGACGCTGCTCAGTTCTTTACACCCTTCATCGTAGGGCCCGTATCTGAAAAGTCGCCTAGGAGCCAGGAGGTGCCTTTATGGATGCGACTGAAGAGGCTAAACGTCCGTAACTCGTATATGATGAAGACGCCGTACTTGCGTGTAACCAATAGGGTCGAAGCCTTGGCATCTGTTCACCGAGTCCTCGTTGCGATCGGTAGGGCTACTTCTCGGATGCCGGAATTGTCATTCGCTCGCGTATGCCAATACGTCCTCACCGATGGTCAGTTGGAATGGTTCGTCCTTATATACGAGCGTCACACCGGTCAAGTAACCCTACGTGTCAGGGGATTCAAGCCGAGCAAACCTTTGCTTGGAGCTTGGAAACATTCTATCTCCGCTAAGGGTCTCGCAATCGAAGTTGTTCATGAGACGAAAGATCCTAATATCCCGGAATTATAATAAACCTCGGCTCATCGACCATGGCTTGTTTGCCGCGTTCACAAAAGGGCGGGGATTTGGTTCTTTATATCTGCCTAACCTATATAGCATATCGGGTTATATGTTGATGAACGAGCAATGCTTTGGTTTTCATATTGAAGGAGAAAATATTTACCCCTTTATACCCAATGTCTCTTCAAGTATATTTGCCTAGGTTCTATTGGATAGGCGTGGAAAACTGTTGGGTTACGGTTCTAGGGTAGATTGGTATTGGGTACCTGGTTTGAATTCAAATGCCTGGTCATGAGAGGATGGCTGCGGTAAAATTTAGCGATTCTGGGAACTAGATATATCTTCAAAGTCTGGTATAGTGGTTCGGCCGCAAGTCATTCAATGAATATATTCTAATTTCGTGGAGTGAACTGTCCCATTCGCCATGTCTGTCGGCCCAAGGACATCTCTCTGCAAATCGCGAATACACTTCTTTATCGCATAATAATACCTCTGCCAATTGATAATACGGAGATAAATCCATACTTATTAACGTACGACGGAGTTTAGGAACTAGAATGTGAATGTCGCGTACTCGATTCTGACATAGCTCTGATGATGTGAGACTTTATAATACCAGCGGACCGCCCCGATCATAAACGCCGAAATCAATTGATGAAGGTAAGTCGGCTGCTGCACCATTCTTGCAGCAGCTTTTGCCGAAATACGACGCCGAAGAGGCACCCTTGTAGGCGGATGCTAACCTGTTAGCGTATCGGCTTTAAGGGCTACTTCGAGAACGTCTTACAACACTATTACTTGGATCGAGATGGGTAGGTTTCCGGGCTTCCCTGAATCAAGGAGAATAATCCTATCCAGTAATATCAATAATTAATCGTAGGAACGCGAATCAAGACCGAGAGGGAGATTCCGTTGATTTAGGTATGTTGACTAATACTAAATGTTATCGCCGACGAGTATCGGTGGAGTGAACTACCTAGGTTAATGGCTTGGTGACGTTACTATCCTGCTATCTTAGGTACCTAGGCAGGTAATTGTAAAATTTATCGACCCCGCGATGTTGTCATGCAGCTACAACCTCCTCGGATGAATGTCTATCGAGCAGATCCTTGGAGATAAATATGTACCTGACGCAAGTTCGCATATATTACCGAATCATCAACCTTGAGGACTTAAGTTGAGTGAAATTTACATAAACTCGCGACTGAGTATTCGGTAGTCCTTGAATCTCTTCACTTATAAACCCCAACCCAACACTCTTAGCACGGCTTAGTGGATATAAATACTTTCTGAAAATGCCCAAGGTACTACTTACCGGTGGATCGGGCTTTATTGCCGGTAAGATAATGCGACCTTAATGACGCCGAAAGCGCCTTACCACTAACACTACGTAGCACACGTCCTAGACATTCTCCTCAAGAAGGGTTATGAGGTAGTTACGACAGTAAGGTCCGAGACGAAAGCCTCCCAGATCCGCAATAAATACCCGGGCGCAAAGCTCACGGTAGCTATCGTGCCGGACATTGCAGCGCCAAACGCATTTGATGATGTGATCGCAAACGCAGGCGGGTTCGACTACGTGCAGCACACAGCCTCGCCCTTCCACTTCAAATGGAAGGATGCGCGCATAGAGGTGTTGGACCCAGCAATAAACGGCACGAACTCGGTCCTCCAGGCTATTAAGAAGCACGCGCCCGGCGTCAAGCGCGTCGTCTTGACTAGTTCCTTCGCTGCCATCCTCTCCGAGGCCGACCTCAGCAACCCCGCTAAGACGTTTTCCGAAGCAGACTGGAACCCGAGCACTTACGAGGATGGACTCAAGGGGCCTCCAGCCACGACATACCGTGTCTCGAAGGCGTACGCTGAAAGAACCGCCTGGGAGTTTGTTGAGAAGGAGAAGCCCGGCTTCGATCTTGCTACTATCTGCCCACCCAGTAAGTAGTATCCTGTCTTGTCCTGAGTGATCTTTTCTTGGAGAGGCGCGTTGCTAAGTCATCCTCATAGTGGTTTTCGGGCCCGTAGCCCACCACCTAGCCTCCCTGAAAGATATCAACACGAGCAACGGGCGGCTCGTAGACCTAATCCAAGGAAAATGGAAGAGTGAAATCCCTCCTACTGGTGTATACGTCTGGGTCGACGTTCGCGACGTAGCGCAAGCGCACGTAACCGCCATGGAGCTGCCCGAGGCGGGCGGGAAGCGATTCTTCACAACCGCAGGGTACTACGACAACAAGAAGATCGCGGCTGCCGTGCGGGCTGCGTTCCCTGACCTGGCCGACAAGCTACCGGATGAGAACACTCCTGCGGCCAAGGGTGCCGAGTTGCCGGCTGAGGGCACGTCCAAGTACGACAATTCGCGTGCTACTAAAGTCCTGGGTATCGACTGGATCCCTATCGAGAAGAGTGTTGTTGATACGGTGAAGACCCTGCTGAGCATTCCTCCTGAGTGAACGAATAAAGTGATTGAGTAGCTAGGTACCTACCTTAGTTAATGGGTACCTAGTGAAAGAAGCGGAATGGAGGGGAAATTGAAGCTTCAAGGTTCGATATAGAACTGCATGCTTAGCGCTTACCTTAGAGATTAGTACGTACGTGATATGAGGCTACGTACTAAATACTAGTATTTTACTTCGTCAGATCTATGCAAATTGCGGCGGCTATTCTCTATAATAACTTCATCATACCATGTACAAACCATCTATGCGAATATCCATGCGTCGGATCCTTCACTGTAGTGGGTAATAGTTATGTGTATATGGGATGTGAAGTCTACTGTGTACTTGTAACGGCCATAGCTACTAAACGAATGCAAAGGGTTTCATTAAGTCGAGAAAGCGGCATTAATGCATTTTACTGTGTCAATATTACTATTGTTCCTCATCTATCCCTATCATGTCTATCATCGATTTGCGACGTCAGCATATGAAGCTGAAGGAGAAGAAAAAGCCAGTTGATGTAGACGCCCGTCTGCTTTCAGAATGCAACACCACCTCTACCTGTGGCCTTCGAAAGCGATTTGCATGTGCTTCCCTGCAATCATGCAATGATGGGAAAACTAAATGTACAAGAAGGGTGAAGTGGATGGAGGCTAACTAGAATCTCCTTTAGTCCTCGGTCGTGTCCATGGCGTCTCCATCAGACGCTTTGGACTTCGCGGCTGCGATGCGCTCCGCCTTCCATTCTTCAATCCGAATACGTAGATCGTTCGCCGGGACTACGTCGTCAATAGTCATCGGCATTCGCGTAAAGGGATCTCTCGGGTTGGAGAGCAACTGCTGAACAATCGTCGAACGATCGACAATGTTGTGCGATGGGAGGATGACGGGGTCAGTCATCAAGTCACCCATAAGCGGATCTTCGAACTCGGGAGGTATTTCACCCAAATCGAGTTCGGCCTGATCTTGACGTTCCTTGGCCTGAGCAAACTTCACTATTAACGTCTTCCATTGATTGATGTCTTCGGGTGATTTGTTGAGCTTCTCCATCAACTTAGTGGCTGCTTCGAAGTTTGCTGGTTTATACGAGCGCCCATCAGCTGCGACTGCTTCGATGAAAGCGGGCTTCGGTGCCAGGTTGAGATAGATGTCAATGAAGTCCGACAAAAGCGCCTTAGGGTCGAAGTGATATTTCTTGGAATCCTCCACCTTAAGGTTCCCTCGTTTTGGTCCAACTAGTGATTCCAGGTTATAGTTCAGCATACCAGCCAGCCGAGTTACTATCTCAGGCATAGTAAATGCATCGCGCAAGGCTGCTGTGAATAGCTTCATCATACCCATAGTGTCGTTCACCAGCTGCATCCATGATTGACACTGCTGCTCCGCCGCTTCTAGGTCGGACCTAACCTTGTCTTTATCTTCAGCTGAAAGCGTGTTGTCGTGTAGCTGCTTCTGATAGTCGTGTATCTTGACTAACTTGGTCAATGCTTCGTCGAGCAGATATGTGGCGTCGTTCAAAAGCAAATTGACAAATTGCACGAAGAACTGTTTGTTCACCCTATACATATTTGGTTAGATTATTGAAATGCTTGGTTAGCCGAGATTATTTGGACTTACTTGCTTTCCCGGCTGAGCTTGTCCTTATACACGCTATTCGGCCAGATACACTTAATAACCTGGAATATTTCATACCGGATATTGAATTTGTCATAGAATGCAGAGCTGACACCGCTATGCTCGCATTCTGCCATTCGTCAGTATCTGATAGGCAGATGAAGATTATGCGAACTTACCGATGTAGAACTTCATAAGAGCGTGCAAGAGGTGCTCATTGGCGAAAGGTGTCCCTATAAGGAGATCACCTAGAATTCCTCTGGTACGGTGGTAAATTGGCCATGTGCCGGAGAACAGTAACGTGACGAGGGATGATTTCAAATAGGGGTTTTTGATGTATTCGGAAGATCTCAAGAACGTGATGCATAGGGTGGTAATCTCATCTCCAATGGCAGAAATTAGAATCTGAGGCAGGAAGCTAGAAAGGAGTAAGCAATGACCCAATATGGATAGCTCTCGATTGAAGTACATACCGGAAGACAAATTTAAAGTTCTCGACGACATCCTGGAGGGCGTATTCTGGAAGGCAGCTGAAGGCTTCGGGTTCCTCGGCCGGGAGCGGAAGTTTGAACTCTTTGCCTGGCTTGTAGTCCGTTCCACTGGCAACTCGAAGAAGCCAAACAGCAACGTATTTCATGAACTGCAGAGACAGTGTCTGCATAGATTCGTCCAATACAACTCCTTCGATGGCGAATTTCAATGCGATGTACTTCTCCACGGAGGAAATGGCTTGCTGATGATGGGTTCTCGCTTGCATAAGACGGATAGGGTCCTAACGAGCATTAGTAACAATGGTACATCCACTATGAGGGGTAACTCACATGCTGCAACTTAGGCATCTCGTCCTCTATCCTTCCTATAAGACCCTCAACATACTTGATATCCTTATCCAGGTCCTTGAGCTTCGAGTTTGTCGCACCAAGACCATAATGGTGGGCGGCCAGGGTCAGGAAGAAGACTTCCGAGATGAAGTTGGATGTGCCCGGGACGCGATTCTTGTAGAATGCATCCGAGGTGGCCTGATCGGCATTGAGTTTCGTCTCATCACTCATGTCGACTCGAGGGTTGCGTCGGAGATAGTCGACATCGATCTTGTCTATCTTGGAGAAAGTGGTGTCCAGAAAAGGTTCACATAAATGGTCTAGGATGGCTGTCACGTTAACCATGAAACCGTCCGAGGCCACTTCCGTAGGCTTGACCTGGAGCGCACGCCTTTTATGGTTCGTATTCACGATGAATGCAAACCAATCGAGGGTACTGTTACGGGCACCGTGGCTCGCTCGAACCAAGGCATTCGTAATGTTTACCAGTTCACTCTGGTGAGCTTTTAGCGTCATCTGCAAAGCAGATTGAGATGACTTCACGCGGCCGGTATCGATTGTTCGTGCACCGGCGAAATAGGTCTTGGTGACTTCGGCCTGTAGTGGTGAGATTCGGAAGAACGGGCCCAAGATAGTCTCAGTCTCGCTCGCTACAGCTATTTGCTCCTTCGACATATTGGGAGATGGGTGTACTTGAAAGCGAGGATGCTCCGTGAGGGCGTTAAGTAAGGGAGGGAATCTCGCATATGTAACAAGACACTGGCGCTGTTAGCATATAGAAGGCCTGAGGAAACTAGAGGTGTCTTACATTGATGTACGGCTTGTAATCATCATTCATGGTCATGGTAGCGAGTTTTTCACTCATGCGAACCATCGCATCTGTGAAAATAGGAGCGACGCTATCGTCCTCTGGAATGCGAGACACAGCTTCGGCGAAGAAATCTAGGCAGATACCGTCCTCATTATCATGGTGACGAAGAAGATATGGTACTAGAGAATCGTGTTCGGGATTGGGATCACGGCTTACAGTTGTTAGAACAACGAACTTTGCAAGCATAATTCCGCGGAAGAGACGTACCCAAAGTATTCCGGCATGGTGAGCGCGAATATGCAGTTGCTCATACATAATCGCTTGGCTTCGCTCAAGACAGCTTGCTTCTCTGGTGGGGGTGGTCTTGCGGGTTTGTTAGCCCTCACAACACGCTTCCAACATGGTAGCAGATAGTCTAGCAGCGCTTTGTTCGCGGGTACATGTCGGGCCGCCTCGAGGATGGCCGAATCTATCGACGAGGCTGTCAGTTTGATCGGATCGCCGGATTGCTCCAGTTCGGCTCTGAGTTCTGGCAAGTAGATTAATTTGTTGCCTCTGTTGTCGTAAGTCTGAGTCTCGTCTAGCGTGACGCGGAATATGTCGCTCAACACCCGATGCGACCAATCCTCAAACTTTTCCTCCCGAGCGGCATGCATCTTCTTGGATGGTGTGGCTGTTGTTTTGCCTGAGTCAATAGCTGTGGCTGGCCTCTTGGAGGTATTGGTGTTACCTGAGTTCCCGGCTGCGCTATTGCCTGACTCCGTCTTTGTTTTCACACCGAGCTGAGAGAAAGGATTTGATGGCGGGTTTTGAGTTTGGGTGGGAGATGGGGAGGAAGAGGCTGGATTGGCCTGGTGGCTCGGTAGAGTAGTTGGTCGCGTGTTCTCTTGGTTGGGCGAGTTAGAGTTGGGTGCATTAGGTGCAGGTGCAGGTGCGGGCGAGGTCGAGGTCGAGGTCGACGACGCCGAGGGATCGGATTTGGTAGCCTCGTCGGGTTTGGAGTTGTTTGATTGTGTGAGAGCGCCTAGCTTTGCGAGGCGCCTCTGGCGCATCTAGGAGCGAGTAAGGTTAGCTTGTAAAGTATGGTCGGATCTAATCACCGTCGCATACCTGCTCCTGCGGCGGCAGGGTCGGCTCTGGTGCGCCGTTCGGATCCATGATGTGGGATGGATGACTACGATGGCTATGCTTGTCGGCAAAGAAGAAATGGAATCCTGGGAGTTTTGGCTATTTGACGGAAGTGGATGTGGGAGTTCGCCGACGTTGGGAAGGGTAGGCTTTTTACGTGAGCTGGAAATATGTGTTAAGTTTAAGTGAGTGTGTCGGCGTGAGGCAGTGAATATTAGATGGATGTGAATGGAATAAGGTAGTAGCCACATTCTGATAGGTGTTTCGCCGATGGTATTAGTCAATATCTTATCGATAATTCTCAACTAACCCCGGTGGCTGTTAACACCGAGTAGCGGGGTAGATGCCTGAAGCTTATTCACCTTCCGGGTACTGTATGCACTAACATAGTGCAACTTAAGCTCTAATTATAGAATGGAAACGATGCAGGTGGATCCATCCCTAAAGGCGCTTCTTTTTAACACCCAGACACCGTCTATTTGATCATTTCCTTCTTTTCCTAGGTAATTTACAAGACACCCAAGTCAACCCAGTTATCACTCAGAGAGTCGCGTCATATGCTACATAATTATTTACACATATTTACCCACTGCCGACTTCCATATTCAACGTTAGGCGTAGTTTCTCCCCATCCTCCTAACCTAGATGATTTCTGGGTTATCGTGCCATCCTAGTTAACCAGCTCAAAGAATCTGTCAAAGAATCGGACAAAGAATTGGACAAAATCCAATCTTCAACTCCAATGAGGAACTATAGTATCTCCATCGTGGCCGTTCTAGGGTGCTGCCCACCTTAAGAATTGATATAATCGGACATAGCCTAAAACCGAATAGGCCCCAAATCCCATCGACTGCCTAGTAATATATGAGAGGTGTCGGTGTATCCTTTCCGAATGGTTGAAGTTGCAAGACTGCTATTATATACCCGAGCTTTTAATAGACACTACACAATGTTTCTTAGGAAAGGTGTTGTATTGTAGGTGCATGTGCACCCGCCATTTTAGGCTCTTTAGCCCGTCTTCAGTCGACCTCGGGAAAGCTTGGCTCCCACAGATTGACAGACGTTCGTTCGAGGGCTTTGGTTGAGCGTTTCGCCGTGAATGAAGAACCACCAACCCTGATGCAAGAGAGACTTTGTCCATTGATATCGGTATAGAACCACGGAACCATTCGTCTCCCGAAGTCCCCTCTGAGATAGCTTCTCGTTAGCTAGCACCTTCGCGACTTCGAATTTCAAAAATGGCATTCTCTCTAGTACTGTAGCAATGCTTGAATGTTATCGTACGGCCCCGAATACGTCGCTTTAACATTTGTGGAAAATACTAACGAGACAACAGTTTGTATAGACAATATTTACTATCACCTCTCATGTTCCTAAACCTGGACAGATTTCTTATTGAGAAATCTATTACATACCACGGAGAGGCAATCATCCATAAAAGCCGCTGGCCCTTTTGGGGAAACGTTCACGATCACATAGTGACGCAACGTGAACGACTTGCGGTTCATGATGTGTCACAGTATCCTGTGGCTACTCGCCTACAGCGTAAATTTATTGGATGGACGGCTTTCAATCTTGTTGAACCCGATCTTTATTCTCTTTGGCCGACCTTATGCTCACCATTTGTCGCTCTTATTCAAATGTATAGCGAGAGACTTGTTGGATCTTGGTCCCGGCCTTCGACCTAAAGTTTTGCGCACGCCTGTTTTCGTGGCTACACTGCAGGACTAACTGGACCAGGTCTGAGGCAATGCTTCGGCTAGAACTTCGCCTTCGCCTTCGCCCAGGATAACACCATTAGGATTCGGATCGACTTTTTTGCTATTAATATCTCATTCGACAAGAAGCGACGTCTAGTCCTTATTGTACAAGATATGTATGCGGAAATTTGAATGTACAAGAGATTTCATGACAAACTCGATTTAGATAAAGCTACGAGTCCTCGAATCTGGTATGCCTGCAACCTGAGATGGCGCGGCATCGATTGACTAGATCTATTCAGCTCTTCGGCGGCCATCTCGGCCGTCACAGAAATCTCTGTCTGCGTTGTGCACTGTTTCAGCATCGAAAGAACCAGATTCTAACCTTTCCAAGAACGCATAGCTACCGGTCAGCTCTGCGGCACTTGACATGATATGATGTAGTATCTGTCGCTTGCATGCAATCTGTTGCTTTCCGGCTGTATCTAGCCCATTCTTCTATAGAAATTTCGCGGGTATGTGCAGCCCTTCCCAACTTTCCATTGGCGAAGTTGTACAGGCGTCACCTTGCTCCCATACGAGACTCATTATCGTCCGGTGCGGGAAGAGGCAGGATATGTGTGACGCATACTGTCTTGCTGATGCTGGGAATCTGGACACCATCTATCCTAAATCGTGTCTACGGCGCAACGGTGCCCTGTCGTGCGAAGCGTCATCGCGTTGTGCCACGGCTTGCAATAGCCGGAGGGCTGACAACAGGACATATATGTGCGCACATGGCAGATATATTGCAGACGCCACACCGGCAACCAGCACCGTGTGGATGGGGTCCTCGTTCTCGCAGCAAGGTCCCTCATTATTCTTCACGCTCGTTTAATCCTCCACCGCTTCTAATATTCATCTCCCAGCTGATCTTCTAAGTATGCCTTTCATTTTTTATCATCGTTCGCGCGTAGATATATATCCATAATAAACGAACTTGAGCTCAGTCTGTTTACCATGGAGCGATATCGAACCAACGATCCCGACAATTTCAATAATAGCAATAGGGAGACTCATCGGCGGGAGCAAAAGGAGGATGACTCTGTTCCAGCCAAGATCGGGCTTTCAAATCCAACGGCTTGCATAGATGCGTGCTTCCATCAGTTCGTAGATGAGTGGTCAAGAAAGACTCACGGGAGCTTTGAAGATGTTTGCAACCAACTATCATCACATCCTGGACCTAACACGGAACTCTGGAAATTATATTGCTGCGACTCGACTAATTGTGGTGTGAAGACCGAGCAAACTGGGCAAAGTCGTTCGTTATCTCTTATGGAATCATATACTCGCCTTAGACTAACTCGACCTGCTAGCCAGCGTTGACTCTATCATTAACAGATGCCAAAAGTAAGCTGAACCGGATTATCCGCTTTAAGTCAACTATTAACATCCGTTAGCGCCGGTGATTACTTCATCTACGATCCAGGACCTCCTTCATCTAATGTTTTGAACTGCACCTCCGCTGCGAGTGGTGAGTCTCCTTTTGATATGTCCTTACTACTTCTTCTAATAAAGTCCACGGAATAAGTGCCCGGAGAGAGCGAACTTCAAACCGTCTCATCAGCGATGACGGCTACTCCGTCTACTTCGTCGTCTCCGGCGGCAGTGACGTCGTTGAGTTCAGAATTCAATTCGACAGCGTCGGGTATTGGTGCAGTGCCAAGCACGCTGATGGGCCTCACGGAAGGGAGCAAGGCCGCGATAGGTATTTGCTCGAGCTTGGCGATAATCGCAATCATCTTCCTCTTGGGTTTCCTCATAAGCCGGCGGCGATCGCGCCCAAAAGGCTATACGGACAACGTCTCGAATGCGCCTCGTCATGTTCGTTCATCTTCTGAGGCACCGAGCAATTCACAGACGCCTTTAATTACGCCACCACCGTCAACATCGTCTAAGGGCTTTCCGTTGACGCCTCCGGCACGCCTGAGCGATCGTAGATTCTTGCCCCCTCTCAAGCAAAATGAAACACCGGGCTCAACTTTCGTAGATGAAAGTGCTTTCTTGTCTATTGCTCTCAACTCCGCTACGGAAAAGAAGTCTGCGCTGCGACACGAACCTCAGGTAACTCCAAATAATCTTTCCAAGCCTCCTGTCTCGCCGTCATCTTTAGCGGCCGTACACCTTGCGACCCATTTTCTTCGTGACAGCGGTAGTTCGTACAGTAGCGGGCCTGGGGGAGCGTCGACGTTGACCACCGCGTCTGGTAAAGCTAGTTCAGAGCACTATAGGACGGCGGCCATTTTTGGTACTGATACCCCCTCGTTGTCACTGCCCTTATCTCCGGCCCGTCCCCGACGGCCCCAGGATGGATCTCTGGACATTCCACATCTAATTACGCCCGCTGGTCCACCACCAACCCGCGCCCTTCCAGCGCCTCCTCCGTACTACCCAGCGTCACCCACGTTTTCAGTCTCTCCTATCACACCTTCAAGCTCGCCTGTGCCACCTTCTGTGCGACCATTAGCGCCCCGCGACAGTACCCATGACTTCAGTGCTTCCCAATCGGGAGCTGTAAATCATAAGGGACATACGCAATCATCTACAAGAGACTTCCCTGATACGACGGAGCCGTACGAGCGCGAGACGTCAGAGAGCTGGGGTAGCTGGGGTGCTGGGCCGGGTGTAGAAGAGAGAAAAGGTGGCTATGGCGGATATTATCGGGGCCGAGGATAAAAAGGCGGGAAGTTGACGCGCCGTATTGGTCGAGGAGCTAGATCTAGAGACGCTGGGAGGTAAATATTAAAAGAAAGGATGGAGAAGATTAGGTTAGGTACCTAGTCAGCATATCCATATGGATATGTTTGGTTTGGTAAGTTCCTACCTACCTAAAGTAGGTAGTTACACCGTTCCGTTATCGTCAGGGAGACCCTATGATGATCGCGAGAGAGCGGAAGATTATAATGGTCAGGTATTAGTAGTATTAGCATCGCCGGGTACTATACGAAAAGAAACGGACTGGAGTTTCAAGAGGATGTGGTATGGTCGCGAGAAGGTCCACTACCTATCTAGCTACATACCTAGGTAGTAAACTAGGCTTGTTGAATCAATTGAGGATAAAGTGTCTGGTGTTGATGCCACGCTCACAGGTTCGAAGTTGAGCCTCGGAGGCGGAAAAGGAAAGTAGGTAGTGTACAAGTCCGGCATAGCCCCTGGGAGCGTTATCCCGCCGGCGAAAAGGAGAATAGGATAGAAGTCCGGGAAGGCTCTGCTAATAGAGTATCATCCCATCCGGCTGCTCTGTTACCAATCTCCTTAAATACCTCTTCATGTCTCGCGAGGTCCTCGCAGCTACCGCGCCAGATGAAAGACTAAGCCACCCCCCCCCAAATTACCATGGCGCATGAGGAGACTTTCCTGTCATACACTGAAGCACAGGGCAAGGCGTACGCTGCCGATCGACCAAGATACTCTCCAGAACTTTTCAAGACCATTATCGATCACCATACCTCCACAGGTGGCCAGCTCGATACCGTCGTTGATGTTGGCTGCGGGACTGGGCAAGCTACTCGCGACTTGGCTTCCTATTTTTACACTCTCGTTGGCCTAGACCCGTCGGAGGGTATGATCAACACTGCGAGGTCCTCTTCCGAGTTCGTAACTTCGCCTATACGCTTTAAAGTATCGGCAGCCGAGGTCCTTGGAGCGGATATAGAACCGCCCATCACGGATGGTAGTGTCGATCTACTTACCGCCGCCACGGCTGCTCACTGGTTTGATATGGAACGCTTCTGGTCTAGTGCAGCACGCGTCCTAAAGCCCGGTGGTACTGTTGCACTTTGGGCAAGAACCGGGATGTCCATAGATCCTATAATGACGCCAAACGGGGCAGCCGTTAAAGCCGCAGTAGACGAGGCGGTGGGTGAGCTGGAGCCATATATGAATCTAGGCAACAAATTATCCCGCGATCTCTATATCGACCTACTGAAGAGATTGTAAGAGTATTGGGTACAGGCAGCCCGGTGACGCGTTGGAGAGAAGCGCATCCTGATAAGGCCGGTACGGAAGAGGACATAGTAATGAAAATGAGAACGCAGATAGAGAGCCTTCTCCATGAGGTCGGCGTCAAGCCTGGCAAAAAAGTATTGAGAAGAGACGAGGAGATTGTGCTGCTAATGGTGAAAAACAATTTACGTTAACGGAACTGGGTTTTTGGAATTAACCTTGACAGGTATGAGGTATGAGGAGCCGCTAATGGAATAGCGACACACCTCACGGCCATCTAGATAGTTGCTATTGACATACAAAGTTATCGGCTTCCTTGTCGTATTTTGCTTTTCTACCCGAGCCGTTCTAGGAAGACCCACAGATCAATGAAGTACACACGGGAAGTCTTGATGCTAAGGAGATATCTGGGTACAGCATACCAATTGCATGCCATGGACTCATGTTTATGCAGATCATCTAATGTCAATTATATGGTTCTAACCCTATACTGAGGACCTGGTAGGAGGTCAAGATTCCTAAGCACCTAGATAACCCGTGACGAGCTCAAGAGAACTAAACATTCCGATTGAGTGGGAAGTGTGATTCGTTGCGTCTCTTGCTGCGGCCATTGGTCCAAGTGGCGCTGTACCGATAGGTCCATTGAACGGGAACCCTAGCTGCCTAGATATGATGAATGAGAACGTATTATCAGGGATGGCCCCGTGGTTCTCAATGGTGCCCGAGGAAACATCCCAATGTTCGGTTCCGCCAATGCCCGTGTTGCCCATCGTGGGGCTCCGAACCTATTGGTTAGGAGATCGGACACGACGGAGGGACCGAGAAATACTACTAATTACTTGATTCGCTCTTAATACTATACTAAGGATTTCGTTTCCTCCAGAATCGAATTTGAGAGCGTGTCAATAGGCCCCATAGAATAAGGATCAAGATGCATGAAAGAAATCGTGGGCGAAACAAAAAAAAAATGGCGGTGTGGGAGACCACTGACGCTCAGACCCATATCAGGTATATATCCGGGGGATCCCAAAGGATGTTCGTATTTACCTCTACACTTCTATCTATTCCTCGTGTTTCCCCTATATTTATGAGCTGCCTTTCTTCGCTCTTTCCATTTCATTTCTCTCCCTCCTCTTTTTGTCTTACATCTCACAGTCGCACATGTCGAACAAGACGCCCGCTTGCTTAAGCTGACCGAGAACTCTCGCCTTTAGCTAACTTTACTAACGCTTCTACTTGTATCCTTTTTCGCTCCAGATCTTCTTTAATCTCCTGATCAGACAAGATAATGCCTTGAGTAAGTCTTTCTGTCGTCGTACTAGGTTGACTTGTGAGATAGTATCCCATCATCTCTGAAGATGCTCGCTGGCCTCTGTTTCACTATCAGCGAGCGGTCTTTCTCATCCGAACAAGTTCCTACTTACCGAATGCCAGCTGTTTGATTTGGTTTTACGGTAGCTTGGGTCATTTGGTATTGCTTTTATCTCCCTTGCCAAAAGACGAAGGTAGGATCTCAGTGACAAAGGCGCGGCGAGAAAATAACCGATGGACTGGCTTTTGGATGTTCGTCTAGAGTGCGAATAACCTCCAGAAAAATGTGTATATTGAAATCAATGGATTTGGTGGCTCTGGGTTGCGGTTGTCTGTGAAGGTTCATCACGTCGACCCGGTTAGCGAGGCCATTTTATGGATGGCATCTCTACGGTGCGCCAAAGCGCGATGGTGATCTTGAGGATCTGCTCAAGTCATATTGATCGCTTTCGGTTGTTGAAGCGCCTACAAAAGCCGTCTCAACCCAATTACGTTTCGCGCAATATTGTCACTTCCTAGGAGGTGCATTCCTTGGGACTTCGCGGTGTCGAGTCCTGAGGTGCTGAGCTCGCGAAAGCGTACGATGCGCGATATCGGTTGGTTCCCTCGCATTGCGTCTCCTAGGGTATTGTACGCAAATCAGCATCGAGCACGTCGCTGCATGCATGATTGGCAGAGGGTGTCAGACTGCGCAAAACTCCACTTCGTTTTGCGCCGTTGCGCAGAACTGGTGAGGCATAAATATTGGCATTTTTTTGGTCGGAGAAGCTTCTGCGGACTGTTGTGATCTCACCCTGCGCATCTTCTATTTCTTTCCTCAAAAATTATCAATAATAAAAAGTTCGAGGAGTTGAGCAAGTCGTTTTGCTACTATTTCTATTTTTCAGTTTTAGTGCGGCTTGATCCCTTTGGTTTTCAATAAATGCTGCTTATAAATGACTTCTGTAGCGTCACCTGCGTGATGACTTCACATCATACTTAGGAGAAATGCTTCAAAGACCTCGAGATATACCAAATGCTTACGTCTCCTATCCAGGAAGCTCTATTTCTCATCAGTACCGTTCTCACCTTCAACAGTACGATCCCCATCAAAATATTGTTGTAGCGCGGCTGCAACCGATCCGCAACTACAGAATCAACTCCTTCACCTCCTTTGAGAGCACTTGGAACACGACTAAGGCGAAACTCGTGGCCCAGTGGGGGAAGATTATCAACACTCGCCACCAGCATCGCCTCAAGCGAAGAATGGTCAAGGAATTGACCCTATTCAGGAATAGCATTACTGAATCGCAGCTATCAGGACCGACAAGCGCCGGTGACCCGGTAAGGCTCCCATAGAGAGTGGGAAGAAACCATACTTACCGTAATTATAGCCGAGCGGAACAGCTTGGTTGGTACCATCTTCGAGCCGAGCTCAAACTGAGGACTCGCTCATTAGGGAGATCAAGCCTATCAAGAACGGCTTCGAGCAATGTCTATCCGAGTTTAGCGTACGCACGGAAGAATCGAAAAAACGCAGCGACGGATTCAAGCCTGGGGACCTATCACAGAAGCAGCATAGATCAGTCGCTCCTATGGATAGCGAAAGGAAGGCAGGCGCTGCTCGACAACTCAGCCATTGCCAACTCGACCACGAAGGTGAGAGAGGACTGACCCCGGATCAGTACGTGGCTATCAAGAAACGAGAGGCTGTGGCGTTTGTGATGGCTAGGTTCAATCAGTGGTTTGATAAGAGACTCGCGATTATCTCTTGGTGAGCATTATAACGCCAACTAAAAAGGCCTGACATGTTTTCCCCTAAAGGCCGGCATCATTCTTGTTTTGGGGTAAAGGCTAATGCGTTCGCAGTATGTACCTAATTATTCTTCATGTTCTTTCTACCCTAACCCCTGAAATGATTATGTGAATGTAAAATATCAGTTTGCGCAGGGAGTTGACGATGAGAAGATGCATATGAAGCGTCCGAAGCTTCAGGTAATTCCACTAGCAGTTCCGGAGGCGCCGAGTCTGGAAGCGGTGATTCCGGACGCGGTCAATCAAGCCGCTCAACTCGATCGAAACGCCGGCTAGACGGGGATGATCAAGACAATTCTTCAGCTGGTGGTGACGAGGGTGATCCGGGGAGGGGTGGTAGTAGTAAGCGTGCGAAAAAGGAACTAGAATCCGAGCGGAAATTCGCTTGTCCTTTCTACAAGCATGACCCGAGAGCACATAACAAACATCGAAGCTGTGCTGGGCCAGGCTGGCCATCTCTTCATCGATTGAAGTAGGTGTCAAAGAACATTATTTGGTCTTATTATATTGACAGCTATGTAGGGAACATCTGTACCGAGCACACCGACTTCCTAAACATACTTGTCCTAGATGTAACGAGCCCTTTGAGGATTCTAAGGACCTAGGCGAGCATCTTCGGGCTGAGGTGCTCTGCGAGAAGTTAGATGTGGTCCCGGCGCTGCAAGGGATCGACGAAGCCACAGAAACGAAGTTGAAAGTGAGGAAAAAGAACTGCCCTGGTATGACTGACGAACAAAGATGGAGAGACATTTATATGATTCTCTTCCCAAATGCGAATGCTAACACCATGCCAACTCCATGTAAGCTAATCTAGAGGTTGAGATGACGTGGATGTACTAACTGCATTGGAAGATTACGACGGTAACAATTCTCTCAAGTTCTCGAAGAGTGTTGAGGAATGGAGAAAAGCGAAGAAACGAATTCAAAAGGAGCTACCTAAATTTGTACAGAAGAAGGTCGAGAAGTCATTTGAGAAGGTGGAGGTCGACGTACTAAAACGTCTTCCCGACATTGTCCGCGATGGTTTGTTCGAATTCTTCAAAGACTTGCCGTACGACGATCGGTCACCATCGGAAACTCCAGCACCTACCCCAAGGGCACGTACACCCAGCTTCCCCATTGCAAGAGAACAGCCCGCTGCCACGACCGACGAGTTGAAGGACACTACGTTGGACCTTTCGTATTTCTTCGAGCCTAGCATGCCTTTCACCTTGGGCGGACTGGATGATTTTGACTTTAGCCAATTTGAATTTGGGAACTCTGGCGATTGCCGGTTTTTTGAAAAGGAGTCAGACTCGGGTTACGCTTCTACTAGTACCGGGAGGGACGGCACTGTCGAGACAGATATTCGACGGGTTTCGAATGAAATGCTACTATAAGGTTTCCTCTTCTTGTCGCGCGCTTGGACAGGTAACATTTCCACTCTTTTCAACGACCGTTTCCTACTTAATTCACTTCACGCTGAGAAAAGGAATGTTGGAATGACGCAATGGATAATCGCTCGTTATTAAGATAAGAGTTACTTCTCGTACCGTCTGCCCTACTACCTTAGGTACCTAGGTACCTAGATTAGACGCATTCGCCATGCAAGGTAATTGACTTCCTTGGCCCAGCAAAGTTCATTTAACGTCGTACTGTCTCGCCTGTTCAGTTGAATATCTTGGGTCAAAAACCCAAGGCATTAGACGAAATGTTGAACCTTAATGTGTAGAGCGGCATTCTAAGTGATATTCTCCTAATGATGTCATTCTAAATATCGCGTCCTTGAGAGCCATGGGTCAAATTTGAAGGTCGCTTAGATCTCACTAAGGATATTCTTGTGATTGCGAAAAGATAAGGCAAGCATGGGTATCATGTTTAATCTCTTCCAGGCATGTACGCTTTTGTTGCTAGAAATGACCTGTCTTTGGGTAGCTGTAATTCCAGACTGAGAGTAAGTGTATGACTATCGCGTCTCGATATGACATGAATGTTCATTCTTCAAGCTGCTGGTAATTACAATGCTGGAAATGCGATACTTAGGCACGATGTCGTTCTGTTGATAATTCTACAAATTGTGTGTGTTGTGTCAGCAGGTATGTTGCTATAGTCATCTTTGTTGCCCTCATCGTCAAGATGCATCCGCGTCCTGATTGTCACTCGGATATATGATTCCCATTGGCATCCCTCATCTACTAACGTACCTACATAGGGGATAAGTCAAGTTATGAAAGCTGGATCATCAGGTCGATGGGTCTCGTCGCTTGGTTGATGTCCACTAATGCAGGGCAACTTGGGGCGAACCCGCAGTCAATCATTCTCCGTATTGCTATGCACCAATCGGCATCCGTATGTCCTGGGCTACCTGGTAAAGCCTATCGGTCACAGCCAAAACCCAAATCGAGGTACCCACGGAGGTTTGGTTATAATTAATGGATCCGTCGAAGCCACCGCTGTGAGGAATTGGGCGTCGTCACCTATCTTGTCTGGCGTCTCTGTTATCTGAGGAGGTCGTAATGTGTGTTTGGGACGTGCCGGCCCACGGGAACAATAATTCGTACGTGGATGATAAGCTGTCCCGAATAGACAACTTAAATTAAGGTGAGCGATTGGGAGGTTGGCTATATCAATGCCGATCTCTGTGATGAGTTATGATATATGACATAATGAGGTGTGTCGGTATTGCTCAAGGGTTCTTCAGTCATTCAGCTCCAACATGAAGGTACCTAGAGTGTAGGTAGATGGGCAAGGGAATGAGTAGAGCATAGATAGGTACCTAAAGGATAGCATATAGCTGCTAGCAAGATTAAAAAAAATGAGATAAATACTTAATGGCGGCTACCTTGATCAAGTTCGTCTGACTTGACTTGGCATGAGCGTTAGCCCTCCGCTAAGATACCCCTGGATGATGTAGTTGAAATGAGATCTATCGTTTGCCTATTCGGGTGTCCCCGAATGTGAGGTTCTTTCTCTAGAAGGTATTCAATTAATAGGTAGAAGAGAAAGTGATAGTACAAATTCACATGGCTCGAGCATTGTGCTTCTGGGATGTTGTCATTCAATATTGTTATGCAGAATCAAAAAGTATGGGAATGGTGAGACATTATTAGGGATTATCTAGGATATTCGTAAGGAAATTTGAATGTATCGCGAATAATTCTCCATATGGCCGCCAAGGCTGTAGCTCTAAATGAAGTTCGCATTTGGAAGTGGTACTGCAGATAGTTGAGATATGTCAAGATGGCATTTTGTGGACTTTCAATAATATTAGTTGGAGAGTTGGATAGTAGACGGTCGACGATCCCCCTCCGCAAGGTGCTGCTAATAAATTGTGCCATGTGGATTTTGTGCTTAGTGTGTGCATTGACCTACATATTCTAGACCTACTGGAGGCCAATGGGGAAGCCACAATGTACCTATTCAGGTGCTCTGCTATTGTAAACGGGGATTCTAGGTTCACACTAATATTCTGTATCGTTGTATCTTGAGCTTGCGGATGCTAGGCTCTTGTGGCGTTAGCGCTGTACTTCATCTCCTTCACACCGTGACTGCCAGACCCCAATTGTCCAATTGGATGGCGTTCCAAGTCTCAGGCTGCTTCCTCAGTGGCTCGATTCTCCTGCAGCAGCCCTGCAAGCCATGGTTCTGTTTGCTCTCGCATCGTCAGGGGCCGACACACTAAAATGGATTTCATTTTTCTTTAGTGGCCCCTTACCTTCAATGTTCTCTCCAAATGCCCTCTCAATTCGTCCCAATACCTCCCAATGTCTCCCAATGCCTCCAGTGACTTCTCCTGTAGGCATATCTGTCCGCTAATTTACAGGTACCTCTCTACCTTCTTTAACCATTAAAAAATAAAAAAATGGTTCGCTGGAACTTGCAGTCCGCCCCCTGTCGAAACTTTGTCTTGAGAATATTCAAAGTTCTTCACTGCCTATACGAGAGATAAACTCCAATACCCTATTGTGTGAATACCCTCTTTTTCTAACCTTCTTCTGGCCCTTCGTCTTAACTGCAAGCTTTGACTATCTGAACAATTGCTTTCCTTCGTCAGCCAAAATCTCATTTGTTCGATCTTTGATACCCCCATCTTTCGACCGTCTTTTTGATCTTTGTAGCAATCTTGTAATGCTTCTTCTCTAACTCCCGGGTCATACCAACCATTCCAACCGTACCCGACCACACATCACCATTAGCAACGACCAGATTCAAATCCAAAATAAGAACGGGATGGTCATATGAAACGGCCCGTCAAACCATCGTATCCCTTCGTGCCCAAGTCTATCTGCAACAAGCTCCCGCTTGATTACCTGTCGCCACGTGTCTTGGGAGCGAATGAATTCTTGTAATTCCGCTCTCCGTTCCCCGTACGTACCCGCGTGAGAAACTAGATCGAACTATACATCCTTTACTGCCGCCTCATGCGGTTGACCGACCCGCAGCTACGGTGCGACCAACCGCTCCAATGCCCTGGCAACCCTTGCCCCGTATCGCCTTCGCTGTCGCGACCTACCCATTCGAAACTAAAAACGAGAACGAGCTTCCCCTAGAGATTGGTGATGATTTATATATTATCGAAGAGACGGCGGACGGCCAATGGCTGCGCGGATACCTATTGGCGCCTCCTTCGCTTCTGGCCGGCCTAACCTCCGTTAAGGGCCAACCCCTCGAAGCTCGCGTCTTTTCTGGTATATTCCCGCGCAGCTGTGTCGAAATCCGCGAGGTATTGGGCGACGGTGACGAGCACTCGGATAACAGTAGCAACTACCAAGGGGATGATGATGCGCCACAGGTCGGTAGCGATTCTGGGAAGAGCGGAGTGGCCTCGAGCGTGCGGAAATCATATGCCAGAGACTTAGAAAATGGAAGCAGATCGCATAGACCTAATGGCACCATGCTAGGCGGAGTGGTCACTAGGGCCCCTGAGTTGAAAATACGTGAACCGGGTGTACCCAAACCGGCTGCGCCTGTACCGATGCTAAGGCTAGGTGACGAGACGCCCACATCTACTATGGAACCCTTAATAGACGAAATCGCATCTTGTCTTCGCGAATGGCATTCAACCAACTTTCACGAGTTACTCCTAACCAGACAGTATAACAAGCTCGATAAAGTATCTCAACTGATCCAAACTCTGGACTTGTCGAGACGGCAATTTCTGCATAACCTGCTCACAACTCGCGAATACAACGCGTTGCGAGAAAAGACGGTATGGGACCTGGTCAGGGGAAACAAATTGTGTGGAGGAGAGGTTATTGTACGCGATCCCAACGAGAGGGGTAGAGTCTTAACTGGAGACGACTCGGTCGTGGAAATCACCAAGCTGCAGTCGGTCATGAGCTTGTTGGACGAGCCCCCGCAGCCACATGTTGAGTTGTCAGCGTTGCACCACCTGATGGTCGATATCAGGAGCTTCGCCGGCTCGTCGAATGAGCCCACAACGTTGGTTTTGTACCTCGTTAGTAAATCAGTTGGAGGAACCCTGACGACGCTTTCGGAAAGCTACATGATCGAAGTACCATCCGGTGGCACAATGGGCTATCTGACCCGAAATCCCCAGATGCGTACCTTATTCACCGATCTTACCTCTGCTGACATCGGTGACGGACCGTCCGCCGACTCGGAATTGTACTTGATTGTCAAGGTCCGATCCCCGCAGCAAATTGTTATGGGGAAGCCGGTCTCAAGGTCAGGATCCTTCGGTCAACCTAACACACCCTTCTCGAAGGATAAGCCTGCATCTTCTAGCGGCGGTAAAACATCTAGGAGAAGCTTGATGTGGGGGACTACGAGATCCGCATTTTCTAGAGGAGGAACGAAACTCGACTCCCTATCCGAGCAGCCAGAAGACCGACCAAGAACAGATACTATCGAGAGTAGAGACGGAGGATTCCCTCCGAGCACCGCCGGCTCGAAAGCACCACGTCCGTCCGTCGATGGACCCCAACCGACACAAATGTTAGCCGAGAGAATGGTGGGCATTGGGGTGTTAAGTCTAAATTCAATTATGAAACAGGACGAAGAGACGGAACATGTTGTGACAGTCTGGTCACCGTCCGCGAAGTTCACTGCCGAAAAGTACGACAGCACCGAAGGGTGGAACGGCTTGGTTCGAGACCTCCTGGAAAGCAAGTCCGGTCATTATGAGAAATCTAGGAGGGCGGAACGGTTGCAAATCCACCTAAAGTCTTTCAACAGCCCTGATGCGGATGCTCTTATCAGGGCGACTCCTACTCTACTCGCAGGCATCAGTAAAACTAACAAGATGGGATTCTCCGGTGCGCCGACTAAGCCTCGGTCTGACATCTACGTGACCCTTACCGAAGCCCTCTTGGCTCGACAGAACCTGATTTCACGCTTTGGGGCTAGTGCTACGACTATATCTAGTAATGTACACGGTGCGAATCTCATGGTTTCCCTAGAAGTTCGGCGTCAGTCCGGAGAGAGGATTGAAGATTGTATATACCCTTCTTCGAATTCAGAGCCCCTGACTACGTGGCGCTCTTTTGCCGTAGAGCGTGGCGAACATTGGGATCAGACGCTTCGACTTTCGTTGTTACCTGCCGATGTTAGCATGGCACATGTCGTATTTACTGTCTCTGACTTACCAGGCGCACCATTCGCAATCGCGTACATGCCGCTATGGGACCAGCAAGCGTTTTTAGGCGACGGCCCGCATTCGCTACTCCTCTATAAGCTTGATGAGTACACGCAGACCGCGCAAGCTGGACCTGCTGGCAAAGGTGGATATCTATCTCTTTCCTGGAGTGCTCGTAGCGACTCGAGCGAGGTAACTGGCCCACTTGCTACACTTCGAGTTGACACATATCTTTGTAGTACGAGGTTTTCTCAGGACCGAATAGTCCTTGGCTTGCTGAAATGGAAGGAAGGCCCTAGAGATGAGATCCCATCATTGCTAAAACAGCTGATCTTCGTTCCCGAAATCGAGGTTGTCAAGCTACTAAGCGATGTTTTAGATGCTCTTTTCGGTATTCTGGTTGAATATCAAGGCAACGATGAATACGAAGATCTTGTCTTTACAGCACTTGTTCGTGTTTTGGGTATAGTTCACGACCGTCGGTTCAACCTGGGCCCTTTAGTCGACCATTACGCCGAAAACAAGTTCAACTACCCCTTTGCTACGCCTTGCCTTGTAAGGTCCTTCACAAGACTACTTACAAAGCCAACCGAGTCCGAGACGGCTCGGAAGCTTCGAGCTACTCTCAAAGTCGTGCGCCATATTCTTAAGTTCATCACGCATGCAAGAGGCCAACAAAAGGTCAAAGAAGCCGGCATTGGTATTACAGGTAGCACTGCCGGTTTTACTCGACACCTCCAAAGCATATTCAAGGCTCTTGACTCGATGATGCGAAGTACAGCGCCAGTCTTAGTCGGAAGCCAGACGTTAGCAGTACAACATTTCCACACTTGGTTACCCGAACTCACAGGACTGCTCACGACTGAAGAGATCCTTCACATTGCCATCGATTTCATGGACTCATGCGCACTGGTCAAGGGCAAGCTGGTTTTGTACAAACTTGTTCTGATTATCAACTATTCAAAACTTGAACTCTTTGCTGGTCCAGAACAACGATCCGCCCTCAGCGCTAACACAGTAAGGTGGATTGCACCACATTGGGGTCGAACAGACGATATTACAGACCAATGGAAAGAACAAGTCCGGCTCTGTTGCTCAGTCCTGGCTAGCCAGGTCGATCATCTCAACTCGGAGATTCCTGACTATATACCAAAGATCGTAGGCTCGTACTTGTCTATTCAAGCTACGGAGCTGAAACCTAAGAACCGGTTCTCGCTCCTCTTTCCCACTACCTATCCGTTCCCCAGCAAACAAATACCCGGAGACCCTGTGCAATTTGACGAGGCCTTGATTGAGTTGTCAGCCATATTATCTGCTCTGTCTAACTCGCCCAATGGGATGCAGCTCGAATTAGCCGCAGAAGATCTTACGAGTCTCTTGAAGAACACACTGCATGTCCACATGAGTATTCTGCAGGGCGAAGCCTTCCCCTCAAGTTGGCTTAGCGTATACATATACCACCACAAATCTACCATGAGAACGCTGCAATATCTCGCGAGTATCCTTTTAGAGTCATTCCTACCCGATCCTGATGAGGCTGAAGACTTTGATACAGAGCTGTGGCGAATGTTCTTCTGCACATTACTCAAGCTAGTCGGCAGTGGACACTTGGCCCTCGAGACGTTCTCAGAGCAGAAACGCCGGGCGGTCTGGAAGATTGCTGGCGACGTTAGAGAACATGGCGCCGAGCTGTTAAGGCGGACATGGGAAGCCATCGGCTGGGAGACGAGTCCCGACGAAAGAGCGCGGTACGGGCTAGCGAAGATGGGCGGCTACCAAGTTCAATATGTGCCTACACTAGTTGGCCCTATAGTCGAGCTCTGCTTGAGTGTACACGAAGGGCTAAGGAGAATGGCTGTCGAAGTTCTGCAGACTATGATCGTCAGCGAATGGACTCTAAGCGAGGATCTCTCTGCCATCCAGACTGAGATGATTGATTGCTTAGACGGATTTTTCAAAGACAAGACTATGACTGAGAGTATTTTGCAAAAGCTCTTCATCAGCGAACTTTTGGAACGATTCGAGCCGCTCTCACAGGTCGAGGGTGACCCGCTCTACTCTGCCTTGAAAGGCCTGATTGAAACTATCGCGGAATTTTTAGACCTTCTCGTTGCTGTTCACAGTGGCGACGTCACTAGCGAAGCTTCTCACTTGATTAACCGCTTGCAACTCATGGAATTCCTCAGGGACATGCAGAAGGAAGAAATATTCATTCGATACGTCCATCAACTTGCAGCATTGCAGTTCGATGCGAGAAATCACACTGAGGCCGGCTTAGCCCTTCGTCTTCATGCTGAACTATACGATTGGGATCCCACTAAATTAACGCCTGCCTTGCAAGATCCGGACCTCCCAGAACAGTCGCATTTCGAGCGCAAGGAACGCATCTATTTCGACATGATCAAGCATTTTGAAGACGGAGAAGCTTGGAGCAGCGCCCTTGCTGCCTATAAAGAACTTCAAGTTCAGTACGAAACCAATATCTTTGATTTCGCTAAGCTTGCGAGGACCGAAAGGGCTATTGCAACCATCTACGAAAAGTTGGCAAAGGGCGATAAATTAGTACCAAAGTATTTCAAAGTCGTTTATAAGGGTCTTGGTTTCCCTCTGAACCTGCGAGACAAGGCTTTTGTGTATGAGGGATCGCCTACCGAACGCACGTCGGCCTTTACGGACCGTATGCAGGAACAATACCCAGCTGCTCAGATCCTTACGTCTAGTGACGTCGACAGCGAGGTTGAAGGGCAGTACCTAGTAGTCTCGGCCCTCAGTCCGCATCGCGATCTAAACCACCAGGTATTCCAGCGAGCTAGAGTTCCGCAGCCCATTCGTGATTATCTTCTCTCGGCTCACGCACAAATGTTTTCGGTGTCCTCTAAGCGCAGCACTAACGGTCCTGTTGAAACTCACTACGCCGAAAAGACGGTGTATACCACAGCTGAGCCGTTCCCTACGATATTGCGACGTAGCGAGATTGTAGATATCCGTACCATACGATTAAGTGCTAAGGAGACAGCGCTTGAGCGTATTGTCCGAAAGACGCAAGAGATGACGGCAGTCGAGAAGAGGCTAGCCGAAGACGACGATGAAGAGATTGCGCAACTGATGGTGGATGCCATTAACATCTCAGTTAACCCCGATTCGGAGAGCAGCGTTTCTTGTTACCGTCAGCTTCTTCCCGTTTCTCAGTCGGAGAATGATGAAGAGCCAGAATTAGACCAGCAAGAAAACGCGATCAAGATGGCGCTTGTTGACCACGCAATAATGATTAAGAGATGCTTGACCAGCTTCGCCCGTAGCTCGAACCCTGTCCTCTTGAAAGGCTACGAGGACTCTTACAAACGTAGGTAACTGCTGCGTGCTTCCTTTGATTTGACTAACATGTCATAGACTTCTTGGTCACGTTCGCGCCTGAGATTGCAATCTTTTCACCAGCCCAGCCGTCTCGCGACAATGCTTCGAACACAGCGTCACCAACGTGGCAGCGGTCATCGCCTATCGCTGAAAGCCTATCTCCAGACGCTAAAGCCAACACGTCAACAGCAAATACTACCAGTGTAGTCGAGGAGGCGGCCGCGGCTCAGCCGATCTCTATGAAGCAGCGCGGGACACGGCTCAGCTTCCTAGGAGGCAAAAAGAAGGATTCTCAACACTCGAACGGTGACACACCGAGCTCAAAACAGACGAAAAACGACAGTGACTCCAATAGTCAAGTAAGCAAAAGCAAGGATAACCCGAATCGAAGAAGTATATTCCGCAGTCAGTCAAGCGACACCAATACTAGTTCGAGCCCATACGCTCAATCCACTCAACCTTACCCAAACGGCATCATAGATCCAACTACGCCTGATTGGGCGATGGATCGGTCACGTAAGAGTAAGGAGGTAGTCGATATCTTCGAGAGGGACTTTGATAGACCCAACGACGGCGGGATAGGGTTTAATTCGGTGAAGAAGAGGTTAAGCTTGTTGAAACTAGGAAAGAAGCCAAGCAAGCCAAACGGCTTCTTTATGGGCGGGGTAAATGAGGAATAATACTAGATATCACAGAGGATTCCGATCCGTGATACAGGAGCGCGCAATGAACAACACTACGGCGAGGGAATACCAAATCTGAGGGAGCAGGATAACGAAGGGCTTGATGATCAAAGCTGGCGTTCAGGACTATATTTTTGCGGGGGGAAGAGAAAGGGGGGGGGGGGGGCGAAGTGGCGCCAAAATTAACTGCTGTATCGATGCCATCTATCTATGTTGGCGAACCGCTACGTATTGCTTTCTTCTGTCTTTTCGATACGGGCTGTTGACGAGGGTAGTCTTCCTACTAGGCCCCTGGAAATTTTGTAGAGTTATACACTTCCGGCAACGAGATTTCGATTCTGTAATCAAAACCTGACCGCAAAGATGGTCAGAGTCATGATTTATCGCCGGAACCCCTGTCTTACCTCCAATGGGAACTGAATTGTATATGGCCTTTAATCAAGAATTGAAACATTGAGAATTCGTTTTATTTGTCATGCAGAGAGCGAAGTGGCAGTATAGCAATTGCTATTGCTGGGTCGGAAGTTTTGAGTACCTACCTACCTCCTAATTACTTGATGTATACATTTCGGCATTTCATTCCCCGCGATTTTCACAACCGGGAAAGTTACTGATGATCTACACCTGTTGTCCCCCCGGGGGCAGCGCTATGTCTTCCTATCACATACCGGATAAATGAAAGAATACGATGTTTCGTGAGAAGTCTGCACCGAGGATGTCCGACGGTCCTGTCGGGGCTACTTATCAAGTATTTAGGTCGCGCCATTGACCTCCGACTGTCGTGAAAGGCGGGGATCTGCTGCGATGTTCAGTATCAATAATTGGAAGAAACCGCACATTCCCTGCCAGTGCATTTAGTTCCACCACGCGAAGACCATCTTAGTTGTTTAGTGCTGAGTTTTTAAATGATATCTGGCACGTATTGGGCTCGCTTTCAATAATCTACTACTATATGATTTAAGGCGCTTGTTTGTTTAGGTACACAAATACTCTGTACCAACAGCATACCTCAGGTACTAAACCTTCGAATAGGGGACTGAACAATGCCGACAGACCCACGTAAGATGCCCACGCAAGCCCGTTCTCCGGAGAGGATTGATGCTCCGGTAGATGTTAAACTCGACTTCCTGCTATTTTGCTCTTGTTCGTATGAATATTAAAATATAATTGCAGACTTTTTCTATCCCACAAATCTGTGCTCCGAAGGGATAGAGTTTGAGATCAATCTCCCTGTTCGGCCTTTTTATACGAATCAAGTAGATGTTGCGATGATTGCTGCTCTGTGACTGGTGGTGCGGCGCACATGGGGTATTCCGCGATTAGGGAATCTTAGACGGGAACGAGGCGCTGCAAGGCAGTTGGCTGAACTGAAGCTGCTGATCCCGGTTTGATCCAGCGAATGACAGAACCGAGCGCCATCTCCCGGCTTGGCGGAGTTTGGGAATAATGATCCCTCTTTCAGCACCGCAAGCAGATTTCTAAGATAGGATGAACAACCTGTTTTGAAGAGGGTGGAATCAGCAACAAGATGGCTGACGTTGTCCCTTTCGGCATTCCGATTTCCTCGTCGGCTTTTTCTATTCTCCTACCATCTCCTTCTTGTTTATTCATGTGGTACTTCCCACCTTGATTGCATTATCCTGCCTTGATTTAATTGAAACGAGCCTACTAATCGGGCTGCCAGGTTCATATATTGCTTACGTCCTCTTCATATTATGATCCAGGCAAACAGTTGAAGGCCACGATTCAGAGAGCTCCGGTAAACGGATTGCCTAAAGCAATCTCAACCAATATGCTTAACAGAGCTTCCATGGTTCGGAGATAGTGACGCAGACGACAATGCGAACTGTATCAAACCGGGTCTTACCACTTGCCGCCCGCTATGGCTCCGTGCTGTTAGCCGCCGTGCTTGTTTACTACGTCATTCGCGAGCCCTTAACCGTCGCCGTCAGCAGTATATCATTCGCAGTCAAGGGAGATTTCCATACCACCAACCAAGGTGACAACCAAGGTAATCTTCCCGTCATTGGTGGCGAGGGAACTAAGGACAAGGAACGATTGATCCCCGCCGATGCGCCTGAAGCTCCTGTCGAAGATATCCCCGAGAAAAACCCGCAGAAACCAATAGGTGAGGAGGACGGAGTCAACCATGTCAAGAAATACAAGCCGGATCCGATTCCATACGCACCCATCGGGGATCATTTTCCGTGGCTTACGCATTCCGAGTCTCCGCCGCCCGTCCCCGAAAATAACCTACCTCCTCATCCACACGTCGACGAAGCAACGCCGCTCTTGATAGGGTTCACAAGGAACTGGCCGTTGCTGTTACAATGTGTGAGTAGCTATATCGCAGCGGGATGGCCTCCGGAGGACATATATGTGGTGGAGAATACGGGTACGTTTCACGCGAATCGGAATCAGGAACTGGAATTGCAGAATCCCTTCTTCCTTAACTACACGGCGCTAGGCATCCTCGGGGTGAAAGTCTTAGAGACGCCAACCCTCCTCACTTTCTCACAGCTACAGAATTTCTTTTTGAACCTGGCGCTGGAGCATAACTGGTCTTTCTTCTGGTGGAGTCACATGGATGTGCTGGTGCTCAGCGACGAGGACGTTAAGAAAAACGATCGCGACCATGACTGGGACCACGATCCGTACGCCACCATCTACGAGCGATGCGTTGGACTGCTACGGTACCTCAACGGCCCGGATATGCCGCCGTGGGCTACTCATTTCTTCGCCTTCGACCACCTCGCGCTCGTTAACCGTGACGCGTACCTCGAGGTCGGCGCTTGGGACACGCAGATTCCGTACTATTCCTCCGATTGCGATATGTACCTACGCCTGCACTGGGCCGGGTACTGGCAACCACAGAGCGAGGCCGGCCTCATCTTCGACGTCGCCTCTGTGCTCGACGACATTGCAGCCCTGTTCCGCGTTCCCGGCGCACATGCCACGTTCAAGGGTGATCCTGTGTACACAGGGAGCGGCGACGGCAGCTCCAAGGACGAGCGCGCGCACCACGAGGCAGAAATGAAACGCGAAAAGGACATGTACCCTTGGGTCGAGAAAGAGGGAGAGACCTTCGCCCACCTCGTCGAAGTCGCCGGCCGCATGCAGGATCTCAAGTGGGTGGACGAAGGCCTGCGGCGAAATGAGTGGCAGAATAGGCAGACAGGTGGACAGACCGACCCATTCTACCGTGACCCGGAAGGCTTCGCGGCCGGTCTTGAGACGCTGGTTGATGCTGGTCGCCGCGTGTTTGCAGATAAATGGGGGCATCGCGGATGCGACTTGCTGGCCATGGGTATCGAAGGGAAAGACGCATGGCGCCTCGAGCGTGATTGGGATATCCGCGAGAGTCCCGGCAGCGTGGGAGGGAACTGGGGGAAGGATTGGATGACAGGGAGCAGCGACTTGAGTTAATAAGAGCAGAGGATTGAGGAGATACGAATCGGGACAGGCAAATAGAGTGACTGTAGCGGGATGTATCTGCCTGTTAATAGATCGCAACGATTTAGATCTACTTGGGCAGGATGTACATACTCTGAGGCGTTCATGGATGGATTAGTGGGAGTATAGCCCCTTCTGGCGTTACGTAGAGTGCCCTATTACTGACGGGGACTGAGTAGGTATAGATAAAGTTCATAGTAATGATCTTTTTCTAGACTTAAAATCCTCCGTTTCTATCACTTCGAGTCTACGGACCATAGTATGCATTATGTAGGTAATCTCTCATACTCCATGAAGATTGTCCCTGAAACGGTTAGAGAATAGAAGAATAAGGTAGAGGTAAAAAACAAGAGGTTTAGGTACGTTTCCTCTGTTTTGTATGTCGGGATACACGCTAGGCTCATGTTTCTTTAGATTTCACTCTTCGTAACCCTTACGTGTGTAGCCTAGCCATTTTGAGGACTTTGATAGCATAATAACCACCTAACTGAGGTATTATACAGATGATAAACGTCTAGAATGCCTGGTGTTAGGTACCTTAGGTACCTACCTAGGCTAGCAAACGGTCTCTTGGGAGCTCAGAAGTGATGTTGCTGAGGAGGTAGTCTACCTAAGACAATACTAGCCATATCGCCATTCTAACCTAGCCGAAGGTTAATCCTTGCCAATTACATGGAGAGGGAGACGCGAGAGATCGAAAATTTACATATACCCCGTAGCTATATCTACCTATATACAGTAGTACCCCATGTGTCATCCTTGATGGCGTAGCCGGCCATGATATATATTACGTTAACTTTCTAATAAGCCGACTTGGCACTACGACGAGATCATTGCAACGAAACTGCATGGTAAGAATTAGACTGTATATGATGCTCATCCAGAATCTAAATAGTCCGAAATATCTAGATCTATACTTAGATTCTGATAAAACATTTTGTAGGCGTCCGTTGCCAACTCCCTGAATCGAAATTTTGGAGGTTTATACACTGTAATTTCTCGTCATATTTTATGTTTACCTAAATTATTAGCGGAAAACCTATCCCGCTTCTCGGTAGTAGTATTCTGGGTTTCTTTGCTGGCATACATTGGCCGGATATGTGAAGATTACCTCGAAAGCCACAGGAATTTCATGATCCAGCTATGATACTATATGGTTCAGGACGTCGAATAACCTGTCTAAAACTTCTAAGGAACGTAGATACCGAGAATGATGCCAAAATAAACTTAGATGGCATGGCATGTTATCTCAGCGAGTATTTCTTGTTATATGCGACGTACACAGTCGCTAGATACGTATTGTTATCACTGCAGTTTGTTAACTTGATATCTATAGAAAGGAACCTATGTTATTTTGAGATCTTGAACACATTATTGTTTTGATAAATTTGATAAGACTGAAATCTGTCAAAAGAAGATAATCTCACAATCGCATTGCGATGAGAGGGAATAAGATAGCAAATGATGAAGTACCAACCTCCAAGGAATTCTGGGGGGTTTTAAGATATAGTTCTTTAGGGCATATTTTACCTTCTGCATTTGATTACGAATGATGTACCTTTGATCCTTGACATCCCGTAATAGGAGTATATGCCGTGGACTGTGGCCATATTAATCTTCAGCAAATAACCTTTAATGTGGTGTTAAGGACTTCATACACTTAGGTTGACTCCTCGGTTATATTAATCTTAGGATTATGATAACGCAAGCTTAGCGCCCTACACATGGAATCGTCATTAGAGCCTTGAAATGAAATCATAACGCGGCTTTCTGCCTAGATATGGCATGCAGCTGATTCCATGTTCCATGGATCCGATCATCCAAACCGCCGAAACGGCGAAAGCAGACGAAGTCGGAGACAACTCATTGCGTATCAATGTGGCGATAAAACTCCGCGTCCAAGAGGTCCATCTAAAAGCGTAGGCACCTAGGTAGTTTCCATCTAAAGTAAGATTAGACTGTAGCACTTTGTTGTTAACAGTATGACAATGGGTTACGAGGCCGTAGCGTGTTGGCAACACTAATATTGACCTATAGCAGTAGGACTGCGAGTTCATCTCCGAGGCAGACTTATATAGCCAAGAAACTGTATTATTTCCAATGGGGAGTCCTGTGAGTATGCGGCGGGCGGACGGAGGGGAGGTCCTAGTGCTTCAGGTCCAGAAACATGGTATCTAAATGGTAACTGGCATCTAACTGCGTATATACCTACCTCTCACTGGGCTGTTCAAACACTTACCCCTATAGCATCGTGGCTCAAGTCCGCGAGAGCTAAACCTTTTGTCCCTTTTTGCCCTTTTTTCTTCTAATTGATTTGAAACATCTGATGCAATACGATCAAGCGGATTTACATTCAATGTGATGCAGTTGCTAGCGGTTGGCCTCGATGAATGACGCATTAAAACGCCAGAATTTGTTGTTTAGTCGTGATCGGGAATAAATCCAAGTTGAGTGAGGTTCTCGAACGAACCATCTCGAGGTTGCAAAGTTCTCGAAAAGAAGAGTGCGCCACCTAAAGCAGCCTTTTTTCATTCGATCCAACTTCCACATTTGGAATAAGAGACACCCGGAGCTGAGTCTCAACTGGGCAAGGTCGCCTAGATGAATAGTAGTATAGAAGTGATGCTTACTATGAAATGACATCTTAGCGACAGCATTAGGTGTAAGCAGTGTAGTGTAAGTGTGAGAGCGAGGCCCACGATTTTGTAGTTGTAGTAAAGTATAATGATCACGGTCTGCCCAGTTGGTAAAGAAGCCGGGATCGATGGGGTCTCGTTATCTCTCGGCATGTGAATGTAGAGTCATATGGGGGAGATTAGAATTGAAACAATAAGGGTCCTGAAATCTGGACTTCCTCAAATGGTGGCGTGATGTCATTGGGCGCGATGCCGAGGGAAAATGGAACGTCCTATAGAATCAGATAAATTTGTACGGGTTGCAAAGGTGCGGAGTCGACGTATCGTGGAGGAGAACCCGAAGCTGTTGTAATAGGTAGACCAATCATACGCGAGCTTCTCAAGTAGATGGCACCAATAGTGTTTCCGGATCGGATGATGTTCAAGACCCGAATCCGATCGGTAGATTCCCGTAGGTATTGGCAGGGGGGCTACATCTCCCTTGTAGGCTTCTAGTATAGGAATTTGCAGTAAGTCCAGTAAGGAAGATTTAGGTTCTTTGATCCAGCAAGGTGAATCTACAGGTACCAAGGGATGTAAAATAGGTATCGAGTATACAGGGGTGAGGATTCCCGAACCGATCGTCCTGAAAGTGCCGAGCCGTCTGATCGCATAGGCAGGTAATAATTCCGTTGCGGGTTAATTTTGTCTCGTCCCGAATTGTTTTCATCATCTACAGTATGCAGTTCTTATGGACATGACCATGCCCATGCACCTCTTCAAATTGACTAAATTTGCGCTGACTCCCAGGAGGCCGCCAACGCTAACCGACCGATAGGCAACTGAACTATACCAGGGTACATGTAGGTAAGCTCTGATATATACTTAATCTTCTACGATAGGTATGAGCTGTGGGGATGGTGAGCTACTACCTAGCCCGTCTTAGCGGCAACACTGACGACGATGCCAAGCCTTCTACATCTCAACGTCCACCAAATTCGTACTTCCTATGATGGTTATTATCGCGTAACAAACCTAGATTCTTACCATTCCTGTGAATTGTCTGGTATTTTCCCGTAACATTGTTTGTGCACAGCATTGCCTTTTCAGGTTCTATACCGAAAAGAGATCGAATCTACATATCGCTCGCTACTAGACGAATCACATCGGAATCTAGAAATCAACGAGATAACGAATAGTGAGATTTCACGCGATACGCATATATAGTAAGTAAATGTTCATAGAGGAGGTATATGTCTTAGTAGTCGATGCAAAGTCAGGGGGACCTATTCAATACAGTCCAATGAAAATCAAACTCGTAACACCATGGAGATAGAGCCCAATACTACCTGCCTAAGTCGTCTCTCAGCCTCAACAATAGATGGGCTCGCGTAGGTGTGACCACACCAACCTGTTACCTAATGCCTGTCCATCGCCAATGTGACCTATGGACACAGCCGCATACTATTCTCAGTCCTGGCCGAATGACCGGAACTAGGGAAGAAAGCTCGAGGAGCTACCATTTAACTCAAACACTAGGCATCTTGGGGTGGCTGCTAATATGCTTAAGCATTTAAAAATATAGAATCTATGATTATATTCCTTATACATCACACATGGGACCATTTTGTTAGATGTAATTCCACCGGTGTCGAAATTGTGACTGGGAAATATGACTGGAAAATGTTGTAGAATCAACGCTTTCTGAATGCTGATATAATCAATCGATGGCACTTTCAGGGTTAAACTTAGGGCCAAACAAGGTTACAAGCTATCCATAGCTGTTGTAGTAAGTTTTAGCTATTCCCTGAACCCTGATGACTGGATTTGCACCCAAGATCTGGTAACGCACATTTGATAGGGCTAGGTATGTTAATTGTCCCAGTAAACCACCACACATTGTCTACACCCGGTTCTTTACTATTTGCCGATGTGGCGTACAGATATGCGCAGATATGCGCAGGTATGTTGCGTTGCAGCTGACGGTTCCTGAATCTAGGGACCTCGATCTCCACAGCGATAGTAGTAGATGGCCACGCACGTAAATCTCCCTGGACATGGTTCTCGCGTACTATGTTGGTTGATTGTGGATTCACAGGCCAGATTTGAGGCGACACAGACTAGGATCAGCATGGAAAACTTCCCCATCGAGTAGCTCGTCAAGCAAACAAGATACAAAGTTGGATAACTCGGTTGACTCCATCATCGTTGACACTGGGGATGCATGCCATGCCCATCTAGGCCCGGAGGTCCTACCATGTAGGATCATGCCGTTGAAGATCTTTGCGACGTCCAAGAAACAGTATCGTTTGATGAGTCGTGTATGAGTAACCCTTAGATCGGGGTGCTGTTATCTGGTCGCGAATAGATGAAGCCGAATATCCCATCCCACATTGAGTACTTATATCTCGAGCTCTCATCCTGTCGTTTCGTCTGATTTCTAGAATTTCTCGTGCCAACCAACCCGCAAGAACAGCAACCAAAGTATTAGAGAAAGACATCCATATTCTCTTTTCACCATGACGACCAACCATTCTGAAAAGGGACAGGCGGGTGCCTTCCGTCAAGAGGATATGGCGCCGACGCCGATTGTCTCGACCCTGCCGTCAACCGGACCTTCAACGGGGACGACCACTCCGTCAATTCACTCCGGTAAAGGGGCCGATGAGAAGCAAATTGAAAGAGTCACCGAGCGCGCAATTCTTCCTAATCAGCTTGGAACTGAGCTGAGTCGACAAATCCGCCGTCAGTACCTACCTAATCTATCTCGAACCATTAACGCAAAACATGAGACTGACACAAGCTAGATAAATATGCCTCCTCATATAGGAAGATATTCGGAGTCATCTTTACAGTCAACTTGGCTGTCTTCGTTGCCTTAATGGCAGTGTATAAGGGAATGCCCAACTCGCGAGACGTGGGTAGTGCTGCATCCGCAAATCTTATGGTCAGCATTCTGTTCCGCCAAGAGGAATTCGTCAACCTCTGGTATGAAATCTTCACATGTGTCCCTCACTCGTGGCCTGTGTCCATCCGAAAACGCCTGGCAAAAGTATTTCATTATGGCGGCTGCCATAGCGGCGCGGGGACAGCTGCGGTAGTATGGTATATCCTATATACTATATTGGCAACCAAAGATTGGATTGATGAGAAGGTGACGGACCAGTTGGTAAACATGATCACCAGCTGGATCTTGGTTTCGATGTTTGCAATTATCTTAACATCAGCTCACCCTGACCTACGCCGGAAGTTCCACGACTATTTCGAGGCTTTCCACCGTTTCGCCGGTTGGACAGCTCTAACCACCTTTTGGATTCACAACATCTTCTCTGCCAGAGTTACCGCTAGACAAACGGAAACCTCTCTCGGCTACGTCCTTGTCCACTCCCCTAACTTCTGGTTCATTTGCATCTCAACCTCATGCACCATCGCCTCATGGTCTCGTCTGCGCCACCGGACGGTGTACCCCGAGAAGCTGAGCGACCATGCTACTCGTCTACACTTCAAGTATAGGGGAATGGCACCTTTCTACGGTCTCAAAATTAGCGACAAGCCTCTGACGGAGTGGCACGCTTTTGCCACCATTCCTGACACTGATCCAGAGTCTGGAAAGATCAACGGCTTCAGCGTTGTGGTCAGCAATGCGGGTGACTGGACTAAGAAGCAGATTATGAAGCCCAACGAGCGAAAACTCTGGGTCCGTGGTGCTCCTCTTCACGGTCTCCTATATACGTCGAAGTTGTTTAGGCGAATCGTTGTGGTAGCTACTGGATCTGGTATCGGCCCTTGCCTGTCGCTTCTGTTCGCTGACATCACGCCACGCCGCGTTTTCTGGAGTACCCGAGAACCGCTTGGGACATATGGTGAACGTGTCGTGGCAGAGGTTAGGCGAGCTGATCCTAACGCGGTCATCTGGAACACCCACGAGAGAGGATATCCTGACATTGTTCGGGAGGTATACCAACTCGTCCACGAATCGGACGCAGAAGCCGTCTTCATCATCTCCAACCCCAAGGTCACGGAGAAGGTCGTCTATGGTATGACAACTCGTGGCGTTCCTGCTTATGGAGCCATTTTCGACTCTTGAGCAGCGGCCGTGATAATTTAAGGTGCCTGGCTTGGATGACTGATTTTGCCAGCTTTTGCGAGACATCTTAGCTTGCTAGGGGCACTGGGGCCGATGAAGTGGAGATGTGGGCATTAGTGAAGCATAAAGTTGGAGTTCATTGTGGGATTCTAGCTCGAGGAGTGGCATTGTCGACGAGAAGTTGAACTTTGAAGTTTGAGCCTGTAGTAGAACCGCTCCTGTAACTTTTCACTTCACAACATTCTTTTCCCCATCGTTATTCCCTGTTTCATTTTCGAACTCTGCAGGATAATGTCGGACCTCATGATGATACTGTACATAGATTATTGGATACGCGAAATGCTGCTTCTCCGGTTGGACTCAGATATCAGCTATCAAAAGCTTAGATTAGACTTAGATCCCACCATGTAACGACACTATCCACAAATTCAATCTTTAGCCTGTGGTGACTGGTTCTTTGTTCATATTTTCTTGTTTGCAAACACGTTCGAGTACCGTTGAACAATCCCACCTACCTGTAGGTACCTACCTACCTACCTAGTTATACCCATTTTTAATTATCAGGATATCATACAGCTTGACTAAATCCATATTCAGCGACCACTGTCCCCAAGTAGACGTCGCGGCATTCCTGGAATAGAAAGCAATGAAGAGAGCTACATTCTTGTCAGTACCGTCTGCCGATACACCCTCCAGCAAGCAACACTGTTCGGTTTAAGAGCGCAATATTCAATGTAGCTGAAATTGATACCAGGTGTTTAAAAGGAATTAAGTGACTAGAATAGGTAGAAAAGCTATGGAGTAACTACGACATCATAGTAAGATTCCATTTTGGCGTTGCTGGAACTAATGGTGGATGAACACCATAGGGACAAATTTATGACAGTTTGGGTGCAGGGAAAATTGATCTTGGGACCTAAGGTTAGAGTCGAAACAAGGCCATGATAGGGCAGACGGTATCCATCATTGCTAGGTACATTAGCGCTCCTAGGTACATTAGAACGTTATTCCTTATATAATATCTGACCTGGACTCCAAACGGAAACCATTGAAATATCCGCTGAAGTGCTCCTTTTTGCTGATGTTCAGCAGACGCCCTGAGAAATTACCACGGGAGACATCCTATTATTTGTAACACCAGGACCTTGCGCCTCGACTTGGACTAAAGCAAACTGTCCAGGAATACTTGCTAGAGTCTCAAACCCAGTTCTCTCTACCTCGTCGGCTAGAATGAGACTAGAGTTGCTGGATCCTGCGTAGACCTTCCAAGAATTATGCTCCGTTGAGCCAAGCCAACTCATGTACACAGATGTTTTATTGTTGGTTGCATCTATACAAGCAAATGCACTCGGTGGTGTCTTCGGTCGGCCGGTCCATGGTTGACGATAGGCGCGATATGAGAATATGACACCATCGCCAGGTCCAAATTGAGCAGTCATGAGAACCGAGCCATCCGGGTTGTACTCTCGAATTTTGGGTGTCGACCCATATCCCATGATAACATTCCCATTATCCAGCAGCTGGAGATTCCCTTGTGAACGGGCGAAGACTGGGTCTTGAGCGTCAACGTATTCTTGGTCTAGTACTGCCTTCTCGGTTTCTGTGTCCAGAGTCATAAAAATGCCTTTTGTCTGATTAACACCTGATACGACATCCGAGTTGTCATTGTCGAAGATGCTAATTTGAACAATATTCCCCAGATCTTGACGAATCCTAGCATCGTGCTGATAACAAAAGGAAAGGCGGTCGTCAAGTTGAAAATCACCACCGGTTTGGCCCTATACCTTATTAGCGCGGGTTTACAGCCATATAAATTAACTGTGTTGTAGAAGGACGCTGGTTGGAAGGGGATTGTCATACTTGTAGAGTCCATTCCACTGTCCCATTTCTTGAAATCTTAAAAATGGAACAATAGTATCTTGAAGAGATCAAATATGACCCGTCTTCAAACTTGTCTACTGAGTTAATGTGGAAGTAGCCATACGGAATAGACTGATTCTTCCCAAAGTCCGATACGGGGTAAAACTGAAGGACATTTGAAATGGGAATCTGGTCGACGTGGTCTAAGGCGCTCCACTTAAAAAGTACTTTGCTTGTCTTGACATCCAACTCATAGAACAAACAGTCTGTTACCCAACCATCATGAGGGCCACCAACTGAGCTTAGGTCATATTGGGTGACATTGTATGCTGTTACCAAAATAGTATTCTCGGCCGTGATCTTAGACTCATGCATATCAAGATATGACGCGAGCTGTTTAGGATCGAGTTCTGATATGGTCACGAAATGTTCCTCCTCTGCGGTCAATGAGACATTGTAGATGCTGGTATAAGAATCATCGAGAATTTGAATAATGCCGTGGCCCCAACCGTATGGCTCAGGTAAAGAAATTCCGTTGAAAAAGGTCAAGACAGGCTTTCCCTCAAATGTTTGCGTCTGGAAAGCGGCGTAATCACCAATAGTACTCTGCCAGACGAGTTCATTATCATCAGACATGATGAAAAGGCTATAGTTGTGCGCATATTGTCCGTTCTGGTCGAAGAAGAGATATCCGGGAGAGGTAGGTCCATATTTTGTTATATTCAGAGATGGTCTGCGGGATCTGATGTAAGTAGTTGTTCATTTATATAGCCTCTTCATGTGGGATTTAAAACCATTTTATGGCACTTAATCCTTCGACATTTTCGCCATAGCTTCTCCATTAGGCGGGTATAGATGCGCCCGTATGCATAGGATATTGAATAAGACTGGATAGTACTTACGGTTCCGCAGAACTGGATCTATATGTCTGCCATGGCCAAGTAATGTTTTCCGCTGAAACTGGTAGAGATTGAAGAATGCCTACCAAAAGGCATATAGAGTGGAGTGAGAGTTGCATATTTGCTATTTTTCTTTCTCATTCTATCCTATTGGTGTTGTATGAACTCCTCGTGGTATTAGACGGCAACAGCGCTAACATATATGTAAATGCTTTCGAGGTCGTCCCCGATCTCGCTTTTCACTCTAGGATACTCATAGTACTATACAGGCAGTGATGTGCACTGCCCCTGGCTCTAGCCTCGGCACGAGACAAGGATTCCCGAAAGGTGATCGTAATAGATGCCTTGTTCAATATAGGGCGCCCAAAACTGTTTTACATGGCTTTCCTTCCCTCATAGAGGCCATTGACAATATACGAACAACAGTGTTATTACAAAGCTTTACTATGCTAATAGGATATATTAGATATATTTTCTGAATGGGATTGGATTGCTCCTGGAAGGTACGTATGAGATTGATTAAAGCGACCAACGCTGGAACGCTCAAATCGAAACGGAGATTCGATTTTCATTTACTACAATCTCGGGGATCCTTGAATGATCACCATTACTTGCATTTAAATATGAATATCGTGGGCAGGCTTGAGTAATAGATGACGAATATTCGGCCTATTGCGGTCAAATGCCGAAATAAACGATAGTTTGGTCTTTGAAGATAACTCGGTGATGTGGGTTTAGGGGATCTAATCAGCGGATCTGATAAGATTAATCGGGATCAGTAACCAATCACCTTTTTATAGTGTGGGTCAACCTACACCGGGCCAATTTCCCTTCTAACCCTCCAGGGCTGTCTTCAGCAACTCGAAAATTTTTTTTAAGAGTAAAGGTATGTGGCTTCTTAACCCCTGTTTCCAAAGAAACCTTCTTCATTATAGGCCGGAGAAAGGAAATAGTTGGGAGACTATCTGTGTCTCGTTCGTTTCCCCCTGTTTGTACCTTATGACACCCTGAATGAAATGAATTTGCTGAATTGAAACTAGCCGTGTTGTTGCAAAGTGGCCTGATCAAACCTAATGAGCCACGAGTTGACAACTATGTTTCGGTATTTGTTCTATACTCTATTGATGACGTTTGGCATGGATTTCTTGATTAGGTAAACTAATGTTAGTATAGCAGATCTAATCAGATACCTGCCAGTCCGAGAAATTAATCTTGCGTTATCGATATTCTATAGTGGGTCTTAATCACGATAAGAGCCCGCTTGTCCAAGTTCGGCTTGTAGGGGGTCACGGTTGTACTCTCTTTGGATTAGGAGGGTAACCTCATATATCTAACTTCGTAGCAAAACCAGCCTTCGCAAATAATATCTCCTTTCACCAAATTCCTAAAGCATCTCATAATACTTCGAGATGGGCGAACCAATGACAGCGCATGAGATGCGAGATGCGTTACAGCGTCGCCAAAAGCTCCTTGACGAGCTTCTGCATAGGTACCTAAGGTAAGACTCGCATTCCTAGGTAGCTACCAGGTCCCTACATAAGTCAGCTAATGGAATTGCAATCCCCTGATCAACTCATTAATCATAAATACCTACCTAGGCTCCCACCGTTTTGGCTCACTAGGTACCTACCTAAGCTATAAGATCAAACTGGCGAAATTCTCTTGAAATACGAAGGTCACAAAGTTTGTGACCCCCCACTCGCAAATCGGCTAGTTGCTAGCAAATGCGGGGTCACAAAGTTTCTTTTAGCGCAGACGATGACAAGATGCCTAACTACAAAGCTGAGCCATTCTCTGATGAATATAATGATGTCTACCAAAGATCGTGCAAAAGCAAGCCGCCACGATCGCGGAGAAGACCCAGGACGACCGCCAACTAAGAGAAGAAGGAGATGAAAGTTTATACCTGTCTCTGCGTCAAACAGGGAGAGCCTTTGAGATAGAGGCCCAGATGCATGATCTAACTCGTAGATTGAACCACAAGATAAACGATTTACAGCGTCAGGTCGTCGAACACAGCGATGAGGTTGAACGGCTCAGCGGTTTGTTGCGCACTCGAGATGTAAACATCAACATCAACAGCCTCCAAGAATCGAACCTGCGCACCAACATGGAAATCCAAAGGCTTGGTGGTCTGGTACAGACAGAGCGGCCTGTTCATAGGAATGCTAGCGACGCCTTGCCGGTAACGACCCAACAGGTAAGCCAAGAGACTGCCGAGAACGCACAGTTACGCAGCCAACTACGGGGAGAACAACACGCCTGTGATGCTACTATCAATTATCTCCGAGCAGCAAACGAGAGGGCTGATATAGCAGGCAGGAAGGCAGATAATTGGGAGAAAGAGGCAAAGCGGTTGCGTGATGCGTTAGAAAAGGAGCGCCAAGAACACGCTCGTAGCTTATGTGAAGCTAACTTGAAAGTGGAAAAAGCCGAGGCAGAGACTCGAGCAACAGAGATGTGGGCAATTTTTGACACTGTCCCATCTATTACAAGGGTCAATACTAAGTGTTCATGTCGCGCCTATTGAGGAAGATGACGAGAGAAACTTCTATGTGGGCTAAACATAAGAGCTGAAGCCCTACGTGGTTATATGGGTAGAGAGTTACTCGAATACACTAAGATGTCCCCTAATGTAACCCTACATGCAATACAGTCTATGCTGTGAATTATTAAAGTGTCGGATTTTCATTCCCAAATAGGCCACCACCTACTTACTAGCGATGTAAGTAGGCGACCGTAGGATGAGTCGAATCAGTACATTACTAGGGTGGAGGGATGTCGAAAGCTACAAAAATTTATCGAATACTTACAAGACACTCGACAAAGTCAGATGTAAGGGTGACCCTGAATGAGATATGAGACCTGCAGTTGGTCCAAATAAATAGATCAGGAAGAAAATTCTTGTATCTTTAGTAGCGATTGGGTAGCTTACGGCCGGTGTGGGATGATTGCCAATGCGACGATGACCTAAGACGGTGAATTAAGCTTTTAGGGCTAACGAATCAGACATATTTCCGTCATGTCCTTCTCGACGGCCAATACGTGAGTATTTTATGAGCGATTGTACAGTTCGACGGGTATATCGTGAACTCCGAAGCGTATTGGCGATGCGAGCTGAAACGGAGCGTGGTACTTCAGGTACGTTACCTATATTGTAGGTGGAAATCAGTGTTACACGGTAAAATTTTATGTTGGTTACATCAATTCGTTGGTTAGATTTGTTGGTGAGCACATCCTCTTGGAACGTTACCGATTGGATATGAGTCTATGTCTACTAACTGTATCTCACCGAGCAGATGTGACAGCTACGCGACATGACGGTACCATGCATAAGCTCAACCCCTTGCCTCATTGGCAGCTTGATTCCCTATCTATGTCTGGGATGATAGTCCTGACTTAAACGCTCGATAAATTCGCCAGTGATGATAACTTTGCCTTGGTGGTAGCAGTAGGCACGAAGCAAGCTTAAGTAAGCTGTTTGGCGGTATATAGAATATTACTCCTGGGTAAGAAATACTGTGCTGGCCAATGAAAGCGGCACAAGAGCGATCCTAACAGCCACTGAGAATATGTTACCGACGAAGCACCGGTGAAGAACCTGGAGGGATCACAGTGGCTTATTTACAAGACAAGCTATATGCAGTGGAACAGCTTGTGTACTGGTTACTCGAAACACGAGCAAGCCACATCTACGTAAGTCCGATATACGTGCCGCTCACCTCCGCACCTACTAACTATATGGAAGTTGCAAAATGTGATACCATACTTTATCCATTCTGCGCATAAAAATCAGGGAGTTGCAAACTTAGGTACCTTAGGTCGGCAGTGCTGCAATGGGGGCTAGGCAGGTAGACGAGCTGGATTTAAAGGCTTTCATCCAGGCGGCGGGAATAGCTGGTAGGGCTTATCGGAACACACTATTGGTGATCTTAATATAGATTCTCAAGTAGATTATCCGAGTGAGGAATTCAGTGTAACGATAAAAAAGCTTGGTTGTTCTGTTCAAGACGGGGGGTGTGAAAAGGGATGCAATTACTACCCAATAGAATTACAGCTGACAGCGGTACATTTAATTGTGGGTGGTGCACTGCCGATTACCTTCCCAAAAGCAAGCTGATGTGTCGTATTTGTACCTAGGCTGTCTCATTCAGGCACAACGATCATCCCTGTCATTCGATAAGCAGTTTCTCACGGTTGTCTACATGGATTGGATCAAAATGGCAACGGCTATCTGTTGCAACAAAGCCATGTGACGTGCCTTTGTCTTAGGTACCTAGGTACTTGATCTACCTAAGGTGGTGCTTTGAAGAATCCACACCCCCCTGGGTCTCGTTCGGAGAACTACCTAACCCACGAAGTTGGCCAATCTTCAAGATGAATACAACTTATCGGTAAAATTACATGAGGAGAAGGCGATCTTGGAGGAAATTGCAAGTGCAACCCAATTTTCTAACACTCCGAATTTTCTATAATTTCAAAATTGAGGTGATCACCAAGAGCAGTCTAAGATGATCGAGACTCCCGACATAACCTCCGATGAGGAGACCAAACCAACCCAAGGAACAAAAGCCATAAACGGGATACCGATAGAGAAGGTCGACTCACGCTCGAATTTGCCTCGGAATGTTGTATCGGAATGGGAGGTGGCAGGACAAGAGGTCGTTGTTGATTTCGGCGACGAAACCGACTTGTCGAATCCTCAAAACTGGTCTCCAAAACTCAAATGGTCCCTTGTAGTGATGGTATCTACTCTGGATCTTGCAGTGCAAGTCGAACCTACTTTCGACCCTAACGTGTTCGCTCATGCTTACATGCTTTAGGACTCTCGCGACGATAATATGTGCACCCGTCGCGCCTCAGATCTTAGCGGAGTTCAACCAAGAGGATAGCCTCTATATAACACTCATCGTGTCGATCTGGGAACTAGGAGAGATCCTCGGACCGCTTATCGTTGCTCCTCTATCAGAGCTTTATGGGCGATTCTACTTCTACCACTCAGGAACTATCCTATTTATCATATTCTCGGCGGCTTGCGCTTTGAGTACTAACATTCAGTCGTTGATAGCATTCCGCTTTCTAAACGGCATGGCCGTCGTATCTACCGCCCTCAATCCTAGCATGGTTGGTGATCTGTTTAGAGTTGAGCAGCGAGGAAGCGCAATGGCAATAGTCGGGCTAGCTCCGTTATTAGGTCCCGTCGTTGGCCCTATTATAGGAGGTTACCTCGGTGACGCGCTTGGATGGCGCTGGTGCTTCTGGCTCATTACCATACTATGCGGCTTCCTTGAAATATGCTTCCTGGTCTTTCTGCGGGAGACATACGCCGTCGAGATCCTAAACAAGAAAGCAAGGAGACTTCGCAAAGAAACGAATAACCCTAACATAAGGTCCAAGTACGAAACCGAACACACGGCGATGCAACTTTTCAAGGATGCCTGTATAAGACCTCTAGTATTGTTGCTTACATCGCCCATCTTATTTCTAATGTCTCTATACGTCTGTGTTGTTTACGGCTATCTCTACCTGGTTTTGACGACTCTTACAACTGTCTTTGAAACCGTTTATGACTTCTCATCAAGCGTAGTCGGACTTAGCTTCCTGGGACTTGGTGAGTTTAGTTTATATTAGAATTAATCTACTTCTTCTGACCTTCATCGTATAGGCTTCGGGTGCGTGGTAGGGGTCTTTCTGTGCCGTGTCACTCTTGACCTATGGGTCCGTCGCCAATCTCAAAGTGGACAAACACAACCGGAGCAACGTCTCCCACCAGTGATTTTCGGCGGATTCATTCTTCCATTCGGTCTTTTCATGTATGGTTGGACAACCGAATTTCAAGTTCAATACATGGCACCAATCGTCGCAACGGGTATCTTAGGGGTTGGTCTAGTATCTACTATGATACCGGTGCGAAGCTACTTAGTTGATGCGTTTGGAATATATTCCGCAAGCGCAATCGCCGGATCCGCTGTGCTTAGAAATTTAGGGGGGACTTTCGTTCCACTCGCGGGACCACCACTATACGACCGGCTAGGGCTAGGCTGGGGAAACTCGGTATTAGGTTTCATCGCATTAGCATTCATACCGGCTCCTCTACTCCTTATGAAGTACGGGAAGACTTTGAGATCTATAGACAAGCGGAAATTTGAGGGGTGAATAGGCGAACTATCGTGCTCTCATCCTAGAGCACCTAGATATAACCCTGATAGAGTACCTCGACTAAACCGATACGGCGCTGCTACCTATCGACGCCATGCTTATTATCCGTCGTCCTCCTGTGTAGTCGATTCATCTAGTTTCCTAGTTCAATGTCTCATCATCTCAGCTTGACTATTTGAGATCGTATGGTTTGACGGTCGACGTGCCACTGGGTACGTAGAGCTAATTCTGTGATATTCAGCGACTCTAGAGCTAGTGTCTGCGAATGGAATCGCACATTATAGTCTAACTTGACCTAGAGAAGTAAAGGTTCAAAAATAACATCCGGGTACCATGATGCAAACGTGACATGGGGGTTAATGACTGCGTTGTTACGGAAGAGTACCTGAACCTAGATGTTAACCAAGAGTTGCCGTATATACACAAGGGACGATCTTTTTGTTCCAAGGGTGAAACATCTGGCAGCCATCGTGTATTGCGGAGTGGTTGGCAGCACATTTGTAGACTACTAGCGACCTCTGATTGGTTAGGCAACCTCATAAGCCTTCGAGCTAGCAGGAGTGCCGAGTGATATTCATATAGAGTTTGGATGACCTATTAAAGACTCGATCAGAGAAGGTATTATCATGGGATGGTTCCGTTGGAGGCACGGAAACTTGGTTGAACACTCGATCCAAGGCCTAGATGTTGAAGGTTTGGGCCTGTTGGCGAGACAAGGCCCGGGACCGACTAGGCAAAGGATGGAAACTTGTATGTCTATGGCTAGGTACCTACTTAAAGCAGAGAGATTTATCTATCTTCAGGCAGCATCATCTTTACCTCCCTGAAACATCCATTTCAGGCCCGCAACCTAACATATCTGTAGGTAGGTACAAGACTACGGCTTATCAAAACCGACCGAAATAATGAAGAAATGTTTGCTAAGTAGGTCTTTTCCGTCCGATATTCAGTAATCTAGGTAGGTTGGGCGTCTGTTTGGGGTAGGGGACAGCCGGGTAGGGGCCGTGGTATCTAACGGTCAACCAACTATGGCCGTTACAGAGCTGTTGGGAGCTCTTCAAAAGCCGGGGCTACTCATGACGTTAACTCAGGTACGCAACTCCTAGTGTTTGATTGGAACACAAACACCCGTTGACTACAAATTGACGCGACAATCTAAGTTATCTGCCTACTCAACTTGATATGATGCTTAACAGAATGGCAGGACATAACTATGGCAATGATCATACAAGATTCCCTGCTGTGAGTCATCCCTTGGAAAGCTTAGGAGGCCAAGACAATGTGTAAAAAGTATTTGATCAATCAGAAAATATTTTGGTGTGATTGAACATGCTATTGCGCTTCGGATGGGAACGAATGTACCTCATTCGTCGCCTTGTACCTTTGTCTACGGTCATAAAATACCAAAGTCTCCTGAGCGGGCACCAATGAATGTAAGCTCGTACAACAGATTCTACACTACCTATCGTCTACAGTAGGCAATCTCTCGCGGGATGCCTATTACAAAAGGTAGCTTAATATATGCTATCTTCTCAGGCGAAAAGGAGCGAGGACCTTCAGCGTTCAATTTACACTTATCGCACCGACGCAGAGAGAGAGCGATGGCTGTATCCGAATCGCAGGACCCAATCCCACGCTGGGATCGATACTTGACCGAGAACAGTAAAGTATACCGAGAATTAGCTGAGCTTAGACGCCAAGTAATAAACCCCCTTTTCATATAAATTCTTAGTTCGTGGCTCTCAAAATTTACACTTGCAATAATAATAGGGATGGCAAAACTCCGAAGGCGACACTCACTTCGCGAACCAGCGGCAACGCGCCGACAACGCTACGGCCGAGGGGAAGACCCGCTTCTTTCGCATGATGGAGCAAATCGGCGAAGAGATGAACTCCTTCAATTCTATACTGACACTTCCAAATGCGACGTCTTATAAACCGTTGCGTGTCCTGGACCTGTGTTTCGCGCCTGGCGGTTTCTCATCTACGGTTTTAAGGCTCAACCCGGGTGCTATCATCCGTGGCACCACATTACCCCCATCACTGGGTGGACATGAAGTTCAGCTTCCAGAGTGGGAAACACATCCACGCTTACGCATAAAGTTCTGCGATATCACGATGCGTGCCGGTGAAATGAGCGTTGACCCGGCCGTGGTACCCGAGGAGCATCCGGACCGCATTAACTTCGACTTTTCCACACGTCTATTCGTTGAGGATATTTATGGTAAAGAGGAAGAAGACGAGCCTTTCGACCTCGTCATCTGTGATGGTCAGGTTCTGCGGACGCACGCCTCTGCCCGCGCCGAGTATCGTGAGCATCGCGAAGCCTCTCGTCTGACACTATCTCAATTGGTCATTTCTATGCAGCGACTCCAAGGAGCTGGTAATAATGGGCGTTTGGTGATGCTACTCCATAAACCCGACGCGCTAGACACGGCATTGCTACTGCGGACTCTTAGTACATTCGCTCAACTAAAGCTGTTCAAGCCTCGACGTAAACATGCATTACGATCATCATTCTACGTATTGGCCACAGAGGTGCATGCGAATAGCCATGAGGCAGCCTACGCAATAAGTGTCTGGAAGAAAGACTGGACCGTGGCGACGTTTGGAACTGACGAAGAATGGAAAGCTCATCGCACCGAGAAGGTGAAGAAGTTGGATATTGTACAGAACTTGATGACAGACTTTGGTAGAGAGCTAATTCGAATGGCGGAGCCAGTTTGGGACATCCAAGCGTCGGCATTGAAGAGAGCTCCTTTTATGACTAAACGAGGTAGCTAAGTAGAATAGGGATCCGCGAAGGGTTACATGAATGGGTTTCAAGTAAGGACGAAGGGAAAGGAGCGTCTCGTGACAACGGTTCTTTGGAGATTTCATCGACTATCAAAGGATAACGTCTTGTAATAGAGTTATCATACAATGAACATAGCACGGGAAGCCTGGGTGATATGAAGCAACGCCTTTAATATATCCTGAATCTACGCCTCCTATGGAAATGTACTTTCAATTACCTTGAGCCTTGCGTATAAGCAAAGTCTAGAGCCACGATCTCGAATGAAGGCTCCTTGAACTGAGGAATGAATGGCTTGCTGGTATTAGCATATTTGAATATTTGATCATTATCCAGAATCTTTGATGGCGGTCTAAGCAACTGACCACCATATTAACCTTCAAACCTCCAATATACCTACCTATTCTCCTATTGCCCCTCAACATGGTTCTTACCTAGATAGGTAGCGGGCTCTCATGACAGCCGAGCGCAGCTGACCTCCACGATGTAGGCGCTTACATCTTCTAAGACCTGCGAAAATTTATCATAGTACTTATTTCGGGCTGCTGTCTTTATTGTAGTTAAAAAAAGCCCCATTTCAAGCCCAACAAACCCATTCGATGGGAGTCTCTTCTCGTACCTACCTATTACTGTGTTGAAGGACAAGAGTCTGAATTATTTGATCCGAGACCCATTACGTGTCATCGTTATCGACCGCATCCACATGACATAATTCGCTATCGCTTTTTTCATCCCGTCCGATGGTTATCCGGAAGCTGTAAGCATATAAACGATGTAAGTGGCTGGTATGATAACATCTTTACACAATACTGTATGGTAGAAACTGGTTGGGCCTATGCTTCGAAACTACACCTAGGGTCTCTAAGTCAGTTGATTCGTGTTAAACACAAACTAGCCGGTCAAGTTATACATGGATAAGAATGGAACATGGTATTAAAGACACTACCATTAACTGCTCCGAAAGGTCCAGATCGGATGGGATCGTCTCGGCTTCCTAGGATATGAATAAAGTCACTTGTGTCTTTTTGGTCACCATCCGAGCAGCTCCAAAGCGCGGCCTGGACATTGATAGATGTTCACATTCAGGTAAGCACCCTCGAGTTTCTTTTTCGCCTCATGCAAAATATTATTCAGAGTTCATGTGAGGTACTAACAAAGTTTTTCATCCACATGCCACCCAAGTACCGGCCGCCAGTTATCTCGTGGTAATGTGCTGCGATGTCAGACACTGCGGACGACTGGTTTGATGTGTGTGTCAAGCTGGCTTTTGAATATTGCCAAAAAATAAAAGATATCGACCCAACCTAAAGGTTCGTTCTCTACATGCAGTAAATGTGCGTCAAGCATGCCAGAAAATTCATCCAAATTCTAATTTGGCATTCGACCTCCACTCCTAAGCAAGCCCTGCCCGATGAAGGTTCGAGGCAATAGGAACTTTCCAAAAACACGGCCTGATCTAACCCGTAATGACAAGCTTAGATTTTGTCGCTAAGGTGCTTCATGCACTAGCCTAATTGAAGCACATAGGCTTTTACTTGTTAATAGAGGTGGTGACCTTTCACTTATTTCACCTTGAACTAGGTATAAGAAAATACACGGAGTCTTCTAACGATGCCAATACTTATATTGACACTGCCTTTGACTGTCACTGGCTTTGCCCTAGGAGCACTCAATGGTGGACGTCGGAAAGTATGTAGCCTTGGAGGTAAGTCGTAAGGAAAGTCACGGCTAAGACGCGGTAGCTCGGTTCTGGCTACTAGCTAAGCGTTTAGTAGATAGCAACGACTATTAACGCTTACTCAACTTCTAATCTACAAGGTGTATAACACCCCTATTTATAATGCAAATACCACTGGACCCACTTTTATACACTAACAATGCGAAGCCATCAGAAAGGTTTCCGGGAAATCATACATAAAAATACCTTTGAGTTGCGACAAACGATGAATAACCTAGGTAAAAACAAAAACAAAAGTTGAATAAGATGTATAATATAAGTGTATTGGATACCCAATCGCTTTTAATGTAGCGTGTGACAATGAGCACAATGAAGACGTTGAACATATGAAACAAAGACGTAGAACCGCTTAATACTACTTAGGTGACTACCTTAGCAATTCGGTGGATGGTTAGAATATGCCATCAAATATTTGTGATTTTTATAGTTCTATTCATCAGGTACAGCTAAGCCGTTTGATACCAGAGTTCAAATCATGCTCCGTCAACTTCGTCGTCGAAAACCCCAAACTCTGCTGCCACAATCAGCATTAATCCAGGAATATTTCGACTCCGATGCACAAGGAAGATTAACGCTGGAAGGCTATCATGCTAAAGGCGGCCAAGCGTCTGTATATAAAGTAAAGGTTAGAGCGCAGGATGGAACTGTCCGGAGATCGTTAGTAATGAAATTAGCAGATCCGCAGAGAAACTCGGATGTTGCAGGATTAAGAAGGGAGAAAGCAATTCTACGAGTACGAAACGAAAATCCAAATTGTTGAAACCGCTGACATTTTCGATGCTAGTAGAAACTACGCTATTGTAAACACATCGTTACCCTACGGACCGATCCAAATGATCCGTTGGCAGATGCTGCTTCGGATTTAGGTGTGAGTAACGCCAGGAGTTCTCTTTATTACCCCTGTTAAGCCTGCCTTGGGAGCCCGGGTTTCCTAATCAAGGTCAATAAGGAGTCATTGCTCCAGAGATATGCTTAAAACTCGCGAACCCCTGTCCTAGAAGAGTAATCACTGACTTTTGATGTTGCAGTGGGAGTGGATATATATGGACGAGCTGGAGAACGGGACTTTGACTACTTTTATGCAGCGAGCGAAAGAAGAGGGAATTGAGAGATTGCCGAACCGCATGCTTTGGTTTATTTTCTTGTGCTGTAAGATATAACGACGTTAGATAAAGCGAGACTTGGTCGGCTAACATACCCTAAATTAGTGGTTCGTTCTTGTATCGCTTTAGCTTGGCCTTCCGATAATGCCGACAAAGATGAGACGACTAAAGGCTTGGAAAACGTTCAACCAAGTGGTGTGGCCCAGTAAGCATTTTAACTTCTCTTAACCTGTAATGCCTGATTAGGAAAACCACCATCAAAACGGAATAGCTCGAGGGGGTAAATGGTGATTTATGAGAGCTAATTGTTATGGATAGTAATGATCTGCATGGCGATAATCTCATGTTTGGAACCATTGTGGACTCAGGCGAGCACGGTCATATTCCTATATTAAAGCTAATAGACTTCGGATTAGCGGCGAAAGTGTAAGTCATATTGTAGATATTAAAGACAGAAAAGACATGGTAGAACTCACACACTAGTAGTCCAAGAGGAAGAGAGCCAACAGGAGAACAACAAAACATAGAAGACGTAGGAATAGTAAGTAATAGCCATTGATGTTCGAATATTTCCCAGAGACTGATCAACATGTGGTTAGATGATGGCGACCATCGTTGGGTTACAAACCCATAGAAAGTATGTAGGGGAGGAGATAGAAGTTGACCTAACGGAGCTTGGATACGACGAGAAAATAGTATCCCCTGCTTCTAGAATACTAGGAGATGACGAAAATGACGAACCTGATCCGTATCCAGATGTCGAATGGCGCTTGCGGCTCATTATCGCTGCATGTATGGCCAGTGATCCTAAAGACCGTCCAAGCTTGAGTGAGCTCGAACACTGGGTGTCCGATAAAGTTCATAATGGTACGGCAAAAGACTACCCTACCAGACCTGGAGGTAGAGATTGGGAAACCAACGAATCTATTCGCGAGATAATACAACGTTGCATCCATGACGCATCTTAAGGGCTTTACCTTTCTATTATCTACCCTTGGTAAATACATAAGCTATGTACATTTAACATTTCTTACATGATTACTGTTGGATAGACAAGGTTTATTAATCACTTAATAGAGGTTAGGTGTTGCTGTACAGCAGTGTGGTAACAAGTGGTTGTTCATTGATTGATGTGTAGAAGTGAGGATTTAAATACAAGTGGAGGAATCCTTAAATAAGAAATGTGTAAAGGCTATAGCCTCACAATTACCTTATAAACTTAATTCTCGATAATTACTTATAATGCTTATGTTCGTATTTATTAGTGTACACGAGTTTTATAAGGGCTATTATGTCGAATTAACGAAGCTTATTAAACATTTTTTATCGCGAAAATTTTAAAATGTAATAATATAATAAAAAATATAATAAAAGTAAAAGTAATAAATATAATAAATATAATAAATGTTATAAAATGTTAAAATTATACGTATAATATATAAATAAATTATATTAAAAAAAGTAAAAGTGTTAATTATTTTTAAATTATATAAATATATATATAATTAAGTTATTATATAATTATAAAAGTTATTTATATTAAATTAATAAAGTTTATTAATCATTTAATAAAGATATAATATTATATAACTATACTATTATACTCATTTTTCTTTAATAGCAATATATAAAATAAATATTTAAAATATATTATATTATCTTTATAATTTAAATTAAAGTTTAAAAATTATTACTTTATTATAAACTTTAAAATAATATTTAATTATTTACTTTTATATTTTAATAATTACTTATTTGTTACATTAATAAATATACTTTTATAATAATATTATTGGAAAATCTTTTATTAGCTTAAGGTTTATTCCTTTTTCGTTAATACCATTAAAAAACCCCTTTATTAAAGGATTATTAAATTAATTATTATATTAATTATTAATTCATTAATTAGTTAAAGAATTAATTAATTAATTAGTAATTAAGAAAATTATTAAATTAATTATTATATTAATTATTAATTAATTAAGATATTAGTTAAGTTAATTAATTAGTTAATTAATAATTAAGATATTTAATCAATTAATTAACAATTAAAATAACTTTAAAAAAATAATAATTACTTTAAAAAGTTAAGAAAACCTTTATTTTTTCTTTCTTAAACTAATTAAAGCTTACATTAACTTTTAAGTTAATACATATTAACAAAGCCATTTTCAACATATTTAAAGAGAATAAACTATTTAAAAAGCCACCATTATACTTCAATTTTAAACCAATACCCCTTAATTATAAATTTTTTATTAAATTTTTTAACCTATTTATATTAATCTAAAAATTCTTAAATATAAATTTAAATATAAACTATAAAACTAATTAAAAAATCCTTATAACTTTAAAAGATATAAAAGATAATAATTATAACAATTAAAGATATAAAACTATAAAGCTTTAAAAATATAAAGATTTAAAAACTATAGTAATTAAAGAAATAATGATTATAATAATTAAAGAAATTACTATAAAGTTATAAAGATTTAAACTAAAAGATTTAAATTAAAAAAATTAAATTAAAAGATTTAAACTAAGAGATTTAAATTAAAAGATTTAAATTAAAAAATTAAAAATAAAAGCTAAAAACTTTAAAAATTTAAAGATTTAAATCTTAATAATTTAAAACATAAAGCTATAAAGCTTTATAAATTTAAGGTTATAAAAATCAAAGATATTAAGATATAAAATTGCACATAAAGCCACACATAAAGCCACATACAACTAAAAAATTAATTAATTAATTAATAATTAAAACTATTAACAATTAAAATAATTAATTAATTAATTAATCAATTAAAAAGACTATTAAGTTAACTACTATATCAATTATCAGTTAATCAATCAGTTAATCAATCAATTAATTAGTTAATTAGTTTATTAATTAATCAATATAACAATTAATTAATTAATTAATTAGAAAAACTATCAAATTAACTATTATATCAATTATTAATTAATCAATAAACAATTAAAATATTAATTAAGTTAACTATTAAATTAACTATTAAATTAACTAATCAATTTATTAACAATTAAAATAACTTTAAAAAAACAATAACTTTACTTTAAAAAATTAAAAAAATCCTTTATTTCTTTTCTTTTAAAATAATTAAAACTTATATTAACTTTTTAATTAATATAAATAAATAAAGTTATTTTAATATATTTTTAAAAAGGTTAATTTAATATAAAAAAACTATATTTTTTAAATAATTAATTAATTAAAACTTTTATTAATTATTTAAATATTTTATATAATTATATATATATATATATATATATATATATTATATATACTTAAATATTATAAATATATTTATTTAAAATAATTTTTTAATATAATTAATTAATTTAAAATAATTTTATTTTAAAGCGTTATTATTTAAGTTATTTTTTCTTATATAATTTTTATTAAAAATATTATATTTATATATTATAACTTTTTAAATATTTATTTCTTTATAATATTTTTTATTAATTAAAATCTTTTATTTATATCTTTTATTTAAATTTAATTATATTTAATTTTATTTTTTTATTTTTAAAATCTTTAATATTTTTATATAATTTTTTTATTTAAATTAATAAATTAAAATAATTTTTAATCTTTAATTTTTTATTATTATAAATTTAATTTTAAATCCTTTTTAAAAAGATTTAAATAATAATATTTTATTTTTAATATATAAATCTTATATAATTTACTTTAAGCCTTTATTAAAATTAATAATTTTATTATATTATTATAATAAAGGTATTAAAAAACCTTTAAAAAAAGTATAAAGTTTATTTTTAATTATATATAAGAAAATTAATTATAATTAAAATAATAAAATAATTATTTAAATTAATATTAATTAAAAATAAATATAATTAAAATTTATTTATTTAAATAAAACATTATATAATATATAAATGATTTATAAAATTATAAAGAATTTATATATATAATTATATTAAGTTATTTATATATTTTTAATATTTTTATATTAAAAAATTTAATAAATATATTATTATATAAACTTTTATTAAAAAGTTTTAAAATAATAATATATAATATATAATTTTTAATATAAAAAAACTTTAATAAAATAAAAGTTATATTTTAAATTTATTTTAATATTAAAAAATATAAAAATGTAATTTTAAAGTTTTAATAATTAATAATATATTTAAAATTAAAAATAATTATAATTAATAAATAATTAAGATTTAAAAGTTTTAATTTATAATTTATATTATATTTTTAAAGGATTAATATTAATTTATTTTATTAATATAAATAAATATTAAAAATAATTAATTATTAAATTTTATAACTTATTAAAATTAATTATATTTAAAATAATTTTATTATATATAATTATTATAATAACTTTATTATTAATTATTATTTTTAATTTATTATATTTATATATTTTAATTTATAATATTTAATATTTATTTTTATAAGTAAATTTATTAATTTCTTTATTATTTTAAATCTTTTAATTGTAATTTATAATAAAAAAAAGTTTATTTTAATTTATTTAAAGTTGTTAATAGCCTTATAATTAATTATTTTATTTATTTTATTATTATTTAAAGTAATAATAATACCTAAAAAATAAATTAAAATAATAAATTATTATAAATTTATTTTAAAAGTTATATAATTAAAATAATATAAAAATGATTATATTTTATTTTAAATTATTATAAATTAATTAAAATTAAAAGGTTTATAAAAGTTAAGTAATAAAAAAATTATATCTTAATAACTTTATTATTAAAGTGGTAATAATAAGGGAAAATTAAAGTAATAAAAAAAGTTATAATAAATATTTATAATTAAAGTTATTTTTATAAGCGTTAACTTATTTATTAATAATTAATAATATTTTATTAAAATAAATTATTATTTTTGTTATGTTTTTTATATCTTTTTAAATTAATTTAAATTAATAACTTATTTAAAATAAGTTAAGTAATATTTATTTAATAAAATTATTATATAATAATTAATCTTTTTATTAAATTTATTAATTATTTTAAATTTAATTATTAAATAATAATATTTATTAATTAAATAATAATATTTATTAATTAAATTAATATATTAATTAAATTAATATATTTATTAATACTTATTTAATATATATTTATTAATATGTTATTTAATATATAAATTAATATGTTAATTAAAATGAATTAATATATCATTTAATATAAAATAAAATTATTATTATAAAAGTAAAATAAAAAATAATCTTAATAATTATATAAGTTAATTATTAAATTATTAATATATATATATAAGAAAAGAATAATATATTAAAAAAAGGTTATATACTTATTTATTTAAAAGTTAGGGTTAGGGTTAGGGTTAGGGTTAGGGTTAGGGTTAGGGTTAGGGTTAGGGTTAGGGTTAGGGTTAGGGTTAGGGTTAGGGTTAGGGTTAGGGTTAGGGTTAGGGTTAGGGTTAGGGTTAGGGTTAGGGTTAGGGTTAGGGTTAGGGTTAGGGTTAGGGTTAGGGTTAGGGTT